>CM051259.1:22452989-22715489 GCA_027921565.1 Artemia sinica
AACAACAATGCTTTTCCTATAAACACCTTATATGCCCCCATCATAATTACACAACCCTTACCTTTAAGGTCTGTTAGGTGGTTGTGATCCCTAAGACCCAATTTCCCCAGAACTTCACTGTGTGTTAAACAAAATGGCTATCTCACAAAATTATCATTGGATGTGTTTGGGGAAATTGGTGGGCTTGAGAAGAGGTGGTAGTTTGCTCTCCAATCACATTCATATCCATTAAAAATGGTCCTAGCCCCTTTCCATTTCCAATCAAAATGAGGCCCTTTTGGAAGTTTCTACAACAAAACTTTCACTATAAAAATCTTATATGCCCCCATGTTATAAACTTAACAACCCTTGGCCCTGATGGCAGGGTTGGGGGGTGGTCATTCTCAAAGGACCTAATTTCCTGGAACTTTCTACTAAATTGAATAAAATTGGCTATCTGAAAAGTTTTTGATTGATGTTGTTTGGAGGAATGGTGGGTGTGAGAGGGGGGTTATTTTACCCTCCAATCACTTTTGGACTATTACAAGGGCTATAGCCCTCGCAATTTTTGAATTGAATGACCCCTTTTGAAGTTTTACAACAACTCTATCTATAAAACCTTATATGCCCCCATGGGCAGAACTTACAACCTTTGCCCTTGGGGCTCTGGGGGTGGTTTGTCATCCTTAAATAAATAATTTCCCAGAACTTTCAGCTCTGTTTGAACAAAATGGCTATCTCTAAACTTTGATTGAATTTTTTTGGGGAAATGGTGGGCATAAGAGGGGGGTTAATTACTCTCCACTCACTTTCAACTATTAAAAAAGGCACTAACCCTTTCAATTTCCAATTGAATGAGTCCTTTTGAAGTTTTCTATGCTTTCAATAAAAACCTCATATGCCCCCAGGACATAACTTACAACCCTTGCCCTGAGGGCTGTGGGGGAGGGAGGGGTTGTCATCCTTAAAGACCTAATTTCCAAAACTTTCAACTACGTTGAATAAAATGGTTATCTAAAAATATTGATTGGATGTGTTTGGAGCAAAGATGGGAAGTGAGAGGGGGGTTAGTTGCCCTCAAATCACTTTCAAACTATTAAAAAGGGCACTAGCCCTTTGATTTTTTTTTGAATTTGAAATTCTAGCCCTTTTTGAATTGAATTTGAATTGAATGAGCCCTTTTTCATGTTTCTACATCAAAGATTTCAATGAAAACCTTATATGCCCCCAGGGCATACTTATAACCCTTGTCCTGAAGACTGTGGGGGGAGTGTCCTGCTCAGAGAGGTATAATTTCTGAACCTGAAAATTGTGGGCGTGGAAGGGGGTTAGTTGCTTTCCAATCACTTTTGACTACTAAAAAGAGCACTAGCCATTTCAATTTCCAATTGAATGAACCCTTTTTGAAGTTTCTATGACAATGCATTATATAAAAACCTTATATGCCCCCCTGGGCATAATTTACAACCCTTGCCCTGAGGGCTGTGGGGATGTTGTCATCCTTAAAGACCTAATTTTCCAAAACTTAAAACTATGTTGAATAAAATGGCTATCTCAAAGTTTTGATTAGATGTGTTTGGGGAAAAGGTGTGCTTGAGAGGTGGGTTAGTTTTGCCCTCCAATCACTTTTGACTATTAAAAAGGGCACTAGCCCTTTGAATTTAAAATTGAATGAGCCTTTTTTTGAAGTTTCTACAACAATGCCTTCTATAAAAAACCATATATGCCCCCAGGGCATAACTTACAATCCTTGCCCTAAGGGCTGTGGGGGACTGTCCTCAAAAACAATTTCTATCTGGAAATCAACTATGCTGAACAAAATAGGTATCTCAAAATTTTGATTGGATGTGTTCTGGGAAATGGTGGCATTGAAGGGGTGTTAGTTGCATTCCAATCACTTTCAAACACAAGCCACTCCAATTTCCAATTGAATGAGCCCTTTTTCAAAGTTTCTATGACAACTTTTTCAATACAAGTGGCCCTGCTTTAAAGGTTAAAATTAATAAATATACATTTTGCCAACATTGTTCTTATACGCCCCCAGGGAATAACTTAAAATCCTTGCCCTGAGGGTTTTGTGGGGGAGTCTCCTCCTCTTACTTAGTCCCTGTTTCTCCTGTCTTGTTCTCATGTGTCCCCGTTCATTACTTAGGCAGCACAATTGTACTGCCTATGGTTTATACAACAATTTTCTATATAAACCTTTATGCCCCCAGGGCATTACTTACAAACCCTTGCACTGAGGGCTCTGAGGGGGGTTATCATCCTAAAAGCCTAATTTCCAGAACGTTTTCAACTATGTTGAACAAATGGATATCTCAAAATTTTTGATTTGATGTGTTTTGGAAATGGTGGGCGTGAGAGGGGTGTTAGTTTTTTGCTATCCAATCACTTTCAACTATTAAAAGAGGTGCTAGCCCTTTCAATTTCCAATTGAATGAGCTCTTTTGAAGCTGCAACAACACTTTCAATAAAAACTTTATATGCCCCAGGGCATAACTTACAACCCTTTTGCACTGAGGGCTCTGAGGGGTTATCATCCTAAAAAAAAAAACTGAATTTCCAGATCTTTCAACTGTGTTTAACCAAAATGGATATCTCAAATTTTAATTCAATGTGTTTGGGAAAATGGTCAGCATGAGAAGGGTGTTAGTCGCTCTCCAATCACTTTCAACTATTAAAAAAGGCACTAGCCCTTTCAATTTCCAATTGAATGAGCCCTTTTGAAGTTTCTGTGATAATGCTTTCAATAAAAACTTTATATGCCCCCAGGGCATAACTTACAAACCCTTGCCCTGAGGGCTGTGGGGGGAGGGTTGTCATCCTTAAAGACCTAATTTCCAAAACTTTCAACTATGTTGAATAAAATGGCTATCTAAAAATTTTGATTGGATGTGTTTTTGGGGAAAAGGTTTGGGTGTGAGAGGGGGATTAGTTGCTCTCAAATCACTGTTGACTATTAAAAAGGGTACTAGCCCTTTGAATTTCAAATCAAATGAGCCCTTTTTTTCAAGTTTCTACAACAAAATATTTCAAGAAAAACCTTATTTGCCCCCAGGGCATAACTTATAATCCTTGCCCTGAGGGTTGTGGGAGAATGTCCTCCTCAAAAATATGTTTTCTATCTAGAAATCAACTATGCTGAATGAAATGGCTATCTCAAAATTTTGATTAGATGTGTTTGGGGAATGATGGGTGTGGGGGGGGGGGGGCTAGTTGCCCTCCAATCACTTTTGACTATTATAAAGGGCACTATCCCTTTGAATTTTCAATCAAATTTAGCTGTGGGGGCTGTGGGGGATTGTCCTCCTCAAAAACATATTTTCTATCTGGAAATCAACACTATGCTGAACAAATGGCTATCTCAAAATTTTGATTGGATGTGTTTGGGGAAATGATGGCATGGAGGGGGGCTAGTTACCCTCCAGTCACTTTTGACTATTAAAAAGGGTACTAGCCCTTTGAATTTCCAATTGAATGAGCCTGTTTTTGAAGTTTCTACAACAATGCCTTCTATAAAAACTTTATATGCCCCTAGGGCATAACTTAAACCCTTGACCTGAGGGTTGTGGGGGAGTGTCCTCCTCAAAAAACATATTTTCCATCTGAAATCAACTATGCTGAACCAAATGGCTATCTCAAAGTTTTGATTGGATAGTGTTTAGGGGAATGATGGGGGGGGGGGGGGGCTAGTTGCCCTCAATCACTTTCACTATTAAAAAGGGCACTAGCCACTCCAATTTCTTAATCAAATGAGCCCTTTTTAAAGTTTCTACAACAACTCCTTCAACAAAGTGCCTAGGTATGGAGAAAAAACAAAAAAAAAATATATATTGTGCCCACATTGTTCTTTACTTAGGCAGCGCTAGCCCACTGCCTATGATAACAGTCATTTTGTCAGAAATGAATTTTACCCCCGCCCTTATACATACCAATTCAGGGTATATATGCCCTGAATTGGTATATATAAAGGTGGGGTAAGTTCATTTCCAACAAAAATGATTATTATATTTGTAAAGAACATAAAAAAAGGCATCGTGTTGTTATGTTTACTTTATTTGTAAGTCAATAATATGAACTGCAGAAAATTCATCCAATCAGAGGAGAGGGCAAAAAGAGGACAATGATAATCTGGAAAAAATATAAAATAAAGAAATTAAAGTATATGCCCTAGAAAAGGACCTGTACAGAAGAATTATGTTAAGAAACTGTTCATACTCCATAATGTGCAGAATAGTTACAGCAGTATAGGCCTAGATAGATTACTAGACACAAGAAAACATGTTAAGACAACAATTCTTACTTCATAATATGCAAAAATGATAGTCAGAGGAGTGTAATTTTCTATGGGGCAAAGGGGAGGGCAACTGCCCCCTCCAGACCTAAGCCCCCCCCCATAACCTCAGTTTGCCCCCCCCCCCCCCCTCCCAGCTGATATTTAGTTTCTGCTAAAGATCTTGTCAAGACTAAAATAAGCCTGCATAATTCAAGTATCCAGAGAACAGGTCAGTTTTCTTTAGTATATCTTTGCCTTTATTGTAATATATGTATCATTTTTCAATTTTCACTGTCATTTTTCACTTGATTCAGGAAAATTGGCTCCAACTTTGCCCCCTCCCCCCAGGATTTTGATGAAATTACACCACTGATCATATTTAACACATTATGCAGAGGTAGAACCTCTATCTTCACTTTTTTCATTGTTTTGTACTTTTCACTACTACATTTCTAAAAATTTTCATGTCTATTCTCTAAGCCTTGAAAGTTGTGGTCAAACAAACACCTAATCACCATCTAACCTTATTTTTCTATTTATGTGTAATATGATGGATTGATGGCATTTAATTTGTATTTGAAAATAGAGGAAATGCATGTCAAATCCATGCTTTTTTTCAGAGGTTTGTTTAAAAATTGTACAATTATGAAAGAAGTGAATATAAAGGTTCTCTCCTTTCAAAATGGTGACAACTGTGCTTATTCTGTATATTACAAGTAAGATTGTTTTCTTAACATGTTTTCCTTATGTCTAGTACCTATCTAGGTCTATACTCAAAATTATATATTTTCCCATCTATTGTCCCAATTAGTCTCCTTTGTTTCAACACATCTACCTGAAAATTGAATCAACTGTGACTATACAAGAATGAGATAAACAGGTGATCGGGGTGACAGAATGTATTGAGATATATACAATTTGGTCTGTATGTTTGCATTCTAAGGGGGGGGGGGGGGTTAAAGTTTAGCAGGGCTGCATGTAAATGCAAATTTATTCTGCATAATATGAAGTATAAAATGTTTCCTTAACATGTTTCCCTTCTCTAGCCATGCCTATACCTAGTTTAAGGGTACTAATTTTATTAGCATGCTTCCTTCAGAAGAGGCCAACCACTAAATATTTTTCTAAATTTCAACTGCCAAAGGTGAGAAATTAAGCTTCTTCTGAATTTATTTTTTAGCTTTCCTTTTGTTTTATTGTGTTTCCCTAAGAGCCACTCTTTTCTTGTGGTTAGGGTTTATTCAAAGGGGACCAGGGGCAAGGCAAGCTGCCACAGGTGCTCTTGTGAAGTTTTTTTGTTTATGTTTGAATTAGGAGGGGGTGCTGTTATTAATTTTGCCATGGGTGCCACAAACCCTAGGATTATAACCCTGCTTTTGGTATCCCATCAATAAAAAATTTATTCTTACAATTGTTGATCAACAGTATTTTCACCAGAACCTGTATTTTAGACTCTGGAAACATGCCTAAATATTTTGGTAAACCATACAAGATTCCATAACTGACATGGACAAGGTGTACACTCTACTTGAGATCTCTTCTAATGTTTATGTTAGGGGCCTAAATATAATAATTCACCCAAAGATTATGGCCTTCTGGGGAGCCAAAACTGATGTTATGCTTGTTGTCTACTTCTTGACATCTTTTTTTTGCTGCTGGAAGTCTGGATCAGTTTCTTCATTGCTATTGTTTTTCTAACATGGTCTTCATGATTATTTTATCATGCCTAATCTTTTGCTGCCTCATGTCTTAAAAGCATAAGCTTCATCAATTTTGAACAGCAGTAGAAATGGGGATAGTATATTAGTAGTTGCTACCTGTGGTATGATTAGACTCTGCTTCATCAATCAACTTTAGACAATTGAAGCATGCATCCTCAATTGTCTATCAATTGGGATATTGTCTGACAATATCCCAATCTTTAGTTTAACCTTCTTCATCTGTAAGGGGTTGAATAGAGGCTTTTCAGTTGAGACTATTCAGTCCTTTTCCTTTTGATTCTATATATAAAATGAGTTGGAACTACTGCACGTGGTTGTTAGTTGTTTGTCTTGCAGTGTCTCAGTTCTGATTATATATCTTGCAGTAGCGCTTTTGAGTCTAGGAACTTATTTCTTCTTTTCTTGCAATAAGTTCATAAGCATCTTCTTGGGACAATCCTATTGTGGCTGATGACTAAAAACTGAATCTGATGTTGCCATGCTGTGTAGTTGCTGCTGCATAATAAAATTTGTGTTTATATTATAGACAATGCTATTGTTATAAACACTGCTTATTAAAAATAAATATCAAAATATTGATGAATATGCAAAATTAGTAAATTTAGGTAAAAATGTATGATAACATTATAGTAGGTTTTTTACCCTTCTCATTATATATTCAGCCTATATTGACCTACAGTATATAGTGTTGTTAGGTTTAAATCCATTAAAAGGTATACAGTATGTATGAAAAATATCTTTTTGAAAAATGGGTTCAAGTTTTTACATCTGTCAGTTTGTTTAGTTTTTGGTCATAGTTTAAGTTGGCAAATTGAAGAGATTGGCACTTAAAATAATAAGTGCTCAGGGGTTTTCTTCTTTGTGCCTACAATACTTGCAAAGTGGGCTATTGGTAACTTCTTTATTTGGATGCTTTATTTTATATGAAAAGGAATGGTGGTTGAAGTTAGCTGTTTTTGTACAGAGGCAATGGAACTAGACTGATTTCATCCAAGTTTGGAAAGAGGGGTCAGTTTGGTGGCCTTAATCTATGTTATGTTTTCACTTGTAATCTAGTAACATCCTTTATAGTGATAGGTTTCCCTGTTCCATTTGGCTTTTTCCTCCTTGTTTTGCTATCTTTTACTAGACTAGATGTATTTGCTTCCCATTTTAAATAACTGATAATAATAACTCCCAAGAGTTTAATCTTCCTGGCTTTAAGAGAATCAGAGATAGTTGGTAGAAAATTTGGTCCAGAAGAATTTAAAAATGAAATAGTTAAAATTGGAGATTTACTGTCATATTTTTGAACTGGGAGCAAAGTCTTCACATTATCAATTAAAATTTGGGCTTTGCCACATTCATTTGCCTCACAAATTTCTCCAGGGTAAGGTTGTCAGCATATTTCCAGCATGGTCTTCAGAATCATTAGCAATATCATTGATCATAACTAGAAAAAGAATAGGGCCCCAGAATGTTGCCTTAAAGTATGCCACAAAAAAGCTGGCTCAGGTTCAGAGAAAGACTTCTTATATTTTAAAATTTGGAACCTATTTATTAAAAAACTTTGGATCATTTTTACAACAGCAGGATTTACCTCTCTAAAATCAATTAAATTTTAGAAATGAAAAATATTATGATCAATCAAATTGAAACCCTTTTTAAAATCAATTGTTTTAAGTTTAGCCATTTACCAGGCTCATCAACATGCTTAGAAATAAAATATAGAAGACTGACTAGATAATGGAATGTTGATGTATTCTTTCTGTTACTGTACTGATAAGGATCAAAGAGGGATTCAACTACAGCTTTTAGCCAATTTGCTACAAACTTTTGTACATTTTTTGCTGAATTAGGGGTCAAAGTGATTGGCCTCACAAGACCATTGAAATTATACCTGTGGGTAAACTGAAGAAGTTGAAATGCAATTAAAAATTTGTGTTAGTGGCTTAATCAGTTTTTCAGGAAATGCTTTTTATAAGTTCAATTGGAATATCTGTGGGAGTTATACTAGTTTTCTTTAAATTTCTTTTATTTTACTAAAACTTGATCCTTAGAAATAGTAGGTACAGGTATGCCATCATGGTGGAATTTTCTGATACTCATGGTTTGTTTTTTATTTACATCAAGAGGCAACAAAGACTGGATTATTCTGGCCAAATGACCATTTTTAACTGGTTACGAACTGTTTCATTATTAGAATCTGAACAAAAAATCACCACCACTAGGGGATTTTCCACGCAAATTAATTTTATTTCCTTATACCACATGCGAGGCTTTGATTCAAAAAGGTTATCAATTTTGTTGTGGTAATACTCAGCTGCAGCTTTTCTTGTCATTTTACATACTTTGTTTTGCAAGCATATTAGCATTTCCTATTTTCCCTTCTTTTCTTAGTTTAATATTATACTGAATCAAATCTTTAATTTCTTGGGTTATGTAGGACAATCTGTGTTGCACCACTTGAATGTTTTCTCATGAAAGCATTTGTTCATATTTGTTTTTTAATTTATCTTGCAAAAATTTAGCTTTTTCATCAGAGGACTCTAAAATTGCTACCTCATCCCAGGGCTTGGATGTAATCCAATTTCCAAATTCTAAGAGACCCCTGTCTGCAAGAGGTTGGTAGGAAACTTTCTCAATGACATATTTTACTTTATGTGAAGGCAGCAGAGCCCACTTTATTATGTTCATATAATAGGCTCATTATAATATTCTTACAAATTTGTGCAAATTATGTTGAGTTTAGTATTACCTTTAGTAGCCAGAAACTTTACTATTTGCTTGAGTCCTTGACTTCTGAGGAAACTTTCAATTCTTAGATCATTCTTTTCACTAGTAGTGCAAATTCCAACATTCAGGTACTTAGAAGTAATCAAATCAACTCAAAATCTAACTTTTCAGAAAAGACCTTTTTTTTTGGAAAGATGCCATACTAGGTGAGCAATAAAACACTCCAATAACAATACCAGTTACAGATCTCAGAAGCTTTTTTTGGTCAAATCATAATCCAAGTCATTGTCATCAGTATGGGGAATCTGCCGAAGCTGCAGCACCAACTGCTCACATATGAAACATGCTACACTGCCGCCTTTCTTACCTAACAGATGGTTCTGATTATATTTTCTGATGAAAATATTATTATTATTAAAAAAAAAGGAATCTTCAACTAGCTTTCATTCAATGTGGACAAACAAAAAATAGCAATTTTCTGGATATTAAGAAGCTGTTAGGCAAGTTTTTTATGAACTTATTTTACCTAGCGAATGAACGGACTTTTGCCTGGATATTAGACTGGATATTTTTACAGTGATTTGGAGTTTGATTGCCAGGTGATAAGTCCAGTTAGACAAGTTTCTGGTATCATGATGGGATTAATATTAAGCCCTGTTCTGAACTTTATTTATTGATCATGACAGAGGGTGCAAAGATTGAGTTAATTGTTGCTAAAACAACAAGCTTCTTTAGTAAAGACAATGTAATTACAGCAAAAGAAATGTTGCACGATAAGTTCCAGTTTACAAGCAGGTTTGTTAGAAATGTGAAATGCAAAGACAATGTTACAGAAATTTGTAAATGGTTACAAGCTTGGGATAAAGAAAAGAAGCCAATGCCAAAATTCGTAATTGAGAATCCTTGCTCTGTTCCCACTTTAGGTGATGCAGTTAGTGGCTACTCTGGCTGTGAAAGTAAACAAACTAGGCCAGAAAATCGATTATTTAGTGGAATCAAACAATAACAAATCTATTTCTTGGCCCTCGAAATTCAATGCATTGGAATCCAAGGCTCCATCTTATGCAGTTGTACTCAAGAACTTACCTGGATCACTCAACAACAAAAAAAACCCCCAGTGCTTGTAAGTCATTTGTTGATTCAGTGTGTTCAAATCCTTTTCAAATCAAATGAACTATGTAAGATTAAAGCTGACTAGAAACTTATAGTTAAAGTCTAGAGATACTGCTGAAGCTATTGTTGACCGCATAAAAAGCAAGCAACAACGATAAAAAAATGCATCACTAAGGGCTCCAAAACTGTTATTGGGTAGTGAAAAGAATTCCTATTAAGAAGCTGTTTGGCAAGTTTTTTTATGAATTTATTTTACCTAGTGAAATGAATGGACTTTTGTGCCCTGGATATTTTGACAGTGATTTGGAGTTGATTGCTAGGTGATAAGTCCAGGTAGACAAGTTTCTAGTATCATGATGGGATTAATATTAAGCCCTGTTCTGAACTTTTATTTATTGATCAAGCCTTGACAGAGGGTGCAAACATTGAGTTAATTGTTGGACACAAAACAACAAGCTTCTTTAGTAAAGACAACATAATTACAGCAAAAGAAATGTTGCACAATAAGTTCCAGTTTACAAGCAGGTTTGTTAGAAATGTGAAATGCGAAGAAGACAATGTTACAGAAAATTTTGAAATGGTTACATGCTTGGTATAAAGAAAAGAAGCCAATGCCAAAATTCGTAATTGAGAATCCTTGCTCTGTTCCCACTTTAGGCAATGCAATAGTGGCTACTCTGGCTGTGAAAGTAGACGAACTAGGCTGGAAAATCGATAATTTACTAGAATCAAACAATAACAAATCTATTTCTTGGCCCTCGAAATTCAATGCATTGGAGTTCAAGGCTCCATCTTATGCAGTTGTACTCAATAACTTACCTGGATCACTCAACACCCCCAAAAAAAACAACAAAGAGAAAAATCTCAATGGAAAAAAAAAAAAAAACAACAAACATGACTGCAGCCAGTGGAGAGAAAAGAAAAGACAAATGCAAAACAACGCGGATATTTCGCCTGTATCACAAACAAGGCGTCTTCAGCACGAAAGACAGAAGAAGAACAAGATAAAAAAAAAAAACAATAAAACCACCACCAAAAAAAAAAAAAAAAAATTCTACAATTGGCGCAAACTGATCCACGTAGGGAAAAGATGCTATTATGGAGTTACTTTAGTGAGAACACCAGAGCAACTGAGGAAAAATAAAAAAAATGGAAATTATTTCAACTATTCTGTTGTGAAATAATCCTTTTATTGGCTATTATTGAATAGCCAATCAACACCCCCAGTTGTTGTAAGTCCTTTGTTTGATTCAGTGTGTTCAAATCCTTCTCAAATCAGTGAACTACGTAAGATTAAAGCCAACTGGAAAACTTATAGTTAAGTCTAGAGATACTGCTGAAGCTATCGTTGACCACATAAAAGGCAAGCAACCAACAATAAATGCATTACTAAGGGCTCTAAACTTTATTGGGGTAGTGAAAAGAATTCCTGTCGAAATAGAAGAACAAGATGTGTTGCACCTTATCCCCAGAGCTTGCAAAGCAGTCAGGATAGGAAGCTCACGTTCTCACGAAGTTTACTTTGACACCCGCGCTGACTTGGACTCCTTCCTTAAACACGGAGCCAAAGTTGATTACGAAGTACTTCCGGTTGACGAATATAATTTTTTTTTTTTTGCCAAGAAGATGCTTCTCTTGTCACGCTGAAGGCCATCTTGCAGCCAATTGTAATAATGCCGCCATTTGTGGTTGCTGTGGAGCAGCTGACCACATGTCCAGCAAATCCAATCCATGCACTGGTGATATGTTTTGTGTAGTATGTAGAAAAGCGGTCACACATGCTACAGCGTAAATTGTCCTCTTGCTAAACAGAATCTGACCTCTGCTAGGCCATGACTGAGCAACCCCCATCATCACATAGTCTGATATCTTGGAATATCAATGGAACTTTACAAACCAATCCACTTTTGTCCTTGATTTTCTTTGTGAGTGCACCATAATATGCCTGCAAGAGCATTTTTACTATGGAGCAGGGCAATAAACTTGTTTAAACCAAAAAAACGCGAAGAAAGGAAGAAAACGAGGACAAATTAACAGCCAGTGAAAAACTTGAAAAATTATGCAAATATTTTGGTCAAGACCTCCGCTTGACCGTCCTCAGTGCAGAATAAAACTGATAAAAATATAAAAACCAAACCTTAAAATAAAAACACCAAACTAAAATTGGACGACCATTTCCTAGTAACGGTGAAAGGGTAACTGAATAAAAACACAAGTCTAAATGGCATTTCAGAATTTCATTTTGCGTAAAGCACTTCTAAAGGCTGATCGCTTTCCAGTTTGATTGTTGTCGGAGACTCTATTCGATTGCACAATATAACTTTGTGGATGTATGTAAAAACGATCAGAATTAATAATTTTGTCATAAATGGGACTTAAAAAAAATTTCTCCAGTGTCCCTATTAAGAGCTACCTTTTGGTGAATGTGCTTTTTTATTTCAACTGCCTCCCTGAAAACTTGCGTGATACCTTTAACAGGGGCAACGATGGAGGCCTCGTCAAACAAAAATGAAATGGTGTGATTCTCGTACACATGTTGTGCCAGGCGGAATCAAAAACCTCAGGCCTTTGGCGTAACCTCATTGCCTTGTCGATTGAGGACTTGTGCTCAGATAACCTCTCCCCCAATTGCTGTTGGGTTCTACCAACATAAAAACAGCCACAAGAACAAGGAATTCTATATAAACACCACTACCCAGAATGGGGCTGGTTTTATCTTTTCCGTTGTTAAAAAAGTTCTGTGTAAAATTTGAATTTTTAAAGGCGACGCTAAGTTTATGTTTTTTAAGGATTCTTTTTTCAATTTGTCACTCAATTTTGGAATGTAGGGTAGAACAGTGAAAGTTTCTTATCAACCACCAATGGGACGGTATCTGTTGGGGCTTGTGGACCTGATGCACTCCCCTCTGCCTTTTTTTTCGTCTTCTGTCTATAATGGTCTCAAGTAAATTTTATAGGGTAGCCATTGCAAAATAAAATGTCCTTAATATAGTTCAATTCTGAGTCTATTTGAGGCTCTTGAGCATATTCTTATTACTCGGTCAACCAAAGAAATAACAAACATCCTCTTTTTATGCAGGGAGAGTGGTTGGAGGAAAAATGCAAATACCTATTGTGATGCGTAGGCTTTCTATAAATAGAAAATTCAGGGCCAGGAGACTTATTGAAAATTAAAACATCTAGGAAAGGAAGTTTGTGGTTATGTTCTAGTTCTAAAGTGAACTGAAGGTTAGAGTCCAAAGTGTTTAGATGAGTTAGAAGGACTTAAGTGACTCTCCTCCATGCTCCCAAGAGAAATAACATCATCCACAAACCGACCCCAGAAACGGTGTTTCATCGGAAAATTTTCCAGAGCAGAGATTTCTATGAATTCCATATAAAAAGTTGCCAAAAATGGTGAAAGACTTGTACCCATGGTAAACCCCTAATTTGGGTGAAAAATTGATTATTATATCGGAAATTTTACGGGCTCCCAAAAATCCACAAAGATGGAGTCCCTCTACACCCAATTGTGGCTTCTTATAGCTCTCCGACTGCCAGATTGGGGAAATGGTTGTCAACACTTTTTTCGCCCCCTTATGCAACGCAAACTTCATACATAAGAAACTCAGTTCACCTTGTTGAAAAATTAAGACATTGAAATAAAAAAAGATAAAATTTTGGCCAGTTTCGATGCCATTTCTATGTATACGTCTTGCGACATTAAAAAAATGTGAACTAGCTCTTCAAAGGAAATTAGAAGATAATATTGATCAAATAGACTACAAAACACTGGATATAGAAACTATTATGCGTCTCGTCCGTCTTTGCAATAGTTCCTCCTCATATTTCCGATATAATAATCAATTTTTCACCCAAATTAGGGGTTTACCCATGGGTACAAGTCTTTCACCATTTTTGGCAACTTTTTATATATGGAATTCATAGAAATTTCTGCTCTGGAAAATTTTCTGATGAAACACCGTTTCTGGGGTCGGTTTGTGGATGATGTTATTTCTCTGTGGGAGCATGGAGGAGAGTCACTTAACTCCTTCTTAACTCATCTAAACACTTTGGACTCTAACCTTCAGTTCACTTTAGAACTAGAACATAACCACAAACTTCCTTTCCTAGATGTTTTAATTTTCATAAATAAGTCTCCTGGCCTTGAATTTTCTATTTATAGAAAGCCTACGCATCACGATAGGTATTTTGAATTTTTCCTCCAACCACTCTCCCTGCATAAAAAGAGGAGTTGTTATTTCTTTGGTTGACCGAGTAATAAGAATATGCTCAGAGCCTCACATAGACTCAGCTATAATTGAACTATATTAAGGACATTTTATTTTGCAATGGATACCCTATAAAATTACTTGAGACCATTATAGACAGAAGACGAAAAAAAGGCAGAGAGGGAGTGCATCAGGTCCACAAGCCCCAACAGATACCGTCCCATTGGTGGTTGATAAGAAACTTTTCACTGTTCTACCCTACATTCCAAAATTGAGTAACAAATTGAAAAGAATCCTTAAAAAACATAAACTTAGCATCGCCTTTAAAAAATTCAAATATTACACAGAACTTTTTTAACAACGACAAAGATAAAACCAACCAGGGTTCAGATCATATTTCTGTGTTCCTTGTCAAAATATGTAGTCAATTATTCCTTCATCATATTACTCTGTTATTTCAAATGATTTTTGTCACCAGAATAGTTCTGTCATCTTTTTGTATTGGGGCTTTAACTCGATCCCTAAGAAAGGTAAACTCATTGGGAATGTTCGTCTTTTTGGTCGATCATGGTTTCGACAACTTTTTGTAAAATATTTGAGCTTTTGATAATTAATGAGGTCCGAAATAAGTGCTATAGCCCGACTCACAGTTTGGGTTCCAGCCGCGTCTGGGTTGTTGCCATACGTTGTCTGCCGTAGCATCTATTCTCGTTGATGCCAAGAAAACCGGAGAAAGTTTGGCTCTCATGGTGTATGATGTTCAACGTGCCTTTGACTCTGATTCATGATGAGTTGATATTGGATATGGGAAAGCGCGGTGTTAAAAAAAGGAACCCTTCTTCCTTTAAAAGATATGTATGCAAATATGAAAGCCAAACTTAAGCTCTCGCATCAGCATCCAGATCATAAAATAAAAAATAATCCTATTGTCCCAGTTAAAAAAGGGGCTCGAAAAGGGGCAATAACTTCACTCACTGTTTTAATAATACAATAATCCGAGGGCAAGAGAGATTTAAAACAACTTGTGTCTTGCAATGTATCGATATTTTGTTAATATCATGTGTGGATGATATATTTAATTTGAGTCGCACTGTTTCGCGTATAGAGGAAAACTTTAATATCCTCCAGAATGATTATAAGCAGCTCGGATTAGAGTTTAACGCAGAAAAGTCAGAAATCCTGCTTTTCAATTGGAAAATCAGTCCCCAATGGTTTTACGATGGCTCTTGGAAATACAAATGTTAAGCCAGTCCAGTTCATTACTTACCTTGGCCTTCCTATCAGTTCAACTCTAAAAACAACCCATTGATTGCTTATCAACCATCTACATAAGCGAATCGGTTTTGCATATAGTAAAATTGCTTCAAAGAAGTTGAGGTTCAACAGAAAAGTTTTAGCTTGCCTTATAATGCAATTGCACTCCCCCATTTTTTGTATTTGAGTCCTTTTTGGAGAATTTTTTTTTCCCAAGTGCAATAAACATAAACTTCGATCTGTTTTCTTTAAGTATGCTAAGTTTCTACTTCGTCTCCCGCTTTGGTCGCGAAATTCTTTTTCTTATTAGCAATTATAATATAGCAGACCCAACTTCAGCCATTATAAATCAGTTCAATAATAATGTTAAAAGCCATTTGTGGTTTGAAATCCTCCACCAGTTGAACTCAGTGTGTTTTTGTTTTCTCTATGGTTTTAACCAGTCTTTTCTTGCTAGTGAGTATTACATTAGTGTGTAAAACTTGTACTTTTGTGTATTTTGTTTTTGTTGTGTAGGCTTTGTTTTGTCTTATTTATCTTTTTCTTGTATTTTTATGTACTCCGTCTCTTTTGTTTGATTTTGATGGGTAATAAAATATTATTATTATATCTTAGTTTAATAAATTGTTTGTAACCTTGTATTGTAAGATATTCAGGACTTAGTTTATGTACTTCTGTAACTGTAATAATATCAGCTCCTGTTACATGAACATAACCCTTAAGTTCCCCCATTTTATTAGTTTTGAGACTTTCCGCATTTAAAGTTAAAAAAGAAGGGAAAATGAAAATGTGATTGAGGGACTTCTTTTTCAACAAGTTTACATTTGTTTTTTACTTTTGTCTGTTTTGGGAAAATCTATTTAGGCGGGAGAGTAACTTCAGGCTCATCTAATTCAATAACCAGGCTATCTGATTCATCATGAAGAGCTGCAAAACGATTTACGAGATGGAAACGGTGACCAAGGAGCAGAAAAATATATTAGTGTTTGTCTCACTATTTGAAGTTTTAGAAACTGCATGGAGCCTGCTATCTGAGAATTCCGAAAATGGTTATGCCAGGGCATGGTGGGAAGAGGTGGGAGAGAAGTGCATATGTGAGGGGGAGGAAGAGTGAAAGGGGATACTAAAAGTAGGGGGTATTCAGGGAGGGGGGGGGGGGTTTAGGGATTGAATTCTGGTGATTGAAAGCTTTGCAGAGATTCAAAACTATTTCTTATCTGATATTTGCAAGTTTATCACTGACACCAGCAAGCACAACCATCAGGGAGTGATAATGGCATGCTTGTTGGCACATGCCCTCTTATTTTCCAAAAGTCAGGATTGACATGAGCAAAAAACGCATTCTATGTCAGTACAAGTTAAAACACTAAACAAATCTACATAGTCTAAATTATAATCATTTCTGTTGTAACATTTTGATCTAAAATTTTTAGTATATATGTAAAAACCAACGCTTTCTTCTATCTACAAAACCCTTGTTCAAAGAACCGGCAAAGCGTACTACAAGCAGTACAGCGTACAAGCAGTACAGCATACTACAAGTAGCACTGTCCATTTTACCATCATACATTCTTATGTCAAGCTTCTTTGTGAGAGTTGGAATGGGTGCACTTGCACTAGCTGATGATGTATCACCAGAATTCATTTTGTCTGATAAGATCACGCAGTTGTGGGCTATGCTAGGGCTAAATGTGATATTTTGTATTTCATTATCAGGCGGTGGTATTTGGTTAGCAACAGTGATATCATTGTTCATTTGCATTTACATTGTAACTTGGTCCCAGGAAGTTTGCAAAGGTTCACAAGGGCAGGTTTTGATAGCCCACTAAGAGTTCTTGTAGCTGGGCTATAAGAAAGTCTTTAACCTCCAAATGACCTGTCAACAATTTAATTTGATTGTTCTTTTCCTCCATTTCTGACAGAAATTTTGAGTGCCTTGTCTGGATTTTCTGCTTGAGATGCTGATAAACTAGGTTCCAGGGTCTTAATTTTCTCTCTTAGACAAATTGTTTTGGATTCATAGCTAAGAATGTCTACACTTACTGCAGACGGCCAGTACCTTTGGTAGCTTTGGGTGGTTTTAGGCCCTGTAGTAATTTGTGGTGAAAAGGTGCCGATTCTGCTTCCTCTTACGGATCTGTTTGCACTAGGCTTTTGTGGGGGTTGAGGTGCTTGCGACTTTGGAGTTACGGGAATTTTTTTGCATGACAGTCCATGAATAACCATTCACCAGTATGGTCCTTTAGACTGATTTGGACACATTTATTAACGCCGACGTGGTACCAGCAGCCGCATCGTGACACGCATTGGACAGATTTTGTGGTTACCAGCAGTCAGCACTTGGGACAATAATTCTTTGGTTTTGACATATCACAGAGTGGGTGCGGGGCGAATTTATATCATAGACGAGAGAAGGTTCGTAAACAAGAAACAGTGAGTGGAAAAGCAAAAAAGAATCAACCCAATCCATGAAATTTTTATTCTCACTTATTTAACAGCAACTGTGGTCATGCAATTAGTACTCATTATAAAATATAGTATTATTGATATACAAATTCCAAACAATCAATGATTTAAAATTTGCCTATTAGGTCAAGGTCACTGAATTTATCACACAGAATCATCACAGGCTTAAGATAAATATTGGTTATAAAAAATTCTCATGGGAATTTGGTTGGAACCGGCTGGTCAGTTATGTTGGCTATAAAAAAAAACTCTCATGGTAATTTGGTTGGAATTGGCTATTCAGTTAAGTCTGTTTATGTTATTAATAATCACTGCTCAGCTATCCTCATCACTGTCTGATTCAAGACTGAATCAGAATTGATCCAATCGAGGCTTGATGATGTGGATGATCAAAAATCAAATGCATCCCACAGGCACTTTCAGGGAACACCATTCCATTCTACGTTTAGTAATTCCTTGAAAGTTTTATCATTGCATGTTGAGACTGTGGTATCTGAGAAACTATTCTAGTGGTTTACTACATAGCAGGAGATAAACTGTTGTCCATGTTGAGTTTTGACAGATGGCTTGAACAGCTTCTTTAAATGCCCTCTCTTGTCAGTGAAAATATTTTGGAAAGTGATAAATGAATTGGAGGGGGGCTGAAGTAAGCTTATATGTCGTAAGCATATCAGCTCTTTGTCATCAGTAAACAAGTGTAGATAATTTCAACCCCTTCAAATATTCATCATAAGGCTTGTCTCTCATCTTTGTTACTGCCTTAGTAGGTCTCCTCTGCACCCCCTTCCAGAAGCTGCACATCACCCCTGTATCTGGCTGATGCTATGCACATTCCTTATAAGGGCCTTGTACAACCTCACAAAAATATAAAGAAACCTACTGGAAATAGTTTTTTTTTTTTTCAAGAGTGCAAGGACAGAGTTTGCAAGAGACATAGTCTTCTTGCAGTTTGAATGGAATTTAGAGTGGTTGTCAACAACAATCCCAAGATCCCTTTCTTCATCCGCATTTTAGAGCTCTTGTGTGTTGTTTATAGTTGGATGGACTATAGTATAGTTAAAACCTGGGTTGCACTTGCCAAAATGTATAACATAACATTTGTCAATATTGAAACCCATATTTCATGTTGTTCCTCAGTTTTGAATATGTTGAGATCTGCTTATAGTGACTCATGATTGACTGCACCAAACAATTTTGGGTCATCAGCATAGAGTGAGATAATTTGTAGCTAATTGGAAAATATAATTTACATAGATATTGAACAGGGTAGGTCCTAAGACACTACCCTGCAGGACACCACTGGTGACTCCATATCTCTCAGAGAGAATTGATTCTCCTTCATTAGTAAAAAACCTCTCTCTGTGCTCTACTTGTAAGAAAAGCCGAGATCCATTCCATTACTTTCACTTGAGATGAGTTTTATTTTCAGGTCCATGTGTGAAACTTTGTCCAATGCTTTTGACAGATCAAGCACAGGACATCCACAGGTAGGACCTGATCAATCAGGTCCGGTATTACATCATAAGTCTCCAGAAATTTTTTTCTACTTACCTTCCTGGTTGAAATCCATGTTGACTGGGTAATAGTATTCCATTAAGTTCAAGATGCTTCATGGCAGAGGAGGACACTCCTCCCACAGCCTTCAGGGCAAGGGTTGTAAGTTATGCCCTGGGGGCATATAAGGTTTTTTTATGGAAAGCGTTTTGTTGTAAAAAACTTCAGAAAGGGTTCATTTGATTGAAAATTCAAAGGGCTAGTGCCTTTTTTAATAGTTGAAAGTGATGGGAGGGCAATTACCCCCCCCCCCCTCTCACGCCCATCATTTCCCCAAGCACATCCAGTCAAAATTTTGAGATATACTTTTTGTTCAATGTAGCTGAAAGTTCTAGAAATTAGGTCTTTGGGGATGACAACCCTCCACAACCCTCAGGGAGAGGGTTGTAAGATGCCCTGGTGGCAAATAAGGTATTTAAAGAAAGCATGATCATTTATTTAAACTTCGGAGGGGGCTCGTTAGATCAGTTATCAGACGCTCTAGTCTTATTGTAAGAGTCAAAGTGATCAGAGGGCAGCTACCCCCCCCCCACTCACACACACACCGTCGTATTGTCCCGAAATGCTTCTAATAGAAATTTTTCATTCTATTCAAAATAGTCTAAATATCATGTAACAAGGCTTTTGGGGTTGAAGCAAACCCCAGAGATTAGGGCAAGGGTTTTAAGTTATGCCCAGGGGGTACTTAAGGTTTTTATGGAAGGGAGGGTTGTTTAACTTTAGAAGTGGCTGGGTCTTTTTCCCTCAAAAAACTATATCAATATAAAACGAACAGGAATTAATTAAAAAACTTACTTTCCACAAAATAAGTTTTTCAAAAAAAAGTAAAGAACTCCATTAAAGCAAAAAAAAAAAATCAAATAATCTACCAAGCATACAAATACCACAAATCAGTATCAATAAGTAAATGAAAACAAACAGAAGCTAATATACATTACAGTCAAACTCAAAACGAGCAGAAATTAATATGATTAGGGTTGTAAACCCTATGCTTTCTAAAAGCTAGAATATAATTTTGTACTCTATTCAAAAAAAAATTTCTAAATGTTTTGACTTTTATAACCTTAAGAAATCAAAAATTAATTAAGATTCTATGGAATAAAATATCATCATATGTACATTTAACTGACAATGTATATTTTTTTTTCAGTAAGTTCATTTGATTTTTTTCAGTTCTTGACTGAAAACGTTTGACACTAAGAGCTCAAAATCCTATTCTATGGCCAAAAAAATTTATTCATAATTAATTATATTTCTAAAAATAACCTTGAAAGCAGTGGCGTTGTTTCAGGCGGGCAATGATTTGGAGAAAAAATCATTCTATAGCCCAGCTCTTGACTTTTCGGATGGCAGGGGCAGATCCAGGATTTTTTTAGGGGGGGGGGGGGCGCAAAATTGATTGATCCTATAAAAATAATTTAGGGGGCGCAAAATAGGTTGATCCGATAAACTTGCGTTAAAAGCAAGTTTAATTAACGCAAACTTGGATTATTTAAGTAAATTACACTACTTTAGACTACGCTAGGGGGGCGCGTGCCCCCCTCACCCCCTGGATCCACCACTGTCGGATGGAGATCCATCTTGCCCCCCCCCCCCCCAATAAAGTGTTGTAGCTACATCCCTGCTTGAGAGCTCCGATTCAACTTTGTAATTCCCAGTAATTTTAACATGACTGCTAATAAGTTATTTTTTTTAACATGAGAATAATTATTATTGTAAGTTAGTCATCTTTCGAGCTTAAATTATTACTAGACGCCCACCTATGTATGTATTTATAATTAGTCAAGAAAATGTGTCAAAAAACGGTATTAATTTTTTTTCTTTTTCATTTTAATTTTTTCAATTGTGTTTTTATTCCACATTTACAGAATTTTCATTCAAAATTTTCAAGGGAAATGCTACATTTTCGTCTAAATTACTACGGTGCAAAAAAATAAGCAAAGCTAGTTCATTAGATTCGGTGCGTTTTTTTCGCCTATAAAAGCTCAGACATTAATAATTTGATGAGTCCAAAGACAGTCTATCCTTCAGAAATACTTTAATTGCTTAGGCTATTATCTAAATAATAAAAAAAATAATAAGCAAAGAAATAAGCAAAGCTAGTTCATTAGATTCGGTGCGTTTTTCGCCTATAAAAGTTCAGACATTAATAATTGATGAGTCCAAAGACAGTCTATCCTTCAGAAATACTTTAATTGCTTAGGCTATTATCTATAGGTTTAGGTGTTTTCTCTTGGAAAATTCTCAAACTGCATTAAGAATACTCCCTGAGGAACTCTCCCAGTCATAGTTGAAAATATTTTTTTTAATTTAATTTCGATTTTCTTTTTTAATTCATGCCAAGGCTTAACCAAGACATGATGTAAACCAAGACTTAATCTGGATAGGGTTCTAAACCCTATGCTTTCTAAAAGCTAGAATATAATTTTGTACTTTATTCATAAAAATTTTTTTTAATGTTTTGACTTTTATAACCTTAAGAAATAAAAAATTAATTAAGATTCTATGGAATTAATATCATCATATGTACATTTAACTGACAATGTATATTTTATTCAGTAAATTCATTTGAATTTTTTTTCAGTTCTTGACTGAAAACGTTTGATACTCAGGGAGTATTTTCCTCAGGGAGTATTCTTAATGGAGTTTGAGAATTTCCAAGAGAAAACACACCTAAACCTATAGATAATAGCCTAAGCAATTAAAGTATTTCTGAAGGATAGACTGTCTTTGGACTCATCAAATTATTAATGTCTGAGCTTTTATAGGCGAAAAAACGCACCGAATCTATTGAACTAGCTTTGCTTATTTTTTTGCACGGTAGTAATTTAAACGAAAATGTAGCATTCCCTTGAAATTATTCCACATTCACAGAATTTTCATTCAAAATTTTCAAGGGAAAATGTTCTATTTTCGTTTAAATTACTACGGTGCAAAAAATAAGCAAAGCTAGTTCAATAGATTCAGCGGGTTTTTCGTCTTTAACAGCTTAGACATTAATAATTTGATGAGTCCAAAGACAATCTATCCTTCAGAAATACTTTAATTGTTTAGGCTATTATCTATAGGTTTAGGTGTTTTCTCTTGGAAAATTCTCAAACCCCATTAAGTATACTCCCTGAGGAAAATTACCCCCTCCCCCAGTCATAGTTGAAAATAATTTTTTTTTTTAATTTAATTTTTTTTTTTTTTTTTTAATTCATGCCCAGGCTTAACCAACACATGATGTAACCAAGACTTAATCTGAATAGGGTTCTAAACACTATGCTTTCTAAAAGCCAGAATATAATTTGTCACTACTGAAAAAAATTCAATTGAATTTACGGAAAAAAATTTGCATTGTCAGTTTAATATACGTATACTGTTATTTATTCCTTAAAATCTTAATTAATTTTTGATTTCCTAAAGTAATAAAAGTGACAACATTAAAAGAATTTTTTTAAAGAATTACTATATAAGAATTAAAAAGAAAACGAATATATTTTTTTGGCCATAGAATAGGATTTTGAGCTCTTAGTGTCAAACGTTTTCAGTAAAGAACTGAAAAAATTTCAAATGGATTTACTGAAAAACAAAAAAAAAAATATGCATTGTCAGTTTAATGTAAATATGCTGATATTTATTCCATAAAATCTTAATTAATTTTTGATTTCTTAAGGTTATATAAGTGAAAACATTAAAAAAAAATTGAATGAAGTACAAAATTATATTCTAGCTTTTAGAAAGCATAGGGTTTAGAACCCTACTCAGTTTTAATTTCTGCTCGTTTTGAGTTAGACATATTTTAATTTCTGTTTGTTTTGGGTTCATCATTTTTTTTATTGAGACTGATTTGTGGTAGTTGTATGCTTGGTAGATTATGTGATTCTATTTTTGTTCATTAAACTGACCATACACAGTTTTTTTTCACTAAATTCTTTTGAATTTTTTTCAGTAAAATACAAATTATATCCTAGCTTTTAGAACGCATGGGGTTTAGAACCCTATTCATATTAATTTCTGCTTGTTTTGAGTTTGACTTATTTTAATTTCTGTTTGTTTCGGATTATATTTATTTATTGATACTGATTTGTGGTAGTTGTATGCTTGGTACATAATTTGATTCTATTTTTGTTCATTTTTGGTTTAATGGAGTTCTTTTACTTTTTTTTTGAAAAACTTATTTTGTGGAAAAAGTTTCTTTTTAATTAATTCCTGTTCGTTTTATATTGACATAGTCTTTTTCGCTTGGAGAAAGAGTTTAATGGACGTCTTTACCTTATGTGTGGAAAAAGTTTATTTTTAATTAATTCATTGGTTTTATAGGGAGAGAAAGACAAAAACCTCTTCTAAACTTAAACAACCATCCCTTCCATAAAAACCTTAAAACA
Organism: Artemia sinica; assembly: GCA_027921565.1. Classification (NCBI taxonomy): domain Eukaryota; kingdom Metazoa; phylum Arthropoda; class Branchiopoda; order Anostraca; family Artemiidae; genus Artemia; species Artemia sinica. Next base: position 22,476,649 of record CM051259.1, read on the forward strand.
AAATTTGCACTTTACTGAAAAATATAAATGTTTTTACTTTTATAACTTTAATAAATCAAATAATATAAACATTTTGATTACTAAATATCAGTGTATGTATATTAAACTGACAATGCACATTCATATGTATTTTTTTCAGTAAAGTGCAAATTTTGTTCTGGCCTTGGGGGATAATGGGCGTGGGGGGGGGGGCTAGTTGCCCTCCAATCACTTTCGACTATTAAAAAGGGCACTAGCCACTCCAATTTCCAATCGAATGAGCCCTTTTCGAAGTTTCTATGACAACTCCTTCGATACGAAGTGCCTGACTAAGAAGAAGAGAAGAGAAAAAAAAATTGTGGCCACATCGATCTTGACTGAAGGGCGTGGGGGGGCTATTTGCCCTCCAATCACTTTCGAATATTAAAAAGGGTACTAGACCTTCGAATTTCCAATCGAATGAGCCTGTTTTGAAGTTTCTACGACAACTCCTCCTATAAAAACCTTATATGCCCCCAGGGCATAACTTAAAGCCCTTGCCCTGAGGTTTGTGGGGGATTGTCCTTCTCAAAAACATATTTTCTATCTGGAAATCAAGCTGAAGAAAATGGTTATCTCAAAATTTTGATTGGATGAGTTTGGAAAAATGATGGGCGTGGGGGGGGGGGCTAGTTGCCCTCCAATCACTTTCGACTATTAAAAAGGGCGCTAGAACTCTCAATTTCCAATTGAATGAGCCCCTTTTGAAGTTTCTACGATGACCCCTTCCATATGAAGTGCCCTTCTCTAAAGGAGAAAAATAATACATAGTACATTGTGCCAACATTGTTCTTATATGCCCTCAGGGCATAACTTAAAACCCCTTGCCCGAGGGTTGTGGGGGAGTGTCCTCCTCAAAAACATATTTTCTATCTGGAAATCAACTACACTGAACAAAATGACTATCTCAAAATTTTGATTGGATGTGTTTGGGGGAATGATGGGCGTGGGGGGGCACTAGACACTCCAATTTCCAATCAAATGAACCCTTTTTCGAAGTTTCTACGATAACGCCTTCTATAAAAAAACCTTATATGCCCCCCCAGGCATAACTTAAAACCCTCGCCCTGAGGGTTGTGGGGGAGTGTCCTCCTCAAAAACATATTTTTCTATGTTTGAAATAATACATAGTACATTGTGCCAACATTGTCCTATATGCCCTCAGGGCATAACTTAAAACCCTTGCCCCGAGGGTTTGGGGGAGTGTCCTCCTCAAAAACATATTTTCTGTCTGGAAATCAACTACGCTGAACAAAATGGCTATCTCAAAATTTTTATTGGGTGTGTTTTGGGGAATGATGGGTGTGGGGGGGGGGGGGCAAGTTGCCCTCCAATCACTTCACTTTCGACTATAAAAAGGGCACTAGTCCTTTGAATTTCCAATCGAATGAGCTTTTTTTTGAAGTTTCTATGACAACGCCTTCTTTAAAAAACCTTATATGACCCCAGGGCAAAGCTTAAAACCCTTGCCCTGAGGGCTGTGGAGGAGTTTTCCTCCTCAAAAACATATTTTCTATCTGGTAATCAACTAGGCTGAACAAAATGGCTATCCCCCCCCCCCCCACACACACACACGTTGTATTGTTCCGAAATGCTTCTAATAGAAATTTTTAGACAATCATTCTATTCAAAATAGTCTAAATATCATGTAACAAGGCTTTTGGGGTTGAAAAACAAACCCCAGAGATTAGGGGCAATGGTTTTAAGTTATGCCCAGGGGTACTTAAGGTTTTTATGGAAGGGATGGTTGTTTAACTTTAGAAGAGGCTGGGTCTTTTTCCCTCAAAAGACTATGTCAATATAAAACGAACAGAAATTAATTAAAAACAAACTTTCCACAAAATAAGTTTTTTTCAAAAAAGTAAAGAACTTCATTAAACCAAAAAAAAAAAAAAAAATTAAATAATCTACCAAGCCTACTACTACCACAAATCAGTATCAATAAATAAATGAACCAAAAAACAAACAGAAGCTAATATAAATTACAGAGTCAAACTCAAAACGAGCAGAGATTAATATGATTAGGGTTCTAAACCCTATGATTTCTAAAAGCCAGAATATGATTTGTATTTTACTGGAAAAAAATTCTTTTAAATGTTTTCACTTTTATAACTTTAAGAAATCAAAAGTTAATTGAAGTTTTAATGGAATAAATATCAGCATATGTGTATTAAACTGACAATGCACATTTTTTTCAGTAAAACTCATTTGAATTTTTTTTAGTTTTTGTTCTAATTGTATTCTGGCTTTTAGAAAGCATATGGGTCTAAATCCCTACTCGTATTAATTTCTGCTTGTTTTGAGTTTGACTCTGTTATTTATTTTAATTTCTGTTTGTTTTGGGTTTCATTTATTTATTGATACTGGTTAGTGGTATTTGTATGTTTGGTAGATTATTTGATTCTTTTTTTGTTCATTTTTGTTTAATGGAGTTCTTTACATTTTTTTGAAAAACTTATTTTATGGATAAGTTTTTTTAATTAATTTACAAAAAAAAAACGAAAGAAACAGAATAGTATAATTTGGTTAAGAATATCAATTACTTTCTTTTTCTTATTTGTGTGACATGGATTACAAGAAGTGTTCACTATTTAGTTTGTCCACTTTTTTAGCTAATTTTCAATAATTTTAGCTAACTTGGAAAGTTTATCTGGGTAGGTATGAGGTATTGTGATGATTTTCTTAAATAATCAGTTTTAGTGTCTTTTCAGTTTATGTTTTGTTGATGTATTTTTTCGCTTGTTTTGTGTATGTCACCATTGCCCAATTGGGCTTTTGTCTGAATAAATCTATCTATCTATCTACCTTTGAAAAAAGGCCCCATGTATATTTTTTATGCCTCTTTACCCCCAAATTTCAGTTTTCATGGCACAGTAAGCAAAAAGGTTGAAGTTTTGTAGATGCGAAATTTTCAATATAATAATCTGCAATGTTTAATTTACAATGAACTGACTACACTCTCCACTCAATCCCCTTTTAACTTGCAAAATTAGTTTAATGGCTTTGTTTGGTTTAAAAAGAATAAATATTTTTGCAAGTTACTATTTTCCAAGTTTTTCCCTTTTAGTTCTAACTAAAACACAAAGCAATTACGAAACTAAAGTTTAATATGCAATCTTGGACTATTTTTGAGCAAAAAATTGTTGATATACTTTCTGAATGTTGGAAATTTTTCGCCAAAGTTTACGAATTTGTTTGTGTTTGTGTAATTTTTTAAGAATATTCTATTAGTTGCTAAGAAATGTGTGTGATGAATGTAAAAAAATTAAAAAACAATAATAAATCAAGGTTGAAGATTGTCTGATTTCTATTGACAGCTTGCTCATTTCTATGGTACTTTTATTTATTTTTTTGTCCCATATCTTGGGAAATTTTAGTTTATGTGCAATTTTTAAATTTCTCAAATAAGAATATCTACTTTATAGGCTAATTTGGAAAATAAATTTAAATTTGCAATGCTGAAATTGCAGATTTTTGGCTAAGCTTGGTTTCGTTTGAAAAGTTTAGAATTATATGTTTTATTTATTTATATTTTTTTTTTTTGGTCCAAAGTGAAGGTTTATTCGCAATTTATTTGTCCTATTTTCTCTATGAGTTATTTTTTTCTGTTTAGATAATTGCTTAAGTTTATTTATGCCTTGTTTTATATATATTATTTTTCTTCTTTTCTTTTTCCATCTTAACACTCTAAAGAAGGGAATAGCCACTACTGCTTATTGGCAGCAATCTTGTGTTTGTTTTCCACCAAAAACTAAATTTGCAGTTATAATGTTCCCTTTGCGTTACACTTTACTATAAAAATGCTGCTATCTTTGTAAAATCGCATTGCAAGTGCTGCAAAGTTTTGCAAGAAATCAAGCATACATTTTTTACCTTCAACATATTTGGCTCGGAAATAGTAAAAAAAAATCTGATAATTTGGACACAAATTTATGTTTGATTCACTGAGAACCAAGCATTATGAATAGCTATCCTAATGTCATTTCTTCTTATTGAATTTGAAGCATATTTATTGATTTTTTCTTTAGCCTATTGTATTCTTTTATAGGTTAAAATGGATCCAAGTGGAGGCCCAGGAGGCTATGATCCTTGTGAATGTGTGTGGAGCCATGAAATGGCAATGAGGAGGCTTATCAATATGGTATGTTCATAGGCTGTTTAATCTTGTCTTTTTAATTTTCTCTGCAAGCTGGTAACAGTTAAGAGAAAAGGCCATAGTTACTTAAGAGATAGTGACAGTTACAAAGTAAAGTAGTGCATATATTGGCAAGCAGCTGATACCAAGCTACCATTTTTTTTCTGTAATCTTAAATCACTAGATGACTCTTCATCAGTAAGTCTTTTTACTGAAAATGCCATTTTTTTAGGACTGGTGATATATATCTACTAACACCTTCATTTTTGTTGCCTCCCTCTGCTTACTTGGCCTTTCGCCCCTCGCAAACAAGCTTGGCCCTTTGGCTCCTGAACACTTTTTATCATGTCATGCATCCTTCGCTTGAGTGTTGAGCCCTTGCATGCTGGTCATTTTTCAGTTTTACCAAAAAAGATCAAACCTGATGTAGATTCCCAGTTCTAGTACCTAGAACTCTATGTTTATATATGTATGTAGTGGATTAATGATGCTTCTTGACCACTAAGATCCTTGCCTTGAATTTTTCTGCCTATTTTCATAAATGTCAGTGACTTGCAGCAAAGGAATTGTGCTGCCTTTTAACCTTGGATCTAAAAGGATTTGTTCCTCTGAACCCATACAGAACATCTGGCCTTCTCAAATACTGAAGAAGGAAAAATTATCTCTGGAGGGCTTATGAATCCACTAAAATTTCAGCAAATGCCATTTTATCTGTGTTGATTCGAAATTTACTGGAACATACATAGTTCCTTTGAAGGCAGGCCAAGTCTATCTTATTATCTTAATAGTTTTTCTGATATGACAATCATATGTATAAAACTAGGGAGGTAATAAATTCTGTACTTAAGCCCATTTCTTGGTCTAGTTCTGTTCCTATGAGTCTGGTCACTGATGACAAAGCTGTGGAGGTTAAGCTTAATGTTCAAGAGGCATTAACTTCATTTTTCACTAATATTGGTATGAATATTGCTCTTAGGGTTACTGTGTCTTCGTCCAAACCCGATTTTAGATCTTATCTCGGGCCACCTGGCTTTAAGTCCATGTTTTTAGAGCTGGTATCAGTAAGTGAAGTTACTTAGATTGTTAATGGCTTAAAAAACTCGTCATCTGGCCCAGGTCCCAGGTTCCATTCCTACTCAGATAGTTAAATCTATTCAATAATATTGCCTCTAATAAAACTTGTTAATCTTTCACTTGAATGTGGAGTTTTTCCAAATGCTCTGAAGCTTGGTCAGGTTATTGTTTTACCTAGAAGTGGACAAAAAATGACCCAGCAAACTATCGGCCAATTTCAATGTTATGAATATATAGTAAAATCTTTGAAAAGGCTCTGCAATCTCATCCCATTAATTTTCTAATTTCTAAATATTTTCTTCTGATTTTCAGTGTGGTTTGTAAAAGAAGCACTCAACTGAACATCTATATATGACTGTTTTGAATTTTATACATTTTGTGTTATATTCAAGATTAATTCATGTTTGCTACAATCCTGGACAATCATAAGACATTTGATTCCTTATCCCATGAAATTCTTTTGTGTTGAAGATATCTCATTTTGGTACAAGGGAGGAACATATTTTTTTTCTTTAAGTCTTACGTGAATGGTAGATTAATCCACTTTTCTTGTCACCCTCATAAGTGAATTCTGGCATCTCCTGAAGATCAGGTTTAGGGTCTGCTATTTTTGATTTATGTAAAGGATTATTTTTAAGTGGTAAAGAACTGAAACCTATTAATTGCTGTAGATGGACTTGGTCATCCTAAACCTTCTCATGTCCATACTTGTAACTATAGTTTGCTTTCTTCTTACGTCCTTGTTTTTTCGCTGATGATAGCACACTTGGTATTTTGGGGCTTTTCGAATCAGAGATTTGGTCAAAGCTAGCAAATTTGTTCGTTAGAGTAATTCTATGCTTTGATGTTTACCATCTCAAACTAAATTTTCTCTAAGTCAAGTTTTTCATTTTCTCGCGCATTTCTCAGGGCTCCTCCTCAGTTATCTAATATTCATCTGCCAAATGGGACCATCAGTATATCTAAAGATCAGCAAGTTTGTTTGTGTTTGCATTTTTATTCATGAAAACCTGTCTTTCAAACGTCACCTTGATTTGATTAAAATGAAGATATGCAGTAGTCTTGGTATTTTAAGAAAGCTTAAACACACTTCTCCTGGATCAGATTTGAAAGTCCTTTTTAACTGCATGATCGAATCTTATGTTTTTTTAGTGTCCAAAATACGAAATCAACTATGCCTTCTCCTTTAAAGTCGCTTTCTAAGGCTTACAATAAAGCTAGAAACCTCATTCAAGAAACTTGATCTTGGATCGCTATGCATTCTTTTATGGGCATGTTTTATTTTTTTCAGCTTCAGTGTGATCCCCTGCCCTCTCCCCTGACCCCTAGGTGTTCCGCCTTCTTGTACCTCTGATCAAAATAAATATCATCTTTGCAATACAAAAAAACGTAGTTCAAATTCTATTTACTTCTTCTGTAAGGTCAGATTCCAATCCTGTAATGGCAAGTCATATTGTGTGGAATATGATGCCTGAATCAGTCACTCTTGATGCTTGAAGGTGCCACTCTTTTAAGCTGTTCTTAAATAATTTTTCATTCAAAGATATCATATGTTTAGCCAGGGTTTCAAACAAGCAATGGCATCAATGACCCATGCACCTACGAAGAAATTTAGGGAGGGGGGGGGGGTGTGACATAAATGTAAGGAACTTAAAAATAAACCCAAAATGTAGGAAACTTGGGAGAACAGCTATATTTTAGTGGATTTGGGAGGGGGGGGTGTATGGCCGTCTCCTCTTTCCTGGTGTGTGTGTCCGGTTAAGACTTGCCTATATGATTCAAAAAGATTTTTGAAAATGTGTGAATGATGGCCAAGTAGAAGCATCATGGTTACTTCACCATTAATATTTTTAAATTTATCTTATATTTTTCCTTATGAATTCAAAAGAAATAATTTTCTCGTAGCCCTATAGGTTAGATCCTTTCACAAAACAACTTTAATTTCATGCTTGTAGAATATAAGCTAAGAACAGTGTTTTTTTTTTTTATGAAGATACAAAGGGGAAGGTATTTTCAAAAATCTAGGAGTCAATTGGCATCGCCCTGGCAAGTGACGACCCCGGAATATCTTACTCTGATGCTGGGTCGCTGACATAATAAAATGTCATTGAGTTTTACACAACCGATAAAAATAGAACCAAACCCAAAATACAAATTTTAATTTCTGTAGAGCAACTTATATAAAAATAAAGAACTTATGGAATCTGAAAATCAAAGTTACGTTAATAATTGCTTACTCTCTTCTTTGTTGATTGGTCAGTAAAAAGAGATTGACTTATTAATCCTTAATCGGGTACATACGAAGGGAAGGAGCTTTCTTCAAAAGCTAGGAACAAAGCTAGGAACGTCAATAGGGGGGGGGGGGATAACTGCCCCCTAAAATTGAAATCCTGTATATATTCATCAATTGGTGCCCCTGATTATCAGCCCAGCACGATTTCAGCAGTCTTAATCTCTGTCGGCGGACGATTTATGAAAATAGTAAGGGAACTGGGACTGGTAAACGTGTTTTTCCAAAGTCGTGATCAATCTAGATCGTTTTTTCACACCAGAAAATAAAAGTATGCTAATTTTCAGAAAAAAAAATCACCCCGTTTTTGAAAAAAAATATATTCATCTTTACAATTATTGCTCGTTTAATAAGATAGATTTTTTAAATATTCTTGGTTTTATGTATTACCATTAATGAATTGTAAGTAAAATTATTAAGACAAAGTTTATATAAATTTATAACTAAGTGTTATGATGTGTTGTCATTTTATTAGTATTTCTAGAAAATCAGTTGGTGTGTATTTTGGGAGCGTACAAATATAATATTGAAAGTGTTACTTCATAGATGCTATTCGAATTTTTAGACTATCTACTAGTTGGTAGGAGCAATAAAAAACATGGAGGGCTGCGGCTTTGGGTCTGAAGTACCAAAAATTTTAATATTTGGACGGTTTTTCAAGTGAACAAACCGGGTTTTTCATAATCCCAGGTTTTACGTTTTTTCAGATTTGTTTTCGTTCCTGAAATCAACTCCTATTTAGTGACCGACAGCTTTTTTTAATTAAATGACTGTCTTTCAGAGTACCCAGTACTTGGGATGATTTTGACAAAGTGAGGGGGTCAGGAACTGTATATTATAAGAGAAAAGTTGAGTCCAAAAAATCTAGGAACTCTCCTAGAGGAAGAACAATAGTTGAGTTTGAAACCTGCTACTAAAGTTATTTAAATTTAGCCGTTATGGAGATATTGACTGAGAGCATCTCAGGATACGCAGCTCTCTCGGGCCTAAAAGTTTATTTCGGGGGAATTCGAAAGCAGTAGAAAAACCTGGTGAGCTATTTGAAGAATACAGGGAATTATAGAAGACACCTAAAAATACCGATTCCTGCTCTAGTCGCCACTGATTTGTGTTTCGTTTCCCTTCTTGTACTTATGTGCATATGTGTAACAAAATTATCAGATGATTGGCAACTTATTATCCTGTTTTGTAGCTCCGTGATTCGCAGTCAGCGTGTACAGATACTGAATGTTTTGATAGCCTTCCGTTGCAACGACCACCTTCCGAAACCAGTGATACAGGCTTTATGGGAATTATTTGTGTATGGTTTCTGCTGTCGCTTTGGCTTGTTCTTTTGCTCGTCCTCGTCGACAACCTGAACAACAAAAGGAACCAGATGATGCTCAGGTTAGTTTTTTTTGTCTTATTGCTGCATATATCGGTAGGTGTATTCTTCCCCCCCCCCCCGACAACATAAGACATTTTTTCTCAAGTTATAGAAAATTTTAGTGCTTGATTTGCAAAAATTTAGTCGTCTGGGTTTTAAATACCTCCTGCCCCACTTTCTCTATGGTGAGAACAACATACTAAGCGTCTTGATAGTATTTTTGAGATCAATGTTTATGCACACATTTTAGTAATGAGGTGCCAAACAAAGAAGGCGATTTGATGGGGCCATCAGGACGTATAGCATGAACGAGTGGTAAGAGTGCTTTTACATCTCCTCGGGATCCAAAGACTGTGTTATTAGAGTAGTTTTACCATACATGAAGCAGGGGAGGGGCACTTAAAAAGTTGGACAGCCCAATTTAAGGTAGAATGAAACAATAAAAGATAACCTAGAATTTAAATATATTCCCTTGTGGGTAACTAAATCAGGATGGGACATAGAAGGAGTGATCACCTGTGTGCTATTTTCAGTTGGTTATTTGGAAATTCGAGCATGCTTGTAAGAATAAGTGCAAAATTATGAAGTACATGCACACAGTGTATCTGATTAGTAATGAAAACTATTAAGAATGGCAACCGACTACATCAGGAATTATTAATTTATATTAGCTGAAGCTAGTCCTCCTGAACTCAATTTGGTGCTAAATTGATAATAAGATAAAAATACTAGTAAAAGATCCAACCTAAGTACGTTGTTTAGCCTCTGAGTCAAGCTTTTTGCGTCATCACTGTAAGAAAAACATTCTTCTTTTCGTGGTAGATTTCACATTGGGGAGAGAACAAAGAACAGATCAGTTATTGATCATTGAGATCACAGGTCTTTGATCTATTTGAAACTGGACCCAGTGCATAGTGTGATGAATTTTTGTCCAAAAAATGGAGCCAGAATGCGAACAGAACCTCGTTTCTATATAATAAGAGCATCAATAGCATAAAATCCTTTACCCTGTGGAATAAATTCCTGATAGTATTTGGTAATCTTTGATTCTTGATTAATAAAGAACAACCATTTTTAATATTTTGATTAAAAACACAAAACACAACGGACGTTAAAACACAAACTACAATCACAATCGAGAAATGTGTCAAGAAAAAAAATTGTCAAAAAATAGTTTAAAAAATTGTCAAGAAATGTACTTATTTGACACTTTTTCCTCCCTGCGAAATAAACCTCCTTCCCTGTTCCTTCAAAAACGTTGGTTATGTGCGCATATGATTCGAGACATAGGCTTTATACAACTTTTCTCGTTCCCGTCTCCAATCCCTAGGGCTAATCCTACTTTTTTATATGTATGTTTTTTAAATCCATAATATACTAATTTTTAACAAAAATGATCATACTGGGGTTGTGGTTCAGCTCAACCTAGGTTAACGTTGTCAGAATAATGTAGTTGATATTTGTTCATATAATTTTAAATTGAATCCACTGTGAGGGGCTACAATTTTTTTTTTTTTGTGTTTATAGTCTGTTGAGGTCTTCATATTTGCTAACTCTTAGTTCCTTGTTGTAAGTTTTGACAAGCTATACTAACACATTCATACTTTTACGGTTACCACATATGAATAGCCGAGTGAGTTCAATGCCAGTTCGTAACTTTCTCTTCCTCATGTAACAATTTGGTCTGACGAAATCACTTTTATGCTGTAAAAAAAGAAAAGAAATTGTTTTCAAACGAAAGTAAAGAGTGACATTAAAACTTGAAATGAAAAACTAATCTTAATTTGAGGGGGGGGCTGCCCCTCCTCAACCCCTCGCTCTATATGCTAATGTTATAAAACGCTATAAGAATGCTTCTCATTTTGGTTGATTGGCCTTGTTTTAGAGTTGTCCTTCTTGGAAAATTAGCGACGGAACAGTTCTTGTTCGTTTTAAGTTTTAATGTTGCTCTTTACTTCCTTTAAAAACGCTTGTTTTAATAGAATACCCATGGTTACCCTAAATGCAAAGAGGGCTTCGCGCTCCTTCCACCTGACTCGAAATCAAAAATATAACTTTTGCACAGCAATGCTTCGAGAAAGCGCATATATATATATATATATATATATATATATATATATATATATATATATATATATATATATATATATATATATATATATATATATATATATATATATATATACAAGGCCGTATCCAGGGGGGGGGACACGGCGTTTGAATCCTCCCAAGTTTTTTTGCCCGACTCGTAAAAACGTAACAAAAATACATATAAACAAATTTTCATGCCTTTTTAAAGTTCTTTTTTAACCGCCTTCAACCTCGCCGTCCCCCTGACAAAGATCAGGGGGGGGGATATATATATACATATATATATATATATATATATATATATATATATATATATATATATATATATATATATATATATATATATATATATATATATATATATATATATATATATATATATATATATATATAAGGCCGTATCCAGGGGGGGGGGGAGACACGGCGTTTGAATCCTCCCAAGTTTTTGTCCGACTCGTAAAAACGTAACAAAAATACATATAAACAAATGTTCATGTCTTTTTAAAGTTCTTTTTTAACCGCCTTCAACCTCCCTCCCCCTGACAAAAATCCCGGATACACCCTTGCATATATATATATATATATATATATATATATATATATATATATATATATATATATAGATATATATATATATATATATATATATATATATATATAATATATATATATATATATATATATATATATATATATATATATATATATATATTATATATATATATATATATATATATATATATAATATATATATATATGATATATATATATATATATATATGTATGTATATATATATTGTAGTCAAAATGTTGCCTTCGTTTTTCGATTTCCATTGACAAGAGCCGCTCTTCACTTACATTTTTACTAACAGCTGTTTTTGATTCATGGCTTTTTATGAATTTGAAGGAGGCTATTAATCGCTCTTTAACCCCGGTTCTTTATATTCAGATCTAACATTTGTAAAACAATGCTTCAAGAATAATAATTGTCCTTGAAAAAATGTACCCTTCCAAAATATATTTGAGGGTGCGGCTGAATTGTCAAAAATAAATTACAGGGTCATCATTTCCAGGTTTCCAAGGCAAGTTCTTCAAAACCTCCTCCCCCTCGGGAAATTTTCTGGTGATGCTCAAAATACCTGTCTCTTCCACCTTATTTACTGGCAAGTCTGTAAATGTAATATTGCACTGAAACGGATTGTCTGCAGTAAGGAAGGCGTTATCAACGTGCAACATCCATATTAGAGGTGTAGCCTATGAATGTCCCTAGGAATCAAGGGTATTAGAGATCAATTTTTACCCTTCTCCCCCGCTACACACACACACACACAAATGTTCTTATGTATTTGATTACGACGAGACAAGAAAATTTGGGTATAAAATCGCACTTTTTGAAATCCAAGCCCACTCCTTCCACCTACACAAAGATCCAAAGATCCATGAGCCCTCCTCCATAATGGTCTCGTGACCGATGTACAATTATGCATCAATGCGCATAAACTTATCAAACCTCAAATGAATCATATTAGTTAAATGAAGCTTTAAAGTACTTGCCTATGTGAACCATTTGTTTTGCTTGAACTAAATGTATCTTTAGGTACGAATGTGCCACCGCGCGACATTACTGACTTAAAAACTGGTTTCAATAAAATTTGAATCAATTTTTCTACCCCAGAATTTTCACTTGATGTGTTTTTTATCAACCATTGGGCCAAAATAATTGTTTTGAGTGACAAAATGCAAAAACTGCTACTTTTCTGGGGCGCAGTCTTTTTTGCTACTTAAATGGGCCACTAGGACTTCTGATTTCTGTTCTAATGAGCGCTTTTTTTCCAATTTGCTAAGACCGTTGTTTCGATGCGATAACCCCTAGGGGGGGGGGGCAAATAAACACGCACCCATCATCTTTTTTCTCTAGAAAATGATAGTTCTTGAGCCGAACTGGCCAGCCATGACAACAACAAAGAGTGGTAAAACTCAATGAAAAGCAACAAACGAGACTGCGGCCAGTAGAGTGAAAAGATGAAAGACTAAAACAACGCGGAAATTTCGCCTGTATGTAAACTAGGCGTCATCAACACAAGAGAAAACATAGATAAAACGAAAATAATAAAACCCCCACCAATATTAATAAAATACAATTGTCACAACCGGCCCACGTAGGGAACAGATGCTATTAGGGTTACCTCGTCGATCGGAACACCAAAGCAACTAAGTAAAAAAGTGTGTAAAAATTGAAATGAAGTTAATTATTCTGTTGCGAAATAATCCTGTTGTTAGCTATTCTTGAAGCAATTCTTGTTGATTTTACATAATAACCAGGGGACGAGATTACCTACTAGACCAACAAGAATTGCTTCAAGAATAGATAACAAGAGGATTATCACAGTGCGCTGCCTAAGTAAAGAACGATGTTGGCACAAAGTATTATTAATTTTTTTTTTTTTTTTTTCTTGGTTTTAGACCAGGGCACTTCGTATCGAAGGAGTTGTCGTAGAAACTTCAAAAAGGGCTCATTCGATTGGAAATTGGAGTGGCTAGTAACCTTTTTTTAATAGTCAAAAGTGATTGGAGGGAAACTAGCCCCCCCCCCCCTCCAACGTCCATCATTCCCCCAAACACATCCAATCAAAATTTTAAGATAGCCATTTTGTTCAGCGTAGTTGATTTCCAGATAGAAAAACATGTTTTTGAGGAGGTCACTCCCCCACAACCCTCAGGGGAAGGGTTTTAAGTTATGCCCTGGGGGCATATAAGAACGATGTTGGCACAAAGTATTATTTATTATTTTTTCCTTTAGACCAGGGCACTTCATATCGAAGAAGTTGTCGTGGAAACTTCGAAAAAAAGGGCTCATTCAATTGGAAATTGGAGTGGCTTGTGCCCTTTTTAATAGTCAAAAGTGATTGGAGGGCAACTAACACCCCCTTCCACGCCCACCATTTCCCGAAACACATCCAATCAAAATTTTGAGATAGCCATTTTGCTCAGCGTAGTTGATTTCCAGATATAAAATATGTTTTCTGAGGAGGTCACTCATCCCACAACCCTCAGGCAAGGGTTTTAAGTTATGCCCTGGGGGCATATGAGAACGATGTTGGCACAATGTATTATTTTTTTTTTTTTTTTTTTTTCTTTAGACCAGGGCACTTCGTATCGAAGAAGTCGTCGTAGAAACGGAAATCAGAGTGGCTTGTGCCCTTTTTAATAGTCGAAAGTGAATGGAAGGCAACTAACAACACCCCTTCCACGCCCACCATTTCCCGAAACACATTTAATCAAAATTTTGAGATAGCCATTTTTTTCAACATAGTTGATTTCCAGATAGAAATTATGTTTTTGGGGAGGACACTCTCCCAAAGCCCTCAGGGTAAGGGTTGCAAGTTATGCCCTAGGGGCATATAAGGTTTTTACAGAAAGCGTTGTCGTAGAAACTTCAAAAAAAGGCTCATTCGATTGGAAATTCAAAGGACTACTTTGAATTTCCTACTAAATTAGGTCTTAGAGGATGACAACCACCATCACAGCCCTTAGGGTAGGGGTTGTAATTTACGCCCTGGGGGCATATAAGGGGTTCATAGAAAGCGTTACAGAAACTTCAAAAGGGCTCATTCGATTGGAAATCGAAAGGCCTAGTGCCCTTTTTAATAGTCGAAAGTGCTTGGAAGGGTTTGACATTTTTTCAAAGGCAGCGCAATAGCGCTGCCTAAGTAAAGAACGATGTTGGCACAATGTATTATTATTTTTTTTTTTTTTCTTGGTCTTAGACCAGGGCACTTCGTATCGAAGGAGTTGTCGTAGAAATGTCAAAAAGGGTTCATTCGATTGGAAATTAGAGTGGCTAGTGCGCTTTTTAATAGTCGAAAGTAATTGGAGGGTGAATAGCCCCCCTTTCCCCCCCACACCCATCATTCCTCCAAACACATCCAATCCAAATTTTTAGATAGCCATTTTGTTCAGCGTAGTTGATTTCCAGATAGAAAATATGTTTTTGAGGAGGTCACTACTCCCCCCACAATCCTCAGGGCAAGGGTTTTAAGTTATGCCCTGGGGGCAAATAAGAACGATGTTTGCACAATGTATTATTTATTACTATTTTCCTTTAGACCAGGGCACTTCGTATCGAAGAAGTTGTCGTAGAACCTTCGAAAAGGGCTCATTTAATTGGAAATTGGATTGGCTTGTTGCCCTTTTTAATAGTCGAAAGTCATTAGAAGGCAATTAATACCCCTTCCATGCCCCATCATTTCCCGAAACACATCCAGTCAAATTTTGAGATAGCCATTTGTTCAGCGTAGTTGATTTCCAGATAGGAAATATGTTTTTGAGGAGGTTACTCCCCCACAACCCTCAGGCAAGGGTTTTAATTTATGCCCTGGTGGCATATAAGAACGATGTTGGCACAATGTATTTTTTTTTTTCTTTAGACCAGGGCACTTCGTATCGAAGAAGTTGTCGTAGAAACTTCGAAAAGGGCCCATTCAATTGGAAATCGGAGTGGCTTTGTACCCTTTTTAATAGTCGAAAGTGAATGGAAGGTAACTAACACCCCTTCACGCCCGCCATTTCATAGGCAGCGCAATAGCGCTGCCTAGTAAAGAACGATGTTGGCACAATGTATTTTTTTTTTTTTCTTTACACCAGGGCACTTCGTATCGAAGGAGTTGTCGTAGAAACTTTGAAAAGGGCTCATTCGATTGGAAATTGGAGTGGCTGGTACCCTTTTTAATAGTTGAAAGTGATTGGAGGGCAACTAGCCCCCCCCTCCCACGCCCATCATTCCCCCAAACACATACAATCAAAATTTTGAGCCATTTTGTTCAGCCTAGTTGATTTCCAGATAGAAAAATATGTTTTTGACGAGACGAGCACACTCCCCCCAAAAACTCCTGGGCAAGGTTTTAAGTTATGTCCCTGGGGGCATATAAGAACGAGGATGTCGGCACAATGTATTTTTTTTTTTTTTTCTTAGACCAGGGCACTTCGTATTGAAGAAGTTTCGTAGAGAAAATTCGAAAAGGGCTCATTCAATTGAAAATTGGAATGGCTTGTGCCCTTTTTAATAAAAAAAGGGCTTGTTAATAAAGCTTGTGCCCTTGCCCTCAGGGCAAGGGTTTTAACTTATGCCCTGGGGGCATAAAAGAACGAAGTTGGCACAATGTATTTTTTTTTTCTTTAGACCAGAGCATTTCGTATCGAAGAAGTTGTCGTAGAAACTTCGAAAAGGGCTCATTCAATTGGAAATCGGAGTGGCTTCTGCCCTTTTTAATAGTCGAAAGTGAATTGAAGGCAACTAACACCCCTTCCACGCCCACCATTTTCCCGAAACACATCCAATCAAAATTTTAAGATAGCCATTTTTTTCAGCTTCGTTTGATTTCCAGATAGAAATTATCTTTTTGAGGAGGACACTCCCCCCCCCCATAGCCCTCAGAGCAAGGGTTGTAAGTTATGCCCTGGGGTACATAAGGTTTTTATAGAACGCGTTGTCGTAGAAACTTCAAAAAGGGCTCATTCGATTGGAAATTGAAAAATGGCTAGTGCCGTTTTTTAATAGTCGAAAGTGATTGGAAGGCAAGTAACACCCCTTCCACGCCCACCATTCCCCCAAACTCATCCAATCAAAATTATGAGATAGCCTTTTTGTTCCGCGCAGTTTAAAGTTCAGGATATTATACCTTTGAGCAGGGCATTCCCCTCCACAGTCTTCAGGGCAACGGTTATAAGTTATGCCCCAGGGGTATATAAGTTTTTATTATTGAAATCTTTGCCGTAGAAACTTGAAAAAGGGCTCATTCGATTGGAAATTCAAAGGTCTAGTGCCCTTTTTAATAGTCGAAAGTGAATTTAGGGTAACTAACCCCCCTCTCACGCCCACCTTTCCCCCAAAACCACAGCCCTCAGGGCAAGGATTGTAAGTTATGCCCTGGGGGCATATAAGGTTTTTATAGAAAGCGTTGTCGTAGAAACTTCAAAAAAGCTCATTCGATTGGAAATTGGAGTGGCTAGTGCCCTTTTTAATAGTCGAAAGTGATTGGAGGGCAACTAACCCCCCTCTTACGCCCACCTTTTCCCCAAACACATCCAATCAAAATTTTAAGATAGCCATTTTCTTCAAGGTAGTTGAAAGTTCTGGAAATTAGGTCTCTGAGGATGATACCTCCCCCCCCCCCCCTATCCCTCAGGGCAAGGGTTATAAGTTATGCCCTTGGGCATATAAGATTTTTATAGAACGCGTATTCAAAACGAGCAGAAATTAACATAAGTTTGGCTCAAAACCCCTATGCCTTCCCAAGGCCAGAACATAATTTTGCACTTTACTAAAAAAAAAATACAAATGAATGTGCATTGTCAGTGTAATATACATATACTGATATTTAGTAATCAAAATGTTAATATTATTTGATTTATTAAAGTTATAAAAGTAAAAACATTTATATTTTTTTCAGTAAAGTGCAAATTATGTTCTGGCCTTGGGAAGGCATAGAGGTTTTGAGCCCAACTTATGTTAATTTCTACTCGTTTTGAGTTTGACTCGGTTATTTATTGTAATTTCTGTTCGTTTTGGGTTTCATTTATTTATCGATGCTGATTTGTTGTAGTTTCACGCTTGGTAGATTATTTGATTTTATATTTGCTCACTTTTTGTTTAATGGAGTTCTTTACTTTTCTTTGAAAAACTTATTTTGGGGAGAAAGGTTTTTTTAATAATTTATAGTAAAGATCGAAGTGGGTTTAATGTATTATTTTTTTATTTTTTTTTTGTTGTTGTTGTTGTTGTTTAGACCAGGGCACTTCGTATCGAAGGAGTTGTCGTAGGAACTTCGAAAAGGGCTCTTTCGATTGAAAATAGAAAGGGCTGATGCCGTTTTTAATAGTCGAAAGTGATTGGAGGGAAACTAATCCCTCTCCCACGCCCACCCACCCTCCCATTTGCCTTTATGTTTAAAAACTAAATGTTGCCTTAAGATTCAATCAAAATGCACTGTGTTAATGTTAATTCCCAATAAGGCATCTCAGCAGAATCCCAAGAACTACTGAGGGTATTATGTTTCAGACTTTCGGGGCTACTTCTGCTCTTAAAATTTAACCAAATCAAAATAGCGTAAGTGTATCCAAGCTATCAAAGAAAGTAAACAGATTTTTTTGCGAATGGTATCAAGTTTTCCATTTCAGGTCAACTAGAGGAGGTATGAAACTAAATTAAACACTACTATTTGTGTCCATATTTTTAAAAGGGTGTATGTTGTTAAAAATTGCTGAAAATTTTTCTCCAGCATACAAATAGCAGGCCAAACTATAAATTCTTAAAAAACGAAAAAGATTTAAAGTATTATTTTTCTTTTTCTCTGAAGAGACTATGTCAATATAAAACGAACAGAAATTAATAAAAAAAAAAAATTCCACAAAATAAGTTTTTTCAAAGAAAAGTAAAGAACTCCATTAAACAAAAAAGAGCAAAAATAAAATCAAATAATTTACCGAGTGTGAAACTACCACAAATAAGCATCGATAAATAAATGAAACCCAAAATGAACTGAAATTAGAATAGATAACCGATTCAAACTCAAAACGAGCATAAATTAACATAACTTGGGCTCAAAACCCCTATGCCTTCCCAAGGTCAGAGCATAATTTGCACTTCACTGAAAAAAAATACAAATGAATGTGCATTGTCAGTTTAAATATGCATATACTTGTATGCAGTAATCAAAATGTTAATATTATTTGATTTATTAAAGTTATAAAAGTAAAAACATTTATATTTTATCTCAAAATTTTGATTGGATGTGTTTGGGGAAATGGTGGGCGTGGGAGGAGGGGTTAGTTGACCTCATCACTTTCGATTATTAAAAAGGGCGCTAGCCCATTCAATGTCTAATTGAATAAGCTGTTTTCAAAATGTCTACGACAACAAATGGCCATCATATCTATCAGATGCATTACGGGGAAAATACGAGGTTTGGAGGGGTGGGTGTTATCCACCCTCCCATCACTTTGAATCTTACAAAGGGCACTAGAACTTCTGATTATCAATCCAACGAGTCCCCTCCGAAGTTTAAATGATCGCCCTTTCTATATATACATTTTATGCCCCCAGGGCATAACTTACAACCCTTGCCCCGAAGGCTCTGGGGGGTTGTCATCACCAAAGACATAATTTTCGGACCTTTCAATTACGTTGAACAAATATGGCTATCTCAAAATTTTGATTGGATGTGTTTGGGGAAATGGTGGGTGTGAGAGGGGGGTTGGTTGCCCTCCAATCACTTTCGACTGTTAAAAAGGGCAGTTGCCCTTTCAATTTCCAATTGAATGAGCCCTTTTCGAAGTTAAAAAGGGCACTAGCCCGTTCAATTTCTAATTGAATAAGTTGTTTTAGGAGTTTCTACGACAACAAATGGCCCTCTCAAAATTTTCTATCAGATGCATCTCCGTAAAATACGAAGTGTGGTGGGGGGTATCCACCCTCCGGTCACTCTGAGTCTTAAAAAGGGCAGTAGAACTTCTGTTTACGAATCCAATAAGCCCCCTCCGAAGTGTGTACGATCACCCTTTGTATATATACCTTTTATGCCCCCAGGGCATAAAAAGTACTTTGCCACGTACTTTTTATGCCACGAACAACTCCTACCCTGAGAGCTGTGGGGGGTTGCCATCCTCAAAAGACATAATTTGTGGACCTTTTAATTACGTTGAACAAAATGGCTATCTCAAAACTTTATTGAATGCGTTTGGAAAATGGTGGCGTGGGAGGGGGTTAGTTTCCCTCAAATCCCTTTCGGCTATTAAAAAGAGCATTAGCCCTTTTAATTTCCAAGTGAATGAGCCCTTTTCGAAGTTTCTATCTTTCTACGATAACTCCTTCGATACGAAGTGTCCTGGTCTAAAAAAAAATATAATAACAATACATAGTGCTCACATTGCTCTTTACTTAGGCAGCGCTATTATGCTGCCTCTGATACCTTATACGCCCCAGGGCATAACTCATAACCCTTGCCCTAAGGGCTTTGGGGGGTTTGTCATCCTCAAAGACATAATTTCTGGACCTTTCAATTACGTTGAACAAAATGGCTATTTCAAAATTTTGACTAGATGTGTTTGGGGAAATGGTGGATATGGGAGGAGTGATTAGTTGCCCTCCAATCACTTTCGACCATTAAAAAGGGCACTATCTCATTCAATTTCTAATCGAATGAGCCTTTTTGGATGTTCTACGACAACAGATAGCCAGCTCAAATTCCTATCAGGTGCATTTCGGGAACCCTTGCCCTGAGGGCTCTGGGGGGGGGGGGTATCATCCTCAAAGACATGCTTTTTGGACCTTCCATGTACGTTGAACAAAATTGCTATCGCACAAAAATTGATTGGATGTGTTTGGAGAAATGGTGGGTGCGGGAGGGGGGTTAGTCGCCCTCCAATCACTTTTGACTATTAAAAATAGCTTTTTCAATTTCCAATCAAATGAGCCTTTTTCGAAGTTTCTACGACTACAAATGGCCATCTCAAAATTTCCATCAGATACATTTTAGGAAAATACCGGGTGTCCAGGATGGGGGGGGGGAGTATCCACTCTTTGATCACTCTGAATCTTAAAAAGGGCACTAAAACTTCTGATTACCAATTCAATGAGCCCCCCTCCTAAGTTTATGTGATCACCCTTTCTATATATACCTTATATGCCCCCAGGGAACAAGTACAACCCTTGCCCTGAGGGCTCTGGGGGGTCATCCTTAGACATAATTTCCGGACCTTTCAACTATGTTGAACAAAATGCTATCTCAAATTTGGCTATCTCAAAATTTTGATTATGTGTTTGGGGAAAAGGTGGGCGTGGGTGTTGGGTTAGTTGCCCTCCAATCACCTTCGACTATTAAAAAGGGCACTAGTCCTTTCTATTTCCAATCGAATGAGCCTTTTTCGAAGTTTCTACGACAAAAAATAGCCGTCTAAAAATTTCAGTCATGTGTATTTTGGGAAAATACGAGGGACGGCGGGGGGGGGGGTATCCACCCTCCCATCATTGAATCTCAAAAAAGCGCACTTAAACTTCTGATTAACAATCCAATCTGCCTCTTCCGAAGTTTATACGATCACCCTTTCTATATAAGTCTTATATGACCCCAAGACATAACTTACAACCCTCGCCTTTGAGTGCTCTAGGGGAAGGGTGTCATCCTCAAAGACATAATTTCCAGACCCTTCAACTAAGTTGAACAAAATGGCTGTCTCATAATTTTTATTGGATGTCTTTGGGGAAATGATGGGCGTGAAGGGTGTTAGTTGCCTCCAATCACTTTCGACTATTACAAAGGCCACAAAGCCCTTCCAATTTCCAATCAAATGAGCCCTTTCGAAGTTTCTACGACAACTTATTCGATACGAAGTGCCGTGGTCTAAAAAAAAAAAAAATTAATTAAATAATACATTGTGCCCTCATCGCTCTTTATTTAGGTAGTGCTATTGTGCTCCCTATGATAACTTATAAGAATGTCTTGTATATAGAGGAGTCATTACAATTTTTCTATGGGGAGGGGCAAAACGAAAAAAAACACTCAAGAAGGGTCTAATGTACACCACGGATGCCATAAGCGGAATTTTAGGGGGGGGGTCTTACCTGGTCTTATCGGCACTTCCAATGCTGTATAAGAAATCAAAACAAAATTATAAGGCAGCATCAATCAACCAGGGGGGGGGGCTAGAGCCCCCCTCACCCCCATATGGGCGCCCGTGATGTGCACAGTAATTTTTACCAGTTACAATTAATTTTCCATTAACAAATAAATGTTTTTACTGATACCTGAAAAGTTATAACTTTTCTCTTGTATGTAGAGGAGTCAATACATTTTTTCTATGGGGAAGGGCAAAAACGAAAAAAAAAACTCTGAAAAAGGGTCTAATGTACACAGCAATTTTTACCAGTTATTATTAATTTTCCATTAAAAAAATAATGTTTTACTGATTCGTGAAACTTGGGGAGCCATGGTTTTCTTAGCCTGCTATCAAGTGAGAGCAGACTTCTCGACATCTACTTCTTATAGTTCCTTTGCTCTAATCTTGAAAAAAACAGTCCGTCTTTCAGATTAAATTAGAAAAAAAACAAGTTTTTTTTTTTTTTAACTGAAAGTAAGGAGCAGTATTAAAACTTGACGAACAGAAATTATTCCGTATATGAGGGGAGCTGCCCCATTCCTTAACCCTCGCTCTTTACTCTAAAGTCTTGAAGTTCTTTAAAATACTTCTCATTCAAATTCAAGGGCCTTGTATTTGAGCAGTTTTTCTTAAAGAATTGAGACATAAATATAAAATTGGCGCAAAAAAAAATAAGGGGCGAGGAAGAGGCAGGACCCCTCACATTCGGAATAATCTTTGTTTTTTTTTAAGCTTTAATGTTACTCTTTACTTTCAATTGAAAAAAGCTTGTTTTTTCCTTATGTAATTCTTTCAAATCATACCAGGAAATCTCCCTCCCCTCTGTGTAAAAATCCCATGGAAGTTCCTCCCAGTGACTTTCTTTCCCAAGGAAAATTCTCAATTTAGAAAATTCCCCCCGAAAACTTTCCAGGAGTAGGAGGGGGGCTGTCAGCCCTCCAATCTTTTTGGTCGCTTAAAAAGTGCTATATAATTGATTTTCGTTCGAAAACAATTTTGTTCGAATGAGCCCTCTTCGGATCTTCTAGGACTATTGATTTGATACGATTACCCCTGGGATAAATAAACACGTATCCATGATCTTTCTTCTGGCAAAAAAATAATATGCAAAATTCAGCATGTTTTAGATCGATCTTGAAACCTGTACTGTAAGATTTTCTGGTATGATGAGTCTAATGGTATGATTTTCATTAAGATCACTTGACTTTTTGGGGTATTTCTCCCCTTTTTTGGAAATCACTGCAAATTTTCTAAGGCTCGAAGCTTTTTTGATGGGTATTATTATGTTCAATGAATTTTATATTTAGAATCAGCATAAAAAAAGCAATTCGTTTTTTTATAGTTTCGATTACTATTGGGCCGACTCGGTCCTTGCTTACATTTTGTTACCACGAACTCTTTGATTTAATTCTAAATAATTGAGCAAATTTATATCGTTTTTCCGTTTAAGAAAACTGTTCTGGAAATAAACGTATTCGTGCCAGATAAAAGTGTTTAATGTCCTCAAACAGATGGGGAAGTACATTAATTGGATTTTCTTATTTTTGTGTTTCATTGTCTTTTTTTTTTGAATGAAAAAAAAGATTTGTCGTTATAAAGGCTGAAAAACTGATACGAATTTTTCTGGCAAGAATTGGAATGTTGCAAATTTCATGCCCTATTTTCTTTTTTTCACTTGCAAACAGGCTTGTGTAATATTGTGTATCTTTACGCTAAAGTTTCACTCGTTCTGACAACTGTATTTTTCAAAACAATAAAAAACTTTAGCGTAAAGAGCGAGGCGTTGAGGAGGGAACACCCCTTTCATATACTGAATAATTTCTGTTTGTTTAAGTTTTTATGTCGCTCCTTACTTTCAGTTAAAAAAAAACTGTGTTTTTTATTTAGTTTCTGAGCGTCTCTAAATTAATGCAGGTTTTGATTTTGGCTCACCGTCCATGAATAATTCAAACGAAATTTGCATATTAATTTTAATTTTTTTGGCTAAATGGCTTTCTCGAAAGTTGTTTAATTTTATTTACGAACGTTTTTTATTAGTAATAAATATACATAACTTACGAATTAAACTTACGTACCGAACTTCTATATTCGTATATCTTTATTACGTGTATTAGGGGGGTTTTCCCCTCTAGTCAGTACCTCCCTCTTTACACTAGAGTTTTTAATTTTTTTTTTCCTATTCTTTAAGAATGACCCTTAATCACAAAGGCGGTTAATTAGAATAAATAGGTCTTTATCACCTACGTAATAGTTTCTTAATCACATACGTAATAGTTTATGTTCGTTTTAAGTTTTGATGTTGAAAAGTTTTGCGTTGAAAAGTTTTTTCAGTTGAAAACGTGTTTTTTTTTTTCATTTAATTTCTGATCGTTTTTTTTTTTTAAATAATGCTGGGAAATCCGGCGCCCCCTTTATAGCAATGTCCCTCCCCCCATGACAACTTCCTCCGTGGAAAGATCCTCCCACTGAACCTCCGATCCACCCCCCCCCCCCCACTACCAGAAAAAATTCCCTCCTGAAAACGTGAGTAAGTTTTTACTACTGATGACGGTCACTGCATATGTGACCGAAATATCTGGTATTTTTATGAATTTCTATCATTGTTATCATCATCACTGTCTATTAAAAGGATTTTTATCCCTATTTGAACTTTTATTTATTTAGTCCAACACCAATTTGGACCTTGTGCTTACTTTTCTTACCTTCTAGAATGGCTTTCCATCCGATAGCAGAAAAATGGTTTGAATAAACGAAAAAGCTATGGGAAACTCCAATATAGACCTCAAACTCCGCTTCAGCTCACGCACCGTAGCTTTTTATTCGCAGCTTAAATGTAATGTATTCATTAATCCAGCATGAGGTAAACACTTTAAAAACTGCAAAGGTTAGTCCCGCCATTCCCAAAGTTGGGTGTAAGCCCCACCGGGGGGGCATGGCAATGTTTTGGTGGATCATGGACAGGACGTTCACCCATCGACTGACTATACTTCAGAGCGTTAATTTTGAAAAAAAAATATCACATGAATGACGTCACATTCAATGAAATTTAAAGAGCAAAAAATTGATACACGATAGTATTGCCAAGACGTTATACATTGTATAAAAGGTTTTGTATTCAGACAATATTTTTCATGAGTATAAAGTATGACTAGAGGACGACACAAAAAAGAAATATAAGTTTGTGACCTTTTAAGCTTCCTTCACGTGAATAGACGTACAATTTCGAATATTAAAATTTAAATACCACGAGGGGGACATCAGGATTTCAGAAAGGCCTATGTGGGGCAGGCCCAAAACTGCTGGGTTAGACCCTTATCACTTTCTCGCAACAAAGCTAAATCGGCATCATAGGAGGAAAAAAGACTAAACCAAAGTGTCTCGCCTGCATCACAATTAGTACGATTTTGGAAACTAATAAGGAATCTGTTGGATTATGATATTTCAAATAAAAACACACCATTCCTTGGCCCTTATTCCCGAGTAATCTTTTCTTTTTTTAGGAGTATCATTTTATTTACTAACAAATTTACAAAAATAAGTGCCAGGGAACCCTCGGTTTGTTAGGCCAACTCCAACTTCCAACACATATTTCTATATAAATAAACAAAAAAACAAAACAATATACCCCGTCGACGGGCGCCTAACAACACATCATCAATAGTAATTCTTAATAAGGACAGAAAATCAAACTTTAGCGTAAACAGTGGAAGGCTGAGGAAAGATAGCCCCTCGTACCCGGAATGATTTCTATTTGTTTCAAGTTTTAGTGTCGTTCTTTACTTTCTTTCGAAAAATATGTTGTTGTTTTTTCATTTCAGTTCGTTTTTAATACCATAACAAAGGCTACCTTAAAGCTGGGTAAAGCTACTTACTTTAAAAGAAACTTTTTTCGTATGCTGACCAATGGTCTGCGTTGCGCAGGTACGATCTCCTGATTTGATACCTTCGGCCGGGAGTGCAATGTGGTTAGGGGTAAATCATCCAAAGCTTCCTGTATTTTTCCAGGTACCTATTTAGAGCTGGGTCAACTCTGGCTGAGCCTACAGAGTCACAACATTGACTTTCATTGGTTTGTTTAGCCAGCATGGCTCTTTAAGTGAAGTGTGGCTCTAGCCAGTGAAGTCTTGGTCATTCAAGTACTTAGTTTGTCCGTTGTGTATGACACATTGTGGCTACTGAACATGCAATCTTGTGACTGTCCTCATATTGTCCCTTTAGTTCCGATTGAATTTGCTTCTTACTATTGCGTTGACAAATTTGAATGTTGCCCAAAACTTGCACCCTCGCTCCCAAGAATCAAATTCCCAAGTAATAACATTAACAACGTTGGATTTTGCTTGAAGATTGGGAACTTCAGCTCAAAAGCTCAACTTTTGTCTCGTGGCTATATTTTTTTTGTAGGACAAGTGACGGTCACTGATCTTTGTGTAATTGATCCTATTTTTTCAGGGAAATGGACCGAGCCCACCTCCACCTCCGATGATTAACTAGAAGTCGTTTCATCTAGTGGCGAACCGGTCTTTCCTTTGTGTTGTTGGAACGCGGTGATTAATTATAAAAAGAAAAAAAAAAAATGTGTTGCCTTTGATAATAGTACCTTTATATTATGTGGTCGATTATTATTTTATTTTTATTTTTACCATAACTATATTCCATCTCAAACACTTCATCTTTTCTTAGTGTAATAACAAATATATATATATATACTTTCGGTGAGCTCTTCTCTTAAGCCCCTTCTCTTAATACAAAACATTTTTGAGTCAATGGAGACTGTTTATACATGAGGAAACAAATTGTGACTAGTCAAAAATGACTTTGGATAAGCACTGATATCTAGCTGTGCATGTATGTGTGAATTACAATTGTCAAAAACGCCTACTGTTCTTTTTTTGTAGATGGCGATAATTGTTTTTATGTAAGAAAATTTCTTAGTCTTTTTTACCGGCATTGATGCTGAGAAGAAAAAAAAGGTATGATTTCCAACAAAGAGGCTCCTAGATTTTAAATAAGGTGTAGAGGAACAGAATTTTCTTGTGAATATGGAGACAGTGTCAGTTGATAGCCTCTCCGAAAACCTAAAACACTTCCAACATTAGGTGTTTTATCCATTGTTGTTTCCCTACTGTATTGATTGGTTATGTTTGAAAATCACCAGTGTGTTATTTTTGTTTTAAAGATAACGTTTGTAGTAATTTTTCTGTTCAGCCTTATGAATGGCCGAATGAAAAAGAGGCTGTGTTGTCGTTCAGCTTTATATAGTACTTGCTCAAATTTCAACTTTTTAATGAATGTCCCTTTATCTTAGGTGGTTGAGCTATGGGCAAATGAGAACTTTGGTAACATGCCAAAAAGTATGGGTAGCTTATAAGATTAGAAACTGGCGTTACTGTTAGCGCCATCTAGTGTTTGGCGATACTTGGCATTTGTTTCAAGCTGTGTAACCATTTTTGTCTCATAAACTGAGATCAGACACTTGTTACTACCTTAATCTTACTAATTACACATTAAGAAAGCTAATCTTTTTTCATTACAATGAAAAAATGCCAAGTGTCACCATATGCTAGATGGTGTTGATAGTTTTTTTTCGTCCACAGTAGCGCCAGTTTTTCACCCTTGTAAGTTACCATACTCTTTGACATACATATCAACCTTGAATTCTAATATTTCTCCAAATGATTGAATGCTGCATTATGTTAGCATTTTATTAGTTAGGATTCTTCATTTCTAACCGAGGATCAGCGTTTGATTTTGTAAATAATTTTGATTCAGTAAATTGATCGTTGATATGTCTGTGATTACTTTGTCGCCGTAAGACATAGTTTGGTGATTTTTAAAGTTTGGGGTGATTCATAGGAAGTTGTTCACAAAAGGGAAGACATAATGGATTCTATGTTGTATGGAGGAGGCTAAATATGAACCGATTTGGGCTTACTAGAAATAATTAAGTGATGCTGTTAGAGATGGAAAATTGATAGACCTCGCTAATTTCAATTTGGAAGCAAAATATTTGAAAAATAGGTACTGAAATCCGCTTGAACCATTAAGGCCTCGTTGACATTAACTTAAATTTTAATAATTTTAAAGAATTAAATTTTTAAATTTCTTTTTAAATGGTTTACATAAGAATTATCTTCAGTTATGTTTTGGTATTTCAAAGTTACTAAAGGAATGTCTTTTCCTTAAAAAAAATTTTGAAATTATCTTTGAGGTAAAGCGTACTGAGGCACTTGTTCTTTGCGGATGATAACCTTTACAAAGTAGATAGATATAAAATGATATACATTGAACATGAATTGCATCAGTGTATACCATGTATTCTGGAATTCAGTCATGTCAGAGAGGAGTAATATTACTGATATGTGGATATTCGTTGGATTAAAAGGACCTATTTTTCAGAAGTGTATTATTTTTTAAGTTGCGGCTGTTTTTCATGTATTAGTTTGTTATTTTAGGTCGTGATTTGAGTATTGGCGGAGTCATTCCAATCCGTATTGTATCATTTTCTTTTGTTCTATTTCAATGTGCCTGCACAATTTAAGTCTAGCTACAAATTTAAGCGTGTGTATTAGCGTAACTAGCTGGAATCTTTAGGGACTAGGGGCCAATTTTCCAAAGAATGGGCTAGACAATGAGTAAAGTTGGGGTAGAAATGAGTAAAGTTATATAAAAAACATTTTCATCTCTTTCTCGTGTAAAAAATCAAATCACAAAACGCGAATGTTAGTCTTAGTATTTCCAGCTATGGAATGGGGCATTTTTTATTAACTCCTGAAATAAGTTAAACTTTTCAAACCTGGTTAGTTTTTGTTTTGTTTTTTTAGCAAGCAATCACTTCTTCGTTTGAAGCTCATTTATTTATAAAGGTCGACTTGAATAAGGGTGAAAATTTGTTGTTGGTTTCGTGACTGGTTTTACAGATCTTTTCCCTGATTTTGCAAGTAACTATAAATGATTGTGCATGCAAAAATAAAAGGAGAATAAATAGCTTTTAAGTGCTATATTAATACATAGCCAGGGTTTGTTAGGCTCTTCTCAAGGTTCCGCATAAAAATGTCACTTGCACACGGCAGAAGGATTTTTTTTTTTTTTTTTTACATGTCTATCAGAAGTAGAGCTTGGCTATGTATTTGTCTTAATTTCCTCGGTTTTGTCTAATTTTATTTTTACTGGTTTTGCACTTTATTTTTCCTTCTAACCATGTATCTATCATTTGTTTTAGCGTGTGAATCTGAGTAAAATGGTTTTGATTTTTTTTATAATCCGGAAAAAAAAAAAAACGGAAAGAATGTTGATTTATTCTCCGTTAACTGTAGATCAATTAAGTTTAATAAGAGATTGAAGTGACATCTCTAAAATAATTTGTATCTTCAAGGAATTAAGGAAAATCACTTCCAGGCACTTTCGTACTCACAACCCTGTCTGCCCTGGAAATTCCCAAAATCATTCTTAGTAGATTAGTTACCTGATACTCTAAAAATGGTGGCATGGTAACTTCATAACAATGTTGTAAACGAGCAATTCCTGTAATATTCTATATTAATAAAATTTATCTCCTGCTCAGTTTGATTCTTAAAAAAAGCGTCAACTGGTTCTGTGACGTCGAAGGTTAATAGCAAATAGTCTGGACTTAAACCTTAAGTAATGGATATAATCGCGTCGTTTTGTGTCCATATATCATTTGTTTTCAATTTTAGAATCTAACTCTAATATTATTATTATTCGGGTTGAACTGCTAGGGGTTTTTCTAATTCAGAATCAGTATAACTAATTATAATATATCTAGTTTTGCTAACTGAGTTAAAATAAGCCATTTGTTCTTGACCAGGCTTTTACAAGTATTAGATAGTTTAATGTATGGTTATGTTTCTGCTGGTATTTCTTTTTTTTTTTTTTTTTTTTTTTTTTTTTTTGTGTGTGTGTACATTTTTTTTTTTTTTTTTTTGTCTGTAAGGTACTATTTATCCTAATATGATTTATTTTTCGCACATGATTTTGGATTTTATATATACGGGATTCAATAAATTAATGTTTCGGTGAATTGTTCAAGTTTTGTTGTTAGTGTTGGAAACGTTTAGTAGGTAAAGTCTCAGGATATATTATTAGGCTTAGTGTATAGGGAAACCGACAAAGTATATAGGAAAGCCGGATGACTGAAATAAGGTTGAAACTGACCGTAAGATTATGGTAATGCTTTTTTTTGTGCACATAAAACATGTTTTGGCAACATATCAGTAACATTTCCCAACAAAAAAAAGTGATGAATTTTGGGTGAGTAGTTTTTTCTTTTTTTGTCGCAAGCCGATCAGCAGTAAGTAAACGAAAATGAAATTTTTGAATTCATTAACTTGAGATAGTTTAAAACAAGGTCCCCAGTTTGAGGAGGGAGGACAATTGTCCTCCCTTAATTTATATTCCCCCCCCTCCCTTCTAGCTTTTGAAAAACAATTTTTTGACATTTTCATTGAAAAAAAAAGTGTAAAAGGAACAAAATTGTCCTCCTAGATTTTGAAAAAGGTTTTTTTTTAGTCTTACAAAATTTGTTAGAAAAAGACCGAAAAAATCCTTGCCCTACCACCCAGTTCTGTGAACTGACGCCCCTTATTGTGATCTCTTTTTTACTTGACTTCAGTGCTTCTGCCGCATGATATGTGGCGTAGAGAGTGTAGCAACTTTGCTCCCCCTTGTGGAACGCTCTGCTGCAATGAGGGGGGGGGGGGCTCGTCAGCAGCAATGTTGGCCATCTTGAGAAATTTCTTTAGACTGTGCTTCCACCTGGCCTGAGATTTACCCCTTCGGTGCAAACAACCATGGGATCTGGGGTTAAAGTCATATGGGATTCTAGCAGGGCCTGGTTGTGGCATCCGAGACGCCCAAACCATCTAAGATTTTTGTTGGGCAATTTGAGTTGAGAATTGAACCCGGTGAGTAAGGGCAAGGAGCCTTTTATTACTCACAAAATCATTCCATCGGAGCCCCTCGATTCGACAGAGTTGTTTCGTCTGGCAGGTGTCTATCGTACTCAAGATGGTAGATTTTAGAAGCCATGTCTCAGCCCCGTAGAGCAGGACTGAGCTCACGGCTGAGCTATGTATGCGCATCTTCATGCGCCTATACATATGGGGTTATATCCAAATGACATTTAGTATCCCCATGACAAAGGTAGCTTCTGTGATTCAGCAGCCCAGTTCTGTGTCCATGGAGCCATCATTTGAAATCACGGAGCCAAGATAGGTGATGTTAGTCACAACTTCAAAGTGGGCTCCACAAGCTGTAATGAATTCCGGGGGCCTAACTGGACTTGGCGGTTCAACTACCGTTATATCTTTTTTGCCAATCTACTTTTAGCCCGACTTTTACAGTTTCTTCCTACAGGATATTCAGAGCATCTATCAGCTGTTGTATGGTGTCTGTAACAAACGCAAGGTCGTCGGCGTCGATCAGTACTCGATCTCCAAATTAAAGGCCAAAGGACTATCTATCGATCGTTCTAGTCATGACGCGGCCTTTGACACAATTAAACACTCTGAAGTGACAGCAACACCCTCGACGCTCGCCAATTGATGGTAAATGACATACTCCGCTTCTTATTCACTTGGATGCAGCTCTCGGTTCCCTCGTATTTACATTTAATTATTGAGATTCGTTGAGAGAAGAATAGAAATTACTTTATATATTGATATTCATTGAGAAAAGTAAATATGATTATATGAATATGATATTCATAAAAGAAAAATATATATTCATCAAGAGAAAAATATAAATTCATCAAGAGAAGCATAAAAATTACATTTGTATATCGATATTCCTTAATCAATCAATCAATTTATTCAATCAATAAACTTAAAAAAATACACTTCAATATAAACTCCCCGTAAGGCTCTATGGCCAGGAAAAAAAACAGGGGAGAAACAAAATGAAGCAAATACATAAAAAAACAAAAACATTTTCAGCATCATACATTCACACCTTTAAGAGACTCAACACAAGAAAAAAGAAATAAACAAACAAAAAAAAAACAAGAAAAAAAAATCATAAAATACAAAGATTCACATAAAAAAAAGTAGAGAGAGAAAAAAAAAATCAAAAACTAAACAGGGGACTACCAAGCAATCAATTTATTCCGTGTGGACTACCCTATGATCAATCAATCAATCAATTTATTCAACCAATAAATTTACGACAAAAACACTTCAATATAGAACCCCCCCGTAAGGTTCTATGGCCAGGAAAAAAAAAAACAGAAATAGCATAAATACTAAAAAAAAAAAAAAAAAAAAAAAAAAAAAAAAAAAAAAAAAAAAAAAAAAAAAAAAAAAAAAAAAAAAAAAAAAAAAAAAAAAGGTAATTTCAACCTTTCAAAGACTCAACACACACACACACAAAACAAAACAAAAAAAGAGAAAAAACAATAATTAAAAGACCCAAACAGAAAGCGATTTTTATGAGACCCCGCCCCCACCCCCGAACAAAAAAAAAAAATAAAAAGAAAGATGTAGGATAATCCTATAAATTAAACTAAATTCCAAAAATATAATTGAAACCAAGCCACAAAAAAATAATAGACAAACTCAGTACCCCTCACAACAAACGTTTCCAACCCAGGCTAGTCCCCCCCCCCCCCCAAAGAAAAAAAATAATAATAAATTTAAACATGAAAAATCAAGACATTAAAAAAATTTAGAGAATCATACAAGTTGCGTTTATATATCGATATTTGTTAAGAGAAGAATAAACATTACTTTTATACAGGGGCGTAATTTGCTATGGGGCAGGGGGCAACAGTCCTTCCCAGACCTCAGTTTGCCCCTTACCTTCAGCTGAATTTTGGTTTCTTTAAAAATCTTTGTCAAAACTAAGATAAGCCTATATAATTCAAGCATCCGCAGAAAAGGGTCTGTTTTCTTCAGTGTATCTTTACCATCATGGTACTATATGGCTCATTCTTCAGTTTTTACTGTAATTTTCACTTGATTTGGGAAAATTCGCTCCAACAACACCAACTGTTAAGAGAAGTATAAAATTACATTACAGCGTGAATGTTTTCGCACTCGAAACCCAATTTTATGTAGGACGATTTTCACAAAAATGAGCAATTTTACTCAGACGGTGTACTCGGTTGGTCTTTGCTCATTTGGGTACATTTGTAAATGTTATAGGCTACTCTGTATCCAGTGACAGCAATTATCTCCAGCGATGATCGGCACGAGAATGATGCACTCCCTCTACCTGAATAGGAGGGAAAACGATATTAATTCTATGACAATATGGGAAAATACCTTTATAAATTGCTAGTTGGGTTTGCCCTGAAGACTCTTGGTAAATGTCAGTGCCTGTGGTTTGGGGTGAAGTTAAATGGCAATAACAACGACAATTAATATTTTTTTTTTAAACTTCTGCAATACATATCTAAAATTCACAACTATATTGCGTATAGTCAGTAAAGAGCAACAAGAAAGGACACGGCACTACGGCTGAAAAAAACGAGCGGTGCTCATAACAAAATAAACACTTTTTATTAATTTGAAATTTATGCAACAAATTATGAAACGTATCAGCGAATGTTAATTATTAACTCGAGTTAATCGAGCGATAAAAAGTGCAACGGGTTTTGTGTGTTGTTTTGAAGGTCTTTGCCCTGTCAAATACTTAAGTAATTACGCCGGAATATCTCTAATGTTACATGAAATTGATACCAGAAATGGCACCCTTGCTTCACTTAAAGCAATCTGGGACTTGATTGATAATTCTACTAATATGCAATTATTAATATCTAAAGATGTTAATTTTATCTGAATTTGGACATGACTGCAATGCCTAAGGATTGCAGTTGATGCCCTTGAGAAAGCCGTCTTACGTTTCGCATCATTTACTCTGTCGCTCCTTTGAGATGCTGATAGTTGATGGTAAGATTTGTAACAATTAATTATTAATATTTACTTAGATGTTGAGATTGCTTGATAGTTGATGGTAAGATGTTTAGGTGAATTGGATACCTCATCATGATCGTGAGTATTAACCAACAAGGCTCTTTTGCTCTAGAATAAGTATATTTCTGAAAAAAAAATTACAGTTAATAGACAAGTAGGTAGTTTTGTTATGAATGATTGGAAAGATGGTGAAAAAACCTCATCATGACAGTATTAACCAACAAGGCTCTTTTGCTCTAGAATAAGTATTTCTGAAAAAAAAATACAGTTATAGACAAGTAGTGTTAGTTTGTTGAATGCTCAATCAATTAATTCAAGAAAACAGTGACAAAACTACAAGGCTCTAAGCCCCCACAAACACAAAGGCTCTTTGGCCACCAAAATATACCATGCCAATCAAAATAAGTGGATTAAACAAATGGAAAAGGAAAGATGGAGAAAAAATTAAACAAAGGAGAAAAAGAAAAAGGAGGAGAGAACTAACTCTCTGGGCATCGGAGGTAGCCAGTTAGCTCTTTTTTAATTTTTCTATGAGAATGACATGGCCTAGCCGAATTTTAGTAGATAGGGGAATCTATAAGGAGGCACAACAGAAAACTAGATTAAAAATTTGATCTTATGGTTCAGTTTTATGAACAAAAATATCCTTGTCATTTCTGAGAGAAAAAGAAACACAAGATTTGTTTTATAGTTCAGAATTTAAAAGATATAAACACTAAAAGAATTTAAAAGATATAAGTACTCGTATAAAGATAGAAAGACCTAACAAAGACTCGCATTCAATACTAAGCGCTATAATAACAAAAGAATACTATCATTTGATTATCCATTCAAAAGTGTTTCAAAATATAATAGTCATTATCGTGACAAATGCGTCTAAGTCCTCCCACTCTGCCAAAGTGGACAAAAAAAGGCCTAGACTATGTACAAAACATTACTGAATTTTTTTTTTTCAAGTTAGTGTTATTTTGCATGTCAACCAACAATTGATGAGAAATAAGCACACACTACAATAGTGCAAACAAACAGAAAAACGTAGTTTTTATGTATGGCCTAGGGCTCTATCTGGCCCCATTAGAGGGGGAGGGGCTGAGGCACACGCGGTAGTGACCGCTATATTCGGAATCAGTGGTGAATAGTTATACGATTGACTGCCCTTTGTTCCTATAGAATTTAGTCAAAATAAAGAAAATTAAGTAAAGACAAGAAGAATAAATATGCAGATATTTTTTAGTGTTTGTTGTTTGGCGGTTTTTTTTTTTTTGTCCTTAGGACTTTCATCTTTGTAGTTTTTACTCTTTATTTACTTCTGTGGACTGAAGATGGTCGAACAGAGATTTCGACCGAAATATCTGCATGTTTATCCTTTCGTTTTTTCTGTAAAGTTCTACGAAATCATATTATTGAGTTAGGAAGAAAGTGAATACACCATTCGATGCCTTTTTTTATGCTGATTACGAATATAATAATCATTTTTATCGGAAATGAATTTCAGCCCCCCCCCCCTATATATGCCAATTCAGGGTTAGGTTAGGTTGGGTTAGGTTAGGTATATATAGTGGGGGGGGGGGGCTGAAATTCATTTTTGATAGAAATGATTATTATATTCGTAATCAGCATAAAAAAAGGCATCGAATGGTGTATTCACTTTCTTCCTAACTCAATAATATGATTTGGTAGAACTCTACCCGTTTTTCCTTCACTGGAAATATTCTTCTTTCTTCTTCGTAATTTTATTCATTTTGTAATGCATAGCCAGTCTGATCTTAAAAATCTCCCCACTCCCTGAAGTGTTTGTCCAACTCGTAAAAACGTAAAAAATGAATTGAAACAAATTTTTTGATGCGTTTCTTAAAAAATTTTAATAGTTTGGTTAATGCTAATAAGGTATAATAAAATAGGATGAACATATAATAGTTTAGAAACAAATTTGGGCTATATATTTGCACATTAGGGGGAGGGAGGGTGGTGGGTAAAGCATAGCATATGAAACATGCCTTTTCTAAAAATTTATTATTTCTATTTCATTGTCCAAGGATGCCAAATACATCGCCAAATACAATTTTGCTATGTTTATGTTCTGTTTTTTTTTTTTCTTATGGCCCGATGGCTTTTTTTTTTCTGGAAATACACGAAAGAAAAAGAAGAAACTTCACTCTGTGAATATGGTGAAATCTTAAATAAGAGGGTACTTGTGCATAATATGGTACCCACAAAAGAAGTTAAGTTTGGTTAATGCTAATAAGGTATAATAAAATAGGATGAACATATAATAGTTTAGAAACAAATTTGGGCTATATATTTGCACATTAGGGGGAGGGAGGGTGGTAGGTAATGCATAGCATATATTAAATACGTAACCAAACCTAGGTACCTTCCCCCCACCTCCTAAGCCCCAAAAACCACAGTTTAAATATCGTAAACGCATAAAAATCACGCTTTGCAGTCCATTTCTCTATTGCAAATACCCGTTAGGCGGGTTTCGTCTCTTGTTTCCTTGATACAGTTATAGCGATGGGTACCAGATAGTGCACAAGTACCAATAAGAGCTGGATAAATACTTTCCTTGACGACTATAAAAAATAAAGTAAATGGCCAAATCGAATAAAGCGTTTTTTTTTTTCTTTTTTTTTTAACAAAGCTAGGTTTTTTAGACAGAGTTCTAATGCTTATTCTTAGCATCTTGAACTTTCCCTAATTAGTGGTGAATCCGAAGATTGTGTGTGCGTGTGTTTTTTGTTTTTTTTTCTTGGGTTTGACATCCGATTTTCAGAAAATTTTGATCTAGTGAAATAGTTGGTACAGCGAAAGTTTTAAGTCCTTTTTTTGAACTAAATACTGTAATAACACAATTGCTCCAACCATTATATGGAATAAGGGATGGGATTTCACTATATCCCAGCCCCTACATAGTGCTTTAATACAGGCTTATATTATATAAAAGGCTTGCTGATTTTTTATTTTTATTTTACTTTTTTTAATTGACGTTATGGACCAGATATATTGATGAGAAATAATAAGTGCATGATAAGTGCAAACGATAAGTGCAGAAATGATAAGTGCAAACAATAATGCAAACTAATTAAATGAGTAAACACTTGCTGATAGCATAGGGATATATCTAGGTATTTGTTGAGGGGGGCTAGACCACAGTTAAACTGAAGCGGTTTGGTGTGGACTACTATTTTCCTTAAAATTTGTCGTCACAGCCTCTGACCCTCCTTTCTCTATGTCCTAACATGCTTTTAATTTTACCGCCGACTCTCTATCTCTTCTGTCTCTCTTCCCTCATCTTCTTGATCTATTTCTTTCTCTTTTCCTCTCTTGCATTGCTTGTCCTTACAGTCTTTCTGTGTTGATCTCTCTCATACCGAATGAGTACATTTATTACCCATCAGTTAGAAAACGGATGGAACACAACAAAAGACAAAAAGAAACCCAAAATACTTATTCCTCTGTCAACAACAAAAGACCAAACGCAACAACCAAGACCATATATCAACTGCTGTTGCAAAATCAACATTCAACCCAGGGGTTGATTTCAAGTGATAAATTATAACAAGTAATCTGTGCTATGATTGTTTCTTTTGGATTCGTCATGCCGTACCGAGACGAAACTTATCTGTTGCTTGTCCAAGGTGGTAAGTTACTACTTTAGTACTACGTGGCGGTTGCTACTTTATCACTTTCAGAAGCACAATAGAAAATTTGCACATTTATAGTAGACTAAGTATTTTTTATATATTTGTTTAGCCATAAATTACGCCAAAATTGGCCAAGGTTTAAACAATACCTTGGTATAACAATATGGCAAAACCATAGAATCCTACAAACAGGCCAACAGACGACAGTCAAATTTCCAATTTGTCATCATTGACCAAATGTAAACGAAGCCATATTCTGATGGTGATAAAGTAGCAACCGCCGCGTCTCAAATATTGACCGTTCGATTGAAAGGGCAACATCAGATATATAATTCTATCCGCGAGATCAATAAGATAAACACCAAGTGTGATGCTTCGAACAGTATTGGCTTTCAAATTAAACAGCAGTATTTCAGGTCTTCCAGCGTTTAACTGAAGTCCAACGTCAGCATGCTGTTGTTGTCAGGGTTGCCACCAGACCAAGAATTTCGTAACGTCCAAACTCTTAAAAACGTAACTGTTTCGTAGCTTTTGATAGGAAAGTCTCTTTTCAAGGCAGGGTGCCTTAATTTTGCTATCAAGAGCGGTACTTAAATGGGGAGGGGACGTGTGTTGCCTGTATAATTTGAAAACTATATTTTTTACATAATCTCATTAAAAACCTTCCCTCGTACTTTTAAAAGGTGCCTAAAAAGTATAAAATAATAACAATTCATGCTTCTTTACCTTTAGGAAATTCATATTTATTCAACTGTAAGTGCTGCTTCCGGTTTAACTGCACAACAGAAAGACACCCCCCTCCCCTCGATGCGTGTATATAACCCCAGTCTACTATTTTGCTTATTTTTTGTTGTTGTTGTTTTTAATTCCCATTATTGGTGTTTTAAATCAAAAGTTGATGAGTAACACGTACAAGATAAAAGGCAAATCATAAACACAGAACAATTTAGAGTTTTTCAGAAAAGAAGATAACGAACTAGATTGATTCTATTGTTAAATTTCAATAAAACGATCTTAATAAATCCAGCTTCTTAAAAAAAAAATCATTTTAATCGCTCCCTTCCCGTCTAATATTTTAGATTGGCTCGGTCTCAGTCTCACCTCCTCCAGCTTCAATTTGCATCATGGAGATTTGAGCAATTCCGAGTGACAGAGATTTTGTTTTGTTTTTATTTTATCGAACAAAAATTATTTCAGTCGTTGACTTCAGTTCATCGAAACAGCAGTTATACAAAATGCCTTTTTCTGTTTGTAATTTGAATCGTTACTTTCAACCAAAAGAAAGCTAGAAATAAAAAAAAGATTTCACACAATTCAACCACAAGAATGTTAGCCTAAAGATGGTTTGATGGGTCTCACAAATCCAGGCCCGTACAAAGAATTTTTAGGGGAGAGAGTCAAACAAGAAAAAAATTTAACTCATTTTTAAATGAACTAAAAGTAGAGAATTTAATTTTTCTCAAGAATACATGAATATAAGTGAACAAGAGGGGCACAAAAAGCATTGCATTTTATATAACATAAGCACCAAATTTATCTATGTTTTAAATGCTAAAACGAAAAAAGTCGATAAGTTGAGGAAAACAAGTAAAAAGGATCAAATTATGCAAAAACGGTGCGATTTTTTGCCCCTAATTTTCACTTATATTTATAGATTCTGGAAAAAAATATTTTCAAATTTTTAATTTTCCAATTAAAAAAAAATGTCTCATCCAAGATTACA
Organism: Artemia sinica; assembly: GCA_027921565.1. Lineage (NCBI taxonomy): Eukaryota > Metazoa > Arthropoda > Branchiopoda > Anostraca > Artemiidae > Artemia > Artemia sinica. The sequence continues at coordinate 22,515,570 of CM051259.1, forward strand.
ACCTAAGTTAACACAGCATCAGGAAGTGCTCTTATCGTTGTGCTATACTGATAAATGGGGGAAGTAACTTAACATTCGGAAGTGGTTGAAAAATAGTTCGCAAATTAAAAAAAAAAATTGTGTGACAAAAAAATGAATGGAAGATGGAACAAAAAGATCAGTGAGTTAATAAAAAAACGAACTGGAAATGATTAAACTAAAAACAATTTAGGGGGGATAATAAAAAACCAATAATTTAGTAAAGAAATTCCGAGAAATTCAGAAAAATTAAGTTTTCAGGGGGTTGGGGCCCCAGCCCAATATATATATATTTATGATATATGATATATTTTCAATGTGATATAATTTCAGTATGACTGTTGACTGAACAAGAATCAAACTCAACTGATGAAATTGAAAGTTGGTGAGGTGACTAACTGACAATTGTCACTAAGCAAATGATAATCTTTTGCTCATGAGAGAGAATCTTATCTTAACTTACTATGCGAGTAAGCGAAGTGGGTATTTTCTCATCCTAATAACTGAGTGATTGTGTGATAAGATTAAATGACCGTGATGGGAAAGAATGTCGATACTCATGTCAGTGTAATTAAAATGGTAACAGCGGATTTTTTTCACGGGGGAAAAAACAGATTACTCAGAAAATGTGAAACTTACTCATTATTCAAAAGCCGTAACATAAATTCAAAAACGTAACAAAAATATGACGCTTTCAGGACCGTAACGTAAAATGTACCATTTTATCTATAACGTACCAAAAATGGTACGAACGTAACCTTGGTGGCAACCCTGGTTGTTGTACTCGGATAAAATTACCTTGTAGACGCTATAAGTGGCTCAGGTTAGGCACAATATCCCCACGACCAATCAAACACAAATTAGTTACTTCAGAAGAGTTTTTTATCGTGGCACCTATGTTAGTAATATTTAATTAGGCCTACTCTATTAGGGTAATTAAATAAAGAAAAACAAGCTTTTTTTAAACTGAAAGTAAAGAGCGACATTAAAAACTTAAAAGGAACAGAAATTATTCCGTATATGAAAAGAGCTATCCCCTCCTCAACTCCCCGCTCTTTACGTTAAAGTTTTTTATTGTGTCAAAAAGTAGAGTTGTGAGAAAAAGTCAAAGTTTAGCATAAAGAGCGGGGCGTTGAAGAGGGGACAGCCTATTCCATAGGGGAGAGTGGGGTTGGTTCGGACACGGGGTGAGTCTGGACAAGAGCCTCTCGTCCTACAACGCCCTCTAAAATTCACCAAAAAAATACCACAGACGTGCCATCTAGTACCCTACTTGAGTATGTAGTTTGGTTATCACACGTGCAATCGTTTTTGAAATATTTGAGAAAAACCGAAAAAAATGTTGGTGTGGCGTCCTGTATCTTTCTTTGTTTGTGATTTTATTTGGCCGTTATTACTAGTCGTTGAATTTTGCTGACTGTTGCAGCGTTTAACTATGGCATTGCTAAGTTGTTTAAATTTTAGTTTTTGGCGGCATCTATAGTAGTTACAGCGTCAGTGAGGTTTCAGACTTTTTATCGTGGGTGGGGTTGCTTCGGACAGCGGTAGTGGGGTGGATTCGGACATTGTCTGAACCCACCCCAGACACTTTTTTGTGGTCAGCATTTCCAACTTTTCCTCTTTTTTTCACATCCTGTACCTGTTAATATGCATTTTAATACTTGTTACTAAGAACAGTTTCTTTCAGAATGCCTCGATCATACAAAAGGAAGCGACAAGACCCTCCCGTTAACCTAGAAAACATGAAGAAAGCAGTTGGGGCTTAACTGAAAAAGGAAGGAACATTGAGACAAATTGCAGAAAACTTCGGCATAAAGAAGTCCACGCTACTGGACTATGTCAGGCGCTCGAGGCCGCAGACAGGAGAAGCGGATAAAAGTGTCAACGAAGAGCTTGGGCCACTGCAGATAAACTTCCCGACGAGACCAAAACATAACAGGCAAGTTTTTGAAAGCGAACACGAGCGAAAACTAGCCGACTACTTTCGCACTTGTTCGTGAATGAACTATGGACTGACAACAACTGAAGCACGAAAATTTGCTTACTCTTACGCCCGTGCGAATAACGTTTCTGTACCAGAAAACTGGTGTTTCAATGAAGCAGCTTCAAAGGACTGGCTTCTTGTGTTTCTGAAGCGGAATTCAGACATCTCGGTGAGGAAGCCAGAAGCCACAAGTCAGGCGAGAGCCTCTGGCTTCAACAAAACTGTCGTTCAGACGTTTTTTGACAAGCTAGTTGATGTCTATGGAAGGTTTGGAGCCAAACTGACGGCTGATTGCATCTGGAACGTTGACGAGACAGGTATAGTCACCGTGCTTCCACCACCGAAAGTCCTAGCACCAACTGGACAAAAACAGGTAGGTCAGACTGTGTCTGCAGAAAGAGGTCAAAACGTGACTGCTGTATGTTTCGCCAGTGCGTCTGGAGCGACTATTCCACCGGTCTTCATTTTTCCGCGAGTGAATTTCATACCTAGAATGACAAACGAAGGCCCCCCTGGTTGCCTTGGGCTTGCGCACCCTAGTGGTTGGGTCAATGGCGACTTGTTCTTGGAGGCTATGCGACACTTCACGAAAATAACCAAGCCAGATGAAGAGACTCCCATCCTACTGCTCATGGACAACCATGATAGCCATCTGGATGTACGTGTGATCGAACACTGTAAGCAAAATCACGTGACACTGTTGACATTCCCACCCCACTGCTCCCACAAGCTTCAGGCACTTGACGTAGGAGTGCTTTCTCCTTTCAAGGGTGCACTGAAAGAGCGCTTCAATGAATGGCTGCAGTTGCATCCCGGACAGCACATTTCAATTTATGAAGTAGCCTCACTCAGCAGGGTTCTTTTCCTGGAGAATTTCAGTGCATCCAACATAGTCTCTGCGTTTCGAGCAGCTGGAATCTTTCTATTCAATCGCGATGTATTCCCAGAGGGAGCTTTTGCCCCATCCTTTGTGACGGATAGGCCGCTAGACCAAACAGCCAGTTCGCGGAGCCCCTCGTCGCAAGCCAACTCCCAAGCTGGACCACCAATTTCTTCTTTCATAAGGTCGCCCGAAGAAGTAAGACCTTTTCCCCCGAGTAGGGGCTGTTACTGTTCTGGGACGTGGGAATCGCAACAGAGGGAGGACCCGTATTCTCACTGACACCCCTGAGAAGAAGAGATCGTAGCTAAAAAGGAAAAGAAGGCCAAGCCGACGCCATCTACAAAGAAACGTAAGAACAGCGCGGTCCGCAAGCCTAACGAAGACGACGGAACCGATGAGGCGGAGACTCTTTCTGAACCTGTTGCCCCAAGCGACTCCTCAAGTGACGAGTCTCTTCACTGTGGAGACGTAGAAGAGGACCTTGAGCCTTTTGATATTGACCAAGCTCAAACGGATAGCTATTTTCTGGTAAAATTCAAATTGGGCAAATCGAAGAAGTCGGATATCTTCTACATTGTCCAGATAAAAGGAAAAACTGGAAGCGATCTAGAAGTTTTGTTCCTTCGCAGAAATGGAGCACGGTTTCATTTTTCCGGATATTGAGGACAATGCCTTCGTCTCTTCAAACGACATTGTTCTTTCTCTTCCATCACCAACTGCCACTGGAGGGACTGAACGGACAAAGCGAGGACTCACTTTTCAATGTGATCTCAGCAGCTACAACGTGAGATAGAGCTCCTGTGAGCTTTGGTTCAAATTACTTGATTTTTTTTTCTTCAACTTTCATTTTACTTGTTTTACTTTTATACATATTCAAATTTTCAGTAAATGGCGTTTTTTCTTTAATCTGTGAGGTTGCCGAACCCATATCACTGCTTTCCGAAGTAACCCCACACCATGTCCGAACCCACCCCACACCGTGGGGTAACTTCGGACAATTATTTTTTTTTATTGTTGGATTTTTTTGTCTAAAGACGAAAGATAAAAGTCTACCAAAATTCCTGACAAATCTTGGACACAATCTCTTTCTTTTAAGATGCAAACGGAAGATGGATACTGATTGGGACAGAAGCTGCACCCAGCCAAAAAATTTTGTCCGAACCAACCCCACCCTCCCCTATACAGAATAATTGGTAAATTTTTACCAAATAATATTATTGACTTACGAATAAAGTGAATATACAACTCGATGCCTTTTTTTTGTTCTTTCAGAATATAATAATCTTCTTATAATAAAATTAAAATATATAGGATGTAAACAGGCTTAAAACATCTGTTTTAAACTTTTTAGATTCGAAGGGTCCACTAGGTCGTATGATAAGGTTCCTCCAGTAAGGGCAAATAATGCGAATTCAAATTTGCTAACATCAGTTGCCAGGTTGAGTAATGACATTGTCACTATGTCGAGTGATACCATGGTGAGGCTTGAATCGGAAATCACACGATCTACTTCGTTCTTTAAATAATTCATTATATTTACTGTCTTTGAGATTTTCTTGGAGATTGCCTCAATTTTGTCTCTCTGATAATTGGCTATGCTGGCTTGTGTTTTTTGGACATGTAAGGTCACGTTCATGGCGTTATTTAGTTTTCTCACGTTTTCCCTTAGGATATCCAGGTCTTATTCAGTTGATAGCCCAAATGAGCGTGAAGCCAATTCTCCTACGATTGGTATTAGACTAGCTGATCTGCGGTATTTGCTTTTTCGAAAGAATGCTTCGAAGATTCTTGTGGTACTTTGCTTTAACTTTTATATTTCTGTATTGAATAATTTAAATAGTGCTTGCAGTGTCTGCCTATACAATATTAAGAAGGATTGGTGAATTGATACCCTTAGGGCATTTTTCTCATTTAGCCCAGGTAATGATTCGACGTAGTCTTTGGTTGGTTCGTCGGCCATGGCCAGTCTGGCACATGTATATTTGCCGTCAATTGTCCAACATTTCTCGGGTACGTATTTTTCTTTCTTTTTACTTTCAGGGAATTTTCTTTTCCTACCCGAATTGTACCCTTGAACTAATATAGTTTGTGTCTCGGTATGCAATACTGGGAGTCTTGCTCTTAAGTTTATATACATTTTGCCGAAGGAGTGGGTCTTCGTAAATGTTGGTTCCGTAGACCATGCCCATTTTGTAAACGTCGTTGGTTTCAAATGCGTCAGGGTAACCAATCTTTCTTGCGATACTTTATTGAGTTTGACTAACTCTGGACTTGCATTGGTCGTGGTGTCCGTTAGTGAGGGCTGTATTTCCTCGGTTCTTGTCTCGAGTTTGGGCGTGGTTGTCGTGGTATTTTTCTTTCTTTGCGAATTGTCGATATTTTCCTTTTTTTCTTTTAGTGATATTTTCTTAGTAACGTTGCTCGCAGTATGATCTTGCCATAGTTGCTTGAGGTATATCCATATGCTTGGTAATTCATTCAACATGGCGTAATTTCCATCATAGAGTTTATTTTTCCTGGAGATAGTCAAGGAGGAACTTGTGGTAGATTTTATCGTAGTATGTTCTCCATCCATATTACTTAATGCTCTTCTTCTTCGGATTTCTTTGTTGTTAGTTCCTAGAGCCTTATCAATTTCTGCCTTTTTCTTGTCGAAGTCATCGATTAAGAATTTCGATTTTAGTTTAGGAATAATGGGGGGTAGATCTCCTTTATTTTCCTTGTGGTGCATGCCTTTCGTTGATTGCAGGCTTTTGTCCGATTTTAATAATTGGAATATAGAGTCCTTTAGTTCATTAGTATTTTTCTCTAGTCTCATTACTTGTTGAAATAAGGTTTCAAATGGTTTGGGATCCAGTTTCATAAATATTTTCCAGGCATTGTGACTTGCAAGCAACGGATTCTCGTGTTTGAAGATTATTCCATGCTTTACGATATCTTGGGCTATGGTTTGGGCAACGAAGAATGTCATGAAATTTGTTAGCCACATCTTTTTTTTCGTTGTTTCTGGAATTAATTTGTCATTAATTATAATATGGGTCAAATCCTTATGATTGTTAATCGAATGAGAATTTAAATTCATATTACATAAAAAAATTTCTTTTTTTTTATCGGGGAAATTAACAGGGTGAAATTAAGATTCGTGGTGATAGAATTAATTGATTGCTTATGGTACACATATGGCTGATTCTTAGGTTGGGGGGGGGATAGTTATTTTGGATGGTTTCATTCACGAATTTTTCTTTTAACCTAAAGGGTATGTGGGTTGACTTTGATTTATAGCGTACCAAATTATTTCAATAGAGAAAGTTCTATTAATTTTTGGTTGCTTTTAATTTTGATTCATTGGTTTTTATTCTTTAAATATAATTTCTTTTCTTTTCGCACTAAATATTACGCTTTTTGGATTGTAGAGATATTGTTTTTAGTATTTTATTTCTTGGAGTGGGTCGTGTTGACCTTGATATTTTACGCAGTTTGGATTTCCCTCAATCTTGTAAACTAATTTTTGTTTTCTGCATTTGTCTAGAAGCAATAAATCCGTCTGACACGGACCTTTAACGTACCAGTACCGAACTTTATATTGGTTTTGCAATTTTCTTATCTAATGTTGTACATATAGAAGGTACTTGCCCTTTCTGCCGCTATATTTTATTCCCAATTTTCCTCTCGCGGGTCGATATTTGGGTGTATTTGCCAATTGTAGTCCAAAACGATACGATCCTATGTTGTATTTCCTTAAGTCATATTTGACGTCCCATTTTTTCGCGAACATTTTCTCCCCTGATTTATTCAGAATAAGGATTGCTGCAGAGTATATCATATTTTCTTTCGCGTGCTTGATAGTTATAAACTTTGTGTCAATTATTGCCTGGGCCATTGTTCTGAAATGAAAGATAGTTTCTATTGGCTTTTGTCTAGTTAATTTTTTCAATATTAGTTGCAATCATGGTTTACTCTAGGTCGAGGTCTAAATACCTTTTCGCCAGTATTTCCTCATACTCGGGTACTTATTCGTTCGACATAATTCGATTCTTCTAAAGCTCCATATTAACAATAATGAATATATACATTGAATGGAGTGTAAGGTAACTTCAGGCAGAGGTTGAACTACTGTTTCACCAGTGCCACCTTGCACTTTGCTATTCGTGTATTCAAACGTAATTCGATTCTCTAAAGTTCCATACGGGCTTAAAAGTACTGAGATTTTCAAGAAACTACCTTCTTTTGTCGATTTAAAGACCCAACTATATAAATTTTTGGATATAACATATTAGCACACTATTAGTTTATTCATATAATGCACTTTCTAAATAGTAACTCATTAATCTAGATATAACACTTCAGGTAATATTAGCGAGTCTGTATATTATTTAGTATGTAATTATTTATATACACAGTCTCTTCCACGGATATCAGCTTTTAATTTTAATATGGGAGCATCATCCGGCAGTGCCGCCTTTGAACTTGAAGATGTTAGCATATTGGTAAGTCGATAATTTTCCCATGATGATGCATTTGAACTGAGAAATTTGAGTTCAAACACTACATTATTTTTATCGCTCTCGGGTGTATTCAAGTACATTAAATACACTAATAATTGTTTTGGGAGGTGCAGGCCCTCCAATGTGGCAGTTATGTCGTTCCTTCGCATATTTTGTCAAATGGCTTTCCGGCACAACTGAGATAATGACAACGGGTCATTTATTATTTTCACTACGGAAAAACTTAAGCTTACGTGCGACTGGCAACAGCATAGTTGCTCGCGCACAATTACGTCTAAGCCGGGGAATATTTTGATTCCAAATTTTTCATCTTGTTGGAAGAAATTAAGGGTTATTTTCTTTATGTCTTTATAATCCCTTGGGGTGATTTGAAAAATAGCGGATCCTGTTGAAGGGTTAATTGGGTTTATGTATGTGTTATTTACGCAGTTGTCGCATAGGGCCCTAAGGAAGCTTTCTCCTTCTACATGTGCCCTCGGTCTATTAGGATGGAGAGAAATTTAATGGGCCAAATTGTAGTGAAGTTATTATCATCCTGATCATACCAAATGTTGTTTGTGATGTACTTGGATAATAAGGCATACTTGGTCATTGGGATTCTTTGTATTAAAATTTGGAATGCTAGGTTGGCGCTTAGCCTGGTGTATTCGATCGTTCTTGTCATTGTACGTGCACTAAAATTATAATGAACTAAGGTTGCTATTAATCTTCGGATTATTCTGTCTTCCAAGACTTTCCTTGGAGATTTTAAAAGAAAATGTAGCGTTGGGCAGTCAAGATTTTCCACTGCTTTGATAAGGACCCATTCATTTAAGAAATCATTAATATTATCCATGCTATGGCTTTTCTTGACTTTCCCTGAGGTTATGTTTTTCTAGTCTACAGCTACTTAACTGCCGCTGGCTCGGATATCTTATCATAGTTGCTGTTTTTTTTGGATTTATTATTTTAGATTTTAAGTTAATATTAGCAACATACCATATAGTCGCTTGTTTCGACGTTTCACTTAACCAGTGGTCGACGGTTACTCACGTACCGTATCTGCAAATGTGTTATTATATAACATTTATAGATGATTACATAGTAAATGATTACATAATAGTAATATATTTTGAAAATGATTACGATAAGTTGTAGTATTTTAAGGTACAGCAATGATTACGTAATAGTTATGCACTTTCAATTTAATCATGTTTATTATAAATTATAGTTGTTTACTTTACCTTTTTAAATTTTATGGTATTTAATTTTGTATTAGTATTTTACACTATTTTTCTCGGTACAAGTTGTTCTTCGTAAAGGAATTGTTGTTCCGAAAATTGACCCAAAGAATAAAAAGAACTTCGTGTCCACTTCCAGGACACAACTCCCTCACTACTGAGGCTCCTCTGCCCATCTCTTTCGCAGATTCCTCTAAGCAGTTACTTTCATTAGGGTCATTTTCCTAGTAGTAAAAGAAATATAGGGTAATTCTTGTAAGGGTAATAGGGTATTCCCTTCGTAAGGAAATATTCTGGCAGGGCATTTGTCCACAAAATAATCAACCGTGTACCCACGCCCTGCAAAGGTATTCCCCACGCATCGGACTTCTTGTCCATCTTCATTCCAGATTTCCGTATGGTCATTTTTGTTAAAGTGATTCTTCTAATGGAAGGGGTGATGTAGGGTAATTCTTGCGGGTCGCTTTTCATAGAGGGATGAGTTGATCTTTTCATGAGAGTTCCCCGGTCAAACAGTAATGACTATGGGATAAAAAGCACCACAGGTCACTACCGCTAACCAACGGCTCCCCATGTTGTAGGGTCGTTTCATTTAACTGTAATTTATACTCTTTATTATTTAACAATCACTTCTCCTAACTGTATAGTTGTTTTCTCATAGAGAGTCAGAGATCAGAGTGTCGGCAGAGGGATAGTAGACACCACCGCCGTCGCCATGACCACAACTTCCCACGACTGAGGATCCATCTGTTTGTAGAAACATTTATAATCCCTTGCTAAGCGATTCCTTTTTATGTAATTACATCTCGTATCCGTATAGTTGTTTCTCAAAGGAAGAGGAGGATCAGGTGCTTGCGTAGTGGGATAATATACGCCACGCCAACCCCCGGTCTCAACTTCCCATGGTTGGGGGGTCCATACGTTATCACAAATGTCACTTCAATCCCAGTGGCTATTTTGAATAATTTCTCCTACATCATTTTCAAAGTATTTCATGGTGTTTTTTTTTCGCTGATTATTTGTTTATTTGTTCTTAAAAAGGAGCTTTTCCATGTATATTGAGCTTTCATTACTTATCCAAAAAAAGTTATTCTCATTACCTCCCGAAGTGTGAGGGGTATCCCTTCTGATTTTCAGCCAAAAGCGTCTTTTTACTTAGTTTTGAGTGGGTTCTCGAGCGTGAATCGTAAAAATACAATAGTAGGGTTTTACGTGAGGCATAGTTAACATTTTTTTGTTCGTTTGACCGTTCACGTGATTATCTTAATTTTTTTTGCGACGGCTAAGTTCTCTGTCTAGAGTGTTGTGACAGAAATAGTTATATTCGAAACTAGTATAGTGTCTTGTTTCCGTTGATCCCATCCGCACCAGTATTAAATAAATGCAAACTTAAAATCAACAGAAAGAAAAACAGCACACTTTTGAAAAAGCTAGATTCAATTAATGATTGATGTCTATTCAGAAAAATGTTGTTTCGATATGTAGGATTAAACTATTTTTAGGCTATTTCGGAATTGCCTAAAAATTTGGTGGAATACGAAGGCTTGTTAGTCGAGATAAAATTTTCCAGTTCAAATGAATTAAAAACCATATCAAATTTAATGTGTCGGCTCATTCTGCTTCCGTGGCAGAGATTGCCACGTGGCAGGGGTGTTTATATTCGTGCGCGATATTGTCTAAAAATTTAGCTAAATATGGCGTAAGGTATAAAAATTTAATTACCTTATATTCCCTAAATGAAATTAAAATATATTTACCTTTTGTAATGAACTTATTGGTGAATTAGAGCTATTTTAATCCCAATTTAAACGCAATAAGTTACAATAAGCTCTAATCTTTTTGTAGTAAAGTCATTGGAAATGCGACTGAAAGATATGGAAATTAAACTGTGCAAAACGCGATATACAAAACTTAATTGTCTTATATTATTGTGAAGTTAAAATCATTGCGTAAGAGAAACCTATCTAGGTGACGGTGTCACAATATTGTAAAAGGAAGGTATTAAGATGCTGTAAACATATAACATTGTAATCATAGATCTACTGGGCTATGTAGGGCACATCGTGTTTCCATATTGGGGATGAATAGACAGAAATCGTGGCGTTGGCCTGGATTTTGATTTCGAATACGAGAACAAAAACTGTCCTTAGTCTGGGATTTTTACCCCTTTTATATAATCAATATCTACATTGTCGACCCATTCTGCTCCTCTGACATAGAGAGTGCGACGTAGCAAGGGTACATGTACTTAAACGCGATGTTATTTAAGTTTTTTCGTTGAATTTTACTGCGTTATTTGGCAGGTTCATATATTTTGCGGAATATTCAAGCGTTTATGAATAGTTTCGTTCCTTCCTTTGGGTCAGATTCAGGTTATTGGGGCATCAGGCATAGTCTCTAGAATACTCGTATTCCTTTTCACTTTAATAATTACTTTTACCCATTTTTTTCGTGCGTGGGCCAAGCATAGAACTTAATTACTTTATATTATTTTAACTATATATATTTGCCTGAGTGGCTAGGGTTTTCATTTTGTTTAGTGTTGGCCAATTATTTACACGATACTAAGGGTTCTACAAATTTTAATTCAAACATTTTCTTTCTCTTTTACATAAACCATTGAATCTGACTAGTTTTTTTGTGTCTTGACTTATCACGTCCTTTCAAGGAATTCGTCCGCCTTGCCTACTCTGATTTCGTGGCAGAAAAGGTTCCATGCTACAACAGGGGGGGGGGGTCATATCACCTATATTCTTTGTTATTTTTATTTTAACTTCATCGCGATATTTTGCGAGTTTGACGTTATCGGTGCGTTGAAATGGTCTTGGGGCAGATTTGTTCTATTTTTTAGATTTATTCGGATCCTGAGGCACAAACTATTATTTACTTTAAATATTGTATATATTTATTTATTTGTTTTACTAGGTTAGGATTTTACAGGGATTTGATTTGAAGAGAAAGTTCTCTGGGGAATTAAGCTTTATTGTTATACCTTCCAATTCAGGGTTATTCAAACGTGTTTTTGAACAAGAAATAAATTTTAACTTTAGGCCTTGGTTATAGCACATCAAAGGTGGTATGATTCTATTCATGCTTTCACCAAATCTTGGCGATTTACGGCTTCCACCTTTGTCCGATTACATTAGAAACTATTGTTGAGTCCTTCGTGCTTGCGTATAAATACTCATTTCGTTTTTATTTACTTTAGTTCAAACTTATGTGTGCCTTAATGACTACGTAGTGTTTTGAACTCTTAAATAGCATATATTTTGTAAATTTGGATTTTTATGAAGAGCATATTCTTGACTAAGTCATGTTTCTTATTTGCTGAAGTAGGCCATGGCCATATCAAGTGCAACATTCAGCTCAGGAGGTTTGTGCACTCACTAAATATCGTAATTTACTCTTACTCTTAGCTCTTTATTCGGATAATTCAAGAATCATTCATTTTGTACTTAATTTAGGAAATTTGTAACTATCTTCCAGCTGCTGTTTGTCGTGAAGAGTATACCTCTTCGCGACTAGCCAATCAGGTGAATCTGCCTGCTGGCTTGCGTTTGAGAAATTTCAAATTACCCGTCTTGATTAATTTCGTCTTATGCAGGACATTTATTTTTTGTAACAAAGAATATACAGGATTAAAAAATTAATTAATGGCTTGTTTTACATATCTTTGTGGTTATCGCGGACATTCAAAGTTTAGGCTAAAAGTACTATCTTCCTCTACAGTCTTGAGAAAAATAGAATGTAATTGCCGGAGTCCTAGTTTTAAGTTTTTTTTTGCGTTAATTCTTAAGCGATTTTTTTTCAATGTATCTTTCTTTCTTTATCTAGTTTTGAAAGCAGACTAGTATTTTCTAATGTCAAAGAGACATCAAACTACTTCTATACATTGCCTTGTTTTACTTATATTGTCACAGCGAATTTGTGATAGATCGACGTAAGGGTCATTATTACGGCACGTGCAACTTGGTTGCACCCTAAATATTATGCCTACTTCCTTTACTCTATGTAAATGCCCTAGGTTGCTTCCATATTTTGAGTTTAATTTTTATAGGTCCTGATGGATCTATGCCGCCTAATTTATGACTGCAAGTTACGATATCTTAGGATTCCGATAATTGGTTTTATGCTTTTACCCTTCTGGAAAGCTATTTTAGTAAACTGCCTGTTTTTGTATATATATATATATATATATATATATATATATATATATATATATATATATATATATATATATATATATATATATATATATATATATATATATATATATATATATATATATATATATATATATATATATATATATATATATATATATATATATATATATATATATATATATATATATATATATATATATATATATATATATATATATATATATATATATATATATATATATATATATATATATATATATATATATATATATATATATATATATATATATATATATATATATATATATATATAACATACAACAGATTGCTGGATTGTAAGCAAAAATTATTGAAATAGTTTTATTCAAGGTTATTGTCACACTTGACTTAAAAGATATGTGAGTCAACTTTGGATTTCTTTTCGGGTTTTTTCTAGGATTTGCGTATTTCTGGGATCTAATTTTATAGTTTTAGTGTTATACTGCCATCGTGGTTTTATCTATATCTACGGGCTTATCTTTTGTTAATGGTCATATCGTATCTTTCTAGGCCGAAATTTGCGGGCCAAAATCAGCATTTTTAAATGCTACAACTTTGATTTATTTTTACGTTCAGGGTTATTGATTTTTTCTTTGATTCTTTAGCAATTATTCCTTTTGCTTGTTTAGGTTCCGAAACTGACTAGCACACTATTTCATGTATTCTGGATTATACAACGCCAACATATAATCAAAATATAATCAAATATATATATATATATGGATAAAAATATATATCGAAGATATCAATAGTTTGAGACCAAAAGATATTTTTTAATCTTCTCATTTGCTCCGGGGTAATTTTTTTTCCTTACCGCTGAAACTGGCATTTTTATTTTTTGGTATTTAAGGAATATTTTAGCACAGTAAGTTATTTATTCCTATGATCTTTATTTTTAGGCGAATAGACTACCGCGTTTTTACTATCTAGTGCCTGTTCGAAGTTCCTGGTAACGCTAATTTAAATCTATCTATTTTTTTGAAACCACACCACTGTCTTTTGATAATATTAGAAGCATGAGTTGTTTATTACAAAAGTATTTCTAGGATATAATACACTGCATGGGGTTAATCGAACTTCATTGCTAGTATTGACTTTAAAAGAGAGAAAGTATTTCGATTTTGACGGAGAAACACATAAATAAGTCGATCAATTTCCCATTGGTGTTTTGTAAGTTGTTGGAACGCATAGTTAAGTTACTGTTGTGAAGTGGTTCCCAAGAATCAGCATTTTACATAGGGCCACTTGAATTGCATAAATAATTTTATAACGTTAAGAGAAGTGGTATTAATTTAGTAAAAAAACTGCGAAAAGAGAATCTGCTTGGTCTAGTTTAGTGATTTGCAGGGGTTCTTTAAATAATTTTAAACCTCAGAAGAATGCTCTTCTTTTTATTTTACTGATAAAGATAATTTAGATAATTTTTTTTTTGATAATTTAGTCTTCTCATCATCACATATCTTACATACTGATTAAAGATCCATTTATGTAACCGAAGAAAATATATATAATTTTACTTATAATTAATTTCAATTAGGGAATTTTTTTCAAATTCTTGAGTTCACATATTGATTCGAATAATTGGCGACAGATTTTTTTTCTTTTAGTAGGCCTATATGAACAATTTGAAAGACTAGTCAAGTCTGCTTCTGTTATTTAGATTAACAGAAACTCTATATTTATGACTAATATGTATTTTAGGTCGTCTAATATTTTATAAATTTTACAGTAAGTTAGCGTGGCTACTTCCGGTCATCTTTCCTTGTGATTAAATTCGGACTACTTTATTATATCTTTTTTTTGAGAGAATATTTTTTTTGACATTTGGGTTAAAGTTTGTTTTTTGAGTTTTACTGTTAGAAGCGGTTATTTATTGTTCAGGCAATTGAACGTCACGTGTCTTATTAGTGGCTATTATGATAACTCTAATGATAATAACAAGATATTGCCAAATTAAGGTCTTACCTTTGACCAATTGTTTTAGCGGTTTGTCAAGAATTCCGATGTCGTAATAATAAAAATACTGAATACGCCTTATTCTGAAGGTGAGAAGAAAAGTTAGGGTACTCTTACGATTCAATGTTTGATTGTCTTGTTCGCGTGCGGTTTTTGAATTTTTCTAAGTCATCAGATAAAAGTAATTTCAAGAAAGGTAGGATCAACCCTAAAGAATCCCTCAGTATACCAAACCTCAAAATACCAAAAAAAATGTCACTGCAAATTCGAGGCTTGATACACCGAAAGTCTCCTCAGATCCGTATTTGAATACTCCATTAAGATCAAAAGTATGTTCTGAATCATTGCGATTTGGGGTTGTGCATTGGCACATAATTGAATCCAGCACATGGAAGTGATCCTCATGCACTAAATTCAATTATATGCCAAGTAATCTCTAGTGATCCTCATGTTTACCTACTCCAGGGGCTACCCGGGACAGGCAAAACTAGGACGGCTGTTCCAACTACACTTTCTCTTCTACGGCTAAATTCAAAATATATTATTTCGTCCAAAATTCAGGAAATACTATATTCTGCTCAGCAGAAATACAAGTCCTCTAGTTTAACGTGGATCAAATATTGACGAAGACCACACTGCCTTTCCATATCAAACAAACACAACTTAAAACAATAGGGAAATTTTTTTCCAAGACAGTGCAATTTAAATCGGTGAATATTTCGGCCCTATGTCCAAGGGCCGTCTTCAGCACAACATTAAAGAAAAAATATATATAAAAACAAACTTACATTAAAATGCGAAGTTTAAAACTAAAAATGCTTTTAAAAAACGCTTTTAAAAAACCTTTAAAACAGCCCCAGTATCCTTACTTCAACGAAGTTCAACCAGGACTCTGGTTGAACTTCTCTGGTTCAACGGTCCTCTGGTGAACCAGGACTCTGGTTCAACGAAGTCCTGGTTGAACTTCGTTGAAGTAAGGATACTGGGGCTGTTTTAAAGGTTTTTTAAAAGCGTTTTTTAAAAGCATTTTTAGATTTAAACTTTCTATTTTAATGTAAGTTTGTTTTTTATATATATTTTTTCTTTAATGTTGTGCTGAAGACGGCCCTTGGACATAGGGCCGAAATATTCACCGATTTAAATTGCACTGTCTTGGAAAAAAAAATTCCCTATTGTTTTTAAGTTGTTTTTGTTTGTTAACGTGGATCGCGCACGTGGTATTAGATTATTGCTATACCCTTGCTTATACAATTTACTATACTAAACTTGTAAAAAAATATTTCTTTTTTTGTATTTAATCGAGAAAAGAATTTTTACCTCCTATTTGAGTTTAGTTAACAGCCATGATTAATATTTTCTTAGTTTTCTGTATCGTCTGATAGCTGATGCGTTTTTTGGGCGTTCCTTGTGGTGAAGAGATCTATGAGGAATCTTGGCCAGTGGTATCATTTATTTGGATGGTGGAGTATTGGGTCCTAGTAGTTACGTTATTGTCCGTTGGAGAGTTTTGTTGAATAGACTCCATTTGGGGTTCTATAAGGTGATGCCGGGCTTGATTTGGAATTGTGAAATTCAAGGGTTGTGGTGGCCCTTTATTGTAATTGTTAGCAAGAAAATTTCCAATTGGGGGTTGAGGGGTAGGTCAACTTTAACTGTGAAATAGGTTTCCACCATTTTCTCTAAGTTTGAGCAGAATTCTCTTTGTTTTTGGAATTCTCTGTTGATTTCGGCTTTGTTTTCCTTCAGTTGTTTTTCTAAGCTCTCCTGTTGTAGTTTAATTATTTTTTTCCTGTGCTTTTAAGTGATCGTATTTATGCTGTAAGTTTAGGAGTTTTACTCGTTCAGGTGCCAATGCTTCTTGTATCGCTATTGTTGCAGATAGAAGAGTAGTGTTTCTATAATCTTGCACTTTTTTACCAATTTCTTGCATTTCATTATACAATGCTTTTAATTTTAGGAGTTTATCGAGATAATTATATCCCTTAACAAGCGTGGCGTCGCTTATAGATTCCATTTCATTGTGGATTTTGGCGGTCTGCTTCTTAACTTCCATAAACTCAGTCTCGATTAATTTATCCATTTGCTTAGTCACTAGGATCTCATTTATTTTTTTGCTCATTTTTTCTTTGGAGGCCTTGACTTCACTAAGAGATTTTAGTATGGCTTCCATCATATTCTCGTTTTTCAGTCTTTCTGTTATTAATTGTGCCGAAGCGTCTAGGAGTTTCGATCACATCTGAAATAGCTGGTCCATAGTCGTTCCGTCTGTAACGAGGTGGCACCAGGTATTTTTTTGGGAAGAGGGGTTGAACAATTCTTGTTCTACTTCTATCCTCAGGGTTTTCTATCAAGCCGGGATTCAGTTTATCTGCAAAAGTTAACTATTAATTTCCTTCGACCTTTTACGGATAGCTTTCGTTGAAGTGTCGTATCCATACACATTTGTTTTAAGGGTTTTTTTTGCTTATTAAACCTACTCATTTCGTTTTAACTTTATTTTATGAGTTTTTGGGTTACTTGATCTCTAGACGTACTTCCACTTATCTGGTTTTTTAATTACTCTGACAGATTTTGTGTGGTAACTTCCTGTTCGCTTTCTGGCGTTTTATTCTTTTTTGACTTTCCCATAGAGTTTAGGTCGAACTTCTTGTACTGCTTCAACAAGAATTTTTGACCTTTTAATTTAGCCTCTTTTGCTTGTGCTGTAGCCGAGTTGGTTTTCGTTTTTGTGCATCTTGGGCTTCGTCTGGAGCTGATCCATCGTCGGATTCAGTAGAACTGGTCCCTGAAGATTCATCATTAGGGCTTTCCGGGGTGGTCCTTTGCAATTTTGGAGTATCACTTGCCCTTGCTTCATATATTTCGTCTCCTCTGGAAGTAGAGGGTTTATTTTCCATTTCCTCGCGCTGAATTCCTGTTTCGGGGGAGTTAAAGGATTCTTGAGAGCTCTGGGAGGAGTCAAATGTTTGTGGAGAGTGTCTCCATTGTTTGAATGCTATATCTTCCGGGGGGTGGGGTATTTTTTGTAACATGGTCTGTCGCCAGGAGGCTGATTCCTTGGGCTTGACTTTAAATACCGTTATGTGATGATATTGTCCTAGATTTTCATCTTCAGGTGTGTTCCTGGGTCCAAGGCATGGTACTTTGCCTTGTTTTTATAGGATAGTTGATAATGTTCATAGTTTCTCTCAAGTTTTTTCTCGTTTGAGTCCCTGGGTGGGGTTTTCTTTATTTTGACACCAGGGGTTTCCATACCTCTATTTAATTCATCCTTTAACGATAGGGGCCTCCCTATCGGCTTGCTGGTGATACCATATCATCTGGAAATCTTTTGGGGGGACAAGGGGTTGAAATTCTATCGGGGAAAAATTGGGTTTTTTGGTTTACAGAGTATAGTCTAACTCTTCTGAGCTTTCTGATGATGAACTTTTCGGGCCTTTTTGGGGTTTTGTCACTATGGGTATTAAGGACTTCCCTTGGGGGCAACTAGATTTTTCATGGCTAAAAATTCTTCAAAGTTTTCCTCGTCGCTATCATTTTCGAAATAGTCTTGTTTGAAATTGAAAGGTTTTAACTCGGCTAGCCTTGACTTGGGGAATTCATTTTCCGCGTTTGACGAATCAGTAGATGAGGGTTTCGGTGCCCATCTGTCCGGGTACTTGGCCCTTTTTATACGGCTAACATGTGCCTTATATGTTCTTCCGTTGTCAGGGTTTATCATTTTAAAAGTAAAATCATTATCAAATTTTTTGATTATTCTGTAAGGTCCCGAATATTTATTGGAAAGTTTTTTGCCTTTCACCTTTGCCTCATTATTTCGGTAGACACAATCTCCTACCGTAAAATTTATGTTCCCTTTGACCTTTGGTTCGTTTCTCAACTCTTGGTTTGTTTTATATTTTTCCAATTCTTGTCTAACTATCTTACAGGTTTTCCTCATCCTATTTATAAAATCTTGCTTGTAGTCCTCGGTATTATTGTAATACTGTCTGGATTCTATAACTTCCTGATAAGGTATTTTAAAATCGCGTCCGAAAAAAGATAAAATGGACCTTCTTTAGTTGTTTCTGAATAGGCAGTATTAATTACATTGGTTAAGTAAGGTAGGAATTGATCCGATTGATTTCGGTTGTCTTTTGTATAAATGCTCAAGACATTGGAAAAATGTTTTTTGCCTGTTTTCAATTTTCCCATTTGCTTGCGGATGGTAGGGGGAGGTCACCAATTTCTTTATGTTAAGGAAACTCATTAAATCTTTTGTTACTTTAGAAACAAAATTACTTCCATTATCGCTAATAACTTTGTTAGGGACGCCAAATTTTAAAAATATTTTTGCTAACGCTTTACTTATAGCGTATGCGCCTTGATTTTTCAATGCTTTAACAAAAATGAACCCGGAAAAGTGATCTATACCTGAAAGAATGCAAGTATGACCTCTGTTGGAAACAGGTAAGCCTCCACTGGTTCCATATAAATCAAATGAAACAATGTCGAAAGGAAACCTCGCTAACGGCACTCTTCCCATTGGGGGGGGGGGGGGGGATAAGTCTGGGGATTCTTTCTGAAATTACATGATTCGCAATTGTTTATGAAGTCCTAAAGTTTGGTTAATGCTAAAGGAACAAAGAAATATTGTCTTAATCTATGATAGGTTTTCGTGATTCCCAAGTGTCCGCCTGTATCCGAATGAAAATATTCGAAGGCAGGTATTATTAGGTTTTGAGGTAATACATTATCGAAGTTTGGTTTCTATTTGTATCGCCTGTTACAATCCTACAAAGGATTTTTCGTCTAAATCGTAATAAAAATTATCAATTTCCCTTTTTATGGCTTTGAACTTATCCGGTAGGTTATCAAGATTCACGAAATAATTAATGAGATTCGAACACATTTCATCCTTAATTTGATTTCTTTTAATGTTTGCCCGCGATAAGGGGCAATCATTTATCTGGTTTTCTTCTATTTGAATTTTTGGTTTATTCTTCTTGCGTTTTCGTTTACTGGGATTGATGGCATTTATTTCTTTATTTTCGTTATCTGAGGAGTTATTTTCGGGGTATCTACTCAAGTAATCACAGGGGGCATTTTGTTTACCGGTCAAATGTTCAAATTCGTAATCCAGATCTTGGATTTTCATTATCCATCTAGCTAAGATTCCCGTTGGATTTTTGAATGTGCTTAGGTACTGTAAGCTTTTATTTTCCGAACTTAGCTTAAATTTTCGACCCACTAAATAATGTCTAAATTTGTCTAAGTGGTAAATTATAGATAGTAGCTCCAATTGCGTTACAGAATAACTGCTTTCGCCTTTCGATAGAGTTCTACTTGAATAGCATATGACTTTCTCTATATACTGAGGGGGTTTCTCTAGAGGATTGGGGTAGTTTTCTACGGGGATTAATTGGGAAAGGATTGCACAGATGTCCAAGGCTGATGCATCAGTGGTGACTACAAATTGTCCTTTTTCAAAATCAGGTAGCGACAATACTGGTTCAGAAGTAAGTGCTTTCTTGAGAGTGTCTAAGGAAGTTTGAGCTTCCTGCGACCAGGTAATATTTTGGGAGGTCCCTTTAGTTAGGTCCGTTAAGGGTTTTGCAATTTGGGCGTAGTTACGTATGAATTTTCTAAAATAACTGGTTAAACCAATAATGGCTCGCAATTGTTTTATAGTTTTTGGAGGTTTGAGATTCTCTACACATTTTATCTTTTCAGGATCTGGTGATATTTGACCTTGGGTCACTATCATTCCCAAAAACTTTATTTCGGATTGGAGTAGGTTTACCTTTTCAGGTCTACATTTCAAATTACCTTCTCTGAATTTTTCAAATACTTTAGCTAGTGTGGCTAAATGATCCTCTGGGTTTTCTCCTACACAGATTACATCGTCCACAAAATGAATAATATTCTCTACACCTCGTAAAAAATGTAACAAAGGTCTACATAGTGCACTTGGAACTAGTTTTAAGTCCAAAGGGTACTCTTAAATATTCATAAGAGCCACACTCTGTCGTAGAAAACGCCGTTTTATGAACGTCATTATCTGCTATCTTAACCTGATGATAACCTTGTGTGAGGTCGTGGGATGTAAAAATTTTGTTTTTGGTTGAGATAGAGTCCAGAATTTCGTCGATTCGGGGCAGGGGAAACTTGTCGCTAGCTACCTGCTTGTTCAAGGCTCTATAGTCTACTACAAGCCTAAGGTCCTTGTTCTTTTTTGGCACTAGTATAACAGGGGCCGAATACGGGCTTATACTTGGGCGTATAATATTGTTTCTTTCTAATTCGCGGATTTTATTTTTGAACCAATTTTTGTAGGGATGAGGGATGCGATAGGGTTGTTTAGCTACAGGCAATCGTGTAGTTTGGATACAATGTTCATAGAACGGTATCAATCCAATGTCCTCTTCACACGTAGAAAATATATCTCTAAAGTTCCAGAGCAACTCACATAATTTTTCTCTTAATTCCGTATCTTGGATATGATCTAATTTAAATTTTTCCAAAAATTGGGGTCTTGTTAGTGGGTACCTATTCCTTGGATTACTGACACCAATAGTATTAACTAAGCTCCTTTTGGAGTTTTTCCACTCGTTTAGCTCGCACTCAGAAATAACTTGTATTTCAACGAGGCATGTTCCCTTTTTTAATGTAATCGTATCATTTTCATGTGTATTAGTCAACCAAATAAAACCTTCTCCTTTTTCATATAAAATGATCTGTTCTTCACAAAATTGATTTTCGGGGATTTCTCTACATGGGGATGCAAACCAAATTTCGGAGTTGTCGTTTACGGGGGTAACCATTTGGGAGATTTGAACTCTTTGCATTGTTTTTGGGGGGATCTTTGTTTTACGCACCGCGAATCTATAATATTTCTCTTCCGAATTATTTCCTATTAAATTAAGATTGACGCTTGGTTGTGTCAAATCTTCCGCTTGTGGGGTTGGCTGTAAGGGGGCAGTATTGAGATTTATTATCTCGTTCCATAATTCTGCTATTTTCTAATTTCTATTTGCCTATATTCCTGCATTTTCCCTATTTTTGTTTTTATTGACTCGATCCGTTTGCTGCTTGAGTTTCTCCTACAAGACGAGAAATGCGGTACAAAAGACTTTATTCTATTCATTGTTGCTTCCCCTTTCTCCACACATCGGAGAATAGGATCGGATGGATATACGAGTCTGTGATTCGCTATTTCTAATAAGACTTTATTAGATTTTAAAAAATTAGCACCGATTATAGCCTCATATGGGAAATTTTTTTGTATATTATGAAGTTGGAAGGAAAGATTCTATTATCTTTTTTCACGTCTAGGCGTATCGAGCCTATTGCTTCCAGCCTATGCCCTGTGACGCTAGTTAAACTGGGGATATTAAAATTTTTTCTCCTCTTGATATATGCTGGTAATCTATTAAATAAATTCAAGTTTATTATGTTGACCGATGCACCGGAATCTATTGGTGCTTTGAAGTAAATAATTGCAACACCAAAATCATTTAATATAGGTAATATATCGTTATTATTAATTAAAGAAGGTAAATTACTGGAAGGGACCTATAAAAAATACTGGCCTCCAGGGTCCCGGTTAGTTTTCTTGGGGGCCTGATTCGTTTCCCTGTGTATTTGTTTGATAGGTTGGTGTTTGACATTGGGGCTCGGTGGAAACTTCACTAGCAAGTTGATTGACATTTGATTGTCTTGGTTGCCACGTATTATTACGTGGGTTGGAATTTCTTGTGCCGAAGGCTCGCGGCATTTGTTCATTTTGCATTGACGAAAAATTTCTTCCCGTCGGGAAAAAATATCTTCTGTCATCATTTGTATTCCCGCTAAATCTAGTGGGATACGCTGTCCGCGAATTGAATTGGTGCATGTTTTGTCGCGTATTTGGGTTGGGGAATCGATAATTATTTTGTCGGTTGGGAGGAGGATTTGAGTATTCTAATCCCTCTTGGTAGGGGTTGCGGAACAATGGGAGACGTGGGGGGTTACTTCTATAACTTCCTGACCCATTGGCATTTAAGTTTGTTCTCCCGAACAAACGGTTATTATAACTGGGGGTTTCTGGTGTGTAATTGTTTCTAGTACGGCATTCCCTGGCAATATGCCCTTGTTTATTACATGCGTAGCATATAATTGGGAGGTTATTTACGTAGTTTGCCTGTTTGTGGGTACGAAACGTACAGTTCTTTGTCTGGTAGGGGTTGAGAATCTATTTCGATTTGGTTTTGGGGAATTATCTCTTGAAAAAAATGCGGGTGAAATTCCTCGTGATCGTACCGGAGTAGATTCTCCTACGTTATTTATTCTTGACTTATTGTGATTTGCCACAATCGTGTCAATTTCAACCATTCTCTCTACTTCTTGAACTGCCAGCTCTAATGTTTGAATATTTTTTTTATATTAACATTCGGTACAGTTTGGGGCTCAATTCTTGCAGGAAAGCGTTTAGTACAATTTTATCGTATAAGGTACCAGATTCTTTCCCATATTTAGCCTCTATGGATACCATTACTTTGTGTAGGTATTCCCTAACATTTTGGGTTTCGTCGAAACATACAGTTCCGTGCTTTAATTTGTACGTTGAACTGGTTTCAACAAATCTTTCTGGGAACGCTTTTAGCAATTTTTCTATGGAGTTTATTGGATGGTTGTTATCTTCCCCTATGGTGTTCTCTATTTGTTTTAAAAATGTTAATGCTTGCCCTTTTAGTCTCTTTAGTAACATACCTACTAATGGTTTTAAGTCCGTTTGAGCTACTTCTACAAATTGGTTTAATTGGATACTAAATTCATCAAAGTCTGAGTCTCCATTATATGAGGGAAGGGATTTTGAAATTTCCACTGTTTTGGCAATAAGTTTTTGTTTTAGCAATTGTTCGTTTGGATCTAATGACATATTTGTTAGTATTTTTTTCAAAAATAATTAAAATTCGGCACTGGTTTTTCTTTTATATAACTCAAATTTTTACACTTCCAAATTTCTGTTATCTTATGAGGGGATTCTATATATATTTTTTTTCTTAGGGAGTATACTTTTTTTGTTGCTATCTTAAGGGGACTTAGGCCTAATAAAATATTGCACTTTCTCTATGCGTAGTATTTCTCAATAATCTGTATTAATTTGAAATTTTTGTCCTTGTGTTTTGCTCCTTTAAACAGGCCGCGCCAATTCTAATGGGGGGGGGGTTCTTTATAGGTCTTGTCATATATACTAGTCGGGGGTTTTCTTTATGTCCTTCTTATATTTTATACCTAGTTTGCGGGGGAGCTTCGTGTAGCGGGGAATTAAATCAGCGGTTCAAATGGGGATCATATATTAATGGCCATACTGAGTCGAAATCAAATTAAAAGGATTCAGATTCCTTCGGGAGCGAGTGGAGCCACAAGATTAATTATCTTGAGAAATGCTAACATGAAGAGACAAAATTAATAAAGTAATGTATTTATTTTTACTCACATTAGCGGTACAAAGCTGTTTCAGGAATATCAAAATTACCTGTATAACACTTCACAGTCATAGGCACTTGGACAATGTTATAGACTGAGGCATATACAATGCAATAGTTAGATCACTTACACTAAACTGTTCTCAAATTCTACTCGAAGATTCACTCTATACTTGTTCTAAAAACTCCTTCTAGACTGGTTCTAGGCTGACTATAGACTCTCTTTCGACTGGCGCAAAATTGCTAAGTTCTTACTATCTATCCTCTCCGATTTCGCCAGAGGTTATGCTCAGGCGTTGCTAAAAAGTATATTACATTGGTCTTATTGGTTCAGACAGTATGTCCTATATCTCTATTGGACAGGGAAACACCAATTGGCTACTTCAATTTTGGTACGATTTATGGCTCTAAGACTTCACTTTGGAATTTTTCTCGACAAAACAAAGTTTTAGTTATTGGTCGCCTGTCATGTAACATTTGATCACACTGATATTTTTGCATATTTTGGCGACATAGAGGCGGATTTATTTATTTCTGTTACATTTTCTGTGGGAAAGATTTTTTACAAAGTTTGTCCAATTAAGATACACTTGTTTTGCTACTTTTTAAATTGGACGCTTAAGCCTTACTCGATCTGTAGGTTACTTGAATTCTTAGGCTCATGTTTTGGGTGATTTTATTTTACTAGAATAACTTTAATTGGAAAATTTTTAGGTTTTGAATTTTAATCCCGTTACACACCCAAAGGTGTGGAGGGTGGGAAGGGCTAGTTGCCCTCCGATCTTTTTTCACTCTGAGAAAATGAACTACAACGTTTAATTTCCATTCAAATGAACCCTCTCTGATGTTTATACGAGCATACCTTCTATAAGAACCATATATGCCCCCAGAGCAATACTCACAACGTCTGCTCCGGCCCTGGGGGTGGGGGGAGGGTTGTGTCGACCGGAGTCTTTCTTATCTGCAATTTTTAACCATACGTAAATTATTTGTTATATGATCTTTGAGTTTTTGAGTTTTTGTTACATGATCTTTGAACTATTTTTAACAAAATGGCTACCTCAATTTGGGGGGGGGGCAGATGCCCTCTGATCACTTTTGACTCTTAAAAAGGGCACTAGAAATCTCGATTTCCAATCGAATGAGCCCCATTTGAAGTTTATATGACGACCCCTTCTATATGAAGTGCCTCTGATAAAAAAATAAATGGAGTGCGGGGGGAGGCTAGCTGCCCTCCAATCCCTTTTGACTCTTAAAAGTGAATTACAACTTTCAATTTCCAATCAAATGAGCCCTCTAGGAAGATTCTGTGAGCATCCCTTCCAAAACAACCATATATGTCCCCAAGGCATATCTTACAACGCCTACCCTGGGCCCGGGGGGGGGCTATGTCGACACCGGAGTTTTTTTTGTCGTCAGAACTTTGAACTATTTTTAACAAAATTTCTATCTCAAAATTTTTATCTGATGCATTTAGGGCGTGGAGGAGGGGGGCTAGTTGCCCTCTGATCTCTTTTGACTATTAAAAGTGAACAAGAACTTTCAATTTCCAATCAAATGAGCCCCTCTCCGAATTTTATACGAGCATCCCTTCCATAAGAACTATATATGCCCCTTAAGCATTACTCATAACGCTGCCTTCGGGCCCTGACGGGTTCCGTCGACACAAGAATTTTTATTATCTGACCTTTGAACTATTTTTAATGAAATGGGTATTATAAAAAATTTATCGGATGGGCTTGGGGAAAAAAGGGTGTTTGGGGGGGGGGGGGCTAGTTTGCCCTTTGATATATTTTGGACTCTTAAAAATTGAACTAGAACTTTTCATTTCAAATCAAATGAAACCCCTCTGAAGTTTATACTTGCATCCCTTTCATAAGAACCTTATGCGCCCCCAGGACAACACTTACACCGCGTATCCCCTGGGCTCTGGGGGGGCGTTTTTGTTATCTAATTTTGGAACAATTTCCAAAACACTGGCTATCTCAAAATTTGTAGCGGACGGGTTCGGGGAAAAAAGAGCGTTGAGGGGGCGAGTTTAACTCTCTTGACTCTTAAAAGTGAACTAGAACTTTCAATTTCCAATCAAATGAGCCCTCTATGAAGTTTATGCGAGCATCCCTTTCATAAGAACCATACATGCCCTTAGGGCGAACGCCTTCCCCTGTGCTCTGGGGGGGGGGTTCTATTGACACCAGATTTTTTTCTTATCCGAGCTTTGAACTATTTTTAACAAAATGTCTATCTCAAAATTCTCATCGGATGGGTTTTAAAAAAGAAGGCGGGGGGGGGGGGGTATCTGCCCTCAGATCTCTTTTGACAATTCAAAAGTGAGCTCGAACTTTCAATATCCAATCAAATGAGAGCCCTCTCTGTAGTTTATACGAGCATCCCTTTCATACGAACAATATATGCCCCAGGGCATAACTTACAACGCCTGCCCCGGGCCCTTGAGGGTTGCGACGACACCTGAGTTTGTGTTATATGACTTTTGAGCAATTTTTAACTTAATGGCTATCTCAAATTTTTTATTGGATGCATTTGGGGAAAAAAGGGCGTGGGGGGGGCTAGTTGCCCTCCAATCTCTTTAGACTCTAAGAAACTGAACTAGAACTTTCAATTTCCAATTAAATGAGCCATATCTGAATTTTTTACGAGCATCCCTTCAATAAGAACCATATATTCCTCCAAAGCATAACTTACAACACCTGCCCTCAGGCCCTGGGGGGCTGTCTTGACCCCTGAGTTTTCGTTATATGGTCTTAGAACTATTTTTTAAAAAAAAGCCATCTCAAAGTTCTTATTGGCCGGGTTTGAGGAAAAAAGGGCGTGGAGGGGGGCTAGGTGCCCTGCAATCTCTTTTGACTCTTAAAAAGTGAACTAGAACTTTCAATTTCCAATCAAATGATCCCTCTTTGAAGTTAATACGAGCATCCTTTCCATAAGACCCATATATGCCCCCAGGGCATAACTTACAACGCCTGTCCCCCGGACCCTGGTGGGTTGTGTCGACACCGGAAGTTTTTGTTGTATGATCTTTGAACTATTTTTAACAAAATAAATATCTTTAAATTTTTATTGGATGCATTTGAGAAAAAAGGGTTTGGGGAGAGGGAACTAGTTACCCTCCAATATCTTTTGACACTTAAAAAGTGAACTAGAACTTTCAATTTCCAATCAAATGAGTCCTCTCTGAAGTTTATACGAGCATTCCTTCCATAAGAACCATATATGCCCCCGTGGTATAACGTATAACCCTTGTCCCTGAAGAATGTGGGGGGAGTGTCCTGCTCAAACATATAATTTCCAGAACCTTCAACTACGTTGAACAAAATGGCTACATCAATATTTTGATTGGATGTGTTTGGGGAAATGGTAGGCGTGGAGGGGGGTGACAGTTGTCACTTTCGACTATTAAAAAGCGAACTAGCCATTTAAATTTCCAATCGAATGAGCCCTTTTCGAAGTTTCTACGACAACGTTGTCTATACAAAACCTTATATGCCCCAGGGCATAATTTACATACCTTGCCCTGAGGGCTGTGGGGGAGTTGTCATCCTCAAAGACCTAATTTCCAGAACTTAAAACTACGTTTAATAAAATGAATATCTCAAACTTTTGATTAGATGTGTTTTGGGGGAAAGGTGGGCGTGAGAGGGGGGTTAGTTGCCCCTCACCTCAGGCCCTGAGGCCTGGGGTATGACTCCCAGGCCTCAGGTATGACTATCAATATTTATTGCTGAAACTTGTATAGTTCACTAAGGAGTAGCATTCATGATAAATTTTATTGCTGTCGCACCATTTTATTACAGTTCAATAATTATAAGCCTTATGACTGAATAACCCATAAACGTCAATTTTGCTACCTAGCCTCAGAAATAAGCAGAGCTGATTGAACTGGGATTTATATAGTTTTAAATATAAGTTTAAAAGGGCTGTACATGGCTTAAGTTATGATATTTTAATATTTTGGATGAGAGCTATGAATAATATCATAACAGCTATTATGATGTTGGTTCTACCTGACAATTCACATAATTCTGTTTCGACGATAGGAATTCGCTTATAGTAATTTTTTTTTTTTTTTTTTTTTTTTTTTTTTTTTTTTTTTTTTTTTTTTTTTTTTTTTTTTTATATATATTATTATTATTATTTTTCTTTTTGAATCTATTTAATATAATTAATTAATTTAGTTTATTTATTCTAATTTTTTCTATAGTTTCCATTTTATCTATATTTTCTTTTCTTCTCCTTCATATGTGAGTAGGTGATCATTTTAAATTTTCTTTTGTTTTTTATCTCTGGGTATGTAATTCATATGTCTTCCCTCTTTGTACAGGCCAATGAGCCTTTGAGGGATTAATAACATGTAATACTGTATGTGTATTTAATGAAGAATAAAACTTATCTTATCTTATCTTATCTTATCCAATCACTTTCAACTATTAAAAAGGGCACTAGCCCTTTGAATTTTCAATCGAATGAGCCTTTTTTGAAGTTTCTACGACAGCGCCTTCTATAAAACCTTATGCCCCAGGGCATAACTTAAAAACCCTTGCCCTGAGGGTTGTGGGGGAGTGATCTCCTCAAAAACATATTTCCTGTCTGGAAATCAACTACGCTGAACAAGATGGATATCTGAAAATTTTGATTGGATGTGTTTCGGGAAATGGTGGGCTTGGAAGGGGT
This sequence comes from Artemia sinica, assembly GCA_027921565.1. Lineage (NCBI taxonomy): Eukaryota > Metazoa > Arthropoda > Branchiopoda > Anostraca > Artemiidae > Artemia > Artemia sinica. Next base: position 22,544,479 of record CM051259.1, read on the forward strand.
GTTAGTTGCCTTCCAATCACTTTCGACTATTAAAAAGGGCACAAGCCGCTCCAATTTCCAATTGAATCGGCTCTTTCCGAAGAATCTGCGACAACTTCTTCGATATGAAGTGCCCTGGTCTAAAGGAAAAAAAATAATAAATAATACATTGTGCCAACATCGTTCTTATATGCCCCCAGGGGATAACTTAAAACCCTTGCCCTTAGGGTTTTAGGGGAGTGACCTCCTCAAAAAAATATTTTCCATCTAGAAATCAATTACGCTGAACAAAATGGCTATCTCAAAATTTTGATTGGATGTGTTTGGGGGAATAATGGGCGGGGGGGGGCTATTTTCCCTCCAATCACTTTCGACTATTCAAAAGGGCACTAGCCACTCCAATTTCCAATCGAATGAGCCCTTTTCGAAGTTTTCTACGACAACTCCTTCGATACGAAGTGCCCTGGTCTAAGACTACGAAAAAAAAATAATACATTGTGCCAACATCGTTCTTTACTTAGGCAGCGCTATTGCGCTGCCTATGATAACTGGATTTTATGCCTCGGTCATCTTGGCAGTGAGAGGCTTGTATCTTTACCTAGTTCTTGTACCTATTATTTTCTTCTGATGCATTTGAGGGTGCGAAAAATTTGGTTGCGTGTACATTATGGAGAGGGACGTGCAAGTAAGAATAGGTTGTTAAAGCAAGGTTGTCGTCTTGGTTGAGGGGTTAGCAACTTTCGCAAATTACTTTTCCTTTCATTTCATCAAAAGAATTGGTAAAACATAATTCAAAGAAAAAATGAGGGAGTTTTGATTAAGGATCGGCTGTTAGACCACGGTCTTATTCAGGATCAGGGGCTACATACTTTTACTGACTGGTGCATCTTCGTTCAACCGTCTATCTATCGTGGTTTGATTGTGAAAAGTGACGGAAGCTTTGTAGTACAGCAAGGTTCGATAAAATTATAGTGCAAGTTTTTAGCTCTATCATGAGATACACCATTTAGAAGGTTTCAAGGAGCTTAACCACTCCAATTTTAATGTTCATGTTGAAAGAAAGAATTTGGATTAAAATTCTGTCATAATTTAGGAGAATCATGATGATTTAGTTTCACAATACTTATGGTAAAGAGCAGCTGCAGCAATATGATTCTGTAAAGTTAAGGATAAATATCAAAACAAATATATTTTTTTTGGCAGTTTTTTGGCAGTTTTGGCAATATTCTATCGATGAGTTTTTGAGCTAATTAGTTTCTTTTCTTTTTTTTTACATTATATTTCGCTAAAGACGGCTATTAGACATATAGCCGAAACGTTCACTTCGGTTGTATATTGTATTTTATTGACCGTCTTCTGAAGATCCGTCATTATTCAAATCATCAGCCATAATTTATTTTTTCCTTTCTGACAACACAAAAGTTTAGCCCATATTTGAATCAACAGTTACCAAAAAAAAAAAAAAAAAAAAAAAAAAAAAAAAAAAAAAAAAAAAAAAAAAAAAAAAAAAAAAAAGAAATCTAAGCTTGATGAATGTGACAAATCTTCCGTCGTGCGTGAGATAGAAAAAGGGGTAAATAAGGTGGAAATGCAGAGAGACAAAATCTCTGAAAAACAATTGGTGTATTGATTCGGGATGCCCACAATAGGCCCAATGTTTTTTTTTTCTCTGATCGGTTAGCAGCTTACAAACATTGAGATACTCTTTCTTTGCCTACATACCCTGCACCTGTAAGTCTAATCCAATCTGATAAAACGACATTTTTGGCCGAGTTTCATGTGTTATATGTAGATACACCAATCTTCGAAGTGTCTTTTGGTTTCATTGAGGTCTATCCGACCTTTTCTGCGTGCCCTATAAGATGCAAGTCTATTGGAGATGAAAATTTTTTGGACCTCTGTCTGGTGTCGAAACCGATACGGCCAAAATTAGTTTCAATTTTTTTTTTTTGCATATGGGCCAGCTATCCAAGAAGCTTACGAATATCATTTTAAAACCGATAGGAGAAACGAAAGTATTACGAATTCTGAGCGGAAAAACAAACATTTTCAGGCTAACAATTCACTCTTCAAGTATTTTCCTTGCATATGTTTCCCCTTAACACAATAGCTTACGTATATAAGTTTAAAGCCCCCAAGGAAAATTGTCGATCTGGTTTTTCGGACGAACCGATATTTGGGAGACAAAAATGTTTTGACATTCTTAAATAACATTTAAACTACCCTTCCCCTCCCAAAAATTCACAGAAAGTTTTGGAAATTTGGCAGTCGTTCAGGGATATTTCAGATGTGCTGTTTTGAAGTCTTGAGGAATATACTGTCTATCGATTTACCTCCTTACTCATCGTGAATAGATTCAAAATCGAACTGGGGCTAATAGTTCCGAAGCTTTTAAACGGATCAGAAACGCACTTTGGCCTGTCTCCATATTCCCTCCCCCTAAACATAAAATATTAAATCTCTTTGCCTCCTCCCATTAAAACTTGAAAGTTTTTTGCTCGATCCCCACAGTTCTCTGGATATTGCAGATATGCTATTTTAATAACATGTATACATTTCAATTCACCTCTATCAATCCGTTCAAGTCTAAACTCGGGGTCCACTTGGCCTCAAAAACACCCCTTAAAATTCTAATTTGACCCCCTAAGCTCTTCCTGACATAACGTAGATACACTATTTTAATAAACTGGGTATACGTGTTTTATTTCTATCTTAAGTTGCTTATTCACTTTCAATAGATTCATCTGTTAGTTTCAAACTCCTTGAGTTTTTTCTATCCTTCTACCCCAAAGGATGATCCCTGAAAGTTTCTAGCCAATCGCAAACCCAACATCAAACGAGCATTGCTTTTCCTTTATAAAACCTATGTGTAAACAATTAGCAATTTGCATTATTTACAGCCCATGGCCTGGGGGTTATGCTATCCCTGAAGGTATATTTATTGGACTTTTCATCTATTTTGAATAAGATTTTCAAATAGTCTGGTTAAATTCAGCTCTCACATTTTTCGGATATCTCATGGGATCTATGGGGGCCGTTTAGAAAAAAGGGCACGGACGGGAAGCTGGTTTTCCCTCCAATTACTTTCAACTCTTAACAAGGGCACTGAAATTTTGTTCCTGATTGAATTATTCCTCTCCGAAGTTTCTACGATCACCATGCGAAGTGGCCGAAAAAAAAAAAAAAAAAAACCTTTAAAGCATTTGGTTCTTCAGTTAGACAGCGTTAGGGTTCTGCCTCTGATTCTCGATCGATCTGCATCTCAACCAATCTCCAAAACCAATTCCTGCAGCATGAAAACTTCAAACAACTCAGAATAAAGCTATTGTGTTAATGCAAACAAATTAATCTGCCAAAAAATAATGATTTTGATGAGTCTGTTCATAGAAGAAATTTATGTGGAAAGAAGCCTTAGTTAAATTATAATTTATGTCTTAATATTTTGATGATGCATTCTATTTATAGGTTTAGTATCTTAAATGAACACAAATCATAAATTAAAGCACATAGTAATGGTGTAAAATAGTATTAAAAAATAAATCTTGTACATTGTAACTTAATAAAATTTTTGCAAATTCTGAGCCAGGAGGATTAAACGTGGACAAATCTCTAAGTCGGAAGGCAGGCACTTATTCGGGAATTCGTTCAAGGGAGGGGGGGGTGAAAAGGCAAAAACAGTTAATTTATAGAAAATAATGATGTTAGGGAGATCCCAGGTCCCGGAGCCCCCCACTATTCAAACTTGCTAATACGTGAGGTCAAGTGAGAGGGCTAGCTTAGTGAGAATAATTTAAGCGAGGGGATATGTCTGGTTTCTAGTTGGGGAGTTTAACAAGTATTTTCAGAACATTGCCGAAAGTGAACCCCCTTCCCAAAAACAGAAGAAATAACCCTTCGTCTGCCCCCAAGTGTAGGCTTGCCGAAGCGAGGATGCCATTAATTTATGTCGTCACCATCACGGCTTAAGGTCATAGCTGGCATTTTCAAACTCGTGAGATAATTGCCAAAAAACTATTTGTCTAATCTGATCAAAGAGGGAAAATATGTAAATTCAGAAAGAGTAGAACGCAGCAGAGTATAATCCCTCTCCTCACCCCAAGTTCAACTGATAGAATTATCCCCAGGCATCTATTAGTTTAAATGAGTTGACAATAATAGTGGCTCCCGTTTTGTTGTCAGTCACATTGATGAGTTCTTCAAGGACATTGGAATATTTTAAGTAGGCGGAGGTGTATAAAAGACCAAATCTTTTAGGAAGGCTTGCTTTTACACCCAAATCTTCCGATTATCGTGGAACCTAGCGTATTTTTTTTCGAGATATTAACTAAGACCAATGCTAGGAGCAACTGGTCCAGGAACTTACTCGTGTGGAAGAGCTTCGGAAGTCGCGATTAGTTTTCTCTTTTTTTATCTCTTCAGAAAAGTGACCACTTCCCATTGCCTTAAAAACTAATTACTTCGGAATATGACAAAACATTGCAACGTGGCTTCCACAACCATATTATTAATTACAGTTCTTTTAAAGTTCAGTAACCCTTGCAGATGAGCTTGTGCAACTGCTATGCCAAAAAGTGGGGCCTTATAATTCAGAAGACCTTTGACTGAACTCCCACAGATTTATTGCGCAGAATTAGTGATTAGGTCGTTAAAAATGTAAAAATACAATGGCTCGTCTTTGCGTGCCATCCTCGTGTTATTATCCTCAGCTGTCTTTAAAAGGCTAGTAAACAAGCTTGAAATAACAAGTTTTTGCTTATACGAATGTGTTTGATGAAGGTTATTTTCTTAGAATGTTTGTTTTTTCTTCAAATTTTAAAAGCAGAAATTATTTGAATAGATTTTAGTTTCTTTCGGACAGAACTAGGCATGAACCAATTCACACTCTGGTACCATTTCTGTTCTGGTGCACCTAACAGACGGGGATTCCCCTTTAGATGAATCTCAATATAAAACCTTCGGCATTATCAGTTTTCTTTAAGAGCTCTGTTGACATTTTTTTTTCTTTTGAAAATGACAACTTTAGACACAAAGCGAAATCTTCTGATAGTCTGTTAACTCTTAGGATGTTGGGATAGACACAAGCCTCCAGATGGCCTCAGGGCTTAAGTCTCAGGGAATATCATCATCCTCATAGTTTTCTTGATATTCATACATATCACTGTTTTCACCCTCCAATTTGGTTAATTCAAGCTCCAGAACAGATTGGGGGTCCAAAAAATTGTGCGCAAAAAATTACTGCGCAGAACCTGTTTGGCTGCGCTTTAAAACAACTAATAATTTGATTTTAACAGAGTTAGAGAAATGTGACATAGGAATAAAAACAGAAGAGGGACATTACTTGAAGAAGAAAAAGAAGAACAGACAAAGGAAAAGATAAAAAAGCAAATTCGGTTGTTTTTTTTTCTCTTTTTTTTTGTAAAATATTTTAAATTTGTGCATTGGTCATCTTTTTTGTCACTTTACAATGTTAATGTAAAAAAACCAAGTTTTTCCAAGGGAAGTAAAGAGCGAAGTTGAAACTTAAAACGGACAAAAATTATTGCTTCACAGCTTATCTAATATATATCAATCAAACTAGTACAAATAAACCAACTAATTATGTTTCCCTGTGTTTCTAGGATTATAGAAAACTAGCGCTTTACTGAAAACACAAAAATCAAGTATTAAAAACAGGAATATTGATTTGGGAGTGAAAAGTAAGTATGAAACCTGACAACAATAAACTAATCTATAAAGCTTTTCATAGTCTTACACCAGTTGTGACATCAGTAACTTTCCATATACAATTAAAATTATCTTAAAAACATAAGCGTAAAATTAAATATTTTTTTAATAACCGCAAAGTCATTGAACAGCATACAGACTCTTGGATTAATTTATCAGGTAGCGTTTTGGAATAATATTCAATAATACTATAAGCTATAATATCAATAGTGATTAATAAACAATCTTCAAATGTAAGCATGCTTTAGTATTACTTGAAATGAAGATCAAATAAGACATAAAATGAACTCTGAAAATATGGTTATTTGTCTCTATACACAACAGTGAATTTCAAGCTATGATACAAATTAAATTAAAAAAAAACAAGTTTTTTTAACTGAAAGTAAGGAACGACGTTAAAACTTAAAACGAACAGAAATTATTCCGTATATGAAAGGGGCTGTCCCCTCCTCAACGCCTCGCTTTATACGCTAAAGTTTTTTATTGTTTAAAAAAAAATAAGAGTTGTGAGAAAGTCAAACTTTAGCGTAAAGAGCGAGGCGTTGAGGAGGGGACAACCCCTTTCATATACGGTATAATTTCTGCTCGTTTTAAGTTTTAACGTCGTTCCTTACTTTCAGTTAAAAAAACTTGTTTTTTTTTATTTAATTTTTGAACGTTTTTGAACTAATGCAGATTTTGATTTTTGCTCACCGTACATGAATAATTAAAACAAAATTTGCATATTAATTTTACTTTTATTTGGTTAAATGGCTTTCTCGAAACTTATTTAATTTTATTTACGAACGTTTTTATTAGTAATAAATATACGTAACTTACGAATTAACTTACGTAACGAACTTCTATATTCATATATTTTTAATACGTATATTAGGGGGCTCGCCCGCTAGTCAATACCTCGCTCTTTAAGCTAAAGTTCGAATTTTGTTCCAAATGACCCCTTAATCACAAAGGCCGTTATTTAGAATAAATAGCTCTTATGAAAGTACTAAAAAATCTTTGGCTTAAAGAGCAAGGTATTGACTAGGGGGTGAACCCAATCATACACGTAATATTTTCTGTACGTTTTAAGCGTTGATGTTACTCCTTATTTTCAGTTGGAAAACTTGTTTTTTTTTTTATATATAATTTCTGATCTTTTTTTTTTAATAATGCTGGGAAATCTGGCGCCCCTTCATAGCAATGTCCCTTCCCCCATGAAAACTTCCTTCATGGAAAGATCTTCCCACATAACCCCCGACCCACCCACCCCCCTACTACCAGAAAAAATCCACCCTGAAAACGTCTGTATACTTCCTAATAACCAATACTATATGTTAACATTTGGTAAAGTTCATAACTTTCAGCCCTCCCCCCGGGGACTTCGGGGCTTAAGTCATCCTAAAGGACATAGATATCATATTTTCAACCATGCTGAACAAAATGGCTATCTCAAAATTTTGATCAGGTGACTTTGGGGAAAAAATGAGCGTGGGAGGGGGCCTAGTTGCCCTCCATTTTTTGGTCCCTTAAAAAGGGCACTAGAACTTTTAATTTCCGTTCCAATGAGTCCTCCCACGATATTCTAGGACCACTGAGTCGGTACGATAACCCCTGGGGAAAAAAAAACAAACAAATAAACACGCATCCGTGATCTTTCTTCTGGCAAAAAATGCAATATTCCACATTTTTGTAGATAGGAGCTTGAAACCTCTACAGCAGGGTTCTGTGATACGCTGAATATGATTGTGTGATTTTTATTAAGATTCTATAACTTTTAGGGGGTCTTTTCCCCTTTTTTTCGAAAATCAGCCAAATTTTCTCAGGCGCGTAACTTTTGATGGGTAGGACTAAACTTCATGAAAGTTATATATTTGAATTCAGCATTGAAATTTGATTCTTTTGATGTATCTATTGGTATCAAAAACCCGTTTTTCTAGGGTTTCGGCTACCATTGAGCCGGGTCGCTCCTTACCAGTTCGTTACCACGAACTGTTTGATTCTAAAGCTAGTCTATTGTCCTATTCTTCAAGAGCTTTCGTCAAACTGGTCTACAAAGTAATCATGACATGTCCTTTTTTAAAACCAAAGCGACAGCCAGGCATTGAAATGAGCCATCGTGCAGAGGTGATACCAAATTAAACGAGAAAAAAATACAGCAACAATCCTAAACTGAATTGTTTATTTATCTTAAAAGGGATTGATCCTAAAAGGGATTGATAACAGTTTTATTCTTTAAAAAGTGTCCTTAATTGGTTTGCTTTTACTGTACCAAAACTTCTATATTATTTTGTGTTTTCAGTAAAGCGCTAGTTTTCTATAATCCTAAAAACACAGGGAAATATAATTAGTTGGTTTATTTGTACTAGTTTGATTGATATATATTAGATAGGCTGTGAAGCAATAATTTTTGTCCGTTTTAAGTTTCAACTTCGCTCTTTACTTCCCTTGGAAAAACTTTGTCTTTTTAGATTAATCTTTGCTCATTTGGGATTCAATTTAATGAAGAAACAACCCTGCCATGATCTTTTTTATTTATACGGAATAATTTCTGTTCGTTTTAAGTTTTAATGTCATTCCTTAGTTTCAGTTGAAAACTTATGAAGCTGTTTAAGGGCGCATTTAGAAGCTTATACGTATTTATGCCTAGTCACTTTTTATAAATTTGACTTGATAGCACATTCCCATAAAGTGCACTTTCAGTTTTTCCATCCATTTTACTCAAATGAAAAGTGCCTTTTTCAATGAAATAACAAAAAATGTGTTTTTCAAAATTTTAACAGGAGCAAAAAATAAGGGGGCAAGGACGTCCCTTCCCCCCAATTACCGCCATTAGAACTAGCTCACAGGCATTATCGCAGAGTAAAGTTTGAAGGTTTAATTCAAAAGTGTTGATCATTCAAGCTTGATTTTGGTAGATTTTTGTTGAAAAGTTTTTAGTTTTAGTTAATTTTGTTTTCGCAATAAATCTTTTACTTTTAAGATGAGTAGAAGATTTATGGAAATTACACAGGAGTTTGGAGGGGGGAATTTATGTGAGGGGTTCTTATAAATTCCAGTTAAGGGCTCTGGACCATAATTGATGCAATGGTACCGTCTTATGCATCTAAACTCTTCCACTCAAGAAGTGGCACCAAAAGTGCCGTTTTTTAGTGCTATATGGCACCTATAGATGGTAAAATTGATAAAAAGCACGTAGATATGAGTAATAGCTCTAAAATGAGTATTCCCGGGATATGCTTGGGAAAATGAGTGCATCACATTTGCAAAAATAGTAGATTATCTAAAAAGTAATGATAAGAAGGGACAAACCACGATTGAAAATAAAAAATCCAAGGAGGAATCAAACGCATGATAATCTAACTTGAAGTCCAGTGCTATACTAAGAGAACCACGCCTCTAATAATCTAATTTAATATATTGGTCTTTGTAGGACTTTAATTGCGTAGCCTATTAAGGGGGTCTGGAGGAGGAGCCTACGGGAGGTATTCTTGCAAACCTCGAGTTAAGGGTTTTAGATCATAATTATTACAATTATTCCGTTTTATACTTTCAAGATTTTCCACTTAAGAAGTGGCACCAAAAGTGTTGTTTTCAGTGTAGAATTCGAATCTTACTTACGAATTGTAGAATTGATAAAAGCCCGTATATATGCAGCAAAAGTTTTCAAATGAGCCATTAAACATCACTCTAAGAAGTTCTGGTAGCCACTAGCCCCAGCTTTTCCACTTCAGACATGGTAAAAAAAAGTGCCGTTTTTTAGTACCATTTTGAAACTTGCAAATGGCGGAATTTATAGGAAGAACGTAAATATGAGCAATATTTTTTATATGAGCTATCAAAAATCTATCTACGATGTTCTGGTTGCCGGCTAGCCCCACCCCTTGAGAAATGGCATAAAGTGCCCTTTTTTGTGCCATATGGCACTTGCGGAACGTGGAATTTATATAAACCACGTACATATGAGAAATAGCTTTTAAATGAGCTCTTAAGCGTCTCTCTATGATGTTCTAGTAACCCGCTAGGCCTGGAAAAAAAATAAGAAAAAAAAGACCGTTTTAAAGTTTTTTAGCTTTTAGTCACTATGGGCTGTGGTTTGCTCTTTACTAGGTTGCAGCTACCGCTGCAACCATGATACCAAACAGTCGAGAAGTTTTGCTGAATGCACGATCTGAGCAAACCGATTTCATAGCCACAAGGATAAATGCCGAGCGACAGAATACATTGGACTTGTATAATTTATGCTATATATTTGCACATTAGGGGGGTGGGGTAAGGTTAGGTTGAATTAGGTTTTTAGCCCCTTTCTGAGATTTAATTTTACCCCCCCCCCCCTTAATGTACAAATATTTACCCCAAATTATATTATTATATAAACTAAAGTATTTATATATTCATCAGAGTATAGCATCTTTCATTATGATTAACTTAACAGCCCTTCTTGAGTGTGTTTGTATAATACATAAGTACCAGTAATTTTTCTTTCAAGAGGGCATAGACTAATGCTATCAATTTTCTGTGTGTTTTTAAGTCAATCGCTGATGGTGGAATTTATAGGAAGGGCGTAGAAGGGCGTAATTTGATATGGGGCAGGGGGTAGGCGACTGCCCCCTTCAGACCCAAGTTTGCCCCCCTCCAGACCTCATCTTGCCTCCCGGCTGAAATTTCGTTTCTGCAGAAAAAAATCTTGTCAACACTAAGATAAGCCTTCATAATTCAAGCATTCAGAGAAACAGGTCAGTTTTCTTTAGTATATCTTTGCCTCTATGGTAATATATGGCTCGTTTTTCCATTTTCACTATCATTTTCACTTAATTTGGAAAAATTTGATCCAACTTTGTCCCCCCCCCCCCACCTCAGGATTTTGACGAAATTACGCCACTCACGTAGATATGAGCAATATTTTTTATATGAGCTATTAAACATCTGTCTAGACACATGCAATACCAATACGCCCAATAACAATATGCTCACGCCGATACGCGTGATATGAATACGCCCGATACCGATACAGTGTGCAGCCCTTTTTCCAGGGAGTATGGAGGGTTGTATCATCACCAAAACCAAAGGTATTTGACCTTTGAACTATGTTGAACAAAATGACTATCTCAAAATTGTGATTGGGTGACTTTAGGGGGAGGGGACATTCAGGGAGGGGCGGGGGGCTAGTTGCCCTCCAATATTTTTGGTCACTTAAAAAGGACACTAGCAAATTTAATTTCCGTTCGAATGAACTATTATACATCTCTCTGTGATGTTCTGGTCACCCCCTAGCCCTGCTAGAAAAAAGAAAAAAAAAAAAAAAAAAAACGGGAGACGCATCAGTGCTACGACAAGGAAAAGGTCATTTTCTTTGTTGTTCAAGGAGGGGGACTGTAATTTCTCTGTATTAGGGTTTCGACCATGGTGATTCCAATGGTACACTTCTCATTTTGATCTGACGCCATTTTCAAGGGGTTTTCAGGCTTTTTTTTTCGAAATTATCATAAATTTCTTCTCGCAATAAACTTTTACTTATAAGACGAACCAAAATAAGTCACCATTCGTCAATCAGTGTCAGATGGCAATTTGTTTCCACTAGGCAGTTTTTTTCCTAAACATGATTTTTGACTTTTGATTCTGACCGTGTTAAAGAGTTTTATAGTAAATTCTCCCAACAGACTAATGAGACTTACTAATGGGGCTGGGAGGGGGAGTATAAGGTTACACCACGTAACCTTCGTTTGCTTCCTCTTGTTAATTGTTTCCATTATCTCCCTACCGTCAGATTGACTACCTTCTGTAAAACCGCTATAATCTTCATCACCGCTATCACCAGTCGCTGAGGCTGGGTACTTCGCTGGGCCTAACTGCTGCCCCCTCTAGGTCCCTGAACTATACAGGTTTTCAACCCTGCCAAGACCCTTATTGTGAGAAAGTATGACATGTCCACATTTCTACTGCAATCATCCGGGTGCGATCGTCCCCAGGTACAATTATTTCGGAGTTATTGAGTTGTCTTTGTCCTAAGTGTTTTGTAAATAAACTGATAAACCGTAATGAGTCATGATTTACTAAGGGATGTAAGAGAGTGGATGAAAACTTAAAAAAAACTTAAAAAAGTGTTTCAACAACAATTTACAAGCGGCGTGGTAAAATTATTTGAAAATAATGTTACATAACACGTTTATTTCTTAAAGTTTTGAAAGAAGACTTCTCAAGGACAATATATTTCTACTAGCAACATAACAGCCCTTTTAAGTAAAAAGCCACATGAGGTCATAACACAGCTGCACAAGTTGCTTCTCCACAATAGCTCCTTCTCATAAGTACAGGATACTGCACTTGAGCCGGCTTACGATCAAACAGCAGAAAGCCCCCGGAAAGCATGGACACATTCTGGTTACTAAAGGGCTTACAGCAATTGACGATGCTACTCTCCAATGGTGTCAGTGTCCTTTTCCAGCACTTTCCAAGCCTAATACTTCCGGCTCATTACAGTTTCATGCCTTTCATTATTAGATTATGATTGGGAGGCAATCTGAAATGATATAGAGTAGAAAAAGGGAGTTGACCACACCAAAAAGCCACCAAAATAGCCAGAAAGAAACCAGTCCGTAAGTCAAGTCGTTCAAAGCAAACAAATCAATTCAAACAAGCCAATTTCAAAGCTTTGTTAGTTTCTCGGTTATATTTGCCTGGAGGGTGACCATTCTTTGAGCTAAATCTTCAAGGCGGTTTGTATAAATATCTAGGGTAAAGTCTCTTTAACCCCTTAGTGCACTTAAAAGTTGTATTTTAAGCTTTCCATACTCAAATTTGGGATTGGAACTGTGAGGCCTGATGTCCTTACTTTGTGATTACGTGTCATAGCTCGTAAATGTCTATTTCCGTCTTGCCTCTTTCTTCTTATCCCTTTTCTTATCCCTTTTGATCTCATGTGGTAGTTATAGCTTTTTATTAGGTGCCCTCGTGACAAAATCACCCCATATTCTTGTATTGATTTAAGGCTGTATAAGCAGTTTTCTCCCCCTAGGGGTAAAGTCAGTAACCTGAGCTTGAGGAGGAGCAAGCACATGTAGCACGAAAATAGCTCCGGGGGTACTTGTCAATTAGCTGGAACCCACGCAAGAAAGTCAAGTTTGGTTAATACTAATGAAATTAAACAAAATAGGATGAAAATATAATAGTTTTTTAGAAACAAATTTGGCTATATATTACTACATAAAGGGGGGGGGGTAAAGCATAGCATATATTAAATGCGTAACCTAACCTAGGTACCTTTCCCCCCCTAAAACCCAAAAAACAAAAGTTTAAATATTGTAAACGCAATTACAAACCATGGTTTGCAATCCAATTCTCTATTGAAAGAAACCCGTTTGACTAGTTTCTTGCGGTATCATTTGAGAACGAGGAAAAGATTTAGGGCTGAATTTTTATGATAATTTTATACGAATTGGGGAACTGAAAAATTCAAGCACATATTGCATCTGGAGTTAGGCTATGCCTTGGTTATGACTGTTTCCACTCCGTTAGTTAAAGATATGCCTATTGACCTGTTTTCGTTCATGTTACGTCTCCGATATTTGGATAACTATTACTATCACCTTTTTAGTTTACATTCCCTCCCCTAAACTATCTTATTTAAAGTAATGTTTAGTTTCTAATTATTGTTGCACTCCTGAAGAGAATATTTCATAGCTTCTTTTTACTTACTTGAACTTTTCGCACTAGCAGAACTACAAGTTTTCACTGCATCATGAATAGGAGAAAGTTGAATTAGATTTCACATGGAAAATCTGAAGCGTGATGTGGGAGAAGCTGGTCAAATACTGCTTCATGATATTCTCTGCGGAAAAGAAGTGGACGATAAAGCTTCAGGTTTGTTTGTTTCAGCCTTATTTGTTTTTTAGGTAACCTGCCACTAGGAATGTCTCCAGTCTCCACGAGGGGAAGGGGTCTCCAGCATAAAAGGCCTCCCTCTGGAATGTGGTTGAACTACACGTTTTTTTACATTTTACGTGGGCTTAAATTAACCAGGATGCGCTATATCCCACTGATTTTCCGTGTAGAGCTTGTATGAAACTGAAGAGTTACCCCACTCTCAGTCACCCGGTGTACATAAATGTCAGAATGTCGCTTACTCCTCCGTGTTGTGGAACACATCCACCGTGTCTCTTCGGGCCGGCTGGTACACTTGTGCCGTGAGCGGAGTGCACTACCTAATATACATAATTTTTAAATCGGATAAATCATCGTATGAAACCTCGTAAGGCCCATTCACATTAAGATTTGCTAATATTGATAATAAGACCGTTCAAGTCCATTAACAATGAGATTTTACTGATGCTGAGATTTAGCTAGTGCTAAGTCGACCCAATCAGATTTATGATAGAGTTTTTTAATTAGCCGAGGTCAATCGAAAAATTTGCCAATAAAAAAGCCTTTTAAAGCCTGTATAAAGTGATGTTAATGACCAGATTTTACCATTCACAACGGTTGGTTCAAACACAGAAATCGCCGAAATTGCCCTTTGTTGTCTTTGTCTCAGAGCTAACATATCCTTGTCTTTCTTGCCTTATACACGTTCTTTGAGATCTGGCAGGATCCAGCAGCTCCTTTCAATATTTCACTTCTTCTTTATTCCACTTTTTCGTTTTTTTTTATCCATTTTTGTTTGCATTTTTTTCTCTAACTGGAAGAGGTTCGGGTTCTAACCAATTAGAAAATTTTACGATTATTTGCTCACCTTAACGAAGTTCCAACCGATTGAAGTTAAGTTTTGCGTTAGGTTTCAACTGGCTCTCCAAATGATTACGAATTAGATCAGGGTATTAGTAAAATATTATTGTGAAAAATTATGATTGACTCGGCCTTAGTTCAAATCGATTGAAGTTCAGTTTTTTGCTCGATGCCGAAATGGGTCTTTTATACGTTATACTTTTCAAAATGAGTTAGGTAATTTAACTTTCAAAAATAATTTGAAATCGAACTGTTTCAGGTTAATTTTGGTAATAGTGTATTTTAGAACGCCTAAAAATTTGTTTCCAATTTACTGAATACAAATTCAAAATCGAATTTGAAATACAAATTCATCGCTAATACAAATCAAAAACGTACACCCACCTTTAAATTTTTAAGGAACGTAATACCTTTTGAATTTGGGGGGTCCCGAAGAGCACTTACGTTCCAAATTAACAGAATGTCAATGCGTTCCGAAATTTTGACCGAGTTAGGTAATTTAACTTTCAAAAATAGTTTGAAATCAAACCTTTAAAAATTTGGTAAAAGTAGTCGAAAACTGACGTCTAAAAATTTGTAACCCCCCATTTACTGAATAAAAAAGTCAAAAATTATCTAAAACCCCCTGAACAAAAATCATCGCTAATACGGCCCAAAAACGTACACCCACCTTTAAAATTTTTACCCTAGAACGTAATGCCTTTTGAATTTGAGCGGTTGAAGAGCACTTGCGTTCCAAATTAACAGAAATGTCAATGCGTTCCAAATAACAGAAATGACTTAGGTAATTTAACTTTCAAAATAGTTTGAAATCAAACCGTTTAATTTTAATTTTGGTAATAGTGTATTTTAGAACGCCTAAAAATTTGTTTCCAATTTACTGAATACAAATTCAAAATCGAATTTGAAATACAAATTCATCGCTAATACAAATCAAAAACGTACACCCACCTTTAAACTTTTTTTACCCTAGAACGTAATGCCTTTTGAATTTGAGCGGTTGAAGAGCACTTGCATTCCAATTAACAGAAATGTCAATGCGTTCCAAATTAACAGAAATGAGTTAGGTAATTTAACTTTCAAAAATAGTTTGAAATCGAACTGTTTAAGGTTAATTTTGGTAATAGTGTATTTTAGAACGCCTAAAAATTTGTTTCCAATTTACTGAATACAAATTCAAATCGAATTTGAAATACAAATTCATCGCTAATACAAATCAAAAACGTACACCCCACCTTTAAATTTTTACCGTAGAACGTAATACCTTTTGAATTTGAGCGGTTGAAGAGCACTTGCGTTCCAATTAACAGAAATGTCAATGCGTTCCAAATTAACAGAAATGAGTTAGGTAATTTAACTTTCAAAAATAGTTTGTAATTTTTAAAATCAAACCGTTTTTTAATTTTAATTTTGGTAATAGTGTATTTTAGAACGCCTAAAAATTTGTTTCCAATTTACTGAATATAAATTCAAAATTGAATCTAAAATACAAATTCATCGCTAATACAAATCAAAAACGTACACCCACCTTTAAAATTTTTACCGTAGAACGTTATGCTTTTGAATTTGAGCGGTTTGAAGAGCACTTGCGTTCCAAATTAACAGAAATGTCAATGCGTTCCAAATTAACAGAAATGAGTTAGGTAATTTAACTTTCAAAAATAGTTTGAAATCAAACCGTTTAATTTTAATTTTGGTAATAGTGTATTTTAGAACGTCTAAAAATTTGTTTCCAATTTACTGAATACAAATTCAAAATCGAATTTGAAATACAAATTCATCGCTAATACAAATCAAAAACGTACACCCACCTTTAAAATTTTTTTACCGTAGAACGTAATACCTTTTGAATTTGAGCGCGTTGAAGAGCACTTGCGTTCCAAGTTAACAGAAATGTCAATGCGTTCCAAATTAACAGAAATGAGTTAGGTAATTTAACTTTCAAAAATAGTTTTGAAATCAAACCGTTTAATTTTAATTTTGGTAATAGTGTATTTTAGAACGCCTAAAAATTTGTTTCCAATTTACTGAATACAAATTCAAAACCGAATTTGAAATACAAATTCATCGCTAATACAAATCAAAAACGTACACCCACCTTTAAAATTTTTACCGTAGAACGTAATACCTTTTGAATTTGAGCGGTTGAAGAGCACTTGCGTTCCAAGTTAACAGAAATGTCAATGCGTTCCAAATTAACAGAAATGAGTTAGGTAATTTAACTTTCAAAAATAGTTTGAAATCAAACCGTTTAATTTTAATTTTGGTAATAGTGTATTTTAGAACGCCTAAAAATTTGTTTCCAATTTACTGAATACAAATTCAAAATCGAATTTGAAATACAAATTCATCGCTAATACAAATCAAAAAACGTACACCCACCTTTAAAATTTTTACCGTAGAACGTAATACCTTTTGAATTTGAGCGGTTGAAGAGCACTTGCGTTCCAAATTAACAGAAATGTCAATGCGTTCCAAATTAACAGAAATGAGTTAGGTAATTTAACTTTCAAAAATAGTTTGAAATCAAACCGTTTAATTTTAATTTTGGTAATAGTGTATTTTAGAACGCCTAAAAATTTGTTTCCAATTTACTGAATATAAATTCAAAATTGAATCTAAAATACAAATTCATCGCTAATACAAATCAAAACGTACACCCACCTTTAAAATTTTTACCGTAGAACGTAATACCTTTTGAATTTGAGCGGTTGAAGAGCACTTGCGTTCCAAATTAACAGAAATGTCAATGCGTTCCAAATTAACAGAAATGAGTTAGGTAATTTAACTTTCAAAAATAGTTTGAAATCAAACCGTTTAATTTTAATTTTGGTAATAGTGTATTTTAGAACGCCTAAAAATTTTTTTCCAATTTACTGAATACAAATTCAAAAATCAAATTTGAAATACAAATTCATTGCTAATACAAATCAAAAACGTAGACCCACCAAGGCCGTATCCAGGGGGGGGGGGGGTTACCCGGTTTGAACCCCCCCCCCCCCCCCGAAATTTTTTACAGACTCGAAAATAAGTCGAAAATTAGTAAAACCTAGGTAAAAATCAGTAAAATTAGTCGAAAACTGAGTCAAAAATTAGTAACCCCCCCCCCCAAAAAAAAGTCAAAAATTAGTAAAACCCCCCCTGAACAAAATCCTGGATACGGCCCTGACACCCACCTTTAAAATTTTTACCTTAGAACGTAATGCCTTTTGAATTTGAGCGGTTGAAGAGCACTTGCGTTCCAAATTAACAGAAATGTCAATGCGTTCCAAATTCACAGAAATGAGTTAGGTAATTTAACTTTCAAAAATAGTTTTGAAATCAAACCGTTTAATTTTAATTTTGGTAATAGTGTATTTTAGAACGCCTAAAAATTTGTTTCCAATTTACTGAATACAAATTCAAAATCGAATTTGAAATACAAATTCATCGCTAATACAAATCAAAAACGTACACCCACCTTTAAAAATTTTTACCGTAGAACGTAATACCTTTTGAATTTGAGCGGTTGAAGAGCACTTGCGTTCCAAGTTAACAGAAATGTCAATGCGTTCAAATTAACAGAAATGAGTTAGGTAATTTAACTTTCAAAAATAGTTTTAAAATCAAAACCGTTTAATTTTAATTTTGGTAATAGTGTATTTTAGAACGCCTAAAAATTTGTTTCCAATTTACTGAATATAAATTCAAAATTGAATCTAAAATACAAATTCATCGCTAATACAAATCAAAAAACGTACACCCACCTTTAAATTTTTACCGTAGAACGTTATGCCTTTTGAATTTGAGCGGTTGAAGAGCACTTGCGTTCCAAAGTTAACAGAAATGTCAATGCGTTCCAAATTAACAGAAATGAGTTAGGTAATTTAACTTTCAAAAATAGTTTGAAAATCAAACCGTTTAATTTTAATTTTGGTAATAGTGTATTTTAGAACGTCTAAAAATTTGTTTCCAATTTACTGAATACAAATTCAAATCGAATTTGAAATACAAATTCATCGCTAATACAAATCAAAAACGTACACCCACCTTTAAAATTTTTTACCGTAGAACGTAATACCTTTTGAATTTGAGCGGTTGAAGAGCACTTGCGTTCCAAATTAACAGAAATGTCAATGCGTTTCCAAATTAACAGAAATGAGTTAGGTAATTTAACTTTCAAAAATAGTTTGAAATCAAACCGTTTAATTTTAATTTTGGTAATAGTGTATTTTAGAACGCCTAAAAATTTGTTTCCAATTTACTGAATATAAATTCAAAATTGAATCTAAAATACAAATTCATCGCTAATACAAATCAAAAACGTACACCCACCTTTAAAATTTTTACCGTAGAACGTTAATACCTTTTGAATTTGAGCGGTTGAAGAGCACTTGCATTCCCAATTAACAGAAATGTCAATGCGTTCCAAATTAACAGAAATGAGTTAGGTAATTTAACTTTCAAAAATAGTTTGAAATCAAACCGTTTAATTTTAATTTTGGTAATAGTGTATTTTAGAACGCCTAAAAATTTGTTTCCAATTTACTGAATACAAATTCAAAATCGAATTTGAAATACAAATTCATCGCTAATACAAATCAAAAACGTACACCCACCTTTAAAATTTTTACCGTAGAACGTAATGCCTTTTGAATTTGAGCGGTTGAAGAGCACTTGCGTTCCAAATTAACAGAAATGTCAATGCGTTCCAAATTAACAGAAATGAGTTAGGTAATTTAACTTTCAAAAATAGTTTGAAATCAAACCGTTTAATTTTAATTTTGGTAATAGTGTATTTTAGAACGCCTAAAAATTTGTTTCCAATTTACTGAATACAAATTCAAAATCGAATTTGAAATACAAATTCATCGCTAATACAAATCAAAAACGTACACCCACCTTTAAAATTTTTACCGTAGAACGTATGCCTTTTGAATTTGAGCGGTTGAAGAGCACTTGCGTTCCAAATTAACAGAAATGTCAATGCGTTCCAAATTAACAGAAATGAGTTAGGTAATTTAACTTTCAAAAATAGTTTGAAATCAAACCGTTTAATTTTAATTTTGGTAATAGTGTATTTTAGAACGCCTAAAAATTTGTTTCCAATTTACTGAATACAAATTCAAAATCGAATTTGAAATACAAATTCATCGCTAATACAAATCAAAAACGTACACCCACCTTTAAAATTTTTACCGTAGAACGTTATGCCTTTTGAATTTGAGCGGTTGAAGAGCACTTGCGTTCCAAATTAACAGAATGTCAATGCGTTCCAAATTAACAGAAATGAGTTAGGTAGGTAATTTAACTTTCAAAAATAGTTTGAAATCAAACCGTTTAATTTTAATTTTGGTAATAGTGTATTTTAGAACGCCTAAAAATTTGTTTCCAATTTACTGAATACAAATTCAAAATCGAATTTGAAATACAAATTCATCGCTAATACAAATCAAAAACGTACACCCACCTTTAAAATTTTTACCGTAGAAACGTAATACCTTTTGAATTTGAGCGGTTGAAGAGCACTTGCGTTCCAAGTTAACAGAAATGTCAATGCGTTCCAAATTAACAGAAATGAGTTAGGTAATTTAACTTTCAAAAATAGTTTGAAATCAAACCGTTTAATTTTAATTTTGGTAATAGTGTATTTTAGAACGCCTAAAAATTTGTTTCCAATTTACTGAATACAAATTCAAAATCGAATTTGAAATACAAATTCATCGCTAATACAAATCAAAAAAACGTACACCCACCTTTAAAATTTTTACCGTAGAACGTAATACCTTTTGAATTTGAGCGGTTTGAAGAGCACTTGCGTTCCAAATTAACAGAAATGTCAATGCGTTCCAAATTAACAGAAATGAGTTAGGTAATTTAACTTTCAAAAATAGTTTGAAATCAAACCGTTTAATTTTAATTTTGGTAATAGTGTATTTTAGAACGCCTAAAAATTTGTTTCCAATTTACTGAATATAAATTCAAAATTGAATCTAAAATACAAATTCATCGCTAATACAAATCAAAAACGTACACCCACCTTTAAAATTTTTACCGTAGAACGTAATGCCTTTTGAATTTGAGCGGTTGAAGAGCACTTGCATTCCAAATTAACAGAAATGTCAATGCGTTCCAAATTAACAGAAATGAGTTAGGTAATTTAACTTTCAAAAATAGTTTGAAATCAAACCGTTTAATTTTAATTTTGGTAATAGTGTATTTTAGAACGCCTAAAAATTTGTTTCCAATTTACTGAATACAAATTCAAATCGAATTTGAAATACAAATTCATCGCTAATACAAATCAAAACGTACACCCACCAAGGCCGTATCCAGGGGGGGGGGTTACCCGGTTTGAACCCCCCCCCCTCGAAATTTTTGACCGACTCGAAAATAAGTCGAAAATTAGTAAAACCTAGGTAAAAATCAGTAAAATTAGTCGAAAATTTTGAGTCAAAAATTAGTAACCCCCCCCCCAAAAAAAAAGTCAAAATTTAGTAAAACCCCCCCTGAACAAAAATCCTGGATACGGCCCTGACACCCACCTTTAAAATTTTTACCTTAGAACGTAATGCCTTTTGAATTTGAGCGGTTGAAGAGCACTTGCGTTCCAAATTAACAGAAATGTCAATGCGTTCCAAATTAACAGAAATGAGTTAGGTAATTTAACTTTCAAAAATAGTTTGAAATCAAACCGTTTAATTTTAATTTTGGTAATAGTGTATTTAGAACGCCTAAAAATTTGTTTCCAATTTACTGAATACAAATTCAAAATCGAATTTGAAATACAAATTCATCGCTAATACAAATCAAAAACGTACACCCACCTTTAAAATTTTTACCGTAGAACGTAATACCTTTTGAATTTGAGCGGTTGAAGAGCACTTGCGTTCCAAGTTAACAGAAATGTCAATGCGTTCCAAATTAACAGAAATGAGTTAGGTAATTTAACTTTCAAAAATAGTTTAAAATCAAACCGTTTAATTTTAATTTTGGTAATAGTGTATTTTAGAACGCCTAAAAAATTTGTTTCCAATTTACTGAATACAAATTCAAAATTGAATCTAAAATACAAATTCATCGCTAATACAAATCAAAAACGTACACCCACCTTTAAAATTTTTACCGTAGAACGTAATACCTTTTGAATTTGAGCGGTTGAAGAGCACTTGCGTTCCAAAGTTAACAGAAATGTCAATGCGTTCCAAATTAACAGAAATGAGTTAGGTAATTTAACTTTCAAAAATAGTTTGAAATCAAACCGTTTAATTTTAATTTTGGTAATAGTGTATTTTTAGAACGCCTAAAAATTTGTTTCCAATTTACTGAATACAAATTCAAAATGAATCTAAAATACAAATTCATCGCTAATACAAATCAAAAACGTACACCCACCTTTAAAATTTTTACCGTAGAAACGTAATACCTTTTGAATTTGAGCGGTTGAAGAGCACTTGCGTTCCAAGTTAACAGAAATGTCAATGCGTTCCAAATTAACAGAAATGAGTTAGGTAATTTAACTTTCAAAAATAGTTTAAAAATCAAACCGTTTAATTTTAATTTTGGTAATAGTGTATTTTAGAACGCCTAAAAATTTTTTCCAATTTACTGAATACAAATTCAAAATTGAATCTAAAATACAAATTCATCGCTAATACAAATCAAAAACGTACACCCACCTTTAAAATTTTTACCGTAGAACGTAATACCTTTTGAATTTGAGCGGTTGAAGAGCACTTGCGTTCCAAATTAACAGAAATGTCAATGCGTTCCAAATTAACAGAAATGAGTTAGGTAATTTAACTTTCAAAAATAGTTTAAAATCAAACCGTTTAATTTTAATTTTGGTAATAGTGTATTTTAGAACGCCTAAAAATTTGTTTCCAATTTACTGAATACAAATTCAAATTGAATCTAAAATACAAATTCATCGCTAATACAAATCAAAAACGTACACCCACCTTTAAAATTTTTACCGTAGAAAGTAATACCTTTTGAATTTGAGCGGTTGAAGAGCACTTGCGTTCCAAGTTAACAGAAATGTCAATGCGTTCCAAATTAACAGAAATGAGTTAGGTAATTTAACTTTCAAAAATAGTTTAAAATCAAACCGTTTAATTTTAATTTTGGTAATAGTGTATTTTAGAACGCCTAAAAATTTGTTTCCAATTTACTGAATACAAATTCAAAATTGAATCTAAATACAAATTCATCGCTAATACAAATCAAAACGTACACCCACCTTTAAAATTTTTACCGTAGAACGTAATACCTTTTGAATTTGAGCGGTTGAAGAGCACTTGCGTTCCAAGTTAACAGAAATGTCAATGCGTTCCAAATTAACAGAAATGAGTTAGGTAATTTAACTTTCAAAAATAGTTTGAAATCAAACCGTTTAATTTTAATTTTGGTAATAGTGTATTTTAGAACGCCTAAAAATTTGTTTCCAATTTACTGAATACAAATTCAAAATTGAATCTAAAATACAAATTCATCGCTAATACAAATCAAAAACGTACACCCACCTTTAAAATTTTTACCGTAGAACGTAATACCTTTTGAATTTGAGCGGTTGAAGAGCACTTGCGTTCCAAGTTAACAGAAATGTCAATGCGTTCCAAATTAACAGAAATGAGTTAGGTAATTTAACTTTCAAAAATAGTTTGAAATCAAACCGTTTAATTTTAATTTTGGTAATAGTGTATTTTAGAACGCCTAAAAATTTGTTTCCAATTTACTGAATACAAATTCAAAATCGAATTTGAAATACAATTCATCGCTAATACAAATCAAAAACGTACACCCACCTTTAAAATTTTTACCGTAGAACGTAATACCTTTTGAATTTGAGCGGTTGAAGAGCACTTGCGTTCCAAGTTAACAGAAATGTCAATGCGTTCCAAATTAACAGAAATGAGTTAGGTAATTTAACTTTCAAAAATAGTTTAAAATCAAACCGTTTAATTTTAATTTTGGTAATAGTGTATTTTAGAACGCCTAAAAATTTGTTTCCAATTTACTGAATACAAATTCAAAATTGAATCTAAAATACAAATTCATCGCTAATACAAATCAAAACGTACACCCACCTTTAAAATTTTTACCGTAGAACGTAATACCTTTTGAATTTGAGCGGTTGAAGAGCACTTGCGTTCCAAATTAACAGAAATGTCAATGCGTTCCAAATTAACAGAAATGAGTTAGGTAATTTAACTTTCAAAAATAGTTTAAAATCAAACCGTTTAATTTTAATTTTGGTAATAGTGTATTTTAGAACGCCTAAAAATTTGTTTCCAATTTACTGAATACAAATTCAAAATTGAATCTAAAATACAAATTCATCGCTATACAAATCAAAAACGTACACCCACCTTTAAAATTTTTACCGTAGAACGTAATACCTTTTGAATTTGAGCGGTTGAAGAGCACTTGCGTTCCAAGTTAACAGAAATGTCAATGCGTTCCAAATTAACAGAAATGAGTTAGGTAATTTAACTTTCAAAAATAGTTTAAAATCAAACCGTTTAATTTTAATTTTGGTAATAGTGTATTTTAGAACGCCTAAAAATTTGTTTCCAATTTACTGAATACAAATTCAAAATTGAATCTAAAATACAAATTCATCGCTAATACAAATCAAAAACGTACACCCACCTTTAAAATTTTTACCGTAGAAAGTAATACCTTTTGAATTTGAGCGGTTGAAGAGCACTTGCGTTCCAAGTTTAACAGAAATGTCAATGCGTTCCAAATTAACAGAAATGAGTTAGGTAATTTAACTTTCAAAATAGTTTGAAATCAAACCGTTTAATTTTAATTTTGGTAATAGTGTATTTTAGAACGCCTAAAAATGTGTTTCCAATTTACTGAATACAAATTCAAAATTGAATCTAAAATACAAATTCATCGCTAATACAAATCAAAAACGTACACCCACCTTTAAAATTTTTACCGTAGAACGTAATACCTTTTGAATTTGAGCGGTTGAAGAGCACTTGCGTTCCAAGTTAACAGAAATGTCAATGCGTTCCAAATTAACAGAAATGAGTTAGGTAATTTAACTTTCAAAAATAGTTTAAAATCAAACCGTTTAATTTTAATTTTGGTAATAGTGTATTTTAGAACGCCTAAAAATTTGTTTCCAATTTACTGAATACAAATTCAAAATCGAATTTGAAATACAAATTCATCGCTAATACAAATCAAAAACGTACACCCACCTTTAAAATTTTTACCGTAGAACGTAATACCTTTTGAATTTGAGCGGTTGAAGAGCACTTGCGTTCCAAATTAACAGAAATGTCAATGCGCGTTCCAAATTAACAGAAATGAGTTAGGTATTTAACTTTCAAAAATAGTTTAAAATCAAACCGTTTAATTTTAATTTTGGTAATAGTGTATTTTAGAACGCCTAAAAATTTGTTTCCAATTTACTGAATACAAATTCAAAATCGAATTTGAAATACAAATTCATCGCTAATACAAATCAAAAACGTACACCCACCTTTAAAATTTTTACCGTAGAACGTAATACCTTTTGAATTTGAGCGGTTGAAGAGCACTTGCGTTCCAAGTTAACAGAAATGTCAATGCGTTCCAAATTAACAGAAATGAGTTAGGTAATTTAACTTTCAAAAATAGTTTAAAATCAAACCGTTTAAATTTAATTTTGGTAATAGTGTATTTTAGAACGCCTAAAAATTTGTTTCCAATTTACTGAATACAAATTCAAAATCGAATTTGAAATACAAATTCATCGCTAATACAAATCAAAAACGTACACCCACCTTTAAAATTTTTACCGTAGAACGTAATACCTTTTGAATTTGAGCGGTTGAAGAGCACTTGCGTTCCAAGTTAACAGAAATGTCAATGCGTTCCAAATTAACAGAAATGAGTTAGGTAATTTAACTTTCAAAAATAGTTTAAAATCAAACCGTTTAATTTTAATTTTGGTAATAGTGTATTTTAGAACGCCTAAAAATTTGTTTCCAATTTACTGAATACAAATTCAAAATTGAATCTAAAATACAAATTCATCGCTAATACAAATCAAAAACGTACACCCACCTTTAAAATTTTTACCGTAGAACGTAATACCTTTTGAATTTGAGCGGTTGAAGAGCACTTGCGTTCCAAGTTAACAGAAATGTCAATGCGTTCCAAATTAACAGAAAATGAGTTAGGTAATTTAACTTTCAAAAATAGTTGAAATCAAACCGTTTAATTTTAATTTTGGTAATAGTGTATTTTAGAACGCCTAAAAAATTTGTTTCCAATTTACTGAATACAAATTCAAAATTGAATCTAAAATACAAATTCATCGCTAATACAAATCAAAAACGTACACCCACCTTTAAAATTTTTACCGTAGAACGTAATACCTTTTGAATTTGAGCGGTTGAAGAGCACTTGCGTTCCAAGTTAACAGAAATGTCAATGCGTTCCAAATTAACAGAAATGAGTTAGGTAATTTAACTTTCAAAAATAGTTTTAAAATCAAACCGTTTAATTTTAATTTTGGTAATAGTGTATTTTAGAACGCCTAAAAATTTGTTTCCAATTTACTGAATACAAATTCAAAATTGAATCTAAAATACAAATTCATCGCTAATACAAATCAAAAACGTACACCCACCTTTAAAATTTTTACCGTAGAACGTAATACCTTTTGAATTTGAGCGGTTGAAGAGCACTTGCGTTCCAAG
This sequence comes from Artemia sinica, assembly GCA_027921565.1. Lineage (NCBI taxonomy): Eukaryota > Metazoa > Arthropoda > Branchiopoda > Anostraca > Artemiidae > Artemia > Artemia sinica. The sequence continues at coordinate 22,570,569 of CM051259.1, forward strand.
TTAACAGAAATGTCAATGCGTTCCAAATTAACAGAAATGAGTTAGGTAATTTAACTTTCAAAAATAGTTTAAATCAAACCGTTTAATTTTAATTTTGGTAATAGTGTATTTTAGAACGCCTAAAAATTTGTTTCCAATTTACTGAATACAAATTCAAAATTGAATCTAAAATACAAATTCATCGCTAATACAAATCAAAAACGTACACCCACCTTTAAAATTTTTACCGTAGAACGTAATACCTTTTGAATTTGAGCGGTTGAAGAGCACTTGCGTTCCAAGTTAACAGAAATGTCAATGCGTTCCAAATTAACAGAAATGAGTTAGGTAATTTAACTTTCAAAAATAGTTTAAAATCAAACCGTTTAATTTTAATTTTGGTAATAGTGTATTTTAGAACGCCTAAAAATTTGTTTCCAATTTACTGAATACAAATTCAAAATTGAATCTAAAATACAAATTCATCGCTAATACAAATCAAAAACGTACACCCACCTTTAAAATTTTTACCGTAGAACGTAATACCTTTTGAATTTGAGCGGTTGAAGAGCACTTGCGTTCCAAGTTAACAGAAATGTCAATGCGTTCCAAATTAACAGAAATGAGTTAGGTAATTTAACTTTCAAAAATAGTTTAAAATCAAACCGTTTAATTTTAATTTTGGTAATAGTGTATTTTAGAACGCCTAAAAATTTGTTTCCAATTTACTGAATACAAATTCAAAATTGAATCTAAAATACAAATTCATCGCTAATACAAATCAAAAACGTACACCCACCTTTAAAATTTTTACCGTAGAACGTAATACCTTTTGAATTTGAGCGGTTGAAGAGCACTTGCGTTCCAAGTTAACAGAAATGTCAATGCGTTCCAAATTAACAGAAATGAGTTAGGTAGGTAATTTAACTTTCAAAAATAGTTTGAAATCAAACCGTTTTAATTTTAATTTTGGTAATAGTGTACTCCCCTTTTAGAACGCCTAAAAATTTGTTTCCAATTTACTGAATACAAATTCAAAATCAAATTTGAAATACAAATTCATCGCTAATACAAATCAAAAACGTACACCCACCAAGGCCGTATCCACCCAGGGGGGGGGGGTTACCCGGTTTGAACCCCCCCCCCCCCGAAATTTTTGACCGACTCGAAAATAAGTCGAAATTAGTAAAACCTAGGTAAAAATCAGTAAAATTAGTCGAAAACTGAGTCAAAAATTAGTAACCCCCCCCCCCCAAAAAAGTCAAAAATTAGTAAAACCCCCCTACCTGAACAAAAATCCTGGATACGGCCCTGACACCCACCTTTGAAATTTTTACCTTAGAACGTAATGCCTTTTGAGTTTGAGCGGTTGAAGAGCACTTGCGTTCCAAATTAACAGAAATGTCAATGCGTTCCAAATTAACAGAAATGAGTTAGGTAATTTAACTTTCAAAAATAGTTGGAAATCAAAACCGTTTAATTTTAATTTTGGTAATAGTGTATTTTAGAACGCCTAAAAATTTGCTTCCAATTCACTGAATATAAATTCAAAATTGAATCTAAAATACAAATTCATCGCTAATACAAATCAAAAACGTACACTCACCTTTAAAATGTTTACCGTAGAACATAATGCCTTTTGAATTTGTGCGGTTGAAGAGCACTCGCGTTCCAAATTAACAAAATGTCAATACAGAACTTTCTTTCTAATGAATTACAGAATAATTGAGTTCTAGTTTTTTTTATATACCTGAAAGGACAACGACCATGCTTGATCACAATCAAGATTGAATAGCCCGTTTTAGTTAACTGGAGCAAGCATATATATATGATGCTTTGTTAAAATTTTTGGCTTAGTCACTAAAAATTCTATCCGCCCGAAAAAAACATGACTCGCGGGTTTATTGATGTTCATAAAAACATGACCAGTCAGAAAATAATTTAAATTCAATCTGCAGTTCTGTTATGCATTTAGTCTTATATGTTCAGGGCTGAATTAGTCGTTATACTCTCAAAACTAGCTTACCCGTCGCGCGTTGGTGCAATCTTAAAAGAAAGGAAATTCAAGGAAATTTCCCCCATGTGAAAACTCCCCCTCTATATAAAAATTACCCCGGAAAATTCCCCCCTTCCCCGCGGCAAATCTCCCTGCAAAACTCCCCACATACCATTCTCCTCTCAGACTCCCTTGAAAAATTTTCACCCTGTTAAATCTCCCTTCCCCCGGAAAATTCCCCTTTATTAGAGAATCGGGTCCAGAAGTCGAAAAAATCCATACATCGAAAAACACGATAATACACTAATTCCATAAATATGAACATTATTTTTTTTTCTTTTCACAATAGAGTTTAATTTCTGACTGAAAAATTCGTACTTTACCCTATATTTATATTATTTACCTAATTAATTTATTTTGATCGCATACGTAAAGAGTCGGAATAAAGATATGCGAATCAATCCATTTTAATATGGCAAATCCCCCTCCCTGTGGAATTACCTTCGTGGAAAATTTTCCCCACATGTAAAAATAATGATAGAATTCTTTAATTTGAAAAGTATTGTCGAATGCCGGATTCAAAGAGTTTACTGAAAAAGAAATTTTTTAATTCCAGAAGTGTGTTAGATGACAGAATGCATGCCTAACTAACCCATTCATTGAATATCCAGAAAATGTGAATAATTTAATCGGAAATAACTTTCAATTATTTGTGTTGACAGTCTAAAATTATATCAGTGCGAAAAGTATTGAGAGGGTCTTGGGGGGGACACTTACATCCAAAACCTTTACAAAGAGGGTATTCAACAGCTTCTGAAAGTTTACTGGTGATCGTATAAGTATGTAAAACTATGAAGAATTTTGATGTTTCAGATGTAACGGCAAAACTGACTCTACTGCATGAGGAACTGTCCGGGTCTGCTATTCCGAAGTTTCAGATATTTCATTGTCTTATCCAGTGTTTTTTGTTCTAGTTTACTTTTTTTGTTTATTTTGGTCTCTTTTCTATTTTTATTTCTTTATTCCACTTTTTCTTGTTGTTTATAGTTGGCTAAAAATAGATTTTATTATTATTAATGCAAAGGTAGAAATATTTCAATCGAAGGGTATTTGTTTCAAGTTGTCTTGCAATGAGAAAGAAATTTACAGGCCTATCAAACTCTTCTTGGTATTTTACTGCCTTAAAAATAAGAAAAAAAAGGAAAAAAAAAGGAAAAAAAAATTGCAGGAAACCTCAGATAATGGAGAATAAACAAGGCTTCTGGTTTAGTTTCTTCATGTTGAAAAAATATATAGCTCTGCCATTAAAAAAAAAAGAAAGGTACTTGTGTAGAATCTGGGTACACACGAAAGAAAGACCGCATTGAAATCTCAAAACCGCTATTGATAAACAGGTTTTGTGAGGTGTTGCTCACTCCGTGACAAAGATTTAAACTTTAGTTTTTTTGGGGTTTAGGGGACTAAACCCCAGTTTTTTTGGGTTTGGTAGCTAGGTTAGGTGAGATTACGTATTTAATATATGCTATGCTTTACCCCCACCTCCCTAATGTGCAAATATATAGCCCAAATTTGTTTCTAAAACTATTATATTTTCATCCTATTTTGTTTTATTTCATTAGCATTAACGAAACTTCACTTCTCGCGTGTGTACCCAGATTCTACACAAATACCAAAAGAAATATAGGGCTTGGGTACCTTTTTCTAACTCCCTTAAATATCTTATGTCCAAGTTAAGTTTTACTCCCTAGCTGTTGAACACGTCTCTGCTTATACTATATATATATATATATACTGATAATATATATATATATATATATATATATATATATATATATATATATATATATATATATATATATATATATATATATACCAACGCTTTAGGTCCTTCGTGTTCTTACAAAGATTTTCCTTTTTTTATATTGTAACCCACAGGTGGAGCAGCAATTTGAACCCATCAAGATAAATTTAATAATATACGTAGAATGAGCTAATCTAAAGACAAACACTGTTCGCAATTTTTATTTTGTTCGCACTAATAAAATTCTTTCATTTTTCTTTAAAGTCATTTATATTTTGAAACTCACTTTATTTATTTTACCAATTGTCTCAATTGCATTGCTATATGCCAATCATAATATTTCTAACTCTGTTATTTGTTGTCATATAACACGTAGCAGGCAGAGGGACCAATTTTTGATAGTAGGGGGCGATTGCCCCTTTGATTTTATTGCCCCTCCAAGGGTTTGAAAATAGTTTTACATTTCCATTGAATATAAATTGTCTTCCCTAAATTTTGACAATTACCTCTTTTCTGTTACTTGATATTTTTTTTTTTTTTATTAAAAAATCTTTGCCCGCCCCTATATTTGCGTGAACTAGTACCCTCTAATAACAGGCACGAACGCACGAGTTTATTTATAGGAGTATTTAAAAACGTGAAAAAATAGGTGAATTGTATCAAGAACAATATTGAAAACCACAAGAAATTATATATAATTTGTTGGAGCCTGGCCCGAGAGCCCGCTTCGCACGTGTCAGATGCATTGTACATCGTCACGTCATGTTTTTTTCGTTGGAAGAAATCTACACTGTGAGAGTAGCTCCCGAAATTTAGTGTATTTCATCATCAACAACGAAAAAAAAAATTTTTCAACCTTACATAAGTAACCACCCATCTTAGCCAACCAAAATTTAGATAAATAACATGTTGAATTAAAGGCGTACTTTACAACGAAATATTGCTTTTCGATCTCTCTACGTCTTTCCGTTCACTTTTTTCACGGAAACTAAGAATCTGCACAATCCTTGCTCTCAAAGATTCTCTTTAGACTCTTGTTTTTGTATCGTATTTTGATCTTCCCTGGGTCTTTAAACCCATTATAAAGTACATACTTTGAATATAACAGGTATGAGGCATATGAATATATTAGTATTCGTAAAACCTGTTTCATTTTTTTGCAGATGCTCAGAAATGCAACATGAGTCAAAAAAGCGAGACCATCAGCATCCCTGACGTAATACTGGAAAGCCTCAAGTCTGACTATAATTCAACAATACCTAAAATTGATGAATCCTGTATGATGTCCATTAATGGTAAAGACCTTAGTTAATTTATGGGGTGTGATTACTTTCTTAGTTAATTTCTCATTGAATAATGATTATAAATATCTATTTCAACGCAATCATCCCTTTATAATTTCGGATAACGTAAATTTCGATCTTTGGATTAAGAGTTAAAAAGTAACTGTGATTTAAATCGCAGTCAACAAGAGTAAAATGAATCAGCCTAGCTGAAGTTAAAAAAAAAAACAAAAAAAAAAAAACAAGGTTTTTAAATAACAAAAAGAAAATATTGGACGGAGATTACTATTGATCTCCATTTTATTTGCCAAAATATTACTGGCAGTGGTCAAATAAATGATAACGGAACTTGTTAATTAAACGAAATACACTCAAGAATTACGCTTAGGTTAGTTCTGAGAAAACCGATTTCATAGCCACAAGGACATTCAAGTGACAGAATAGATTGGAAAATATATAATTTTGGGCTATATATTTGTACATTAGGGGGGGGGGGGGGGTAAAGTATTTAGACGTCGTGAAGTTAGAAACAATTTCCTACTTCATAACATGAAGAGTAATTGTAGCTAACACATCTTGCATGCAGACCCGCTATAACCTTACCCCCCCCCCCCCCCTCAATGTTCAAATGTATAGCCCAAACTGTATATTTCCAATCTATTCTGTCACTTGTCTTTGTGGCTATGAAACCGGTTTTCTCATAACTAACCTAAGCGTAATTTTTTAGTCCGTTTCATTTAATTAACAAGTACCAAAATAACTAATAGTTTAGAAACATAAGACATTTTTTTCCTTTTTGGTAAAACAGAATAATTTCTAATTTCTATAAATCGGTAAATATTTAGTAGTTCACCTTGACCATGTCTGAAGGAAACGTGCTAATACAATACAAGTAGCACCATCAGTTTCCTTATCTTCTGCTCCTTCCAAATATCATGGTAACTTTTCTGACAATGCACCCAACCCCCTGATGATCCAGAGCCCTCTGGGATATATAAGAAACTAAAAGAAAACACTCAGTCTGTGAAATTCTTGCTATATAACATGCAAAATGTTGTTGTTAAATAGATTGCCATGTTTCTTTGCATTGTTATACACTTTTTAAATAATTTCAAATAATATTTTTCTCCAGTATTTTGAAGGCAAATACAGACGAAACTAGATTTCATCGATCCGAGAGTCTAGAAACCCGTTTTTAACAAAAAAAACTTTTACGCGTCAAGATAATTAACTAAAGGTGAAATATATTATTTGGGCTTTATGTGGGAACTTCAGTGAGGGGGATGCTGCATTGTCAGATCCTATCCAGCCGGACTCAATGGAAGGATTTCAGCGAAGTAATTTTTCCCGTTTCTCTCTTGTTAAAATAAAAAAAACAGTTTTTTTAAACTGAAAGTAAGGAGCGACATTAAAACTTAAAACGAACAGAAATTATTCCGTATATGAAGGGGGCTGTCCCCTCCTCAACGCCTCGCTCTTTACGCTAAAGTTTTTTTATTGTTTAGAAAAATAGAGTTGTGAGAAAGTCAAACTTTAGCGTAAAGAGCGAGGCGTTGAGGAGGGGACAGCCCCCTTCATATACGGAATAATTTCTGTTCGTTTTAAGTTTTAATGTCGCTCCTTACTTTCAGTTAAAAAAACTTGTTTTTTTTATTTAATTTTTGAACGTTTTTGAATTAATACAGGTTTTGATTTTGGCTCACCGTACATGAATAATTAAAACAAATTTTGCATATTATATTTGGTTAAATGGCTTTCTCGAAACTTGTTTAATTTATTTACGAACGTTTTTATTAGTAATAAATATACGTAACTTAGAATTAACTTACGTAACGAACTTTCTATATTCATAAAATTTTAACACGTATATTAGGGGATTCGCCCCCTAGTCAATACCCTCCTCTTTGAACTATAGTTCGAATTTTTTTTTTCCAGTTCTTTAAAAATGACCTCTTAATCACAATCAGTTGATCAGTTGAAAAACTTGTTTTTTTTTTATTTAATTCCTGATCTTTTTCTTTAATAATGCTGGGAAATCCGGCGCCCCCTTCATAGCAATGTCCCCTCCCCCATGAAAACTTCCTTCATGGAAAGATCCTTCCATATAGCCCCCGACCCTCTCCTTCCCCCACCTACCAGAAAAAATCTCCTCTGAAAAAGTCTGTATACTTCCCAATAACCAATACTATATGTTAACATTGAGTAAAGTTCATAACTTTCAGCCCTCCCCCTGGGGACTTTGGGGGATCAAGTCATTCTAAAAGACATTTTTATCATATTTTCGACCATGCTGAACAAAATGGCTATCTCAAAATTTTGATCGGGTGACTTTGGGGAAAAAATGAGCGTGGGAGGGGGCCTAGTTGCCCTCCATTTTTTTTTGGTCACTTAAAAAGGGCACTAGAACTTTTAATTTCCGTTCCAATGAGCCCTCCCACGAAATTCTAGGACCACTGGGTCGATACGATCACCCCTGGGGAAAAAAAAAAAAAAAAAAAAAAAAAAACAAACAAATAAAAACACGCATCCGTGATCTTTCTTCTGGCAAAAATCAAAAAAAGAAAATTCCACATTTTTGTAGATAGGAGCTTGAAACCTCTACAGTAGGGGTTCTCTGATACGCTGAATATGATGGTGTGATTTTCATTAAGGTTTCTATAACTTTTAGGGGGTCTTTCCCCCTTTTTTTCGAAAATCAGCCAAATTTTCTCAGGCACGTAACTTTTGATGGGTAAGCTTAAACTTAATGAAACTTATATATTTGAAATCAGAATTAAAATCTGATTCTTTTGATGTATCTATTGGTATCAAAATCCCGTTTTTTAGAGTTTCGGTTACCATTGAGCCGGGTCGCTCCTTACTTACAGTTCGTTACCACGAACTGTTTGATAGCGAGACAAAATTCTAACTTAGTTTATGATAACACTTGTCGACACACCCTTTTGCGCGTCAGTACAATTTTCCTAACAATCCGAAACAAGCTCCAATTGTAAAGGAATCATGCTATTCAGTATTGTATATCTTGGAAGAAATCAAGTAAACTGCAACCATTACATTTGGAATCACATATTTTAATTTTACAAATTGGATTAACAATTCAGGTACTGACTTTAAATCAACTTTTTTTTTTTTTTTTTTTTTTTTTTTTTTTTTTTTTTTTTTTTTTTAATTGGACGCCGTTGTTTGGCAGGAAATAACCGATTTGCTATTTTCATGAGATGTGATAAACGACACGATACGAATAATGAAGCAAAATATCTTTTCAATAACATACAAATTTAGCGTATTGTGCGTAATAATCTTTACTTGAATTGCAATGCATCATCTGTTTTCAAATTCCCACATTTGTGTATGTTTCTCCTTCCATAACAAATTTCTTATAAAGAGGGGTTAGACTTTAAGGCTGAAATTTCACTAATATAATACATTTATAGGTTGGGAACAGGAAAAACTCAGCAGATAAGATTTGGGTATCGCCTCCTTTCTCTCACTGTAAAAGTCTAAAACCTACTGCGTCATTGGCGCTTTACTGAAAACCAATTTTATTACAAATATTTTTCTTTTGTATTTAATATTGAAAATAAACATTAAAATTACAGTAAAAATTTTGAACTGATGAGCTTTCAGTAATTAATATTCATTATACATGAAATATTCAGTTTAATTTGTTAGTTCTTTCTAAAGTTGTTCAAGACGAATATAATTTCACTACAAACAAGAGTTTGGATACTGCCCCCCTTCCTTAACTGTAAATAAAAACCAAAAGCCTACTGCGTCATTGGCGCTTAACTGAAAACGAATAATATTACAAATATTTTGTTTTCCAGTTCTTACAGAATTGAAAATAAAAATAAAATTACAGTGAAATAAATTCTTGAACTGATGGATCTTTCATCAATTAATATCAATACATCAAATATTCAATTTGATGTTGTTTATACTTTCCAAGACTGTTCAAGACACATACAGTTTTCAGTAAAGCGCCAATGACACAGTAGGTTTTAGACTTTTACAGTGAGAGAAGGAGGCGATACCCAAACTCTTGTTTGTAGTAATTTTTGTTCGTTTCAAGCTTGATTTGCATATTCAATTTAAGGTTCACTCGTTTTAAGATTTATTTATTAATTTACATTAATATCTGTTGTATGTTTGTTTGCAATGGCGTGGAGAGCGGGAGGGGCTAGTTGCCCTCCGATCTTTTTTTTACTCTGAGAAAATGAACTAGAACTTTTAATTTCCATTCAAATGAGTCCTCTCTGAAGTTTATACGAGCATCCCTTTTCATAAGAACAATATACGGCACAGGACACAGCTTACAATGCCTGCCCCCGGCCCTGGGGAGTTGTGTCAATACCGGAGTTTTTGTTATCCGACCTTTGAACTATTTTAAAAATGGCTATCTCAAAATTTGTATCGGATGGGTTTGGGGAAAAAGGGCGTGGGGGGGACTAGGGGCCCTCCGATCTCTTTTGACTCTAAAAATGTTGAACTAGAACTTCCAATTTCCATTCAAATCAGCCCTCTCTGAAGTTTATACGACGGCATCCCTTCCCATAAAAACCATATAGGCCCCCAGGGCATAACTTGCAACGCCTGCCCCCAGGCCCTGATTGGTTATGTCGACATCCGCGCCCACCGGAGTTTTTTTTTATCTGACCATTGAGCTATTTTTAACAAAATGGCAATCTCAAATTTTTATCGGATGCATTTGGGAGAAAAGGGGCGCGGGGAGATAGTTGCCTTCTGATCTCTTTTGACTCTTTAAAAATGAACTAGAACTTTCAATTTCTAATCAAAATGAGCCCTCTCTGAAGTTTATACGAGCATCCCTTCCACAACAGCTGTATAGGCCCTCCAGGCATTACTTACAACGCTTACCCCGGGCCCTGAAGGATTGTGTCGACCCCGGAGTTTTCGTTATATGATCTTTGAACCGTTTTAAAAAAAATGGCTATCTCAAAGTTCTTATCGGATGGGTTTGAGGAAAATAGGACGTGCAGAGAGGAGGGGACTGGTTGCCCTCCGATATCTTTTGACTCTTAAAAAGTGAACGAGAGCTTTCAATTTCCAATCATATGAGCCCTCTCCGAAGTCTATACGAGCATCCCTTCCATAAGAACTATATATGCCCCAGAGCATTACTTACAACGTCTGCCCCCGGCCCTGGGGGGCTGTGTCGACCCCGTAGTTTTCATTATACGATCTTTGAGGCGTGGGGGGGGGGAGCTAGCCTCCGATCACTTTTGACTCTTAAAAGGGCACTAGAACTCTCGATTTCCAATCGAATGAGCCCCCTTTGAAGTTTATACGACGAAACCTTCTATATGAAGTGCCTCTGGGAAAAAAAATAAATGGAGTCTGGGGAGAGGCTAGCTGCCCTCCGATCACTTTTGACTCTTAAAAATTGAATTACAACTTTCAATTTCCAATCAAATGAGCCCTCTATGAAGATTATACGAGCATTCCTTCCATAACAACCATATATGCCCCCAAGGCATAACTTACAACGCCTACCCCCGGGCCCTGTGGGGCTGTGTCGACACACGGAGTTTTTGTTATCTGAACTTTGAACTATTTTTAACAAAATGTCTATCTCAAATTTTTATCTGATGCATTTAGGGCGTAGAGGGGGGGGGGGGCAGTTGCCCTCCAATCTCTTTTGACTTTCAAAAAGTGAACAAGAACTTTCAATTTCCAATCAAATGAACCCTCTCCAAAGTTTATACGAGCATCCCTTCCATAACAATTATATATGCCCCCAGAGCATTACTTTCAACGCCTGCCTCCGGGCCCTGGGGGGTTGCGTCGACACAGGAGTTTTTCTTATCTGACCTTTGAACTATTTTAATGAAATGGCTATTTTAAAAATTATATCAGATGGGCTTGGGGAAAAAGGGTGTGTGGAGGGGGGGTGCTAGTTGCCCTCGGATATCTTTTGACATTTAAAAAGGGAATTAGAACTTTCAATTTCCAATCAAATGAGCCTTCTCTGAAGTTTTATACGAGCATTCCTTCCATAAGTGCCATATATGCCCCCAGTACATAACTTATAACCCTTGCCCTGAAGACTGTGGGGGAGTGTCCTGCTCAAAGATATAACATCCAGAACTTTTAACTAAGTTGAACAAAATGGCTATCTCAAAATTTTGATTGGACGTGTTTGGGGAAATAGTGGGCGTGGAGGGTTTTTAGTTTGCATTGCAATCACTTTTGACTATTAAAAAGGGCACTGGCCATTTAAATTTCCAATCGAATTAGCCCTTTTTGAAGTTTCTATGACAATTGCTTTCTATAAAAACATTATATGCCCCCAGGGCATAACTTACAATCCTTGCCCTGAGGGCTGTGCAGGGGGGGGGGGTTGTCATTTTCAAAGACCTAATTTCCAGAAATTTCAACTACGTTGAACAAAATGGCTATCTAAAAATTTTGATTGGATGTGTTTTGGGAAAAGGTTGGCGTGAGAGGGGTGTTAGTTGCCCTCCAATCACTTTCGACTATTAAAAAGGGCACTAGCTCTTTGAATTTCCAATCGAATGAGTGCTTTTTGAAGTTTCTACGACAATGCTTTCTATAAAAACCTTATATGCCCCCAGGCATAACTTACAACCCGTGCCCTGAGGGCTGTGGGGTGTATCCTCCTCAAAAACATAATTTCCATCTGGAAATCAACTACGTAGAACAAAATGGCTATCTCAAAATTTTGATTGGATGTGTTTGGGGAAATGATGGGCATGGAAGTGGTGTTAGTTGCCTTCCAATCACTTTGACCCTTAAAAAGGACACTAGAAACTCTCGATTTCCAATCGAATGAGCCCCCTTTGAAGTTTATACGACGAACCCTTCCATACGAAGTGCTTCTGGAAAAAAAAAATAATAAATATTAAAACATTTGAGCCTATGGCCTTTACTATAGGCAGCGGTATAGTGTTGCGTTGCCTCAAAAAAGTTACACTTCGATTCTGAATTTATTTTCAAAGATATGCTCCGGTTCTGAGATTCACCAAAAGAAAAGTTACCCTTCAGTTCTGAGTTTCCTCTGGAGTTGATATCGTACCCTAAAAATAAGGGAGACAAATACAAAGTAATGCAATAAATATTTTTTATTGAAACAAATGCATGTTGAATCTCCTCATAAGAAAATGATCACCTTAAATCTACTCATAAAATACTTCGTCTTGTTTTTTTTCTTCAGATGTCACATATTTCCATTTTGGGGGTATACACAACTTTTAACAACCTCGTCATACATTTCATTGTCGATAATACCGACTTCATCGACTGCATCTGTTGGTAAACCCATGATGGTAACAGTAACGTTTACTGATGATTTGTTTTTCATCAATTCATCTTTCTATTCCTTGGTGATATTGCCTTTCAAAGCCCTTTTTATTTTACTTGCGGTTTTCATTGTCTATTACGACATTATTTTTGCATAGGTCGCGGTTTTGACACTTGGATAAGATATGACTTATGACACTATTACAGCGGTATGCCTGTCTTCTTCTTCTTGTCTTCTTTTGAATGGTAATGCCAGAAATATGGTGATAGGATCTATCAACGGCTAATGTGTTACCAGCAGCGGTAACAAGAAGTTGACCTTCGTCGTCTACTAAAAGTTTTAGACTAGCATTCTCTTTGAGCACTATCATCTCGGAAAATGTTACTCTCGCATATCCAGCACTTTGATTTTAGAAATTCTTGGGTACTCCAAAGGAATTCATCTCCTTAGTGCCATGTCAGCGCACACATATATTTCCAATAAGGTCGTCATTAACACTTGTTTCATAATTCAAATATTTCTCTTTCCCAGCATTCAATGCTACGATAACTTTATTTTGCGCAGCACACGTTTTCTCGAAATGCTTCACCCTCACCTTTTCCAATGATGGTGCTAGTGACGTTTTGTATGGGGTTTGTTTTTCATCAAATTGTCGTTAATCTCCATGCTGATAATGTTTGCTAGTGCTCTTTTTATTTTACTTGCGGTTTCATTGTCTATTATGACATTATTTTTGCATAGGTCGCAGTTTTGACACTTGGATAAGATGTGGCTTATGATGCTGTTACAGTGGTATGCGTGTCTTCTTCTTCCTGTCTTCTTTTGAATACTAATAGCAGAAAGATGGTGATATGATCTATCAACGCGTAATATGTTACCAGCAACGGTAGCAAGAAGTTGACTTTTGTCGTCAACTAAAAGTTTTAGACTAGCATTCTCTTTGAGCACTATCATCTCTGGAACTTTTATTCTATATATTCATAAGAATCATGATCAAAATTTAGAAATCAGGGGAACCTTAGAAATCTGGACCAAACCATAGAAATCAAGATCAAACTGCAGAAATCATGGCCAACCTCTGAAAAATCTTGGCCGATACATAGAAATCCCGTCAAATTCATAAAAAATCAAGACCAAACTGTAGAAGTCATTGCCAACCTTTAAAAAATCATGTCTGATACATAGAAATCCCATCGAATTCATAAAAATCAAGACCCAAACTGTAGAAATTAAGGTCAACCTCTAAAAATTGTGACTGATACATAGAAATTCCTACGAATTCATAAAAATCATAACCAATACATGGACATATGGAAGAATAAATAGAAATCATACGCAATACATAGAATTCTAAGCAAATTCATAAAAATCAGGGTCAACCCTAAGAATCTAGACCAAACCATAGACATCAAGAGAAAACTGCAGAAAACAGGGCCGGCCCATAGAAATCATAATCAATGCACGAAGTTCAGAGAGGATTCATTTAAATCATATCCAATGCATAGAAATCCAGCCGAATTCATAAAAATCAAAGGCCCAATCCTAGAAATCCGGACCAAACCATAGAAATCCAGACCAAACCATAGAAATCCAGACCAAACCATAGAAATAAAGACAAACCATAGAAATCCAGACCAAACCAAAGATATCAATTCAAAACTGTAAAACTCATGACCAATACATAGAAATCCTGACGAATCCATAAAAAATCAAGAGCAAACTGTAGACATTGAGACCACCCTTAAAAAAGTAGGGGAAGGGTGGGATGGCCTGGAAAGAAGGGGGTCCTTGAGGGGGTACCTCCCGGGGGACTCCGGTCCCCTGGTGGGGGACTCGGGGTCCTGAAGTGTGGACAAATGGGGTTCTGTAAGGGGACTTCGGGACCCTGAATGGGGGACTCGGGGCCCTTGTGGGGGACTCGAGGCCCTGGTGGGGGACTTGGGGCCCTGGGGGGGACTCGGAGTCTTGGTGGGGGACTCGGGGCCCTGGATGGAAATGTGGGGGCCTAAACTCATGCGCAAGCTCGGTAATGGAAAACCAATGTGCACTGGGTCATTACATTACAATAATGATACCTGCCCTGTTGTACTCCTAATCAATTATCAATAATCAATAATCAGTTCGATATATTAGAGTACCAAAAAATTTCTACCAATTGTTTATTAAAATCTATATAAAAACTTCATTCAATGTCCTCTGTTCTTTTATAACGAAACATTTGCTTGAGATAACGGGATGCCCGCTCTAGCTGTTGGCATTCTTACAGAAAAATTCCGAGAAATCCTTATCGCAAAACTCGAGGTAAGAATGTCCACTTGAAACGATTTCCTATGGCTGCGCTTCAAGTAATAGCATTTCTATCGTTAAGAATAATTGTTTGTAAGGTCTTTTCGGAATGACTGCCTATGTGTCTTGTCGGAATTATTGCCTATGTGTCTTGTCGGATGATAGGATATGTGTATCGTAGGAATGATTGGCTATGTGTGTCGTACGAATGATTGGCTATGTATGTCGTACGAATGACTGGCTATATGTGTCGTAGAAATGATTGGATATGTGCGTCGTAGGAGGATTACCCTATGTGTGTCGTAGAAACGATGGGCTATGTGTGTCGTTTGAAATGATTGGCTATGTATGTCGTTAAAATAGAGAGGCAATACTGCGTCGTAGGAGCAATGCCCTGTTTGTGTCGTACCTTAGATTGACCCAATACTACTGGCAACCCCCTTCATATACGTAATAATTTCGTTTTAAGTTTTAATTTCGTTCGTTTTAAGTTTTAATGTTGCTCCTTACTTTCAGTTGAAGAAACTTGTTTTTTTTATTTAATTTTGACCAAAGAACTTGGGCCAACAAATAACTGCTTAATTCAAAAACCCGCTAATTCAAATATTGCTTCAGTTTGAGCAAAGTTTGAGCAAATATTGCTCAAACTTCTAAAATAGATATGCTTCAAAAATTACTCAACGCTTGTTTTGGGGTTTTCTTTTTGTATCAACTTCCTATGCTTTCAAACGAAATAGGATCAAAAGATAAAGTGTCCTTTTAAAATAGTAAAACTAAATGCAATGGCGTATCCAGGAATTTTATTTTGGGGGATGAGGTGCATAAAACCATATAATGATAGAAACTTAAAATGAACGAAATTACAATGAAGGGATAGATGAAGCCCGACAAGAGCGAGACCTAACGTGAATATTGAAATTAAATATAAAGACAACTGATACTGTTATGGATGAGTAGATGAGAAATAAAACGAACATACATTCAAATACATAAACAGTAGTAAGGCCATAGGCACTTGAAAACCTAAACGTAAACTTACGCCTGAGGCATAGATATGTGTGTAGGTTTTCAAGTAATTGGTTACCAGGGTCATTTGCAAAGTGGTAACATTTCTATAGAAAGCTATAGTATTGAAATATCATATGGAATTTGCTTGAAGGTATATACTTTGCGTACGTGCCCCTACCAAACAGGTTGGATATAATCTGTTCTGGTTCAAGTTTTTTCTGACACAATTAACTGAATTTCTATTTCATGATATACAAGTTTTTTTTTTTAGGTTAAATCCGTGTCGGAAAAACCGGTGTATCTTTTTAGATGCTAATTATTTTTTGTATATATTCAAGTTTCAAATTAGATTCTTCAACAGTTTTGAATAGTTTATTGAACATACACAACTGACATTCTTTGTAAGCATTTACATAGAAAATGGATAATTCAAAGCAATTTCTGGTGAGTAAAAATTTTCTCATTATTATAATAAAAAAAAAGAAATTGTCTTGTCATTAAGTTAAGGAAGAAATTCTTTCCTTACACTAGAACTAAGGGTACTTATATACTTAGAAGCCTATTGTTTTTAGGAGCTGAAACCTCTAAATAATTCTCTTATAGGTTGAAACTTACGGCGGCTTTTTTTTTTAGGGTGTTTTAGAAAATACTTCCAGGTCAGTCTGCATTTACGGTGTGATTTTTATCATGATCAGTTAACCCTTTTAGGGATGTTTTTGAAAAAGTGCTTAGCTCTATTGAAAAAAAAATGTTTTACACTACTTTAAATGCCTAACATAAACTGAATTATTTTCCAAACCCAAAAACGCATTTTTTTTCATGCTAAATTTTACCCTTTTTTTCAAGGAAGTGGACACGTGCAGTAATCCCCCTTCTGAAAAGAAAGCAAGATATAGCGAAGGTATATTAATGCAAGCTGCAAGACCATCAGCTATCTAATTCGCTGCTAGAACTACACAAGAGCTGGACCAGCCAATGCCTACGAATCTTTTAATGACAGGGTCCTCTGACACCCTGTTAGCTCCATGCCAGCTGGAAGGAGCTTGAAAAGGGAATGGACTGCTTTATATAATGCCTCAGCCCAGCCTACTGTAGATTGTGAGCTTGACCTCCTTCAAGTTTTGCCAAGGAGTTCAGATATAGAAGCCCAGTCAGAATTTGTAAGCATATACATAATTTTTTTTTTCTATCCCTATTTTCAAAAATAAGGTAAATTTTCTCAGGCGCATAGCTTTTGATGAGTAAAACTTAAAATTTGTTTTTAAAAACTATTTCATTTCTTTCATTAACCAAATTAGCGGTATATATAAAGGAATGCTTATCATGCATTTCTATAACAAAAAAAACAAACCTTACCTCGTAACTTCTAACCAAGATGCATTCTAATGCAATAATTCCAATATTCCTTTTAGACACAAACTAACTATTTGAAAAAAAAAACGAAAAACGATTCGCTACTTCACAGTTGGCGCGCACTTTTAAACTGGTATTTTTGCGCCAAGGCATTTGCATGCATCCGCTACTTATCAGATCTCACATCGCTTTTTAATCCGATTTGAATTCTAAGTGGGTCTCTTGCAAAGTGGACTTTTGAATAACCAGATGTCTATCTTCGATAAGCAATTTACACAGGAAAAAAAAGGTTTTTTTTGATAATTTCCAAATATGTCTTCACAGCGATGTCAAGAAACATTATTTGGGTGAACCCGTTTTTGGTCATTTCATTGAAAAACTTAGGTGTTTTCGAGAAAGAATTTGAGGCTGTTCTATTTGAACAGTGTTGTGAAGTCCGATACCCCCCCCCCCCAACTCGAAAGGGTATCGATCCTCCTACCTCGAAGGAAGCTCTCGGTTCCCAAGGGTCCTCCCCGGGAGAGGGGGAGGGAGGGGAGGGGAGGGGGGCTCTAAAAATATATATATTTTTTAACATTTTCAGTTGACATTATGAAAGACATAAGGCAATGTAACTTTTTTTTTTCTTCTTCTTACCAACTCAGGCAATTATTTTCGTTTTGAAAGGTTCAAGAAAAGAATTTGAGACTGTTCTATTTTAACAGTGTTGTGAAGTCCGATACCCGAACTCGGAAAGGGTATCGATCCTCCTACCTCGAAGGAAGCTCCCGGTTCCCAAGGGTTCTCCCCGGGAGGGGATTGGGTTTGGGGGAGGGGGGGGGGAGGAGGGCTCTAAAAATATATATATTTTTTAACATGTTCAGTTGACATTATGAAAGACACACAGGCAATGTAACTTTTTTTTTTTCTCTTCTTACCAACTCAGGCAATTATTTTCGTTTTGAAAGGTTCAAGAAAAGAATTTGAGAGTGTTCTATTTGAACAGTGTTGTGAAGTCCGATACCCCCAACTCGGAAAGGGTATCGATCCTCCTACCTCGAAGGAAGCTCCCGCCCCCAAGGGTTCTCCCGGGAGGGGATTGGGGTTTGGGGGAGGGGGGGAGGGGGCTCTAAAAATATATATATTTTTTAACATGTTCAGTTGACATTATGAAAGACATAGGCAATGTAACTTTTTTTTTCTTCTTCTTACCAACTCAGGTAATTATTTTCGTTTTGAAAGGTTCAAGAAAAGAATTTGAGACTGCTCTATTTGAACAGTGTTGTGAAGTCCGATACCCCCAACTCGGAAAGGGTATCGATCCTCCGACCTCGAAGGAAGCTCCCGGTTCCCAAGGGTTCTCCCCGGGAGGGGATTGGGGTTTGGGGGAGGGGGGGCTCTAAAAATATATATATTTTTTAACATGTTTCAGTTGACATTATGAAAGACATAAGGCAATGTAACTTTTTTTTTTTCTTCTTTTAATTGTTCAGGTGATGATGATGATGGGGCAATGACTATGAGAAATTGACAAAGTTTATTAACTATAAAAAATTTACATAAAAAATAAAAAACTTTTTTTTCTACAGATTAAAAATATAGCACCACCAGCGACACCATTGAGTGATGATGCAACTATATTTACAGGACCAATTCTGTCACCACCAGCAGAGTTCAGGGATGAAGCTACACTGGTCCTAGAGAATATGGAGTGGGAAAGAGGGTTCCTTAACGATGTTTTTTGGGGAAATGGCCAGCCTGGATGACTTAAGCTGTGATATTGACATGCTTGAGGATCCGGGGTGGACAGATAGTTTTCATGCGTGAATATTTAGGTGATGTTACAAGTAAATCTGAACCGGGTCCTCATAACGAAATTCCATCAGAGGACAATACAGGCTGGCTCGACCAATTGTCCCCAAACACCTTGGAATATGTACTAGGGGACCTCATGCCACATCCCCCCAATGTGATTGAACAGACTGGGAGTGGTGTTATTTGACAATTCTCTGTCACCCGCCACCATTCCACTTAAATGCTATAGATAGAAGTAGTAATAGTAATACAACAGCAACAGTATCCCCTCTTCCGGATTTTTTTTCTCTCCAACTCTGCCTTGCATCACACATTGGTCTACAGCGCCAAATTCGGTGACCCTTTCAACTCTCTAGTGTCGGGGGATATAATAACAGATCCCCTGGCCATTACACCATTCATATACTGATAAGATTCGAGCCATTCTTGAACAACAAATGGGGTGTGGGGAGTGGGGGTCAGTTTAAAAGCATCAATAGCACTAAAAATATTTTTTTTAAATGAAAGTGCGGGTGAGATGTATTCGAAATACTTGCACACAGAGATGTGGCAATACACCCGCATTTATCAAATTATGGGGAGGTTTTTTTCTAAATTGGGTTAATAGTATTCAAAGTAAGTGGGAAAATTATAACGAGGGGGTAGTGGATCTGTGGTTTTATTTATTGAAAGTTTAAATGTTAACATTTGTAGGTTTAAAAAGGATTTTATTGTAAGAGGTGGGCATGGGGGAGGGGAGGCAATTGAATTAAAATATCATTCAGATTTAGAGGGTGTAGGGGGATACAACGAATCTGTTTCGATACGAGGCTGCAGTGTTTCAAGTATGCGTTTTTAATTGCGGCATACAGACCTCTGCGCAATGATGCCACTAAGAAGAACTTGAATAAAATGGCAGTTAATGGTAGGAGGGTTCAAAGTTCCCCAAAGTAGATTTTAATTGTTTAAATGGTCAATATCCCGTGACACAAAAGGAATAGATATTTTTGAGCGGGTTAATGCACATTTAAAGATTGGTGTCACGGTGTTACAGTATGAAACAGAATTTGAAGAGGGTCAGCGTTCCGATAAGAAGGGTGTATTATTTCCAGTGCGGGCTCCTTCAATTGAATCAGTAGAATATTGGGTGTGGCTTCTATACAACACCCACCCACAGACTCCGATTCAATTGGTTCATTTCAATCCAATTACGGATATTAGTAGGGTTTTGGGGGAGGGTAAAAAGCGAGGTGGTGTGTGTTATTTACTGTCCAACATGCCTCTCAAGATTTCGCTCTGATTTAAAGTTAAAGCATCACATGAAACACTGTAAACGTCATGGATACCAGGCTGTGGAGACGGTAAGCGGAGATAGAGCGATCTTACGTTTTAAAAATTTTCAAAACACGCTCCTGCAGAGCAATAAGATCGCTTTGGACTGCTAGGCTAAGCTGACAGACGTGTGCGATCCGTCAAATTCAAATCATGTTAAAATACATGAAGCCATAGGGGTCTCTTACGCTCACGCGCAACGAGATTCCAATAATACCATGCAAGTGCTGGAGGTAGTTGAGATGTTGAGTGACGGTGAAGACTGCATGCGCTCGGCATTGGTCAGTCTAATCAAAACAGCGAACGGTGCAATTTCGCGCCTTCGTTATACAAACTATCCTATGGTCCTATCACCAGATGACATAGTGGCCATTAAAAATCGTAAAATGTGTTGGGTTTGCAAGGGAGAATTTGATGATGGTGTTGGGAATGGGGGAGGAGGAAGGTGATCGACCATGATCATTTGTGGCAGGAAATTACATCGGGGGGAGTAACTTTAGAGGGGTAGCACACCAGTCATGCAATTTAAACGTTAGACAACAATATTTCGTACCTGTTTTTATACACAATTCCATTACGACTTAAAGTTTGTTCTTCCGGCGTTGGCCCGCATTGCCAAGGGGGGAGTTGTAGATGACGCATGGATAGATGGTTCTTTTTCATATAATATCATACCCAAATCATCGGAGAAGCTGCTGCTGCTAGAATTCATGTGGAAAACAGTTGACAAGGTAACACGTGCCTGAATAAAATCCGTTTTTTAGACTCTTTCAGCTTCTTCCCCAAATCTTTAAGTCAATTGATTCAGGTGCAGAAAAGTGACAATTTTGATAGCTTCCCCCTCCTCAAACACAGCGCTTCCCCGATGATGAAATGTATGATTTATTAACGTGTAAGGGTATATATCCATATGATTATTACAACTCTGGCTCGAGGCTAGATGAGGTGTCACTACCGCCCATTGAAGCTTTTTACAATTCTCTTACTGAGAGTGAGTGGACCACTAGCGACTACGAAATTTGCTAAGAGGGTTTGGGCAAAGGGCGGATGTAAAAATGGGTGGGATTATTGTAAACTTTACTTGGCCAGTGACGTACTCACTCTTCTGGATATTGTGTGCAAAAATACGGATAAAATCTATGGGGAATTTGGGTTGGATTTAGGTTATTATTTTTCCACTCCCATTTGGTGATGGACTTGATACTTAAAATCAGCAAAGAAGAAATAGGTCTGATCGCCGATGTGGATCAGCATCTGTTTGTAGAGAGATCAATGAGGGGTGGGTATGTTTTTTCACGGGGATCGTATCATGAAAACTGATCCGAGTGGACAGCACACCGATGAAAAGTCGGACGCAGTTTTTTTGGATATGAATTCTCTTTACCCATCGGCAATGTCTCACTACTGTTTGCCGTGTGGCAATTATAAATGGCTTGACAATCCCTGTGCTTCGAATTTCCCCGACATTGCCAGTGTTGAGGAGAATGGGGCACAGGGATGGTTTTTTGAAATTGACGGTGAAATACCCATGGAAATCCATGACTCGGTAAAAGACTTTGTTTTTCCGTGCATAAATAGACCGGTGGGTAGGGACTCTCTGAGCCCCTACAATTTATCTTTAGTAGAGGACGGGAGTATGCACTGGGTACCTTCAAAACAAAAAACTAATTGCCGATCTCAACCCGAAACAGAATATCGTTGTTCATCACGTGCTATTGAAATGGATGGTGTCCAATGGTTTCAAGGTCACAAAGATTCATAGAGCCCTCCAATTTGATCAAAAGCCTTACATGAAAACGTTTATTTGACACCTTTGTCAGTAAGCGTTCACAAGCGAAAACGAAAGTTGAAAAAGAAGTCTATAAACTCATTTTGAACTCAGCTTACGGTAAAATGTGCGAGAGCGTACGACACAGAAGTCGATGTGACATTGTAACCAACCCCAAAGATTGTGCTCGAATCATTGCGGATCCAAACTTCACATCGTTCACAATCATAGACTCCAATATGGTTCTCCTACATCGCAAGAAAAGAAACATTGTATTAAATAAAAAATATTGCAGGCGGAAGTGCAATAACTGAAATATCCAAGAAACTCATGTTGTCATTTTATTATAATGTATGCAAGGTACAGTGGCCGATTGAGGGACAAGTTCAAGTGTACTACGGGGACACTGATTCACTCCTGTTAAAAGTCAAAACTGAAAATCTATTGAATGATTTGGAAAATGGCGAGTACATTAGCTCACGAATGGACTACACTAACTGGGACGAATCCCCCTCTACCCAGAGCTAGTGAAACGCCAGGCCCCAAATCAATTGTTAATGTTAAAATCTGAAACGGGTAGCGATCTGATATCCAGTGGTGTGTTTCCTGGACCGAAGGTATACTGTGTGGAAACGCACGGCAAGGATATCAAACAAGTTTGCAAGGGGGTACCTACACACTTTGTAAAAAAATAATTTCGACATGAGTGTGTATAGAAACTGTGTGGAACGTAGTTTAGTGCCAAGGGCGAAAGTCATGGCGATTCGCTCTTTACAATTTAAAAAACTACACAGTTAGAGTTGAGAAAAACGCCATGTCTGCCATATCGGACAAAGTCTATGTACTTGAGGATGGTGTGAAGGTACTACCACACGGTCATTATTTAATTTCAGACCGAGTTGAATGTACAGAGTACAGAAAACAACTCGGTCTAAAAAAATTAACTTAAATTCACTAAAAAAAAAAGTATAAATTGGGTGGGAGGGTTTTTTTTGGGGTAATTAGGTTTTTTTTTAATTCTTTTTTTTTCTCTATCACAATCTATTTTCAATGTGTGTGTGTGTTTTGCAAGGCAGATCAATTTCCAGTATTAATGCCGGCCCCAGCCCGGGCCCGGGCCCCAGCGGGCCCCGGCGCCCGGCGCTTCCCGGCCCAGGCCGCCGCAGCGGCCGCCCCCCGGGGGGGAGGGGGGACCCCAAAATTTAAAATGTTGTAAGTAAAAGTGATATTTTCAAGTGCATTATTCCAATAAATGTTGTATTTTTTATAAATAAATAAACAGAAAAAAAAAAGTGTATTTATTTAAGTGTTTTTTTTTTTCTAGTGGTTATGTAAATGTTGGTTGTATTTTTTTTTTTATAATAAATAAATTTTTAAAAAAAAGTGTATTTTTTTATTCATGTTTTAATGTGCCTTTTTCAATGTAGTATTTTTTTTTTAAAGTATTGTCACCTTTTTTATGTATATAATAAAAGAAAATATTATTCTTTATTCTTCTTTCTTCTCGTTATTATTCTTGAAGGGAGTAGTAGTAGTATAGTAGTAGTAATAGGGAATTATTTAGTTATTAGACAGCCATAGTCTACAGTTAGTTGTCCAGGTGAACTGTTAAAGGGAAACATGTATCAATTTAAAACACCATTCAGATCGTTTCTGTGTGGACCGTCAATGTCGGGCAAAACAACACTCTTAACTAAAATAATTAAAAATTGTGATAAAATGTTTGTGGAAAAGCCGAAAAAAAATCTACTATTGCTATAGTATTTGGCAGGAGTCATATGATAAAATAAAAGCAATTGCTGCTACGACAGGGTTGGTGCAGATACAATTCATACAGGGACTTGATGTTTTCAGCATTATTGAACAAAACTCTTGGTTGATCATTGACGATCTGGCTGAATCTATTGAACAATGGTCCCAGGAAATGCTACAACTGTTCACTGTTCGCTCTCATCATGAACAGATTTCCGTTACTCTGGTTCTACACCATCTCTTTCATCAGAGCAAGTGTATGCGAACACTTGCATTGAACTGTACCTACTATATCATCTACAGAGTTGTTCGTGATTCTAGCTCGCTAATAACTCTCAATAAACAAATCTATCCGGGAGCCCCCAAATTTCTGCTCTCAGCATACAATCAGGCAACTAATAAACCCTACGGCTACATCCTATTGGATCTTAATCAAAATACACACCGAGGATCTGCGTGTAGTCACAGATATTTTTGACAATGAAATTACAGTATATCTCCCCGTGAACACTAAAAAGACCTATTAGTTGCTATCATGACACTGAAGAAACTACATGAAAATAGACATTTGTTTTCACTTCTAAGCAGTTCAAAACCACCGCTTAGAAAAGCCATACTCGAACATGGTATTGACAATGATTTCATTAATCTAATATCTGAACTTTGTTTAAATTTGACCGAGGGTAATGTTCAACTGCCAGAAGTAGTTAAGCAACAGGCAAAGCAACATCGTTCCATTGTACGTACATTGGCCTCTAAAAAGAAAGGAAAGAATTTTAAAAAGAAAAGACTTCTTCAGGCGGGCGGTAGCTTTTTCACACTTTTACTGCCAATAATTGCAGGACTTGTAAACAGTTTTCTCTAGAGAATGGCAAAACCCTATAAATTGACTCCAATAGAACACGCTCTCTCACCCGTGGAACACTTTGAGAACAATCTGAGTAAATTCCTTGACAATGAAATATTGAGGATGATAAAAAACTGCTTTTACTTCAAGATGCACTTCGCCGAGTGGACAAACACAAGTCCTATCGCTCGAAGCCCACTGCTGCTGCTGCTGCTGACCCAAAAAAGAATCATCTCCTCAGCATTCTGCTGCTGCTGAGACACAATTGAAAGAAGGAGGAATTGGATTCAATTTTATTGAAAATTGGAAATCTAATGCCCCACTCATATCGTGAACAAAGTAAACGACTCCTAGCCTATCTCTTGGAAAGTGATCACATTCAAGTTGAGAGCAATGGGCCAGGGATTATAATTCAGGGCAAGAGCTATAATCTACTTTATTTAATCTATGATATGGTAACAAATCGTAAAGGACTATTATCATTTGACACTCATCTATACAACTTTCTAAATACATTAAACTTCCCCAAAAGTCTTATTGGCAATAGACAAATTCTAAAAAAATTAAATGAACATGCATCATCGTCATCATCATCAACAACATTGACACCATTAAAAAATGAACTTGAAGAAGAAGATTTTAAATCAATTTTGGAAAATACTAGCACACACCGCTGATAGATAGACAAAAGCGAAGGGACGTATCAAGTCATCATCACCACCATCACCACCACCAACAGCCAGTGTACAAAAGGGTAGCGGACGTTACACAACGTGTTTACGTTCAAAATGGTTTGAAGTTCTGAAAGGTGTTTATGAAAATATTGGTGAGGTGGGGAGTTTAAGTTCCCCCACAACTCTTTCCAAAGTCACTGGTGTTCGCACTAAAAATGTACAAGACTATCTACAGAATGAATCAAGTTACACTCTGCATAGAAATCATAGACTTCGTGCCAATCAATATCGAAAAAACTAAAGCCTTTTACCCATTGCATATAATGCAAGCAGATCTCCTGACTCTAGATGAGCTTCAAAGACGTCACAATACACCGTACAAGTACATTCTACTTGCAATCAGTGTTTATAGTCGTTATGCATATGCAATTCCATTGCGATCAAAGAGAGGTATTGAAGTTGCTCAGGCCATTGAAAGTATTCTCCAACAGGATTCATATAAAAAAAATTCAAACGGATCGCGGTAGTGAATTTGTTAATCCCCATGTTGCAAAAGTACTAGAGAAATATAGTACACTGCTCTATCATAGTCACAGTCCTATAAAGGCTGCATTGGCCGAACGATTGATAAGAACTATTCGACTTTTAATTTCAAGGTATTGTACATTGAAAAATACATCGGCTTTTTCATGATCTTGATAAAAATCATGTTGATTTATAATCAACGACCTCATCGATCGTTGTCCAACTCTACGCCAACGGAAGTTCATCATTCTGATCATGATACAATTGACACCTTTCTTAAACAGTATTCCAATGAATCGTCGGCTGTCAAGAAGATGAAAAAATAAATTCAATGTTGGTGATACTGTTCGAATTAATAGAAACAACTAATGTTTTTGAAAAGGGGAATTACTTATGGTCCACCGAACTTTTAAAGTGGCAAAAATCCTAGACACTAACCCATAACTTATCGCCTGCGTGATACCAAAGATGAGGAGATTCTCGGCGGCTTTTATGACTATGAATTACAAAAAGTTAAAAATGCTAGTGAAATCTATCAATTGAAAAGATATTAAAGACACGTACTCGCGGGGTAAGAAACAGTTACTTGTTCGATGGCTAGGATACAAACTCTGATTTTGATTCTTGGATCGGTGTTGAAGATATTGACAATGCCCCATGATTTCTATTATGTTTAAGAGGTAATTACTTGGCAAAAAAAAAAAAAAAAAAAAAAAAAAAAAAAAAAAAAAAAAAAAAAAAAACTGTAGTCCTAATCCAGCAATTGAGACAAATGTGCACTTGAACGAGGCTCTCACCTTACAATCCATCCAACTACCTAGGACCAAACAGTATACCCAACCATCAACCAAATAGAAAAGTCCAAATCCATGCAAAGTTGTCATCAATAAATGTAAGTCGTTGTAAAATTACCAGCAAAAGCACCTTAAATCTAGCAAAATATTTCCAAGTAAAACCTTCCATTTAGGGCTCATCAGAAGAATACCACCGGCCTTAACGGGTTTCGAGGCTTTACATTCTTTACCAGCACGGTGGCGCCTCTACCATAAGATCTATATGGTAACCCTATGTCAGGTCAAACCTGTGAAATACCTGCATACTAGTCAAGCTAATAAAAAAATTACATACAAAAAGTGTTTCAATGTTTCCACAATCAAATCCCAGAGGTCACTGAGAGACCATTCTGGAACAAACGAAGACACTTCCAGATGTATTTTTTATTGGTATCTGGAACCAATTACCAATTAAAGATCCTCAAGCTTGTTTGGAACCCCTAGAAACTCAACCTGCAAGAAATTATATTAAAATATCATTCAGTATTTCTTTATAATTTTTTGTATATTTACTTAAGAGTTCATGATACATGAAACTAAATTTTTTGAATTGCCAACTAATTTTTTTGGCAGAAAAACCTCTTAAGATCAGTTTTTCGCTCAGCTTTTTACATCTATTTTTAAAAATCTGCGTAATTACTGCATATTTTTGCATACCTAAATAATTGGAATAATAAGCCGATAAGTAATATTTGAATGTATATTACTTTCAAGATATGGAAAATTAATTACTTCAAATTTAAAATCATCCATTTTATTATATAATTAAAAAACTAATTTATTATTATTTGAAATATTAATATTTAAATCTAAGAAATGGTCGGAGTGTTCCCATCCCATAGCTAGGCTCAAGAATAACTCTTGTGGATAAATATTTAACTTTCATGTCCAACGTTTCCGATCCTCTCTACAATGACTTGAATACGACAATTGATTTTTGGAGAAAACTCTCCCCATCAAATTTGACGGTGCATATGAAGTGGCTCTTGTCGACTGTATTCTCAAAAATACCTATGACATCCTGAGAAAGGATCGTAAATATGAAATAAAAATACGACCATTTGAATTCGGTGATGAAGGTGCAATGGCAACTTTTGACTCTAATCAGTACCCTATTGCTAACATCCCCTACAGGGAATACAATAACATGCATGAACTGTGTCGATTTATCAACAAAAAAATTGCAAGTCGAAAAAAAAAGGTGGTTTCACTTTCAATTACTCGACGGAACAAAGGAGAATTTATATTACCAATCCATTTGAGAATGAAAGAATTTTCCTCAATGAGAATTTACGTGAGGTTCTTGGTTTTAAAAACCGTATTATTAAGACAGAAAATTTCAGTGGTAGTGACCATGTTATCTATGCAGACTATGCAACCAGCTTCTCCACGGACACTTGTATATTTCTCTACGCTTCATTTGTGGAAACATCTCGGGTTGGTAATTCAAATGTTCCCCTCCTACGAGTTCTTGAACGAAAAAACCAATCAAGAACATGTTCACCACTACAATATAAAGCATCTTCAGTATATTCCCGTAAACACTTCCTATTTGGAACTCTGTCAGTTAACACTAAGAACTGAATTAGGTGATCCAATAGCAATTTTAAAAGGCTTAGCAGTGATTACATGTCATTTTCGACCCATTGCCAACGAAAACGACGGTACAATAACCTAAAAAATGAACAATAGAAGAATTCCATTTGTCTGTCCCGATATTGACTGTTATTTTGGTGCTTTGAGTCCACGTCAAATAGGCAATGGATTGGACTACTACAAGGGGCGTACTAAAATGTCTGGCTATGGTCTTGGTAGCTGGTTTGCTAGGCTATTTCGTTCTGCACTACCCCTTGCCAGAAAAATATCTTGTACCTGCTGCATCAAATTTTTGCTGCCTCCACACTACAGGACTGGGGGTCGGGCAAGAATTTCAAGGAGAGTGTGTTAAGGAAAATATTAGATCTTCACAAGAGCCGTTGGTGAACAATTAAAATCTAGACAAAATGGGGAGGGATTGAAAAGGATGCGCTCGCGTCATTCACTCATCAGTCTCCACCCAGGCAGGAAGCAAAGGACATCAACAAGGACTTTGAGAAATAAAACAACGAAGGCCAATAAGCAGCAGAAGAAGAAAAAGAAAAAGATTGTTAGATCAAAGAAGGATTTCTTCTCTTAAGATGACTTATCTCCCCCACAAGGAATCATATCCATCAATCAGTTCCTCATTGAATCTATTCAATGCTGAAAATGTTGATGTCAGTGTCAAGTATGGCTACTATGAACAATTTCACCCTCAACAAACCCCTCTCGGAAAATATACACTTTCAAATATTTTCCAATGAAGACTATTTCATTGATTTGTCGTCAACATTTATTGATTTAAATGTTGTGGTGAAGAAAAAGTCAGATAATACAACTCCAAATGCCGGCGATGGTCTCTCCTATGAAAACTGTATTCTACACAACCTATTCAAACAAATTAATGTATTTATTAATGGAACATTGGTGAGCACTAGCAATAATTTATCCAACTATGCAAGCTACATACAATTTATGATGATGACGCCAAAGGCGTACAAGGAGATGAGAGGACAATCATTGGGCTATGAATATCGAACAGGTGTTGATACTGACGGTGAGTTGACTACAGCAGTGACCCAGGAGTATCATCTAGTTGGAAAATTAAATCATGAGATATTCAATATATCCCAATGGCTACCCCCAATGTCAAGATTGACATAAAGTTACAGATGGCCCCATCGAATTTCATTTTGAGAAAAACACTTCCTGCAGCACCCGATGCAAATGTCATTATCACATCGGCGATTCTCCACGTCCGAAAACAACAGGTTATGAGCTCTGTTGCATTGGCAGTTGAAAAAGCTAAGAGCCAATGGCAACAACATTAAACTTCTTGTCCCCCATACAATCACCAATCAACGTCACATTGCCACCGGCTCTCGTAGCTATAGCGATTCATCATTTATCAATGGAGAAATCCCATCAAATTGGCTTTGGCCTTTGTGAAGAGTGGGAGTGCCGTTGGATCCTGGACTGAATCCCCCCACGATTTTAATTTTTTCGGTCTATCTAGCCTCGTGTGCAAAGTGAATGGTATTCCACTGTACACTCTATCATTTGACAAAAAATCCTATAGAACTCTGTACGAGTTGACAATGCAATCCCTAGATCATGACTCTCAACTATTTGAAAATGGAATAACCGATTCAATGTTTTCAAAAAATCATGGGGTTATTGTTTTTGGATTTGTCAGGCACACAGGATATGAGCATAGTACGAACAGGGAATGTACGTTTAGAGTGTACATTTGCCAATGCTCTGACTGAGAGTATCACGCTAATATCACTGAGTCAATTTGAAACCTATTGGGAAATCACGCCCGACGGCAGTGTTCTACTAGACCTAGCACCATGAACACAAACCAAATAATCACGTATTTAGTATGGATCCATACATGTCCCGGTACAAGTCCTATTGCATACCTTCGGACTTCATTGAAAAAAATTCCAAGTGTTAACAATACCCTGATCATTGTTAATAGCAGTCCGTCGACTTTGAAGACCGGTCATTGGCTAAGCATCTTTCAAACAGCGAAGAATATTGAATTTTTTGATCCTCTTGGCCTATCGTATAAATTCTACGCACCATACATCAGCAACTTTATTGAAAGCAGTGGGAAAACCATTTATTCAAAATCAACGAAGAGTACAGGATTTAGCGACTAAGACATGTGGCTTTCATGCACTACTCTTTTTCATGTTCAGATGTCGTGGCTACACCTACAAGCAGTTTCTCGACATCTACGTTGACTTACCTCAATTGAACGACTTTCTAGTGGAGAATATACTTACAAGTGTATTTAATATTGATTTTAGTGCCCTAAGAATAAAATGTTCTAAAGATGTATGTGAAATTGTTTATTAATAAAAAAAAAAATTATATACATGATAAAAACGACTTTTCTACTCTTTAGATTTCATCCACTACTAGGTATTTGTCGACAACAACTAGTGCAGGTAGATTATCTGAATTCACAGTGTACTGATCCTGATGTAGTGCAATGTCAGGGTCACATTTTCTACAGTAGAGTGTGACTTCACTCTCGTCATATCTCTTTGTATAGTCAATGATACTATTCTCATTCATTCTATAGAATTCACATGTTTCAATTTGCCTGTTTGAAGCAATTTCACAAACAGTGTCCTCAAGTGTCGAATCACATTCCGTCACAGCCAAATAAAAATCAGTGGGCTTATAATCATAACACCCAGTGTCTTCACAACGATGACGTAGAAACCATATTCTTTGTTGTTCCAACAGTTGAATCGTTGACCCGGTTCCTCCTCCCAGAACAATCTAAAACCACGACGATACCAATCTCGTAGCAATAAACTAAAATCACGGTTAGGATTCTTTCCAATCATACCGGGATATGTACTCTCCCACTGCTTGCATTTATCATAATGACAATTGGAGCATAGGTGACCTCTAGGATGAGACTCACACACCTCTTCAAGACAGGAATTACATCCTTTAATTTGTATAGCATATCCTCTATGCAATTTACACGGGTTGCATAATCTACACTTTTCATCATACTCCTCAATCATTGTACAATTCTCACATGATGACCAGCTGCCCTGTGTGTACATACATAACGGACATGTATGGAACATTTTGTCATGTGTTAACGCTCTCACTGCCACAATGAAACTGAGCTAGCAACAAAAAAAAAAAAATTGTCTGAGAGAGAGAGAGAGAGGAGTAAATCATCCTTGAGCACCATCTTTCTTATGAAAAAAAGTCCTAAATTTCTAAACTAATGTTTAAAAGCATATCCACAATATCATTTTGTCGTGTCGTGATCAATATATCAATAAATTGTGTAAATGCATTTGGACCACGATGTAGAAGCTTCATACAATAGTCTAATGATGGAGAATCAGTTTTCATTATATCGACAAGCATTCCTCGAGAAAATATCTTCCTTTGAATAGACAACTCTAGAAAATCATCATCTAGAATCAAACGTTTTTCCATAAGAACTAGATTCCTCATGATTCGCTGTTTCTCGAATCTATCCATTTTTAGAGTCCTAACTCTCTCACAACCAACTTCAGACTAATCAGAATTTCTTTTTTCTACTCTAGAAAATATACGCTTGTCTACTATAGAAAGAAAAAAAAAAATACCATTGATTTTGAAACATTTTTATTGAACATAATTACAATAATAATATTCACTGATGCATTTTGTTCTCATCAATATATTTCGATAGGACATCTAATGCTGACCGAAGTTTATTTATATGGAGAATATTCACTTTTCCAGCAAAACATAGTTGCTCCTCCTGCTTAAATTTGCTTAATGATATCACGTATCTCGTATACATAATGTCCCATTCAAGACATAGTCTACAGCCAGCGGTTATTTCCACAGCTACATTAGGTACTCGTATATCGTTGCTGCTGCTGCTGTCGGTTCCATCATTAATCTCCAATAGTGTAAATGCACCACTCATTTTTTCTCCACTAATATCCTCTCAAATAAACTATTCTCTCTCTGAATTCAATTCTCTTACTAATATGAAATACAATGAAAATTACTCCTTATATCCGAATCCAACTACTAATCAAGTAGTTAGTGTGACCGTCGCTCTCTCTCTCTGGTTGTCCTCCAAAAATGGGTGTCATAATAGAAAACATGTCTACCAACCCATGTAGAGTTCATTGTAATTGGCAAATGACCCTGGTAACCCCAATTACTTGAAAACTTACACACATATTCATGCCTCAGGCGTAAGTTTGCGTTTAGGTTTTCAAGTGCCTATGGCCTTACTACTATAAACGACCCGAAGTTCGTTCTTTACTAGGTTTTTTGTGATGCCGCAACTATGAATTTTCAAGATCTTAAAATTTTGAGAGAAACGAATTTTGCATTATTAGAAAAAACGGAGGGGGGGAGGGTGGGGGCTGGAAAAAAGAAACAGCAGTTAGGGACGCTACTAACCAAAATGTTAGGGGCGGAGTGAGGGATTTTACCGACTAGCTGGTCATTTTGTCTACTCGCTTTTTTTTTTTTAATAATATTTGGCCTAATGTCTGTTTCGAATACGAGACTTGAGGACACAGTTTAGCCTAAGAAATCGTGTAACCTGAAGAAGAATAGTTAATTTTCTCGCATAAAGCATGTGTAAAACTAGCTTGTGATCTAGTGAAGAAACGAGTAATGCATAAGGAAAAATGCGATAATATGATTTATATACAAACAGAACTCAGAGGTGGAAACAAACAATTTCAATTAAAATATAAGGATTAAATACAGAATGAAGAAAATACAACCACTTCAGTTAAAAAGTCAAACGTCTTGGTTTCGGAAGTCTCAAAGTACATCATAATGAGGTGATTGAAACGGTCATCTGTCCATGTTTCTAGCTATTGTGTTATAACCAGTTTCAGTTTGCTGAAACTTCTTTTTACCATGGCTGAAGTTGGTGATGCTAGCACAATCTACTGATAAACTAACCAAAGAGTCAGGAATATCAGTTTGACTGCATACATTTCCCGGAAAAGGGCCTCAAAGGTGGTGTGATAAATGAATTTATAGCTTTCGACCTCGATCCTGGCTAACTTGAGTTACGCGGGGTCTAGGTCTTTTCCCAGAAGCAAATTCGTGACTTCGGAAAGATTTCATACCTGTCGTCCATTTTGTACAGAAGACTTCGGTACGCTGGCTCCAGAAAAGAGGGGTAACCATGGACTGCATCGCCAAAGCCGTTCATTAGGACTCTGAGGACGGCACAAAGTTCTTTAATATAGAACAATTTCCAGTCTTCCATCGGGTTCGGCTCAAGAATTAGAAATTGCCTTTGAATCATGGGCAGGTGGATGCCTAGGATCTTGTTTAAGTTGGAACTTGTCTTTGGCCTTTGAACCGACTTTTTTCCACTGCTGCTTTCGATGCCCGGATTTCCCTCTCTATCTGATCAGTCTCGAAGGAAAGTATATAAGATGTCGTGTGTCGCCCTGCGTTTTGTGTTTGCAATTAACAGATCAAGCTGTTCAGTCTGAAACTTTTTTGCAAGAACCATCGTCTTGAACATGACTTGGCGTATGAACATAAGTATCAGAATAAAATCAAAGCAGGTAGTGTAGCGATGTAGAACCTGGGCTTTTTCTTTTATTATCTTGTCCTTGTTCTGTTCGATTAGCTCTTTGAGAACTTCAGCAATGGTGTCAAAGTTGGTCCGCAACGCTGTCAAACTCTCTGACTTGGACGTCCACCTTGTAATTGGCAGATTCTTAAGCTTCAATGCGTGAGTAAGCACTCTTGACTGCTTGTTTGTAAGCAATAACTCGTTTCATTCCACCCGTAAAGAAGACGTATAGTTCCCACAAGGTTTCAAATATTTTTTCGGACTATGGGGGTAGAGAGAGCCATAGTTAGGCTCTCTTTATGAGTCATACACTGAATTCAGCGTACTTTTCTTCCCGGATCAGTAATATGTGTTCCTGGACACCCTGTCGAATACCAGACGTGCTGTTTGCATAACCGTAGCTTTGAAACATAAGCACCTCTTTGATTACGACTTGCTTTTCTTAGACTTATGGCATTTTTCCAGCGGTAGTGCATGACCAATTTGACTCTTTCGGTTGCTTATGTGGCAAACGGGTTACAAACAGTCTGCTTGGCAGCTAAAATCCATTTAGGCTCGTTGTTTTTGTGAAAAATGGCAAAGATCGGTTTACGATAGTCTTTGTCGAATATTTTCATACACCCTAATACTTCCCTGTTACTCGATTAATAACGTAATTTGTAAAGTTTGAAAACTGACATGTTGGCCCCTTGGATGGGCATTGTTCTCTTTACCCCCCACAGCTCATAATCTACCAACCACCTAATCTGTTGTAAAACGTGACTGCAACCTTGCCGCCTTGCAAGTAGCTGGTACTAGTTGCTACCGAATGAGGTTTTCACCCATTCTTTCCAGTCATTAAAGCCGCTTTATTTACCGACTGAGATCGGAATTTTGGAATTTTGTCATGTTCTTCATTTAATCGGATGAAAAATTTTGCCACTGTTCGTAAAGTCACATAAAAAGAGTCGGTAAAACCGCTGCATTTACCGACCTAAATTGAGGTTTCAGTAGATGTCATGTCATTATGCTGAGGACTGACAACAAACAGGGAGGCATACCGCCATTAGAGGATCCGAATCGGCCAACCCGGCCGGATGGGAGTTAAGTAAGTAAGTAAGGAACTTAGTATTGACAAATAGAAATAAAAAAAAGAAATTGGAAGATTACTTTTGAGCAATTGAATAGTTAAAATTCCGGCAAAGTTTATTTTACTGATGCAAATTGATCAAGCTCTTGTTGCTTCAACAATCCGAGAAGTTAAAGGTTAATCGCATACGTTTGACATTCCTTGTCCTTCGCGTGCTATTTAACATTTTGCTAATGTTTCAACAAGCCAATTCCAGTTGTAATGTGTTCATAGAAAGATTATATTCCAAACGATCGAATTCGACTTTTAGCCAGCTGAATTATCAAAAAAAGGTTCTATTTGGTTCTATTATAGATTATAATATATTCTATAGGTGATTGCAATACCTGACACAAACAGAAATTAACTCATTTCAAACTTAAACTTAAAATAAATTTTAGATTTTTGTACTATAAATGAAGAACTAGCATAATTGTAGTGAGTAAGAAGTCAAAATCAAAATGAACCGATTTTACCAAAAATGAAAGTGGAATTAGAACAGTAATCACAGTGAATTGCGAAATCAAATTGAAAACAGATATACATTACCACAGGGCAGCGGCTACCCCCTTTAACTACCCTTAAAGACCAGTGTTTCATTTGCACGTTCCTGGGGAACTACCCTTAAAGACCAGCACCAGGCATTGCTAATTGATGGTTCTGGAAGAATACTTACTTCAAATCCTCTTATTCCTTCATTCGTATTTCGGTATTCGTCTATTATACTGACCATATTTGTTCTTAATCCGTAATAAACCAGGTTTTCTGTGTGCAATAGGATATAATCAGACGAGCCTGAGGGAGATAAACTACTATGTACATTTTTTTACTTAAATACTTATATATATATAGTTGATTAGGTTAGGTATTTAATATAATGCGTTCTGGACGGCCTACTTTCCATAATTCTCTGCTGTAGTTTCCATAATTTTGTTATTAAAATATTACATTTCCTTCATATTTTGGTCTATTCTATTAGGATTAACCCAACTTCATTTCTTGGGTGTGGTAGCTATCATAGACAAGTACCCGTATTTCGTTTTTATTCATTTAAAACTGATACGCGTTAATCTCTGTTCGTTCTTGGTTTAATTAAGTAAAAAAAAACAAGTTTTTTTAACTGAAAGTAAGGAGCGACATTAAAACTTTAAACGAACAGAAATTATTCCGTATATGAAAGAGGCTGTCCCCTCCTCAACGCCTCGCTCTTTACGCTAAAGTTTTTCATTGTTTAAAAAAAAATAGAGTTGTGAGAAAGTCAAACTTTAGCGTAAAGAGCGAGGCGTTGAGGAGGGGACAGCCTCTTTCATAAATGGAATAATTTCTGTTCGTTTTAAGTTTTAATGTCGCTCCTTACTTTCAGTTAAAAAAAAAACTTGTTTTTTTTATTTATTTTTGAACGTTTTTGAAAAAAAATGCAAGGTTTTGATCTTGGCTCACCGTACGTAAATAATTAAAACAAAATTTTCATATTAATTTACTTTTATTTAGTTAAATGGCTTTCTCGAAACTTGTTTAATTTTATTTACGAACGTTTTTATTAGTAATAAATATACGTAACTTACGAATTAACTTACGTAACGAACTTCTATATTCATATATTATTAATACGTATATTAGGGGGTTCGCCCCCTAGTTAATACCTTGCTCTTTAAGCGAAAGTTCGAATTTTGTTCCAATTCTTTAAAAATGACCGCTTAATCACAAAGGCCGTTAATTAGAATAAATAGCTCTTATGAAAGTACTAAAAAATCTTTGGCTTAAAGAGCGAGGTATTGACTAGGGGGTGAACCCAATCATATATGTAATATTTTCTGTTCGTTTAAAGTTTTGATGTTGCTGCTGTTGCAGTTAAAAAACTTGTTTTTTTTATATTTAATTTCTGATCTTTTTTAAATAATGCTGGGAAGTCCGGCGTCCCCTTCATAGCAATGTCCCTTCCCCCATGAAAACTTCCTTCATGGAAAGATCCTCCCACATAACCCCCGACCCACCCACCCCCACTACCAGGAAAAATCTCCCCTGAAAACGTCTGTATACTTCCCAATAACCAATACTATATGTTAACATTGGGTAAAGTTCATAACTTTCAGCCCTCCCTCCGGGAACTTCGGGGGATTAAATCATCCTAAAAGACATACTTATAATATTTTCAAACATACTGAACAAAATGGCTATCTCAAAATTATGATCGGGTGACTTTGGGAAAAAAATGAGCGTGGGAGGGGGCCTAGTTGCCCTCCATTTTTTTTTGGTCACTTAAAATGGGCACTAGAACTTTTAATTTCCATTCCAATGAGCCCTCCCATGATATTCTAGGACCACTGGGTCGATACGATCACCCCTGGGAAAAAAAAAAAAAAAAAAAAAAAAAAACAAATAAACACGCACCCGTGATCTTTCTTCTGGCAAAAAATGCAAAATTCCACATTTTTGTAGATAGGAGCTTGAAACCTCTACAGTAGGGTTCTCTGATACGCGAAATATGATGGTGTGATTTTCATTAAGGTTCTATAACTTTTAGGGGGTCTTCCCCCTTTTTTTGAAAATCAGCCAAATTTTCTCAGGCGCGTATCTTTTGATGTGTAGGACTAAACTTGATTAAACTTATATATTTGAAATTAGCATTAAAATCTGATTCTTTTGGTGTATCTATTTGTATCAAAATACCGTTTTCTAGAGTTTCGGTTACCATTGAGCCGGGTCGCTCCTTACTTACAGTTCGTTACCTCGAACTGTTTGATATCGCTCTTACTTTTCATAGATAAACGTTAAATTTCAAATTCTACATCTTTTTAATTTTAATTGACGTAGTCTTATAATGTATATACGTTTTATTAATTTCTTTGTATTACTGAAATTTCTTAAATTTCATACAAAATATAAGAATATAAGACTAAAATATAAGACTTCCTAGTTTATATAGTTTTTTTTTATGGGATAGCTGCTTTCTTTCTTACTGGAATTCCCCAAATTAGGAAATGTAGCTTGTTACATTCAGAAATTACATAAATAAACGAATGACTTCATTATTATAAGCCAGATCATCTAACACAATATTCGATGGTACACTACTAATATAATAACACAATTTCTCCGTTCCCCAACAAAAACAACAACAACAATAAAAAACTATTTATAAAAACATACAATAAAATCAATAGAACATAATTTTGCCAAGAATTGAAATTACATCCAAGAATAATTAAACATAGAGAACGTCATAGCCTGTGGTGCAAGTTTTATATCCCTGATGACAATTTCAGTCCATCATCTCCTAAACGAGGATGTGTGCCTCTTAAGGTCAGTGTATTAGATGGGATGTGTTTGGCTAAGTAAAACTTTATTTATGAAAACTTTTGATTTAACTCATACTCGTTCAGTTTTCGCTTATAATTTTTGCTTTGTCAATTTTCAAATTCCTAGAAAATTGCAGTCATTTTTGTGATATCATAGCTTGAAACTAGTTCAATTTTAATATTTTATTGAGTTAAATTTCTTTTCTGATAAGCATGCATGAATAGAAATTGTTCAAAGAATGCAACTAAACAGTAGCAATGATCGTCTGAAAGCCATTGTTAGAGAAGGATAACCCTTTTTTTTTCAAAACAAAAAGTCATGATGACGAAACTTAAAACCATGTCTTGTTATTCAATTTTGAGGAGTCTACTGCTTGAAAGAAAGGTCTCGTCATTCTTTTTATGTTTGAAGTATCATCTCTGACGACCATTGACAAAAACGGTGTATATTTTTTTGACGAGCCCCTTTTTAGGAGATGCAACCTGAAAACTTCATAATAGCAAACTGAATTCCTGAGTTACTTTACCGCCTAGAACACCACAATTGTGTTCATGAGAGAGGAAGAGCCTTCACATTTTTGTGGAGGGAGGCAATGATCTTGGTGTATTTAGGGAATTCAGAAGAGGGAGCAGGTATCTTGCCGTCTCCTGCGGGTGCCTTAGTGTATTGTCAAGTTTGGACAGTGATAAATAAAAGTAAAGAAGGAAAAAATGGAAACAAAGGCAAGACAGTGGTGGTTCGTAATCTCTTGTTCCTGGGGCAAAATCTTGATTAGCACTCTCTCCCCTGTTTTCCAAAAGTTTTCTGGCTAAATATTAACATTTTCATTTATGAATAAATTTGTCAACTGAGCCCTCTATTTTATTTCAATAAAATAAAATTTCCAAATCTACAAAATGGTTATAACCATTAGCTTGTTTATTTGAAAATATGTGCCCCTAAAATTTTTGTGCCCAGGGCAAGTGCCCCTCTCCCTCCCTTCTAAAAATATCTCTGCTAGACTTTTCTTCTTTATTGAATTTTCTTGACGTTTGAAGTCAATTTATCATACATATATTTAACGATAGGCACGTAAGCGTGTATTTATTTTGTGGAAGGGGATTAGTTCATCAAAATCCCCTGAAGATAAGTGACTTAAAAGGAAAACATGCGGAAAATCGGAAGAATCAATTTTATAAGGTTTGGACTAAAAAAAATTCTGCATGCTATAACTGCTACTGCTACTAGCAATTTATCGTAGCCCAAGCTGCCTGAAGTCAATACAGCTGCGCGCGCCATCCCTGTTCAAAATTTCACTCTTAACCCGCCTCCTGTGAAGTTCCGATTTCCTTTGAAGTTCTTTTTTGTTTCTTTTCTAACACCATTCGAGGATGACCTGGTTTTTAGTTTGGCCTCAGATGGATTGACAAAAAGTTTATGTACCATTTTAATAAAATAGGAGAAGTGAAGATCAATTACTGTTCTCATTTATAATCCAAACTTTATAATCTTTACTTATAATCAGAGCAGTTCCTAGAGTTGGTGGTGCCTGCGGCAAAATTAATTTCAACACCCCCCTTCCGACTCAAACATAAGCAAAAAAGCCGAATCAAAGTGAAAAACTGACCAAAGCGGGCAGCTCACCCGCCGCAGCGTTCCCCCTGACACGGCACAGCTGCCATTGTTCACTCCCCCCATCCTTTGAACGGCTCTGCTTAAAGTCTTTCCTTTATCTGTTTATCTTGTTTCTTGTATTGACTATGGCTTCAAAGACAATACACTAACTTTCATGACTAACTTGGTCAATTCTTAACATGCCAAAACCTACTAATTTTCAATAACTAGATCGTGTTTCTAGTTTCTCTAACGTCAACTTCGGACGCCAGGAATTTTGCCACTGCACGTTTTACGTCACATCAAAACTCCATTTTTGACAATACTAGTCTAAGTTGCTCTCTGGATGTTTTCTTTACTTTGTATTAATATCCTATTGCTGTCACTTGGTTAGTTTGCATTTCCTCCTTTGTTTCAATCTCCAGTCGTTTTCTCTTGCTTGTTTTTTCTTTCTTTTTTTAGTTACATTTAAAATACTTTGGTTTTTGTTGGGATTTCTGGCTTCAATTATTTCGAAAAGAGTGTTAGTCAGTGCTATTGGAGCAAATATTGCAACGACGAAAGGAAAGGAAAGGAAAAAGAAATTCAAAGTGTAAAATGTAAAATCTGGTTTCCTATATTTTGTTCTAATGAAGAAATGAAAATTAATTTTTCACGGATTTAGAAATCAGAAAAACAAGCGCCAATTTAAAAAAGAACATTTTTTAAATTGAAGGAATGAGTGATTAAACTTAAAACTGCCATTCAGTGTTCGCTAAGTATAGATAAAACATACTAATAAATATGTTATATTCAATTGGACAGAATCGGAAATCAAATCGGAATATGGAGTTGGAATCAATATCGGAGCCAGAAAAAATTCGGGGACGATCCAGTTACTACTCATGAGCATGGTTAGAAAAGAGGTTTTTGGCATTTTTTTTGTTAACTAAAATAAACCCTAGCTCTAATTGCTTACACAGTGATCCTTGCTATTTCCATGACCCCCTCAGGAGGGAGATGATACTGGACACCCCCCTTCCACATTTAGAATATTAAAAATGTAGAAAAGACATGATTTTCTGTATTTGAGATTCATGGCGTCTCTCTGGAAAGCAAAACCTTGCCCTCGTTAAAATTTTTTGTCGGCCTACACTCTCTGGAAGAATTTGCAACTGTGCCCATGTTTACTTCCATGGACTCAGACATTATAAATATTTGACTAAATTAAAAAAAATGATTCACTTGGCGAAAGCACGTCATGGTTCCTTTTAACCGATATAGTTGTTATATGATGATGTTAAACTGATATTGTTTGACGAATTTGAAATCGGCTGTATTGTGGACAATTAAAATATTCATATATTGCGACAAAAAATATACTGGGTGGGTTAGAGACCGGAGACTTTGTAGTTTTAAGAGGAAATCCAAAATCAGTTTTGTTTGATGCTTTGGAATACAATTTTGTCTGCTTGGGACATAATAGATAGCTTCGAGATGCAATTGAGTCAGTCCATGGCAGTGTGATAGACACGCTGGGACATCCTTTAAGAAAACTAAAACTTGCACTGATGATTGCGGTACAGAGCAAAGTGAAAAGTGTGATTAGCTTGGTATTTTACTACCAGCTCATTAGTTGGAGACTCCGTATAAGTCATAATAAATAATAAATCAAGAAACAATACCCAGCAAAACAACATGAAATCGCCAAAAAACTCGTGGTAAAATGTCATCTTATGCTATTAAAAATTGCGTCGACAGCCAAGCATAGTTTAAATTGTTATTTTTATTATGTCTGTTTATTGTGGATTCTAATTTTTTCTAAATTCTGTAATGATTTAGCGTTGTTATTTTCCTTTTCAGGAAGCGGACCACTAAGTGACGTTACAAATAGGTCCGATAGTGGAGGTAGCAAAGACGAAGCCCGACGTTCTTGGACCAATCTTTCATACCTATCACACTTCAGTACATACAGTCCCTTAAAATGTGAGAACTCATTTTTGAAATCATGGGACCCGAAAGACTTCAGACTTCAACACCCAAAAAGTGTTGAACTGATGAAGCTTCTCGAAGACGAAGAAGGCCAATTAGAGAAGAAACGCACAAGTCTACGTTATTCTAGTATCACGACTTTGAATAGTGTGGATGATGTGGGGAACCTCGCTTTTGTACTACAAAAACTATCGAACTGGTGAAAGTAATGGTATAACAATTGAAATTAAAAACCCAATGATTTCGCCTTCAGGACAAAGAAGGCATAAAAATGAAAGTGGAATTCAGAGGAGTAACAGTCCTTGTAACGTAAAAGATATATCTTTTCGTCCATTATCAGTACCAAGTCCCGTTCATTCTGTTTTTTTTTAAGAGTAAAGACCACCTAGCTAATGATCAGTCTATCAGTTTTAGAAAAACTGATACAAACAAAAGTGAAATTATCGCAAAAGGAGTAAGGTATAGCAGGCTAAACATTGGTACATCCCTTCGTCCATTAGATAGTTCTTGTTATGGCAGCTTTATAAAGAATTCAGGGACAGCGAGTACTCCGCAAGCCATTGACTTAAATGATAAGGAGAACCAGTCTGGAAAGATGTATCTAATCTATTAGTTGGAAGAACTGAAACGAAATTATCAGTGTGTCATGAACTTCAAAAAGACGAAGTAAGGTCTTCTGTCGTTGAAGCACATAGAACAGTGGATTCTATTTGGAAGCCTACTAAAGCAAGAAGAAATTCTGAAGTTTTAAAGCAAGTTACGAAAGATCCTGACCCAAAGATGTCACTCGTTCCAATCCCTCGACCCCACGTCTCTTCCCAAGCTTTTTGGCGCAACCGAAAATTCATATGACTTAAATTTTGAAGAGACCAGTAGAAAGATTTCTTTAGAAAGAATTCTTCGTCCTACTACTATTGCCATGCAATCTGAAATGAAAGACCTTACACCACCATGGAGAAAACCAAGCATAAGTTTAGAATCAGGTGGAAGTCGAACTAGTAGCGTAGAAAGTGTCAAGCCCAAGATAAAAGATGAAAAAACAACAAGTAACGTCTGAGGTCAAGGTTTTTATTACACCATTTGATCAAGCTAAAAATAATTCAACAACATGCTCTTCAAACCAGTTAGTGCACTGGCCAGATAATAAAGAAATTTCAAACTCAGCGATTGTTTATACTATTGGAACCAAACTAAGTGATGTTAGCGAAAAAACGAAAATGCTTGATGATAAAAGATCTGAGAGAGATACACAGCCAAGTGTCAGTAATAAATCGACCATTCGTATAATCTGGCCTCCCACTCAAGAAACAAATATTCTGGAAAGTATCCAAAAGGATGTTAAAATACCACCAAATACAAACCAAGTTAGATCTCCTAATTTGTCACATTCCATTCACTCCCTTCTTAAAACAGAAAAGTTGCAAAGGTCACAAAAACCCGTTATATCAAGTCGAGTGAAATATCCTCTTCAAGCCCAACAAAATGAGGATTTCAAGTTTACTTCTCAAAGAAATGTTGAATCAGACACTCTGTTGTGCCTTAATAAGACAAAAATGGAAGCAAATGAAGATTTTCAGAATTCTAGAACTGATGTCAAAAATGACCTTAAAGGAAATGTTAGAAATGACCTTGAAGATACTCAGAACGTCTT
Organism: Artemia sinica; assembly: GCA_027921565.1. Lineage (NCBI taxonomy): Eukaryota > Metazoa > Arthropoda > Branchiopoda > Anostraca > Artemiidae > Artemia > Artemia sinica. The sequence goes on from CM051259.1 coordinate 22,613,861, forward strand.
GCCCCCACCACGAAAGAAAAAGGTAGCTTTCAGATTTAGTAACTCAACAGGATCACCAGTAAATTCGCCTCCTGTTGCCAAAAAAAGAGACAGTGTAAGGAGTTCAATACAGGCGATACATTTCGGGGATATGTCTGGTGACCTTTTGTGGGAGTTAAAAGGATCAAGTCAAAGTCCCAGCTTGACAAATAGCACGAAAAATATCGGAAGTTTAACTTCCATTGTTTCTAAACATGATGTTAAAGTGACAAAAAAGATGAAAGATAACATTGCACCGAAAAAACAAGTAATTACGCTAAAGCCTGAAGCTGCTTGTTTAGAAGAAAGCTTTGAAGCAGAAAGCGACAAAAACAAACTTGTGATTTCTGATAAAGAGGAAGGCACTGCTGTGCCATTTTTCACAAATAGGACTATGAATAACACAAAGTCTGAGGTTGAAAATTGTGACGAAACATCTAAAAGTGAACCAGCTGAAAGGACTCTTATGGCGACGAGAATATCGTTCGATCGTCCAAATTTGAAGGGAAGAGATGGCAAAGAATCCTTAGGAGAAATCGTAACAATATTAAAACTCCCAATGAACAGAGTGATAGTAATACAGCGGAAACTACAACTTCAAAACCATTAGTAAAATCTCGTCTAGGAAAGGGCAACCCCGAGATAAATAAGAGTTGTACACATTTTAACAATGAACTACCAAAGTTCATTCTGAGTCAAAGCCCAAAAGAGCTTTTTTTGCGTCAGTGGCTGTGGCACTGAGTCTGGAAATGGTTCTGTCAGTCATGCCTTTCGGGAAATACTGTTGCACAGAAAAAACCAAAAAGGAAACTCCCTCCCAGATGATGCTATATATACAAATCAATCTTTAACTTCATTTTATTCAAACGATCAGCTTCCTGCGTCTGAACCAGCATACTCAGTGTATGGATCGAACAAAGTGTCATGCCCAGTACAGAAAAATGATGATCAAGACATATACGAAAATATACAGACTAGTCCAAAAATGCAGAGCGTAAATTATAACAATGGGCACAAATTTGGCAATAACTTTAAGAGCCCGGCTGCTATAACAAAGGATAGAAAAGGACAGTGTGGTATTATGTTGTACGAACATCCCACTCGAAAAGCCTCTATGCTTGGTTCGACTTTTGAAAGGTCAAAATCCCTATAGAACATCATAAAGTTGTTCGCAATGAACAGGAATTTAGGGTCAGATCTTTACCAAAAGACGGTAGTGCTTTTGAGAAAAGGTTTGCTCTTTCCATAATTGGGACCCCTGAGGAAACTTACCAAACAAAGAAAAAGTTAGATTCTCCCAAAACACCACAGAGAAAAAGATCAATGGAAAGAAGGTCGCAAAAGTTTCGCAAGAGTCTTCAAAACGATTATGAACTTGATTGTAAGGCAATTGAAGAGGAAAAGACTATAGAAAAAATAGTCAAAGTAGATGGTGCTGATATAACAACTTCATTAGAAACACTTATTGCCTTAAATAAGAATGAGACTGATTGTGAGGAACGACGAACATCAAGCTCTTGTTCAATAGCAACTGTAAAGGAAAAGAAACCTCCAAAAACATACTTATCAATTGTGTCAGCCATAAGTCGTCCAATGGTAAAAGCCCGTCGGAAACCATTCAGCAAACAAGAAAAGACAAAGTTTGTGGAAAGGTTGTCACAAGGAAGCTCAGCCGACGGCTGGTCGGAAACTTCTAGCATTGTTCACACAAGCTTTGCTGCTGGAGAGGCAAGGTCGGACCGACAAAGCAGCGTTTTTGAAATGCCAGCCCAAAAACCTTGTAAAAGTAAGGAGTTTTATGTATTTACTATATATCATGCTAGTCTAACTGTCCAAAACTTCAACAGAGCCATCTATAGCATAGCTTCATCGCCTCAGTTTGGGTTTTGCTCAACTTTCGTTACTTTCGCCTTGCGTAGGGTGATCTGCCAGGGAACTATTCTCGTTCCACTGTGGTTCATTTGCTGTGCATATGCAGCCAAGCCAACCAAGTTTAAAAAAGCAAGTAGCCTCATGCTCCAAAATCGTTCAGTCTAATAATATTATGCACTGAATAATCATAGTATAACTTATTTAATGTTCTAATTTGATTATCTATAGAAGACAGTTTTTCTCGCTCTTCTCGTAATATTTGGATTTCTAGACATGCTTCCTTTCTTCAACTGGTGCTAGACTTTTTATACAGTTTTTTAAAGTTTGATTTTCTGGATTTTTTTTTCAAGGGCAGTTTTCAAATTTTTTCATCGGTTTTACCTTTCGCTTTTAATTATCAGTTGAAATAAGGACGGCCTGTCATTTTTTCATCCTTTTACCCAGATTCGAAACCACGTTCAGACCTTAATGATATAAACACTATTGTTGGTAACTGTGTTCACTGCGCTGTGAAACAGTCTAGGCTCGCTTTCGGTGTCTCACTAAAAGCGAAACTTTGACCTGACTTGCTTCACACATACATTGCGATCCAGGTATGAAACCTGAAAATCGTCACCAACCTCGAAGTTGAGTCTAAATTTCAAAAATTCATCCCATAAAATATTATATTACAGGATAAGACCTTAGATAACTTAAAGTTCACAGACCACATGGCCTTTCCATTTACAAATACGATTTACCATTTGTCATCTCGTAAAATGAGAAGACAATATTGAAAAATGGGTACAATATTTCAAATAAAACAGTGGAAGATAGCAAAAATGCATTCTTTTTTTATATAATAATAATACAAGTCAGAATGTTTCGGCTTCACGTCCAGAAGCCTTTATGAACAAAAAAAACTGAACTAAACGAAACAAAAAACATATAATAAAAAAAAAACAAAAAACAAAAACACACACACAAACGATAAAAACACACACCAACAACCAATTGTATCCCTGCTGTTGCTTTATTGTATTTTGATATACCAAAAGAAACAACCTAATTTGTCCTACTTTTTAATTTAGCTTTTTTTGTTGTTGTTGTTTTTTCCCATTGATAAAGAATTCCAGACGTGAAGCGTAAATATTCGAACTTTTATTATTATTAGTAAAATAAAACGGTTTTTTCCTGTTATCTCCCACTGTCTTATCTGATGTTATATACCCGTTTTTTTTTAATACGTTCATCTCATTTTGTTTGTAGGATAAGACCTTAGAATCATATAATGTAAGGCATCAAGTTTAAGAACACCCGTAGCTTTAATTTCGTAGACTATGAAACATTTAAAATTTAAGCCACATGTTCTGCTCTTTCCACAACCCTTATTAAAATACAGTCCCTACTTATACAGTTTATACTACTTATAGTACTTATACTACTTATAAGCACTACTTATAGTCCCTACTCTACTTTAGTCTATCGATAGTTGAAAAGCACCTTTTTTTCAGGCATCACTACTCCACTGCCAGTTGCTCCACCTCGAAGGAAAGCTCGTAAATTCACACCAATAAAAGCAGCCAATGGGAGAAATGGACTAAGATCATACCGCTCAACAATAAGCTTGAGTCAGTCAGATAAAAGTGGTAGTTTACGTGGCTCTCATAGCTATTCTGACTTGAATGTAGCGCCGTATAATAAAAAACTAGAAAGGACATCTATTGACAAACGAAGTGTATCCACTATTTTCCCAGAAACGACTTGTGAATCGAATAACAGTGCAAAGGGCTCTATACCAAGTGTAGCCGGTGCACAAGATGATTTTTTGAGATCCCTGCAGCAGCTAGCGGGTGCGCTTGAGAGTTGTAACAAGAAATGGGGATTACAAGAACAGTGATTACGGTATGTTAGAGTCAAATTTTGATACATCGCAAAAACGTGCTACGCCAGTGTAGTCGGTGCCCAACAAGATTTTTTGAGATCCCTGCAGTAGCTTGCTGGTGCGCTTGAGAGTAGCAACAAGAAATGGGGATTACAAGAACAGTGATTTCGGTATTGTCAGAATTAAATTTTGATACACCACAAAAACATGCTATGTCATTGAAGTCGGTGCCCAACGCGATTTTTTTTTATCCCTGCAGTAGCTTGCTGGTGCGCTTAAGAGCTGTAAAAAGAAATGAGTGTTACAAGAACAGTGATTTCCGTATTTTAGGGATTACATTTTGATATACCGCAAAACATGCTACGTTGGTGCCCAAAACGATTTTTTTAGATCCCTTTAGTAGCTAGCTGGTGCACTTGAGAGTAGCAACAAGAAATAGGGATTACAAAAAAGTGATTTTGGTATTGTTGAAATTAGATTTTCAGTTATGGCAAAAACATATTGACTATCATGTCACAGAAATTTATTGTGAATGACACAAGCATTATACCAATGAAAAGCTAAATCAAAGAAATGGGAAAAAATTTATTAAGATAATAGAGGAAAAATACCAACAAAATCGAAAGATTTGGTTGTATAATGATCGTAAAGGGATAAATGATTACAAAAGTAAAATAATTTGAATAAATTATTTACAATCATTAGCGTAACCTCCACTTTTAGGTATCTCCACCTTTAGTTAGAATTAAAAACCCTGTTCTTCAATGTTTTATTTCTTCACGTGTATGACGGAAAGACAAAGTGGTCTTCACAATTGTTGATGATATATATCAAACATTTGAGGATATGGCTAAATATATTGTAAAAAGGCAACACAGGGCGAAGGACATTCTAAAAAAACTAAATGTTGTTAAAGAGGGTCATATCCACGATTTTTGTTCGGGGGGGGGGGGGGGTAGAAATTTTTTTTTAAAAACATCAAAATGTGTTTTTATACATTGTTATTACGTTTTTTTGTGTGGGTCGGACACATTTCAGGGGGAGGGGGCTCAGAACCCCTAACACCTCCCCTGAATATGGGTTCGTAAAATCCAGATCAACACAATTTTTGGTGCTTGTGATTTACATGCTACGCTATTTTTGGAGTGTTATATTCAAATATACTATTATTTTTTCCTTATCAGGCCTAGTTTGGCACATTCATTTTTTAAAGTGCGGTTTGAGAAATTCGAATGTTTTGAACTTGAAGAAAACATAGATTATAAGTGAATACTTACGTTAAATCTAAAAATGTTTTCATAATTTTTCCACCATCAACCGCTTACACTTAACATATAACACTGCTTACGCCTAACAAAATGCAAAAAACTATCGGTCCAAAAAAAATCCAATGACATACAAGCAAAAAAATTATACTAGGAAACATCCTTAAACAACAAAAACCTTTCCATAAGCACAAGAATCTCAAATATTACCAAAACACAATTTTTTCTGAAAATAATAGCCACTTACGCAACATTAGCAAAATAAATCACTCATCATAAGTCACAAAAAAGTCAAGTTTTGTTCCTGAGTGCAATCAAGCTACTGTTCATCTATATGAGAGAACACTCAGTTCAAAATACAGCTTGAAAACTCTGGTATTGCTCTGTCATAAAACTCTGTAAATTCAATATAACGTAAGATACAAAATAAAATATTCCAGTGAAAACATGCCCTTGCTGAGCAATAGTCACACCTGGCGATAAAAAAAAAGAAAATATCCAGATGTATGAATAATATGTGGTTTTCCTCGATTTTAACGCCAAAACTTGTAATACAAAAGTAGAAATTGAAACGTCAAAAAATTGGTTTGAAAAGCTTGTACCAATACTTATTTATTCCCAACTACTGCCCGATAATATTATGTCTTTGTATCTTTTTCCAAATTTATCCTATAGATAGGGGGTTGTTCACAGCATCCATCTTTTCCAATTTCAGAAAATTACGCCTTAAATCTTTACTCTGATTGGTCACTCATAATTTTACGTTAGAAAAGTTGGTTCTTGTTCAACTTAAGGGGGGACGCCAGTCTAAAGCCGTTTTTGGCCGATTCGAGCCCTTTTCCTGGTCGGCAAAAAGGCTCAAAGACAAAGGTATCAGATTTCACACAGACTTGAGTAAACAAACTCGAAGAGGGCGACTTCTAGGGGTTCCTTACGCTTTCAAGATTAGTTACATTTTCCCAGTACATCCAACTTATTCGCACAATTTTTCGAATGTCCAACTCTCAAGCTAACGCTTTCAAATTATACACACCAAATAAATCATTTCAAGAGCTAAAGCTTCACTAAATCAAAGTCCAACTGACCGCTTTTGAACAAAAGGAAGCGTTAACCCCCTCAGCATAATTTATGCGCCCACATCCGTTTGATTCCAAGTATTTTAGGCTCTTTGTCGGGTGATAAGCAATTTGAAACGTTGGTATGTAAAGTATTCGAAGGGACAGTCAGCAGTGTTTTTTTATAAAAATGAAACGCAACCACTTTAGACGTAGATAATTTCGGAGACCACACTGCCTTTCGAAGGGACGATAAATAAAAGTTCAAATAGGGATAAAATCCTTTTAATAGACAGTGATAGACTATCATGTCTATTAAAGGATTTTATCCCTATTTGAACTTTTATTTATCACTTCAATAGAATATTTTTCGCTGCATTTTTAAGTACCAATTACGACAATATTGACTGCAGCGATCTTGCAGGCAAACCCAAAATAGGTTTTTGAGTTTTTTTTGGGATTTCAGGAAAAATAGGTTTTAAAAATAGGCTTTAGCATTTTGCTAAATCAAAATGTTCACCTGATTCTATTCTATTAGAAAAAGACTGAGACCGCCTAACTGCCTCAACTATTAATGTCAGTCAAACTCAAAACGCTTACTATGGGAGAGATAGGAAGGTCGCTTCAAGTATGGTCACCCCTTAATAAATTGCGAACGGGAAACATAGTCGGTGCTGTGGTAGTTTTGCTGATGTAGTTTTGATTTTATCCACGAACATGACTATAATGTGGCCCTGACACCCTACGCCAAAGTGGATTACTTTATCCCTTTTTCGTACGAGGAGACTTCTCGCTTTGTAGAAGTTTTTAAAATGTAAAAAGTCTTTTTAGAACACTTTTCATCTTTCTAAATTCAATTTTAGAATGAATTTACACTTGTTGCGATTCTTCTTGAGGGTCAACGTCTATTTTTCAAAAAGATTCTGCGTTCATTATAATTAGGGATATTCATTGACACAATTTATTGGAGTGAAAAAACAGAGTTTAAAAACTTAGTTTTATTATTTATTGGTTACTATGCTTTTGCCATAATATGAAACGCCCGTGCATTCAAAATTTAAACTGTTCATTATTTTTAATGTGATTCGCATATGAAAATCAAAACTTGTTCTATTTGTCGTATTTATACTATAAAATAGATTAACAAATTAAGTTTCTCTCTTATAGTTTATTGATTTAGGACTCAAGTGCAAATTCTACATTGGAGTTCAAAGGTTAACATTTTGGAAAAACAAAAGCTATGGAAAGTTGAAGACTCAAACCCAGAATAAAAAAAAAAAACCTGGATATAGAAAGCCCATATAAACATTCATACTTACAAAAAAAAAAAAAAAAAACAGCAACCCACAACTAAGCCGTTCAGTTTCAGACGAGTCTAGGGGTACAACTCTGTAAAACAATCAGCAGAGGAAGTTGAAAAGAAATACGTCTTCTATCACCTGTTTGATGTATGATTCAGTTAAAATTGGTGCTGAAATCAGATTTAAATTGGTGCTGAAAATTTACGCTAAAAGTTAATTTTGTAGCCGAACTTTTAAAAACTATTTGAAAAAGATTCTAATAGGCATTGTTAGATTTGATGCTAGATTCACTTAAACAATCCTAATCTTGCTTTTGCTCTAGTAGATAAAAAGGGCAGACAAATGAAATAAAGCCATGCAGAGACAGTGGATAATTTAAAATTACGAAAAAAATCAATTCTAATTAGTACCTGAATATATTTGAGGTATGTAAGAAACAACTATTGCAGATTAGTGTTTAGCGTATAAAGATAACATGAATTGAAAGAAAGAAATATAGACACAGCAACAAAAGGAAGAAAATAATTCTTAATTATACCTTATTTTGCCACTGTCACCAGAGCCGTTCAAAGAGGGGGGGGGGGGGGGGCAACCGGGACAGCTGCCCCTGGCGCCCTGGTTTCGTGGGGTTTGTGTCCACTTTTATCAATTTTTCACTTCGATTCGGCTTTTCCTTGCTTGTATTTGAGTCAGGAGGGGGGCACTGTAAATAATTTTATCATGGGTACCACCAAACCGAGGAACGACTCTGACTGTCACCCTAAATGTCGTATGGGCTAATTTCCAGTTTTAAGACAAGTTCAAAAAACCACTTGGTAAGCTGTTCTCAAAGGAAAGATCAGCAGGCGAATGCAGATCAGGTCAATCAAAAATGAAATCGAAAAGACAGGTCATCGATTCCAAAATTAAAAGGCGTTTCACCTGATGGTTATTATAATGGTCGGTTATTATCTAGTTCATAAAAGGAAAGACAAGCCATCCAGGGAAGGGGAATAACAAATTTACTGCCTCTAGCTCAACATCTATCTAACATTTTAACTACTACATACGAAAATGAAGCCCCGCTATTTACCCCGCTGAAGCCCCGCAAAATGAAGCCCCGCTATGAAATAGCCCCGCTATTTAGCTACATCACTGAAATTTTTATGCCTGGGAGGAACACAAACACTTTCGTTTTTTTTTTGCTGATCAGCAGTGGTGCTCAGAGCTTGTACTTCTAAAATTTTTAAGATAGAGATTCGGGAAGGAATTTATCTGAAGTTCGCAAAACATCAGCATTTATTTCGGAACAAATTATTTTTCTCAAATTATACTTCGAAACCAGCTTCAAGTGTGACAGCCTGAGGTGGCTATTGAGTAATATCAGCTCGGGGTGGTTCTAAGCGAGGATTTTTCCAGAAGAATTTTTCTAGGCTGTTCGAGAAGAAGCCCATGTTCGTTAAATATAGGGTTTCCTCATTAATAGCAGAGTGTTCACCTCAGTAATACTGTTGGCCCCCTCAAGGCTCTTAACAGATGTCCGCTGTTTTCCGTCACTGAAACTATTCTTCAAGCCTTTTAACCCTTTTTTTTTTATGGAAAATTGGTTTTACAACTAAACTTATCAAATTGGATTAAGAATAAATGTATTTCAACTCTACAAATTTCACAAAATATTTTTAAAAACCAAAGTGGGAACTCAGTAAAAATTATACCACAGAAGTAAAATGCAACAGAATCCGATCAAGGCACCAACAATAATAGCGTCTCGTCGCGTTCGAAGATTAATCTTCTGCACAAGGTTGTTGATGACAGGAAATCTGCTCGACATGTCGACCAATCGACTTCGCATCCGCTTTGAAGCCTCCCTTTGAGTGATTAAAGCATCTCTTCCTTCTATGGTGATCTCAATCTGCTCATCAATCAAACGTTCCGAACTGAAAAAAGGTTGAAAATAAAAACATAGCTACGATAATGAATCCCGCCCCGTTCCCCCACACACTCAGTACTGGAAAAATGAATAATGAATACCAGAATTTCTATGCCAAATAGTAGTAGCTAGTCCGATTTATGCATGCACGTAAAGACTGATGAGTTCTTACGACAGAGAATTCTGTCGTGTGAAGGATTTTTCTTAGGACAGAGGATTATGACGCATGAACGATTACGAAAAAACAGAGCAGGAAACAAACAGGGTTTGTGGTGCGCATACCCAAAGGTTGACTAGTCACGATGCGTGGTTCTGGGTCCCTCCGGATACGGACGACAAAAGCAGCCTAAGGCCAATCCCCAGAGAAGATTGCTGTGCTGTTCAAATCGTTAAGGGCAGATTTTGATTTGCAGAATTGGAGGGGTATCGCGGAGAGGCACCGCTGACGTTTTATGTACCAGCTGGTGCAGTGGTACTTTTGGCCTCTCTTTTGCCCGGAGCAAAATCCCGATTAGCACCCCCCCCCCCCTGTCTGCCACAAAATTTTTATGCCAAATTTTAACAAAATTTTCATTTATAAACTAAAATTATTTCCCATTTATTAATAAAATAATTCATTTTAAATTATTTTCTAATTCATTATTTAAACGATTTAATTATTATTAATTATTTTAATTATTTTTAACTATTATTTTTTATTTTATATATGCTTATTAAATTTGTTTATTTTATGTATACGAATTACAATTATTAAGATGAAAAATGAAGACTGAACTGCTTTCAGAAACATAGAAGAAATTATCAGAATAAGGAAAACCTATTCTGAGAGCTAAGAAAACTTACTCCTTATAGAAAATATTCAAACTCATCGTCAATTTGCTTTATCGAAACAGTAGAGATAGAAATAAATGGATTGAGCAGATAAAAATTTACAAGGACCTTTTTGCAAATTATCCAGTAGTCTAGGAATTCATATTAATTGTTCAAATGAAAACAGATCATTATGAAAAGATGAAAAAAATAAATAATGAAAGAAAAAAACTCTTTTTTTAATAATGTTGAATAAAAAAAAGCAACTTCCATTTGAGCCATAAGCTTGCCAAAGCCATTAACTCCCTAAAAACAACAGATCAAATTTATAAGCCAAACAGTGTAAAAGCCTAGTTTCCAGACGTCTTAATAGGTTTTTCGGATTAAAACATCAATAATTTGAATAAAATTCGTTAAATTTGGAAATATTAAGAAATTTGCTCAAGATCAAATTCCCATTTTTTTAATACCCGTTTCGAGAGTGCCATCATCTGACGATATGCCACTCATTATTCAACTAAGAAAGGTTCTTGTAGGATAACCATGTCTGGGAGGTCATTCCGCATGGTGACAGCACATCGGCCAAAAACCTCTTTCTGTATTTCTGGCACGGAGATCCATGCTGGAGGTAGTCCTGACGAGCAGTGGTATAGCGAGTGCACACATCGGTTTAGCTCTCCCAGGCATGAGCTTCGACGGTTCCACCGAAGGACGATAGTACATATACTTGTACGGCATAGACGCCGCGTGAAGACGCTCTTGTAATAGCTGAGAAGGATTGGTAACGTATTTATGGGATGTTCCTGCTCCGATTGCTCCACTTTGGATTTGCTGTGGAAAAGTAGAACGTGTCTTTGGGGCACACATACAAAGAGAAAAAATAAACAATAGTAGAAGGACAAACTGATTAGGGAGGGTTTTTGAATCGGAGAATAAGTCCTAGCAACGGAAGCATTCTGCACATGCGCAGTCTGTCAAAATTTTACTCCTATCTGACAAAGAGTATAAGCTCTCGTTATTTCAAGATTCTTTTCAATTTCGTCTTCCTTATAAAGCGAAACTTTTGTACCGTGATTTTTCTGTAAAATAGAATAGTAGCGAGGGTTGGCATTGAAAAAAGGTAAAAACACGATCACTAGACTCCTCGACTTCCTGCTTCAGTTGTCTCACACCACCGATTTGATGGAAACTAATTCACGATTCCAATTTAATCTTTTCTTTAATTTCGATTTTTTTTTTTTTAATTCTTTGGTTGATGTTTTATGACAGATACGGGACTGGCAAATCCCATAAAAAAAAAAAAAAACTAGTTTAAAGAAAGAAAAAAAAAAGTAATTCGCTCATTCTGGCTGCCTTCATATGAAAGGTGTTATGTTACAAGACATAAATCTTACAACAGAGCAGAAATACTGAAAAAAATGTTTTTATGTTTTGTTTGAACTATTGAATAGGTTTTTACGATCTGTAAACCCGGCAAAAGTAAATTTGTGCAAAAACCTCATATCTACCAAAGGAATATATCATCAAATTAATTCTGCACCTAGTCAGGTGTCACTTTCTTATTCCTCTAGACCCTTGTTTTGTAAGCAACATTAGAGTTTGTTTTTACATTTTCTCCCTCGTTTGTTGTTCATCTGTGTTGTATAGTTCCTATAAGCTTTAGTTTCTGGAGTTTATTAATTCGCCAGATTTAAATTAATGCGCACAGTATTAAAATTTCAATTCAGTTAAGCCGAATACGTAATTTAAACTATATTTCTGCAAGGCAAAGAGGGAACAGGTATAATGCATTTTGGAAACAAAACTTGTCAGGTTCGTACCAAAACGAATGCTGAAATCAGGCATAGACCCCTGAATCCATTCATGAAATCCGTCCAGGAACTCAAAAAGAAGGCCAATCATATAAAAGATGTAGCAAATAATGTAGCGAAAATCACACATTTTCGACGTAATACCTTAAATTAGTTCTCCTTTTCCCAGACCACACTGCCTTTCTATGGCGAAACAAATAAACGATGAGTCCACTTATTTAGACAATGAAAATAGGTACAAAAGTTTAGATAATTCGAGCATATATACAGTGCTCGTCATCAGCAGAAATACTAAAGTATTAAAATTAAAACTAACCTATTTATACAAAACGACATAATTAACTTCATTGGAAATTCATTTTACATTTAGGCAGTAAAAAAGAAGAACATTTACATCTCAAGACTTTGAATGAACTCTGTCAGTGAACTCTCTCAGAAAAATCTTGGGAATGAACCAGATTTTAATTATTTTATTTTGTATGAATATGTTAGCTTTAATGTTAATACTTTAGTATTTCTACTGATGACGATCGCTGTATATGTGATCGATCGAAGTATCTAGACTTTTGTATCTGTTTTCACTGTCTAAATAAATGAACCTATCCCCATTTGAACTTTTATTTGTTTCGTCTAGAATCATGCAAATCTTGGAATTTTTAAGGTCGAATAGAAGGAACACAATTTTAGAAACGAATTTAATTCCTTTACGAAGGGGCTTTAATTCCTTTAGAAAGGGATACAGATTGGATCATGCTATCAAGCAATCTTATTTTGAAGGCAAAGACCTTAGAGCATAATAGACTGTAAATAACACTGTCCTAAAGGAACTCGAAGCTTTTTTCTTTTCTAGGCAGAATACACCTTGCGTGTGACAGCTCAATGAGCTCAAGCTCAACATAATCAAGGAAATTAAGAAAAGCTAAAATATTCATCTAGGCGAAGCCTAATTCCTTTCCGGTTTCTCGCCGTAATTTTTACAGGCTTCTGGAGTACAACAATATCGCTGTGACATTCTGTCGACCTGACATTTTGACTGTTCTCAGGTAATTTTTATAAAACTGTTTGCGAAGTTGTTCTGAAAAGGAGGATCAGGAGCGAAATGTAGAACAGCAGGGTCGAAGTGTTGATGGACATGCACTACCCTGCTGATCTTTCCTTTTTGATCAGCTCAGCAAACAATTTTGGTAATTATTTCAGAAGTTTGAAAATGTCAGATATTACCATTACGTTTGGGCGTAGACACCAACTTGTCTAGAGGGGAGCAGCCAACTGTGTGATGGAGGGGGGGGGGGCTTATAAATGCTTCCCAAGGTCCTTTGAATATAGGTCTTTAAAAACTCGTCATTCAATATTTCGCTAAAACTCGGCCTTTAGCATTTTCTATGTTCTACTTTCTCCGAAATACTATAATATAACAGACCCACTATCCTACTTTCAATTTCCAGAAAACATAAACACCATAAAAGCGACTTGACACAAATCACATTACGGTTAGATAACAGCTTCTTGTCCTAAGAATTCAATTCAAAAGTTCACAGTTAGGCAAAATTAAATATCAAAATTGGTATAGGTGAGACCAGCCCACGTTTAGCCAAAGCAAGTAATCTCAATATAAAAAAAACCATGGGGACTTCTGGTGGATTATAAAAGCTCTGACAGATGGCAGTGTATGTTTTAAAATGTCTGGCCTTGATTAATACTTTTACCAATAATATCAAATTGGATCACGTATTATAGTGATTAAATCTGGAATTTTGTTCAATTTTTGTCTGAAGGCATACACCTAATTACGAATTCTAGAAAAGTCGTAAACTCACGTTGTATTCTATTTTATTTACCTGTCTTTTGGCAGTTTCCGGAACGTGCCATCTTCACCAGTTCGCTCTAAGTATTTTTTCATCCCACGGGATGGCGAACTCCCACGTTCAGCCACAATACCCGGGGTTGGTTCGACAGACCGTACAAAGGTGTCTGAAAGTGGGATATGCTTATAAAAGCTGTATAAACAACATATTTTAAGGTTGAAGGCAAGCTCAAAAATCCAAAACTTCATTTATTCTGGCGTTGTTTAATCTTGTCAGACAAGGAGGTGAACTGAAAATCTATTTTTCCTTGTTAAATTTCATTCAAGATAAAATGCTTAAAATTAAAACAGAAGAGAACAGAAAGAGAGGCGGCTGGGATCCAGAAGAGAAGAAAACATCAGTTCGTTCTGTTTTAGTAGACAAAAAGTCAGTCGGATTATCTGGGAGTACCATGGGTGTCCCTAGAGGAACGCTGCAAGACTACATGAAAAAATTTGAGAAGCTGAATATCCCTCAACAAAGTCTTGACCTGAGTTTCTATACACCCTGTTACAACACATGATAAATATTTACAGAGGAACAAGAAAAAGGACTAAAAAACCTATTTGAAACCGATAGCTGATATGCATTTTGACTGTACTCTCCTAGAAGCACGTAAATTTGCATAACCTATTCCATTATTAAGAGTATAAAAGTACCAGATAACAGGCAATGCAAAGGTAGTTGAGACAGTGGAGGAATAGCAGGTACAAATTGGTGCCGTAGTTTTATGGATCGCCTTAAAACTGTATCAGTAAGAACGTCAAAAGGTACAATCTTATGACGGGCAACTGCTTTCCACCGTCGCAGTGTAAGAGGTTTCTTTAACAACCTGGAGTGAGGCCTAGATAAACACATGTTCATACACCAAAACATTTGGAATGTCGACGAATCGGTTCTGAAAAACATCCCCTAGCCAGGTGAAATCATTGCATAGCGAAGCCAGAAGTAAGTAGGGAAGGTCGCGTCAGCAGAAAGAGGTCAGTTGACCACGATTTGTGCTGGTGTTTATGTATTGAGAACACAGTCCCTCCTTTACTTGTTTCCCCCGGAAAACAGTGTCCGGAAATTTTACTCAAAGGAGCTTTACCAGGAACCATCATGATCGGCTCAGAAAATACTTCTGGCTGTATGACTGCCTCTCATTCCTTGCTTTACTTGCAGCATTTTATCAATCAAGTCAACCCTCCAAACAATCACCTGTACTTCTGAAAACAGACGACCAGATCAGCCGATACACCATTGAGTTGCTTGGTCTAGCTAAAAATCATGGTGTCGTACTTTTAACTGTCCCTACCCACACTACTCACAAACTATAGCTTGTGAAAAGAAGAGCCATGGGGCGCCTTAAGGCCTACTACGACCAGGAAGCCATAAATTTTATGACTGCCAATAAATGTAAAACTATATCAGTTCATACCATTGCTGAGCTGCCGGGGAAAGCATATCCAAAGGCTTTCACTCCTGAGAATATAATCAGTGGAATCAGAGCAAGTGGGGTCAACCCCACCAACATAGATGTCTTTAAGGATTATGAGTTCCTCTCGTCATATGTCTTAGAAAGAATGCCTAATACGTCTAGTGAAGCACTTACCAATGAAGTTTCTATGCTCAGCGTAAGTACTGTGCGACATTTAGATTCCTTCTTTGACATAGATCCCGAAACAGACGCAAGGAAGGTTCTGTCTCTAAATGAGAAGCAAAGGTCAGCAGATGATTCGTTAAAAGAGATCGTCCATGCAAACCTCAATCCAAATGGCTCAACACGAAAAATGAACAGGACAAAAATATGGAAAAGTCAGAAGAGCTCACTGACATCCCTCTGAAAGGACGCATTACTGTTGGGATAAAAGCTGTATCTGCCATGACAGCCTTAGTCCTGGAGTGGAAGAAATTCAGAGAAGTGAAAAGGCTAAAAAGCAAAAGCATGTTTCTCGCAACAAGAGTTGCAGTCGGAGTGATGATTCTGACGTAGATGATACAACAATTCTTCTGACTGTATACAACAATTCTTTAGACTCCAGTATGGAGATTGAAGGTGAGTCCTCTACCAGAAACATCCAATTTGACCCTGAGAAAGTCAAGACTGGTGATTACATTCTGGTTGAGCTGAAAAGCAAGAAAGAAAATCCTGTTCACTATATTATCATCATAAAAAAAGTAGCAACTGAAGAAATAAAGGCCCACTTTCTGAAGGAGACTGGAGCAAGAGACTTTGCGCTAACTGACGAGACGGATAGTGTCTTAAAGACAGAAGTTGTAATGAAACTGCAACCCCTGACAGGTTTAAACACCAAGATTAACGGAACGGCTTACTTTTGGTGTTAATCAGTAAACTTATAATTTGAAATTAATACTCTTTAGCTTTTTAAAAACCTTATTGAAATTAATTTTTTAGTTTTCTACACGAACCCTATTCTTTCTTAATTTTATATCCGAAAAGCAAGTTTTAATGTTCCCCTGGTCACTTTTCTTCTTCTTTTATCAGGTGGCCAAATGTAAGCCATAGACGGCAGAACCAGTACCGGGGAGGCCCAGGTTCGGCACTCTTGACCACTTGGATAAAAACGCATCAGTGTGGAAAAATGGTCGAGCGTTTCTAATTGCCTTTTAAAGGATGGTATTAATGAGTTACTTTGCTTTGTCATACTCAGCAACTTTTTATTGCTTGAATCAATTTTGGAAATTAGAAAAGTCAAAACCTACCGATCGTGGCCCAGTCTCCTATCTATATATCGGACCCAGAACCAGAATTGAATATCGAAACGTAACCATTAATATCGGAAACGATATTTGGAAATTTCTGTTTGTTTTCCGTTTTTTTTTCAACCATCTACCAGGTAACATCCAACAGAAAAATTCCAACATACGAAAAGTTCTCGTTAATATCTTGTGTAAATTTCAAGTTCTAAAGAGGGGCAGCTGTCCTCCTTCCCTACGCCCATGCCTTTAGGTATAATTGTACCGTGAGTAATATGTGATATATTTAAAAAACAAAAAAATAAAATTCTTTCCTTCTAAGGATAATTCCGACATAGATTAAACTTCCCCTAATAAGTTTAAATCCCGTTTCAAAAAGAAAATTCTTAATCAGAAAAAAAAACTGCATTTTAGTCTCAGCCAAACATCGACGCTAATCACGGGAGACGGTTTTAAATTTCGCGAAGATGCTTGGCAATAAAAAAAATCACTAGATACAAAGTTCACAGGAAGTTTAAGTTATTATAGCAGTATGAATGTTTAATCATAAAAAATATTAAAAACAAATTATTGGGATGGGCAGTTAGCATAATGAGTTTAGTTTGCAAACATAATAACAAGGTAGCGGCCCCTCCACAGGACTTGGGCCAATCGTGAAATAGCTCTTAGCGCGCAGAATCAAGAATAATGTCTTATAGTGTTGGAAAAGTGTTTTTCGGGGCATGATGATGAGAGCATTCATTTTTCGATGTTACTGAAGTTTGTCATATATGCGTATATTGCTGTACACCTAAATATGTAAGTCTAATAAACCTATTACTTTTCTAATCGTGTCATTTTACATGTATGTCTGTATCTAGCACCATAGTAGGTAACTAGTTCAATTGTACTCCATTGGTAACGCTCCCAAGAATATGATTGACAAGGAGATAACTCGAGGAAGCGAGGTTACACTCCTGGATTGATAGTTGGAGAATTTCTAACCTACTATAGTTACGCATTTTATTTTCTCACATTAAGCGAGTGGCTTGGTCACCCATTTACCTTACTCCCCATTGCTGTGGCGTATAGTCCTCGATGGCACAATCTTTAGCGTTATAAGTGGCGCGATCGGAGAACTGATAAGGTGCAAGTTCACAGCTTTAAACCTTAACAGCGCAGTTGGCGTGATTGGTATACAGATTTAAGCCCCCCAGCATTAACATTTAAAATCCCCCAACATTACATTTGGCACGGTCAGACATCATTACCATAAATGGTGCAGCCTTTAATGCCACAAATGGCGAGGTCGTAAACTTGGAGGAAAGCATGCGAACTAGTTATGCTACAAACTTCGTAATTTAAACTTATATCATTGGGAGAGATACAGACTTATAAGAAAAGTGATTAGGCCTATAACCGCTAAGATATTATAGGAAAACCCTTTAAAATATCTCATAGGAGATAATAGCCTCCCCCAAATAGGTTAAGTGAAAAAAAGTTATTTTGAGTTATTCAAACGCAAAAATGTCAGAAGAATTAAGCGAACTATTAATGGCGCAAAAATTGGTCACGAACAATTTAGAGATAACAAAATCTATTCCGCAATATGATGGACAAACAGATATCGACGAATTTAATATCCAATTGGCCCAGTTTGTAGAATTAACAAAAACAGAGCTAGAAACGTTAGTTGGTATGCTCCTACTAAGATTAAGAGGGCAGGCCTTATCCTTCCTAAAGCAAATTGAAAATACTATAGGGGATGATGACAGCTTGCCGATAAATACAATAGAAAATTTGTTAACGGCATTCAAAGATAGATTCATCGAAACTAGTTCAACTAATAAATTAAAACACGGAATGGTATGTTTTGATCATACACAGAATATAAGAGAATATCTTCTAATATACGGATTTCAGTAGAAGCAAAATTCGAAAAAGGTTCAGGAGAATTGTATGATAAAATCATACTACACACCTTTTTGCAAGGGCTACCTCCAAAATTATATAGAATGGTAATATCCAAAAACATCCAAACATCTAAAACGTTGGCAGTTCAGGAAGTTGGTCGAATGATCGAAATTGATACGATGGTGGCAAATCACAGTAAAACAAAAATAAATAGCCTAGGCGAATGACACGCAACCCTGACCTTCAAGGGCGATCAAGCTTCTACAAAAAACTTCTGTTCAAGGGATAATTCCCCAGTGCCACAAAGAAATAAAACGCAAGAACCCGCTAGGCAGAAAACAGTATGTTTTCAGCCCGTCAAACAAATTAGTTATGAAAATAACCCAACAATAATAAGATACTATATTTGTAATCGTGTTGGGCATATCGCGAGAGAGTGCCGTTATGTCCCCAATCGCACACCAAGGATTGCCGTCGGTAATGCGCAAAATTATGGCAACCATTTGTTCGGGGAAACAAATTTTAGCGCCAGTGGTGCACTAGGCTATAGCCAGGCAAGATTGCGCCAATCAGTACCTCACAGCGCGTACCAACCAAATTTGTACAATCCTCCCCCCAATGGACAAATTAATTATCGATTTGAAAACCCAAATACTCGCCAAAGCCAATATAATGCGAGAATGGTATATAGAAATCCCGAAAATTTGCCTACGGGAAATGAAAATTTTTCAAGCCAACGGCATTTGCAGTTGACGCCAGCACCCGGCACTGGCGCTAGAAATCCAAAGTACCGTAATAATACATGGCTAAATCGACAAACAAATGTAAATCAATTAGCTAGAGATTCCATGGGTATATCTGAATCTCTATGGCAGACACCGACGGATGAAATAAGTCTGCAGGGAAACGTGTCAGGCCCCTCAGAAGAATAAATTGGACCCAGAGGGTGCCTAGAATATTTTATAGGTCCAACCCAATAATAGTACCGTCCTTTAGTGATAGTAATAATAAGTTACCTATAATTAATGATTTTTGTGTGGCAAATGTTTACTTTAAGGCTTTAATTGACTCCGGTGCCACGGTTAATATCATAAACTCATGCGTATTTAATATGTTGCCTCCGCATATTAGGCGACAGAGGAGTTTTAATAATCCCAATTTAACTAGCGTGACAGGGCATAAATTGGATGCAAAAGGTTCAATTCGCCTAGACGTAAAAAGGGATAATAGAATTTTTCCGACAAACTTTATAATATTCAACAATTTTCCGTATGAAGCCATCATCGGCGCAAATTTTTTAAGGTCTAATAGAGTACTATTAGATGTAGCGAACGAAAGGCTTGTCTACCCGGCTAAAGTAGGGGAAGGAATTTCTACTTTAAGAAATTGCAACTGAGGTTACGAAGAGAATGTAACAGTAAATAAAATTTCTGGCGGTATAATATCGCAATCTTTTGAACCTCATGTCTCGCCACAAAGAGGACATGGCATAATCAGAAATTTGTTTAATTATTCTGAGAGACATTGCAGAAATGAAGTAAATTTAAATAATAAGTGTATTGAATCTGCAAAAATAAAAATAGGAGATATGCGACGATATAGGTCGAATGAAATCAAGGAAATAGTGGAATTATGGAAAAAAGTTGGGAACCCCAATGCGGTTCAGGCACAGCCAATGTTATTGGCGGATAGCGCCAGTCTAACTTTAATAGACAATGAAAATAAAGAAAAATATTATGGATTCGCAATACGGAAAACAAAAGTCCATCCCAAAACGATGCATCGAATTCAATTATCACAGATGATTGAACCAGTGGATAGCAAATCCAAAATATGGCTCACGATCCTGTCAAATGAAATTCCTGAAAATCTGTTATGCGAAGAGCAGATTATATCTTACGACAGCGTCGATTTTCTGGTAGCGTCGGGGCAGTTTTCTACAAGTACATGAATTCGCCTCCCTCAGACGAGCTATCTCGAATTGTGCCCCCCTTTGTCCAGTCGACAAGGCAGACACGAAGGCACACAGCTCGGTCCAATTATCTAAAGAAGAATACGCCAAAAACCGAGTACTTGAGGAACAGCTTCATCCGGCGTTGGCACTTCTAAATGGAACGATCTTCCTGGGGATATTATCCCTGCAAATCCCTCTGTTTGACACCTTCAAAAGAAGGTTCAACAGACATTTAAAACCTCGAGGCCATTGAAAGAGGTAAATGAATAGCGGCATATCAGATACTTTGAAGTACCTGGCGCCGTGAATATGGAATAAAAAAAGACAAAGGAGAAGGTTATATTGGGGTAACTAATAACCACGAAAATGATACAATTACAATAAAAAAGCAGACTTGTTTAGTTCAAATCCAAGTTATCTCGTAGAATGATTTAGATAGATGGGAAAATTCCAAAAGAAACCTAGTTAACGGCATTAAAACCTCATTTAACAAATACCCTCTAACTAAATCGCAATTCTTAAACAAATTTAATATGGATCATATTGCGGACTTAGAACTTAAGAAAAAATTTTGCGAATTATTATGGAATTTTAAAGATGTATTTTCCGCATCTGAAGATGACATCGGACTGATACCATTTTATGAACATTCAATTCTAACGACCGGCAATCCTGTCGCGAAGCAGCCATATCGTGTGGCGTATAAGCACAAAGAGTGGTTAAAAATAAAATTAATGAATTAGAAAAAAATGAAATTATACGCCCCAGTATAAGTCCGTATTCTGCACCAGTGATCTTGGTACCAAAAAAGAATGGTGATCTAAGACTTGTAGTAGATTAGAGAGCCCTCAAGAAGCAAGTAGTTAGTGATAAATTTCCTTTACCAAGAATAGACGAAATCCTTGACTCTATTTCAAGTAAAAACTAAATTTTCACTTCTCTGGACCTGACCCAAGGCTACCACCAAGTGAAAATAGCCGAAAAAGATTTCCATAAAACTGCATTTTCTACAACTGAATGTGGTTCCTACGAATACTTAAGAGTACCTTTTGGACTTAAGACAAGTTCAAAGGCGCTATGTAGACCCTTATTACATCTATTAAGAGGATTGAAGAATATCATTCATTTTGTTGATGATGTCATATGCGTAGGAGAAAACACTGAACAACACTAAGCAACATTATCTAATGTGTTCGAGAAATTCAGAGAGGGCAATTTAAAATGCCGGCCGGAAAAAGTAAATTTACTTCAACCTAAAATTAAATTTTTAGGAGTAGTGGTGACGCAAGGAGAGATATCCCCAGACCCAGACAAAATAAAATGTGTTGAAAACCTCAAACCCCCTAGAACTATGAATGAATTAAGAGGAATTTTAGGTCTTACTGGCTACTTTAGAAATTCGTGCGCAATTACGCCCAAATTGCGAAACCCCTCACGGAGTTAACTAAAGGGAACTCCCAAAATGTTACCTGGTCCCAGGAAGCTCAAACTTCCATAGACCGTCTCAAAAAGGCACTCACTTCTGAACCAATATTATCGCTGCCTGATTTTGAAAACGGACAATTTGTGGTCACAACCGATGCTAGTTCAAAAGGCATTGGTGCTATTCTTTCGCAAATAATTCCAATAGGAAACCCTGATCCTTTACAAGGACCTTCTAATCAAAAAAAAAATAGAAAAAGTTATTCCGCCACAAACTTAGAATTATTATTTATAATCCACCATTTGGACAAATTAGACACTCTTTAATTGGTAGAAAACTTATACTACGATCAGACCATAAAAGCTTGCAGTACCTGCGCACATTTGAAAACCCCACGGGAATTCTAGCTAGATGGATTATGAAAATCCAAGATTTAGATTACGAATTTGAATATTTAAAAGGTAAACAAAATGCAGCTTGTGACTTTTGAGTAGATTCCCAGAAAATATGCCATCGGAAGCCGAGGAGAACAAAATTAACGCTATCAATACTAAGAGTAAACATAAATGTAAGAAAAAAAAGTCAAAGACACAGTAAAGAAAATAAGGATAACTATTGTCCCTTGTCTTTAGAAAATATAAAAAGAAATCAAAAAAGGACGAAATGTGTGTAGCACTTATTAATTATTTTGTGAATGATGATGCGTTACCAGATAAATTCAAAACTCTTAGAAAAGAGATAGATAATTTTTACTATGATCTTGATGAAGAAATACTATGCAGAATCGTGACTGCTGAGGCAAATAGAAACCAAACCTCAATAATACCTGTATTACCCCAAAACTTAATAATACCTGCATTTGAGTATTTTCATTCAGATATAGGTGGACATTTAGGAATAACAAAAACCTTCCATAAATTAAAACAATATTTTTAAGTGCCGTCGGCATTAACAAAACTTAAAGAATTTGTAAGTACATGCGAAGCGTGTAACTTAAGAAAAAAAACCCCAAGCCTATCCTAAAACCCAGTGGGAAGAGTCCCGGTAGCGAGGTTCCCCTTCGATATTGTCTCATTTGATTTATATGGAACCAGTGTAGGCTTACCTTTTTCCAACAGAGGCCATACTTGTATTCTTTCTGTTATAGATCACTTTTCCGGATTTACTTTTGCAAAAGCATTAAAGAATCAAGGCGCTTACGCCACGAGTAAGGCGTTAGCGAAATTATTTTAAAATTTGGCATTCAAAATAAGGTTATAAGTGATAACGGAAGCAATTTTGTTTCAAAAGTAACAAAAGACTTAATGAGTTTTCTTGATATAGAGAAATTGGTGACATCCCCTTATCATCCACAAGCTAATGGTAAAATAGAAAATAGGCATAAAATATTTTCGAATGTATTAAGCATTTATACAAAAGACAACAGGAACGATTGGGATCAATTCTTACCTTATTTAACTAACATAATCAATACTGCTTATTCAGAAACAACCAAAGACAACCCTTTTTATTTACTATTTGGTCGCGATTTTAGAATCCCGTATGATGAGATTATTGAGTCCCGACAATATTATAATAACTTCGGAGGATTACAAACAAAATTCATAAATAGGGTGAGGAAAACTTATAAAATAGTAAAACAAGAGTTGGAAAAATGTAAAATAAGTCAAGAGCTAAGAAACCTACCCCAAATCAAAGGGAATATAGATTTTAAGAAAGGAGATTGTGTCTACCTAAAAAATGAGGCAAAAGCGGAAGGCAAAAAACTTTCCAATAAATATTCTGGACCGTACAGATAGGTCAAAAAGTACGCTAACGAATATACTTTTAAAATGGTGAACCCCGATATGGAAGAACTTACAAGGCACATGTTAGCCAAATAAAAAGAGCAAAATTTCCAGAAAGATAGGTATCGCGTCCTTGTCTACCGATTCGTCAGACGCAGAAAACGAGCCCCCTAAATAACGATTGGCAGAGCTAAAACCTTTTAATTTCAAACAAGATTATTTTGAAAACGATAGCGACGAGGAAAACTTTGAAGAATTTTTAGCTATGAAAACAATCTAGTTATTCCCAACAGAAAATCCCTAATACCAGTAAGAATAAAAAACCAAAAAGCTCCAAAAGTTCATCATCGGAGAGCGCAGGAGAATTAGATTATACGATATCTCCGAAAACCCAATTTTTTTCCTGATAGAATTTCGAACCCTTGTCCCCCCAAAAGATTTCCAGACGATATGGTTTCCCCAGCAACCCCAATAGAGAGACCCCTGTCGCTACAGGAGGAATTGAACAGAGCTGTAGAAACTCCACGTAGTACTGTAAAAAACTCCTCCCAAAGATTCAATTAAAACAAATCTGCTAGAAGCGATGGATATAGTAAATTTCCCCATAAAAACGAGGCAAAGTACGTTGCCTTGGAGTCAAACTCCCAAGGACACCCAGGAAGGACAATATCATGATATAACCGTGTCCAAGGTCAAGCCTAAACAATGGACTTCATGGAGGAAACACTAGTGCAAAAAATGCCCCATCCCCCTGAAGACATGGCATTAAACAGTAGAGGAACCCCGCAAAAACTTTCGATTCCTCTCAGAGCTCTCAAGAGTCTTCCAAATCTCCCTAGTTGAAAACTCAAGGGGAGGACTTAGAGAATAAACCTTCTACTTCCAGAGGAGTAGAAATTTACGAAGGAAGGGCAGGTGATAACTCAAAAACGCAAAGTGCCACTCCTAAAAGTTCTAATGCGGAATCATCGGAAACCAGTTCCGAAGAGCCTGACGGCGAATCAGACCATATGGTAGTTAAAGAAATAGGGAAATCAAAACCGACTTCAGTGGCCGCGCACGCGAAAGAAACAAAATTAAAAGGTCAAAGTTTTTGAAAAAAAACAATACAAAACATTTGATCTTATATCGCTAGCAAAACCTAAAAGAAAATACCACAAGAAACAGAAGAAAAAAGTAACGACACAATCGGGTAGAACGGTTAAAAAAACCCGATTAATGGAATTACCCTTAGTCAGTATAGGATTAAAAGATTTTTAATGGATAGGCGTCATAAAAGGAATAATAATTTAAAAACTTTTAGCTCACTATATCGAATACGTTGAAAAACCTAGAGCTTCCGAACGATCTATTGGTCTATTTGATGTACATAGACACAGATAAGTGTAATGAAAATGACATAGTATTCGAATTGAAGTTCCTAAGCACAAATATAATAAGTCCTAAAATAACCAATTTTAAGGCAATTAACCTGTCGTACACTATTCCCAATATAGAAAGTGAGGAAATGAAAACCTCATATGGTCCAAAATAGAAAAGAATAGAGGAACGTTACCACTTACAAGATAAGAGAAGCATTAGACTCCCAGCTCCCCCTATTTACTAATGAAGACCAGAGATTAACGTACGTGGATAATAGATACGGATTATTTTCAAACAATTTTTGGTAGAACATACTACTGACCGTATGTTTCGTATTCGCGATTTCCCTGACCATGAGAACCTTATTAACTTTTAATTATGGAAGAGTTTTGAGACTAAGAAGGCAAAACCCAAAGGAAGAACACGGGGAAACAGCTGAAATGCAGAAGTTAAACCCGGAACCTCATGAGAACGTCTAAGCCAAGAAAAGGGAAGACATTAAAAAACGAGTGGGTATAGAGGTCTCCACTCGTCCTTGCTATATCTTGTTCCCCTCATTGTAAGTGTCGTTTACGTAAAACCGTGCGGCTAGGACGCTGCAACATGCGTTTCTTAAACAGCACGGACGTGCGTGAACAATGAAGGCTTGAAATATGTTGTAAACTGAGACCTCAAAATAAATGATGTAGTGTAACTTAGGTTTAAATGGTTATTTTAAATCTAATGTAGAATTAAATAAGGGTTGAAGAAGATTAAGATAAAGCGTGTGTAATAACGTATACTAAGGACAATAATAAGAGACCTTATTTAAAGTAACAATTTCATTTTTTAAAATCAATACATGTGCATTAACATTAGCATTTGCTTATATTGCCTTGTAGCGTAACGCTAACCATTAAGTGTAACCAATTATACTGCTTATTATGTATTATGACGACTCGTTTTAAAGAACGTGTAATTCTGCCTGCTCGTTGTTTTTATTACAGGAATTGGAATGACCTATCGGAAACCATTAATTACAATACGTTGTCCAGTGCAGATACAACCTAGTAGCATCTATTTTGATCATACCTCAACAAACGAAGAGTACTCACCATAGACTCCAGGCAATTTTCGTCCTAGCTTCGTTTACGAAATTACAGTTACCTTTTGATCGTTGTTTCCTCGACCACAAACCATATTACGTATCAAGTAACACTATATTTGAATCTCAGTATCCAGTGCATTATCGAACTATACAAACACATAAACCCTGAGAACTCCATCGACCAGTTGATAATCCTTATGGACCCAGGAATTCTCATTTTAGAAGTTTTTTGGGAGCCAAAATCGAGTTTCTAAAATACTTCCATAGACAAGCCTGTACCATATGACTGTATAGTTATGATATTTGATGAACCCAAAAAAAATTTATGCGTCGCAGATTCACGCGTCGAATCCCTTTCGACCATTTCTCGGACCCATCCTATCACCTCTATCAAATGCGAAAAGTTCATATCTCTGTTATCCCATAAATGTTACGAGATAATTTCTGAAAAATGGACCTGGAAACCAACCACTGAATTACAGAAACCAAAAATTAACCCCAGTGACTAACCTCTCAGTGACAATATACTCCTCCCACAAGTTAAAGACAATATGTTGAAGGAGTCACTAAAGTTTGATGTCGACCCATTCCGAATCCAAACATCAATTACCCTGTGATTAGCCAAGGAATGACCGCAAAAGCTAATAGATGCAAGCCATGCACGACAATTTTATAAGAGAACTATAATCTCTAAGTCCACTAACGAACAATTTTATACGAGAATTACATTCTCTATGTACTTTAAAAATATCCCAAGAACGACATCCTGGGAGAAAAATCAGCCCATCTATTATCAACGCAATCCCAGTGTTCGACCCCCTTAACGATAAGGCACCTTATGAACTATCCAAAAACAGCAGGTGAGAATGAACTCTGATATCAAAATTTTCCACATACCCGTACCTGGGAGTATCATTTCCCGTTTGACAATTAGAGAAAGCATTTCGTGCAAAATGAACATAACCATGCTCGAACTGTTCTGTGAAGAAACTATATTGTTAAAGTGTTTTAAAATTTTTGCCAAGACGAAAGGAGTGAAGGACCATAATTTACAACAGAAGGAGTGAGTACGCTAAGAGACACGTAAGGTGGTGAAATAGGCGTGAATTTTACACATGTCACATTTTAATAGTTTTGATTAAAAATAGTTTTGAAAAACAACTTCGATAACTTATTATCAGAAATATATATACGAACAAACCAGTGAAAAGTGTAGTGAATACTTTAAATCGTTCATATATATATATATATATATATATATATATATATATATAATATATATATTATAATATATATATATTATATATATATATATATATATAGTATATATATATATATGTATATATATATATGAATAATATATATATATATATATATATATATATATATATTTTAAATCGTTAAATATATATATATATATATATATATATATATATATATATATATATATGTATTGCTATTTACTTAGATAGAGTTAATGTAAAATCAATGTATTTCCCCATTAATTTAGCGTAGATAGGAAGCATAATTATCCTATAGTAAACAAAATAAATTGTAAAAGGTGAATTTTCCAAAAATCTTATAGTAAAAATAGAATAGCCCCAACCTTGTTGGGAATGTAAAGTCATTAGTGTTAGATGTAGAGAAAAAAAAAATCTTTAGTATAGTAGCTAGGCTAGAACCATAGATAATCTTAGTCCGGTAGATGAACTTTAGAAAGGAATATATAATAAAATAAGAAAAGTAATAGAGAAAATTTTTAGCACTCCTGATTAAGCTTACATACAAGTATAAAATAATACAATAACAATTAAAATTACGTAGGACTAATAGTTAATAAATAGCGAATATTTCAAAAACCCAAGGGCAAGCAAGTCCTAATGACGGGACGTCATTAAATAATGGGAAGGGTAATATGTACCGTGAGTAATATGTGATATATTTAAAATACAAAAAATAAAATTACTTTCCTTCTAAGGATAATTCCGACATAGATTAAACTTACCCTGATTAAGTTTAAATCCCGTTTCAAAAAGAAAAATTCTTGATCAGCAAAAAAAAAACTGAATTTTAGTCTCAGCCAAACATCGACACTAATCACGGGAGACGGTTTTGAATTTCGCGAAGATGCTTGGCAATAAAAAAATAACTAGATACAAAGTTCACAGGAAGTTTAAGTTATTATAGCAGTATGAATGTTTAATCATCAAAATATATTAAAAACAAATTATTGGATGGGCAGTTAGCATAATGAGTTTAGTTTGCAAACATAATAACAAGGTAGCGGCCCCTCCACAGGACTTGGGCCAATCGTGAAAAAGCTCTTAGCGCGCAGAATCAAGATAATGTCTTATAGTGTTGGAAAAGTGTTTTTCGGCGCATTGCATTGTAATGCAGTCATTATTATTATTATGGAGGCATTATGATGAGAGCATTCATTTTTCGATGTTACTGAAGTTGGTCATATATGCGTATATTGCTGTGCACCTAAATATGTAAGTCTAATAAACTATTACTTTTCTATTTGTGTTATTTTACTTGTATGTCTGTATCTAGCATCGCATAGTAGGTAACTAGTTCAATTGTACTCCATTGGTAACGCTCCCAGGAATCCGATTGACAAGGAGATAACTCGAGGAAGCGAGGTTACACTCCTGGATTGATAGTTGGAGAATTTCTTACCTACTATAGTTACGCATTTTATTTTCTCGCACTCAGCGAGTGGCGCGGTCACCCATTTACCTTACTCCCCATTGCTGTGGCGCAGTCCTCGATGGCACAATCTTTAGCGTTATAAGTGGCGCGATCGGAGAACTGATAAGGTGCAAGTTCACAGCTTTAAACCTTAACAGCGCAGTTGGCGCGATTGGTATATAGATTTAAGCACCCCCAACATTAACATTTAAAATCCCCCAAACATTACATTTGGCGCAGTTAGACATTATTACCACAAATGGCGCAGCCTTTAATGCCACATAATAGCGACAATATAAGGTTGTTGGTTAAAGGGGATTGCATCCTCGAGTATAGGTAACTTACAAGAGTTTTAAACTGGCTTTAGTATCGACATGAAAATAACTAAAAAGCCATCTAGCATGTGGCGACACTTGTCATTTTGTCAAGCTCTGCAATAATTTTTCTGTCAGGAACTGATATCACACATTTATTACTTCCTAATTTTACAAATTACACTGATTAAATAATTGTGCTTATATTACACTGAAAAAATACCAAGTGTCACACACACTAGATAGCGTTATTTGCAGGCACTAGCGCCAGTTTCCACTCTCATTAGTTCCCCATACTCTGGATTGGATACTAAATATTCCCGTTTGACGTAAAATGAGAAAACACCTTTCTAATGACTACCGAAGGCACAGAAATATAATTCTTACGTTTTTTAAATGATCATGTTCCTTCATGTAGATTTCATTTCTTCTATTCAATCCTGAATTCCCTTGACCAAAAGAACTAAAAAAAAGAAAATAAATTACTAAAACAGATTTTCAGAGAAAGTCCAATATCATTTGAACGCTTTAAGATTGAAGTGAATTTTTCTATATTTTCAGTATTAACATTCCATCAATTATATAAGCCGACTGTTAGTTATTTACTGACTAAAATTACGCCAAGTGAAATAAACTCCATAGCCAACATTTAGAACTCTTCTCTTCAGTTCTATAACATTATACCAAGGCTCATGAAATTCTGCCCGAATTACCAACAGTATTTAAAAAAAAGGGTATAAAAGCACTAAAGATGGCAGAAATAGAATCTGTCTGTTTAAACTGGTTAAGTAGAAACTTAGACAATCAAATATGCATTACACTTAGACAAAAATATATAATTATATGAAATAAATATATATATATATATATATATATATATATATTATATATATATATATATATATATATATATATATATATATATATATATATATATATATATATATATATATATATATATATATATATATATATATATATATATATATATATATATATATATATATATATATATATATATATATATATATATATATATATATATATTATATATATATATATATATATATATATATATATATATATATATATATATATATATATATATATATATATATATATATATATATATATATATATATATATATATATATATATATATATATATATATATATATATATATATATATATATATATATATATATATATATATATATATATATATATATATATATATATAATGTATTACGGTAATTACCTGGCAAAATAATAATATATATATATATATATATATATATATATATATATATATATATATATATATATATATATATATATCTATATATATATATATATATATCTATACTATATATATATATAATATATATATATATATATATATTATATATATATATATATATATATATATATATATATATATATATATATATAATACAATATATATATTTATAAATATTAATATATAAACAAGTGTGAAAGCACGAAACTCATATAAACATGTAAAATTTCTTTAACTTGGAGAAAATCCCTTATTACAACATCTCTGGCAAAACCTGGATGCTCAGAAAAGAAGAAGAAGAAGAAAAAACACACCGAGAAAAAGGATTACTTTGGTGAAAAGTGAATATTTTTAACAAAATATATATCCAGTTGGGAAAAATTTTGCTTTATGTCACAAATTTACAAAATATGTCACTTTTTTGCCCCTATATGTCCCAAATTTCTAAAATGTGTTGCTTTTTGCCCTTTTATGTCGCAAAATTTTAAAATGTGTAAATTTTATGCCCGTGTGTGTCATTGTGGCCCAGCATACTGAAATGTGTCCTTTTATATAAAATGTGTCCATTGGCAAACCTACTATATATATATATATATATTTATATATAATATATATATATATATATATATACTATATATATATATATATATATATATATATATATATATATATATATATATATATATATATATATAATATATATATCTATATATATATATATATATATATATATATATATATATATATATATATATATATATATATCTATATATATATATATATATATATATATAATATATATATATATATATATATATATATATATATATATATATATATATATATATATATATATATATATATATATATATATATATATATATATATATATAATATATATATACTATATATATATATATATATATATATATATATATATATATATATATATATATATATATATATAACTATATATATATATATATATATATATATATATATATATATATATATATATATATATATATAGCATATATAGGGTAGTATATATACGTAATACTACCCTAAAAGCTTCATAATTTTAAAACATTTAAAAGAAAATATTATGGAGTCTTGGTTTTCAGGTATATTTACACCTAAGATGGGTCAAGGGGGAAAGGGGGCTAAAAAAATATTTGACGTTCTTGGTCAGAATATCCGACACCGGTTAATCTGTCGAGTTGCAGTGGAACACAACCGAAGGGTCAAGAATAACTGCAGTCGATTTTAAGTTGTGAAACTACATTAGAACTCACTGACCAATGTCTACTCATGATTTATTTCTAGAAGGTGATTATCTCACCTTCGTATTTAAAATTTCAATATCTACAGTTTCTGTACTTTTGATTAATTCAATCTTTACAGTTTTTTTTGTGTTTTTTTTTCCGCAATCAATTTTGAAATATGAAAAGCTGTTTTCTCGGCTGCTTTATTGCTGTTTAATTTTCTGAAAAAATTAGATTGAACATTTGATGCGCATTTAATTGAGATTTTATCAAAGAACACCAATACCAAAGAAAGATAAATTCACAACCCAGTGCTCGTCGTTCTGCCCTTTAACGTAGGCTACTACTTTCTGCAATCTTTTCAAACGGCTCTGCATCGACCATCTGAATGCGAAGTGTTATATTCCACCATATCAATTTGGTTTTCCAGCCATGTTCCAGCTGTGCCCACACTCTGTCCGTTCTTGCAAACGCTCTGATCGATGTTGATGCATCAGAAAAAATTCTCTTACTACAGAATCCGATGTACGTAGTGTTTGACTCTTTGATTCACGCTATACTCTGCTATACTTCTCTATACAGCAAAGCGTTGAGTGAGTCTTTCATACATCAAAACCCTCCATGACAGGTTTTCTCATCTAAAAGTTTTCCTAATGCTTCATTCATCTTCGGAAGCCGACGGCCTTCCAATGTACCATTCAGCCTTTGTCCATACACCCACTTCTGTTATTCTTGATATTTTTGTTGACGTCAAGAAAGGTATCTGTCAAGGTGCCGTTTCTTCCCCTTCACTCTTCAACAACGGAGTTCTCCATGCGCAGTCAACTACTCCCACGTCATGCATCCTCGCTGGCTTTAATTTTTCTCTCGTCTGCTATGCAAGCGATATTCGGAACTTGTGTTGCACTATCTAGCACATTAGCTATGTTTTCACGTCGCCTCAATCCTAGTAGGAAGAATTCGATATTCAATTCTATGCGGAAAAGTCTGAGGTTTCATTCCCCATCAGAAATTAAGCGCCGCCAGCGGATATATTTCTAGAGAACAGTAGGATCAAGCCAACTGATCACATCACTTACCTTGGTCTCCCAATTGGGTCCTCAATAAAGCACACGGGTCAATTCCTAATAGCTCACATTGGACTTCAAGTCAGACTATCTGATGCATATTCCGTCACAAATAAGCTATCTTCAACCACGATTTGCTTTCGAAACTTTTTAACTATATTAAATATTTAAATATAGTATTTGGAAAATGTTTACAAATTCAGATAAGTTAAATGCCGCTCAGTTTTCTTTCGTTTTACAGAATATCTTCTATGTTTCCCTCCAAGGACCCGTAATTCTTATAATATCAAAAAATTCAACTCAGCTGACCCTGTTATCTCTGTAGAAAAGCAAGTGTCTATATATAATACTCCTCTATTGAGGCTAAGCCATCCTTGGTCTTCGGTACTGACCCAAGCTTATTGAAGCACTTGCTGTGTTTTGTAATTGTTTGTTCTTGTGTTTACTGTGATTTTGTTTTATTTTTATCTTTGTTTATGCTCGTCTTTCTATTTTTGTATGACGGGTTTGCAAATGAATAATAATAGTAATAAAATGTCAATACGATAAGTATCTTCAATCCATCACAATGCTCCGTATCACAATTTACATACCCCAAAACCCAAAAGGTATTTAACGATGACTTTACCTGCTCCCAACTTCAAAAAGTCGATTTCTTTCTTGTTTTTTTCACGCAGCGATCTCTAACTCTGAAAAATTCATTTCGATACTCTTGTAAAACATCATTGTGCCTTTGAAGAACAAAAGGTGCAGAAGTTGACGAGTTCTGAGCATACTCATCTCTTAAAGACGAATTTATAGCTGTTAGCTAGAAAAAAATATGACAGTTGTTTAATTAGATTCTGGAATGTGTTTTCTTTGAAAATTCAGGGAGGTAAACTAGATATTTTTCATTTGAACCATTATGGATCCTATTAAATACTCGTTTGACCAACTGTCTATTCTGAAATAAATGTATAAAAATGGCTTCATAAAACTGTTTACCCAGAGCCGTTTAAGGAGGGGGGGGGGGGGGGAGTCAGCTGTCCCTGGCGCAGCAACTGGGGGCGCTACGTCTGGGGGATTTGACCACTTTGATCAGATTTTTCAGTTTGATTCTGCTAATATTTTACCTTTCAGCAATCTTTTTTTTGCTTATATTTATGTCGGGAAGGGGGCACTATAATTAATTTTTCCCTAAGCACAATCAACCTTAGGAACGATTCTGTGTTTACCTTTATAATAAATGAAAGGTTAATATAATCAGTACACTTTTATAGACAAGTAATGCTAGGGTACCTAATATTTTACCTTTCAGCAATCTTACTTACTATCCATGTCCCCGGGCTCTGCTGGGTTGTGTCAACCCCGGAGGAATTGTAATACGGTACTTGGACAATTTTAAATTGGAACCAAAAAATTAGGATGTTCTTAAATAGTGTGGAAAGAGGTTAATCGTTCCCAGGGATACACATAGAAACTAAATTGAATATAATAAGAAATACTAGCACTAACTACTTCCGTCTTGGAAATAAACTTTCCATAAATTCCTGGCTTCCAATCGTGATCATTATGAATATATGGATTAAAAATCAATAAAGTCCTTTGAAACTAAAAAACAGGTAGAAGAGTAAAATTAATCAAAGTGGCCTCCAAGACACTTTATTCTTCGTGTATAGACGGTTTAGCCTTCCTCACATTCATTGGTAATGCAAATTTCCCTTCTTGAGCATAACTTTTTCAGTTGAAAGTTTTCTGGAAGTCCAGTAACCCAAAAATTCAACAAATTTAGCTGAAAAAAGCAGATTGCTCACAAGCAGCGCAACTGTTATATAGCTATTTAACAATTTGACCAATAAATAAATAACTAAATATTTTGATCTATTTCTTATCATAATAAATGCCGAGGGAGCATATATATAGGATTAAAAAAAGTTAGCCTCTTCTACTTATTCTGAAGATATTTGAGGGTTAGTCTGTTATTTGTTAACAAAAGGCTAATGAACTTTAATGACAACTGGCTTCTGTCTTAGATGGACACAGTTTAATTTCCTTTTGAGCACCATGATGTACTTTATTCCAGCAAGTAGAAAAAGCATCCTTAATCTTTTTCAAAGAGTTATGCCCTTTATAAATATCATCAGGGGAGGGATAAACCTTAAACTGTTGCTACAGAAGCTATATTACACAGACTAGAGTGAGAAAAATAAAAAAAAAGGCAAGCCTGCTGATTCATTTTTCAGAAGTAAGTCATTTGTAGTGTACTTGTGGTCATTTGTAGGCAGGGCTCTAGCATTGCTTGTAGTAAAGAGCTTAAGCCCTCGATAAATTATTTATATATTTATATTTTTTCCAAAGAGCCACACCACATGGAAAGTGGTCCTCATAGAAACTTCGGAGGTTGTTCATTCGATTGGATATCGAAATTTCCAGTGCCCTTTTTACGAATCAAAAGTCATTTAAGGTTAATCAGCGCTCATGCCCTTTTTTGCTGCCCTACGCCCAAAACATCCGTTCAAAATTGTGCCTTTGTTCAAAATAGTTTAAAAGTCAAACAAAACTATGCCCCCGGAGATGGTATGACCACCAACAGTCCAGGAGGCAAGGGCTGTAAGTTATACAGGTTGCCCATTGTTTACATATAGGGGTTGTTTTTGGAAAAGGGGGGATGTTTGAACTGGGGCCTCCAAAAAGGCTTAGAGTATTAGGATAGAACTTTCAGGATATGTTGAGGTAGATGCTGAAGAAAATCAAAACACACTATATGCATGCTGGTTGTCAAAAGAGCGCGTCAGCAATATCTCAGGAAAGGCTGAGTGCATTAAGTTGAGGGCATTTTTTTTTTTTTTTTTTTTTTTTTAGTAGTGGCTTCTTTGCAGAATTGGAATTTGAGAAAATTTTGTCTGTTGTTGTAAATGGCCGCCGCAAGCGGGGACTTCCTGTGGAGGGGGGACGTCCTCTCTGCGGGAGAGAATTTTATTTTATTGTTAATATGGGTTAAAAATTATTTTAGTAGAAGTACAATAATGCGAAGACCACTCTTTGGCTGCTAATTTTAGTAAAATGTAGAGTGTAGGTGGCATTTAGATTTTTGTAATGTTTAAAAGTAGTTTTTTTTTTAATGTTAGTGCCACTGAGAGGAGAGGAGGTGGGATTAATTATCCCACCTCCTAGTATTATTGCAGCATTTTCCGCCAAAAGACCAGTTTTTCAATAAAGGGGCGAAAAAACTGTCTGTGCATACAACATCGCCA
Source organism: Artemia sinica (assembly GCA_027921565.1). NCBI lineage: Eukaryota > Metazoa > Arthropoda > Branchiopoda > Anostraca > Artemiidae > Artemia > Artemia sinica. The sequence continues at coordinate 22,649,690 of CM051259.1, forward strand.
TCCTTTTTTATGGATATTTTCTTCCATTTTCCCGTTCATTTTTTTCCAAAAATGGGCTTTTATGTTTATACAGAATCTCCTCGAATTTCCCGGTAATGCATACTAATTATTTGAGACGTTTTGAAAATAAAATAATTTTCGTCGTCAAATTGCGCAGTCAGCTCAAAGTCATTAGTGTTTAAGCAGAGCCCATAGTTACTTTGGCGGGGGACAGTCTCCCCTTCCAGACCAAGCTTTCCCCTTCCCCATCCTGATGTTTGGAAGCCATCTAAAACAATGCATAAAGAAGAATAATGCGCCGAAAAATGACACTTCTTACCACACCAAATCAAAAATTTTCGTTGCCTCGCATCTTAAAACATCTTTTTAAGATTAATTATTTTCTAGCCAATTTGTGTGACAGACAAATCAAAAGGAAAATTCATGGTTTAAGGGTACTTTGTATATTTTTACGGCGCTTTGCGCTGGAAAACAATGTTCTTCACCGAATTCATTCTTAAGTAAATATGTAAAATGAAATTTCTCAGATTCTGAATTTCAAAGAAACTTAGACCCTTCGCTACACAGTACTTTTCTTTAAGCATTCTCTTCTCTTAATAGGTAAGGATGCAACATAAAAACAATTGTACTTTTGATAACTTATTTCGAAAATTTCTTTCACTTTGCGGCAGAAAATACTTTTTCCAACCCATACACTTGCTTCATTATAGAAAGTGTTACTACATCAAACTTTTGTTTTAAGAATACGAGTGGGCATGCTTTTGATTATTTAGGCACGTTTTCATGGTCCATTCCCAAAGGAAAAGGGGGTAGTGATAACCTTGACTATCAATGTTTGAGCAAGTGTAACGTGTTTCCGGATCGGATAGCCTGTGTTGCAACCTCTTTTTTTGACAGACTCCCAGCTCCCCACTCTTTTTCTCTATTACTTTCACCGCCCTCTTCTTTAGACACTGCATCGGTTTATTCAGATTCTTCAGCAAGTGTATCTTCATTTCCGGAGTTTTCAGAACAAGGAACAGAAAGACTGTCTCAATCGTTTTCAACAGTTGGATCGACATCTTCGACTTCATCAAAGGATTCCAAGCAATCTTCTTCAGGGATGCTTCGAGTGGACAAAAATCTAAGAATGCGTGCAAAAGATGAATGAAGACAATGTTAAAAACCTGAAGTTCAGGAAAGGGCTCATATCCTACAGGCTTCCGTGACATTGTTCTCAGAATCAGTCACAACGCGGAACATCTTATTTGTCATTGAAAACTTCCTGATTGCAACTTGGATTGCTGAAAGGATGTTAGTAGTTGTATGAGAATGCTTATGCCTCTTGAAATGTGAAAGATAGTGGTGCAACCTCTGTTTATTTTTCATCTTCCTGGGGTAATAGGCAGTGATACCTATAAAGCCAGATCCTTTTGCAGACCAGCAGTGAAAAGTCAAGCTAGTCTGAGTGGCAGATCTTAAAGCAGCCATCTGAACTTCTTTTTTTTCTTGCAGCAAAACTTATGTGACGATGGATGGTACCCCCAAATGGTGCTTCAAGCCCCCTGTTGTTGTTTTTTTTTTTTTAATAAGCTGTTTCATATCTGGCTTATCAAACGTAGAAAGTGGCAATTTGTCCTTAAACAAGGTTTTGCAACAGAACATCCGCAGACCAGCTTGTTTTGATCGATTGGAAATAAAAATCGTCGTATCTCTGCTCTTCTTATTCCAAATTTCACTAATCCATTGCCCTTTGTTTCACTTGCTTTACTATCTGGAGCTCTCTCAAGGGAAGTAGCCTGACTTGATATATTTTTTTAGTTGGTTTGGTTTTGTTATTTTCTGCATCAGCCGCGTATACTTTATCTTTGTGCATGACAATTGTGTGCTTCCTTTTAAGATAATATATAAATGTCATGGCAGAGATTCCCTTAGCCTTTAGAGACACTCTTCAGAAGTTGCACCGAATACTTCCTTTGCTTCCTTTTTTCTGTAGGGTACCCAGAGAGATGTCTTGGAACATCCAAGTCGTCATCAGAAAATGACATCATGCTTGTCTTATAAGGCTGATTTTAGGATTTTTCACAAAATTAGAAGCACCTTCCAGTAGCCTACTATTTTGAAAATTGCACCTCCAGCCAAATATCTGACCTCTTCCACCTCAGTGGCGTAATTAGGGGGAAAGGGGCCAATTTCCCCCTGAGCGGTTTCGTTTGCGCAATGAGCCAAGAAAACCTGTCGGCAAATAAAAGCAAAATGACAGCTCCTAACTACGGTTTCCTAAAAACTTAGACAATTTGCAGCACAGTATTATAATATACAGCATTATAAGGTTATTTCATTTATTATTCTTGAAGTGTATTGTGTATTGACCATGGCCCAATAGGGCTTTTAGTGTTAATAAATCATATAATATAATATTAATTTTTACAGGAATTTACTTGTCTATAATAGGTATTTAAGAGACAGATACAAGAAATAATATACTGCTTAGTGGCATTTTTTTTTTTTAAATTATTGTGCTGTATGGCAAAAATTACCGTGTTCACCGGAAGATGCGTTATTCTAGAGAATGAGAAAAGTGTATCAGCATTTTATAAGACTTTGGCCAGCTAGGCCAGAATCAGCTAGCTAAGCCACTGTTTCAAATCTAGGCTTTTCCCTGAAAGGGTTTCCATTGATTATATTTAGAGATGGTAGAAAAAGTATATTTGGCATCTTGAAAACTTATATGTTGTTATGTTGATGCAATAAAAAGTGCCAGAAAAAACATATAGTTCTACTGGACAAGACTTCAATACATTTACATTCCTCTCTGACTAAACATTTAAGAAAATTTGCAATTAATAATCGGTATTTATCATGTATAGGCTAGCATGGTAATCATAGCAAGTTACTGTTATCTAGCAGCATAAATTCCATAAAAAACCGTTGAACTGAAATATTCCTGGTTAAAGGTGCAGACTACTTCCCATGTAATGTAGAATACAGAGGCCCTACCAATAGAACCAGAATATACAGTAATAAGTGATTTGTTTGAATCCTGCTTCACCTAGACAGTATCTATGCAACTTTGCTGCTCAATTGACTGAATAATATACACTAAAATATAAGTTGTTTTAGTGGAACAAAACTGCACCTTTACTGTTCTCCCATTTACACACCTACCTACTCTCATCTGACTCCTAAGACCTAATTTTGCCTAGCTTAAACAATCTAGCAGCATATTTGATATGGTAGACACACTGAGTGCCATCATTTTACTTACTTCTGCTTTATATTAACGCTCAAATTCCAAAAACTGTATGGGGCGTAACCACGCTTCTTCAAAATTTCAAATTACAATTTAAAACACTATTTTGTAGGTTCGAAATTTCTTAATATCTCATTTTCGAATCAATAAAGTAAAATAAAGGACAGAAGAAAACAGTTAGAAAAAAACACAGAAACAGGACAAAATAGTTATTATAAAAACAGAAACAGAACAGAACAGGTAAATAAAAAACAGGTCATCTGTTTCTGTTCTGTTTCTGTTTTTTTGTAAGAACAGAACAGAAACAGGTACTTTAAAAACAGAACAGAAAACAGGTACTTCAAAAACAGAACAGAAACAGAAAACAGAAACAGTGCCCATGCTTACCCCCAACCAGAAAAAAAATTCTGTATACTTCCCAATAACAAATTCTAGGCGTAAACAATGGCCGAATTTCATAACTTACAGGCCTCTCCCCACGGAGTGTGGAGGGTCATTTTATACCTAGACATAATTATTTGATCGTTTAACTATACTGAACAAAATGGCTATCTAAAAATTTTAATCAGATAATTTTGGGGAAAAATGGGCGTGGGAGGGGGGAGGGGTCAGTTGCCCTCCAATCTTTTATGTCACTTAAAAAGCGCACTAGAACTTTGAATTTCCGTTCGAAAGCGCCATCTTCGATCTTCTAGGACCATTATTTCAATACAATAAACCCTAAAAAAAAAAAAAAAAAAAAAAAAAAAAACGCATCCGTGATCTTCTGGCAAAAATAGCAAAATTGCACATTTTTGCATTTAGGAGCTTGAAACTTCCACAGTAGGGTTCTACGGTACTCTGAATCTGATGGTGTGATTTTTATTAAGATTCCACTAATTTTAGGGGTTGTTTCTGCCCTATTTCAAAAAGCAGGCAAATTTTATCAGGCTCGTAACTTTTGATCGCTAACACTAAACTTGATAAATCTTATTTGGAATATTTGGAATTAGCATATTAAGCTGATTCTTTTGATATATCTATTGATATTAAAATTCCGATTTTTAGAGTTTCGATTACTATTGAGCCGTGCCACTCCTTACTTACAATTCGTTACCACGAACTGTTTGATCTATCCATCTATCTATCTAAGGTACTGATAAGCAAATTATACTATCTAGTCTAGTAAACTCAGATTAGGGAGATAGGGCAATGATATGGAAAAAAAAAAAAACATCAATAGTGCAAGCTGATGGCACATCCCAACTTTCCTGCAAAAAGTTTCAGTGCCAAAGGTTTTGAGGCAAAGTAATTTAAATATTCGACCATTTTCTTTTTGCTTTGCTGTCCAGGCAATCCGTGAACCATATCTTAGATTTTTGAAAGATCTTTGATATTCAGGTATAGACTAAGATTTAACGGTCCACTTATTGAACATCCGTCAGTTAGTTATTTGAAAAAACTTCAACTCAAGACTCTGAAATATTCTACCAATACAGTCTCAAAGACACTGAGGAATCTTTTTAAACGTTATTTTTAAGGATAACTAGTCGAAACTACCTGATTTTGCTTAGAAAATTTACAATAAATTTAGTAAAGGGGTCTCCAAACTTTCCAGCCTTAGGGCCATACTGATTACTCCCGTAAGTTCCGAGGGCCAAAACCATATTATCATTGTTGCCAGTGGTAAGAAGTGAAATAGTCCACTGATGAAAAAAAAAGTCCGTAAAAACGGCAACACTGCATATTATTAGTTTTCCTGTTATTATCTGTAATTTCTAGATTAGTCGTAGAGTACGAGCCATGAGGAGTAACGTGACACGACATCTGGTGGACACAAGCGGAAACTGATTTCTAGATGGCAGTAATTGGAATATCTAAGAAGGCTAGTGGTGCAAACACATGCCAGTTCCTATGACATTGTTTGTGAAATAAAATAGTGCGTACCTCCTTAAAACATGTTTGTGTGTGTTTAAGTTTACGACATCTTTGTAACAGTATTTTGATTTGAATTGTTGCTTTTGTGTGGGATTTAGTAGTATGGAAAAGAAGCAAAAAATTGATAGTGAATGCAGAAAATTCAAAGATCAGTGGAATTTTCAGTATTTCGTAATTGAATTGAGTAACAAGGCGCTATGTTTGATTTGCAATGAAAGCATAGCCGTTCTCAAGGAACATAACATTAAACGTCATTATGAAACAAAACATTTGCAAAATTACTCAAAATATACAGGAAGTTTGCGGACAGAAAAATTCGAAGCTATGAAGTGCGGATTGAAATCGCAGCAATCTTCATTTACAAAACTCAAAACTGAACAAGAGGCTGCAACTCGTGCCAGGTTTCGTGTGGCTCTTGAAATTGCAAAACGGGGAAATCCATTCACTGATGGAGAAATGATCAAAGAATGCACAATTGCAGTAGCCGAAGAAATGTGCCCTGAAAAGGTAAATTTATTAAAAACTGTCAGTATGTCAGCAAACACTGTGGCCCGAAGGGTAGAAAATATCGCTGAAAATATATCCTCTCAGCTGTTCGACAAAATGGACATGTTGAGTGGTTTTCTTTGGCCTTGGATGAGTCAACGGATGTGTCAGATACTGTTCAGGTGTTGATTTATATTCGAGGAGTAGATAAAAGCTATGAAGTGCATGAAGAACCTCTTGATATGTATAGTATTCATGGCACAACTACTGGTACAGATATTTTTAAAGGAGTTGAAATGGCCATTAATCGAAAGAACCTTTGATGGGACTTGAAATGTATGGGAAAGATAAAGGAGTGGTCACTTTTGTGTCAAAGGCTGTAGAAAATGGCAGTGGTTCAAAACAATTAGTCTCACATTGTATCATTAATCAGCAGTCTTTTGTGCAGAAAATGTATGGATATGTCTGAAGTTCTGAAACCAGTCATATCAACTCTTAATTTTATCAGATCTTTTGGGCTGAATCACCGAAAATTCCGACAATTTATTCAAGAGATTGGAGAAAACGACTTACCTTATCATACTGCCGTACGTTGGCTTAGTTGTGGGTAAGTCCTTCAGCGCTTTTTTGAACTTCGAGCAGTGATCAAAATTTTTTTGAATGAAAAGCATAGCCCTCTTACTGAATTACAAAACAACGCATGGCTGTGGAAGTTAGCATTCTATGTTGATTTGACAAAACATGTGAACGAACTGAATTTGAGATTGCAAGGAGAAAACCAGCATCTTCCTGATTTATACACTAATATCAAATCATTCCGGAAGATATTGATACTGTTTCAATCGCAACTATGAAGTAAATGTTTTTCACATTTTAAAATATGTGAAATATTCAGCCACACCACTGAGACTCAGTTTCATATCGATTTTGCAATCGAAACTACGAGTGCTTTGAAAATAAATTTTGATGCTCGTTTCTCGGACTTTGATGCCATTGCGAATCAAATTAAGATTTTTCAGAATCCTTTTGATACTGACATTGAAACCCTAGCCCCGGAACTTCAAATGGAAATGATTGATCTACAGTGCAGTAATATAATTAAGAACAAATATTAAAACTCATCTTTGTTGGAATTTTATAAGAGTCTCCCACTGAGTCAATTTGATAATTTGCATAAATTTGCTCGTGGGTTGTTTTTTGTTTTTGGTACTACTTATTTGTGTGAGAAGACCTTCTCCAAAATGAAGTACACAAAAATGTTTACAGATCTAAATTAACTGATGAGCATCTTAAATCTCTTTTAATAATTGGTACAAGTAAAATTAGTCCAAAACTACAAACTATTGTCAGTAGAAAATTTCAATTATATAAATCTCATTAGTATTTAATATATATTATGCTTTTTATAAGTTATGTTTTTATTTAAAATGTAGAAAATGTTAGTTGGATTCATTTCAATAATTTTTTTAATTATTATATACTGAAGTTAAATTTTTTGCATTTATACATGTCTTTACTCGTTACAATTCTGTGTTTCTTTATCCAACTTATCACAAAAACATTAACAATGAGCCTAAAACAATGGTATGAGTAGTTAGCCCATGACCACATCAATGTAGATGTCATATTAATAATTATTCAACATAGAATTAGAATACTTCAGTAAACTAAATTTAATTTGCTATAAAAAACATGTTCTCGAAAAGGAGTTTTCAAGTATGTTAGCTCTCCACGGACCGGACAAAATCTGTCCGCGGGCCAGATGTGGCCCTTTGGCCGTAGTTTGGAGACCCCTAGTTTAGTATATGCTTTTGGCATTACGTTTCTGAATTATTTTTGCTTCCTATTAGGCGAGTAGTTGACCCCCCCCCCCCCAATAATTGGGAAAAAATATTATATAGCCTATTCCCCTTGACTATGCGGATATGGATGCCTCTTCCCCCCCCCCCCCCCCCCCCCCCCCAATAAAAATACTGGAGCTATGCCCCTGAATAAAGCTAGCAGTACTTATCTTCCTGCTTTGCAGTAGCACTGTAACTGTAAAAAAGGAACAGAACTGATCAAGTTAAACATAAGAGCACATACCTGTTCTAAGAGTTTTTCTAATTCAATTATTAAATCGTCCGGTGAAAATTCATTAGACAGTAACGGGACACCTGCTTCATCATTACACGGACTATAAAAATGCAATCAAAATAAATCCAATGCTACAAACATTTCAAGGACAAACATTTCTACTGCCATCTATAAAACAATATAATTATATTTTGTATCAGTTTTAGCAAGTTCTGACAATAACATATACATAAAAAAGAATACCTAAAATTGTACTTTTACGACGGTTCTAAATGGTTAGAATTAATTACGTATAAAGTCACCTATCAAAAATCGCGAGCCTGAGGAATGTTCTTGATTTTCAAAAAACGGAGGAAAACACCCCCAAAGGGTGATTGATGGAAATTTCACCATACAATACAAAATACCGAACAACTCTATGAAGAGGAAACTCTCAGCCAAAATGCAAAATTTTGTATATTTTTGCGTAAGATGGTCAAAGATACAATCTTGTTCGATTGTTTTTCTTTCTTTTTTTTCACGGGGTGATCGTGCTCCTAGGATATTGGGAGAGGACTCGTTCAAACAGAAGAAACTGGAAATCCTGAAGTGTTTTTTAAGTAGCAGTAAAAACTGTTCCACAGCAAAGTGGCATTTTCTGCCTTATGTGGCACTAAAGATCAATTTTGTGGATCAAAGAGAGGCAAAAAAAGTATGGAGTGAAAATCCGGAGATAGCCAATCAATTTGAAATTATTGGATAAGGATATATTGAACTTCCCAGTTTCAAACAAAGTATCAAAGTCGTTGGAAGACTAATAAGAAGTGAGATCAAATCCATTACGACCAGGAAGGATTCCTACGAATTTCTTAACAAAATATCGTCAGTAGAGAAGAGTTTGAACTTCGTGTGCCCATCTCTTTGTCTACTACTTTCATCGATAGGTGTAGACATGCCTCGTCTAATATCTTCTATCGGACAGGCTATAATGCAGGCATGCAGACCACGGGGTTTAATGTCTCCTGTACAAATAGGATTGGCTTAGCAGCTGCATCACCATTTTTCATCCCGATTTTTAATTGACACACTGCACAATCTCGGCTTCTGCTCTTCGTACTCAGAGGTAAAACGATTTGAGAGATGTGGAGCAGTATATCAAACGTTGTTGGAAGAGTCCAAAGAGAAAGCACTTTTTTTTTCAGTATGTAGGAGAAAACGTCGATTATAATATTGCTACTATGGACGGCCTGAATAACTTTCATGGAATGGGTCTTATTGAAGTGTCTACACCTGAGTTTTCGGCAACGGAGCTTTCAGTGCCAAGAAAAGAAAAGAAGAAAGTGGAGATGAGATGAAGTCAATCGGCACGGTGCCATTCTACACTTACCAAAAACCCACCAAGTCGCAACCAAGGAATTTTGTTTGCTTGACAAAAAATGGTGACACTTATGACAATGAATGGAGGTTGAAACGCTCTGGCGCATCTCTGGCTTTTTCAAAAGCTCTTACATGAGCTGGTCGGCCTTTATGTGGTCAATACACCAAAAGCTACCTCATCCGGTAAAATCGAATATTTGTTTTTTTTGCTAAGGATTAACCAAAACCCAAGCGATATCTCCTGCGTTTATTCTACACTTATGCATGCTAACGAGCGCGCTAATCGAGCTGGAGAAAACTCTAGTCATTATTTTTGACCAACCGCTTTACTGGAAGGCGAAGTGTATCGTCGATGCAGAGCGTACCACAAGTGCTTTAAGAAATGCTATTGTTGTCCTGGGGTGGATTCTACACACGCATGAGTTTCCTAGGAGCCATTGGCTTCCTTATGGCTGACTCGGGACTTTTGGAAATCCTAGGTCAAGTATATGCGCCTAACACTGGGTATAGTATGTTACAAGGCAAAGCTGACTCTCGTGCAGTGAGAGGCCATGGTCCGTTGGAGGTAGCCCTTTATGCGAATCTTTTATCATCAGAACTGGGTAACAGAGGGCTTGATGGCAATGACATGCTACCAGAGCAAAACAGCCGTACGAGTCGCTCCTTGAAGGAGATGACATCAAAGAAGTGCAGGTGTCGGAAGCAGCAGAGCTTATCTATGTAATAGTTCAAAGTGCAAAAGAACGATTATCCGAGTCCAGAACTGGTCGTCTTTGGTTTCAGTATCTGGACCGTTTGCCAAGCAATGTCTGGCTACGATACATCATTTAGACTTCACGGCGTAGGGAAACCAGGAGTGGTTTCCCTGTCACTTAAAGATGGGATTTTTAAGGATGCTTGCAAGATCTTCATGACACCAGGATCCAACCACCAGAAATGCTTTTGTTGTGCAAATGCTTTTGTTCAGGCAGAGCGGCTTCCACTGACTTTGGCTGCCGCAAAGTATCCCTTTTACAGGTGCTATTTTCAAATAATGAAGTGGCAAGACACGTCTAATTCGCTAAAGCCCGAAGAGTGAAGTTGGCGCCTCTCTTCGTCACGGAATATGTATCTTCCCATTATGACAGATGCTTCACCAGCACCGGAGAACTTACTGAAGATGGTGTGGTGCCAGTCCACCAGTGGGTGCGAGTCACTCAGATGCAGCTGCCGTCGGAACGGTTCGCCCTGCAGCTTTGCCTGCGGGGAATCTAAAGGGGCGTTATGCACTAACGCCGCAGCAAGACAGGATGAGGACGATAACCAAGACGAGCAGGAAGAAGAATTAGCTTTAGAATGTGCTTTAAAAATAAATGTTCTTGTGATTAATTTACCCGAGTTCTAAACGTTTTTCTTTTATAACTGATTGATTTGAAGTTTTGATCTCGATTAAAAAAGTGGTTTTTCAAGATATCATACTTAGCAACCCCTCATATTACAGGCCCCTTAGAGGTGGAAATGAGGTAAATAGTAAAAAAAACTGCTTTTTGACCTCATTTTTGGCAATACGGTACTTTATTTGATATAAAATAATCCTTTAGCCGCAGGAATCCGGCAAATAATGATCTGCGTACTTTACCTCTCCCCCCCCGTTCCGTGAAGGTAAAAATTGACGTAAAACTTGATTTCTGACGTCGGATTCGGATTCTTCAGGCTTGATTTGATAGAAAACTACCACTTAAACCCAAAAATACGTCCAAATAGAAATTCTGATTTCCCCCCTTCAAGGGGGATTTTGGGTAGTTGTGCATGGGAGATTTGGGGGATTTTTTTTTTGTGTGATTAAGTTGATTTTTCTGAACATTTTGGTGTAAAAAAAAAATTTTGTTGCAATTTCCCCGAGGTCAAACCGCATTTTTCCTCCACTATCTAGGCTTAACGGGCAAAAAGCTTGAATATAAGGAACATGCGTGAGAAATCAGCAGAAAATGAGCGAAAAGAATATATCGTCATGGAGCCCTAAAAGTATAACTTTCCTGATTGCTTTAGCTAAAGACAAACACTCCCATAAATCTAAGCTATGCATTAATTTGGATATTTTTAACATTATTTGGGATTAAAAACTTCAAATTATTAGTTAATTGATTTACCTACAGAAACATATTTTTAAGAAGACCAATTAGGCTATTCTATTATGTTATATTTATCCCTTTAGCTGACTATTAACATATATATAGAATCCTTATTTTCTTCTGTTTTAAAAATGTCACTTTTATTACTTAATTTTTACATATTCCCACTACCATATATTTGTTCAACAACCAGAGTAAACACAATGGGTGCTTTAGGTGCATCATGCTGTTGATCGTTGTATTACTCGCCGATCAGCGGCAGATAAATTGGGTGTTACAAACGTTGGCTAAGCTTATTTACAAACGAGTAAAGTTGCCACTTGCCTCTTTACAGCTCAATTGCAGCACAGGGTTGCCAACTGGAAACCTTTTATGTCAAAAGGGCGCATTCCCATGTGCCGGGACACAATGAAATAGAAGGACAACAAAATGATACATTTTAGGGATTTGGGGACGTAAAGGGCAAAAAGGGACACCTTTTGAAAATTTATGACATAAAACGAAACATTTTCTAGCTGAATATATATTTGGTAAAAGATATAACTTTCCACGAAAGTTATGCTTTTTCTCGGTATTTCTTTTTAGCATCTAGGTTTTGCCAGAGATGTTGTAAGTTAAAAAGTTTCTCCCAAGTAAGGGATTTACATGTTTATATAAGTTTCATGCTTTCATACTTATTCATGAACATTTTACATGGATTTTTTTTTCGTTTCCGTTATATCTGATGTTAATTTGGCCGCTTTGAAAGAGGTTTACAAAGAGTCTTTTGGTCAATAATACAACTGGTAAAAAAAACCTTCTAGTTTTTGAGATTTCACGGTGGACAAATTTTAGCTAAAAATGACACATTTTTGGATGCTCGAGGGACACATTCATGGATCAAAAAGTTGATAACCCTGTTGCAGCATCTACGGTGAGGATTTACGAAACAAAACAATATAATAGGTGTATAATAAGTAAAAGGAAAGTCGTAGAAAATTCTGGTTTTCAGGAATCAATTGACCAAAGATGTAGCCAAGGGGCGAAAACTGTTTTCATTTTGATGGTGTTTTATACTCTCAGAAGACTAAGTCACTTAGGCTTGGAATAAGTGAAGGTGAAGAGGTGCTATTGGGTAACGAGAAGATTGATCAAGTGGATAGCTTCACTTACCTAGGTAGTGTTATTAGTAGACAGTGGATGCGGTGACAGATGTTTAAAAGTGGAATAGGCCTGGGAGTTTGTTTCACAGTTGGAAAAAGTTTGGAAGAATAGTAAGATAAGTCTGCAAAGCAAGATTAGAATATTGGAAGCTACAGCAGTGATAACAGTGGTCAAGTATGGTTCTGAAACGTGGACTCCGAAAGACGGAGGAGAATTTATTAGATGTTTCTCAGAGGAATTTTCTATCGATTGCTTTGGGTACCCATCTGACTGACGTTTTTCAAACAGTAACCTGTACAAAAAATATGGTTCTATCTCGCTTTCTAGGGCTATAATGAGAGAAGGGTTGACATTACTAGGACACATTCTGCGGATGAAAGATGACAGGGTGCTTGCTGTTTGTCGAAAGGGTGGATCAGCAATATCTCAAGAACAGCTAAGAGTATTAAGTTGAAACTCTCAGGGCTAATACTACTACTACTGCTTCTACTATTGAACTAAATAAAAAAACGGTTTAAGTGGACACAGGTTGTCAAACTAGCAGAGATAAATGTCTCAGGAACAGAAAAATGTATTAAATTTTATTTTTCAGGGAAAGTTGAGGGGCTGTAAGACTAAATCAAAAGGTATTATGTGTATCCAGATTGTCAAAAGAGCGTATTTCCAATATCTCAGAAACAGCTAGGGATGTTACATTGGGGCTTTCAGAGCGTGGGTATTTGGGATGTTGAACTAAACAAAAAGAAACTATTTCCATCCAAATTGGCCATAAGGGCGTAGTGACGATATCTTGGGAACGACTGAAGATATTAAGTTGAAACTGTCGGGGTTGCTACAAAAAAGTTCTGTTCCTTCTACTCCTAATATTACTAAACTAATACTGCTTGTACTAATACTTCTGTGACTATTTATGACTGCAACTACGGAAATTACTATTGGGACTGCTTGCATTTGTGACTACCTGCGGCTACGAATAATCGCGACTACGACTAATTGCGACACCAACTACCTACAATTGAGACTCTAACTACTTGTGACGGCGACTGTGACCGCTTGCAACTGCGATTGTGATTATATGCGACTGCAACTGCAACAACTTAAGATTGTGACTGCGAATATTTGACAAAGTTGCCCTGACTACTTGTAGCTCCTACTGCGACTACTTGGAACTGCGACTACTTGCGACTGCTCCTATTATTACTACTACTACTACTACTACAACTATAGAACTAAACTAAAAGAGTTTAGTGTGTCCAAGTTGTCGAAATGACCCGGATGCAAGGTCTCAGGAGTGGAATAGGGTATTAAAGTAGAAACTTTCAGGGAAATTTCAGGTGGATGTAAAATTAAATCAAAATAAACTATGTGTATCCAGATTATCAAAACGGTGCCAGTGCAATATCCCGGGAAAAATGCAGGGGATTATGCTGGAGCTTCAAGGTATGTTCTTGAAGATGTTAAGCTAAACCAAAAGAAATTATGTGCTTCAAATTGTGTCCAAAGGTCATATCTGCGATATCTGAGGAAAGGCTAAGGGTGTTGAGTTAAGAATTGTCAGGTTTGTGTTAAGTTAAGAATTGTCAATAAGCGTAAGAACTGTCAGGTTATCAATTGAAAATGTCAGGTTGAGTGGGAAATTGAACTAAATCAAAGTGTACTATGTGCATCCAACGCAGTCAAAACGGCGTATCAGCACTATATATTCAGAACAGCCTAGAGTATTAAGTTGAACCTCTCAAAGCATGTTGAGGTGGATAGTGAAATAATGAAAAAGCACTATGTGCATACTACTATTACTACTACGACTATTAATAGTTCTACTAGAGCTACTGCTACTAATACTACGATTACTAAGGCTGCAAGTATGAAGGTGAAATTTCCAGAGACTGTTAAGGGGAATGTTGAACTGAATCGAAACGTACTATGTGCATGGATATTGTCAAAAGGGCGTACTCTGAATATCCGAGGAACGGCTTAATGTAGTATGGTGAAACTTTCAGGGCATGTTGAGGAAGGTGTTAAAACTAATTGTATAAGGTAGGATTTTTAGCGACTGATGAGGCAGATGTTGAACTAAATCGAAACCAAAAAGGCACTGTTTGGATAACACTACTGCGACTACAACTTCTTTTATTACTAATACACCCACTGCTCCTATTACTACTATTGTTAACGCTAATAGTATTAAGAAAAACTTTCAGGGAAATTTGAGGGGCAAGTAAAACTAAAATGAAAAGGCATAAGGTGCATGCTGGTTGTTGTAAGGGCGGATCAGCAGTATCTCAGGAATGGCTGAAGATATTAAGTTGAAACTATTACCACTGCTACTATTACTACTGCTACTATATTTAAACTAAATCAAAAGGTTTAAGTGCATCCAGGTTGTCAAAATATCCTAAGTACAATGTCTCAGGAGAGTACCATATTAAATTGTATTTTCAGGTATATTTTCAGGTTTTATTTCAGGCTGCAAAACTGAATCAAAAGGTACTGTATATATATGTAGATTATACAAAGGGGGTATATGCAATATATCAGAAACAGCTAGGGGTGTTACATTGGAACTTTCAGAGCGTATTTATTGTGGATTTTGACCAAAATCAAAAGACGCTATCTCCATCAAAGTTTGTCATAAGGGCAAAGATCGGATATCAAACAGTTCGTGGTAACGAACTGTAAGTAAGAAGCGACCCGGCTCAATAGTAACCAAAACTCTAAAAACCGTAATTTTGATACCAATAAATACATCAATGGAATCAGACTTTTATGCTGATTTCAAATATATAAGTTTCACTAAATTTAGTCTTACCCATCAAAAGTTATCCGCCTGAGAAAATTTGCCTTATTTCGAAAAACGGGGAAACAACCCCTAAAAGTCATAGAACTTTAATGAAAATCACACCATCAGATTTAGCGTATTAGAGAACCCTACTGCTTCTTTCTGCAAAAATGTGGAATTTTGTATTTTTTGCCAGAAGAAAGATCCCGGATGCATGTTTATTTTTTTTTTTTTTTGTTTTTTTTTTTTATTTCCCCAGAGGTGATCGTATAAGATAAGATAAGATAAGTTTTATTCTTCATTAAATACACATACAATATTAGACAATATTAGCTTGGCCCCCCCCCCACGCTAATTTTTTTCCCGAAGTCACCCAATCAAAATTTTGAGATAGCCATTTTGTCAACATTGTCGAAAATCTAATAAATATGTCTTTGAGGATGACTTAATCCCCCACAGTTCCCGGGGGAAGGGCTGCAAGTTATGAACTTTGCCCATTGTTTATATATAGTATTGGTGAATGGGAAGTATACAGACGTTTCAGGAGGGATTTTGTTTCTGGTGGGGGGGGGGGGGTCTGGGGAGGGGGTTACGGGGGAGGAACTTTCCATGGGGGATGTCTCCGTGGGAGAAGTGACATTCTTATGAAGGGGGCGCCGGTTCGTGGTAACAAACTGTAAGTAAGGAGCGACCCGGCTCATTAGAAACCGAAACTCTAGAAAACGGGATTTTGACACCAATAGATACATCAAAAGAATCTAATTTTAATGCTGATTTCAAATATATAAGCTTCATCAAGTTTAGTCCTACCCATCAAAAGATACGGGCCTGAGAAAATTTAGCTGATTTTTGAAAAAAGGGGGAAAGACCCCCTACAAATTGTAGAACCTTAATGAAAATCACACCATCAGATTCAGCGTATCAGAGAACCCTTTAGAGGTTTCAAGCTCCTGTCTACAAAAATGTGGAATTTTGCATTTTTTGCCAGAAGAAAGACCACGGATGCGTGTTTATTTGTGTTTTTTTTTCCCCAGGGGTGATCGTATCGACCCAGTGGTCCTAGAATATCGTGGGAGGGCTCATTGGAACGGAAATTAAAAGTCCTAGTGAAATTTTTAAGTGACCAAAAAAATGGAGGGCAACTAGGCCCCCTCCCACGCTCACTTTCTTCCCAAAGTCACCCGATCAAAATTTTGAGATAGCCATTTTGTTCAGCATGGTCGAAAATATGATAACTATGTCTTTTAGGATGACTTAATCCCCCAAAGTCCCCCGGGGGGAGGGCTGAAAGTTATGAACTGTACCCAATGTTAACATATAGTATTGGTTATTGAGAAGTATACAGACGTTTTCAGGGGGTATTTTTTCTGGTAGTGGGGGGGGGGGGCAGTGGGTCGAGGGTTATGTGGGAAGATATTTCCATGGAGGACATTTTCATGGGGGAAGGAACATTGCTATGAAGGGGGCACTTGATTTCCAGGATTATTTAAAAAAAGATCAGAAATTAAATAAAAAAAACAAGTTTTTCAACTGAAAGTAAGGAGCAACATCAAAACTTAAAACAAACAGAAAATATTACGTATATGATTGGGTTCATCCCCTAGGCAATACCTCGCTCTTTAAGTCAAAGATTTTTTAGCAGTTCCATAAGAGCTATTTATTCTACTTAACGGCCTTTGTGATTAAGGGGTAACTTTTAAAGAATCGGAACAAAAATTGGAACTCTAGCGTAAAGAACAAGGTATTGACTAGGGGGCGAACCCCCTAATATATGTATTAAAATATATGAATATAGAATTTCGTTACGTAAGTTAATTCGTAAGTTACGTATATTTATTACTAATAAAAACGTCCGTAAATAATTAAACAAGTTTCGAGAAAGCCATTTTAACTAAATAAAAGTAAAATTAATATGAAAATTTTGTTTTAATTACTCATGTACGGTGAGCCAAAATCAAAACCTGCATTAATTCAAAAACGTTCAAAAATTAAATAAAAAAAATAAGTTTTTTCAACTGAAAGCAAGGAGCGACGTTAAAACTTAAAACGAACAGAAACTATTCCGTATATGAAAGGGGCTGTCCCCTCCTCAACGCCTCGCTCCTTACGCTAAAGTTTGACCTTCTCACAACTCTATTTTTTTAAACAATAAAAAACTTTAGCGTAAAGTTTTAATACGGAATAATTTCTGTTCGTTTTAAGTTTTACCGTCGCTCCTTACTTTCAGTTAAAAAAACTTGTGTTTTTATTTAATCTTACAAGCGGCTAAAGGTATTAGGTTGAAACTTTCGGGGTTACTACAACTACTACTTATGTTACTGTTTACTACTACTACTACGATTTGCTACTACGACTAGGTATGACTGCAACTGCGGTTATTTACGACTGTGACTGCTTGCGTTTGTGACTAATTGCGGCTCTAAAATACCTGCGACTACGACAAATTATGACTCCAACCAATTGTAATTACAACCCCATCTACTTGTGACTGCGACAGTGACTGCTTGAAACTACGATTGCGACTATATGCGACTGCTACTGCAACAACTTGTGACTATGAATGCAAATACTTGACAAAGTTACTGTTACTACTTGTGAGTTCGACTACTTGTGACTGCTACAGTGACTACTTGGAACTGTGACTGGGACGACATGTATTTTCAACTGCGACTAATCGCGACTGCTACTACTGCTACTACTAGATTTACTATAGAACTAAATCAAAAGAGTTTAACTGCATCCAGATCCAGGTTGTCATGATGGCACAGATGCAATATCTCAGGAATGGAACAGGGTATTAAGTTGAAATTATCAGGAAAAGTTGAGGGGATGTAAAACTAAATCGGAATAAGCAATGTGTATCCAGACTGTCAAAAGGGTGTCCGTGCAATATCCCAGGAAAAACTATAGGTATCATGTTGGAACTTCAGATTAAGATATTTGGGATGTTAAACTAAATCGAAAAACATTATGTGTATCCAATTTTGCCCGAAGAGCATACTTGCAATATGCCATAAAACCCAAAAATTAAGCAGATTTTCATCCAAATGATGTGAAAAGTTTCCCCCGTACCCATCCATCCTAAGCATAAAAGTATAGCTATTATTAAAAACTGTTTCAAAATTGTGCCCAACATATAAATAGTAACGCAAAATCTGGATTCTCATAAAAAAAAGACTTAAAATATTCTTTTCTATCCGAGTGAAAGAGTATGATAATTAAAAAAAAAACAGAAATTAATTAAATAAAAACTTTCCCCACAGAAGAAGTTTTCCAAAGAAAAGTTAAGAGCTACATTAAACCAAAGATGAGCAGAAATAAAGTTGAATTATTTTTTCAAGCGCAAAACTACCATAAGTCATTGTCAATAAATAAATGAAACCCAAAAAGAACAGAAATTACAACAAATAAGCAAGTCACACTTAAAACAAGGAGAAAATACCACAAAGAGGAGTGGGGCTAACAC
Source organism: Artemia sinica (assembly GCA_027921565.1). Taxonomy (NCBI): domain Eukaryota; kingdom Metazoa; phylum Arthropoda; class Branchiopoda; order Anostraca; family Artemiidae; genus Artemia; species Artemia sinica. The sequence goes on from CM051259.1 coordinate 22,668,256, forward strand.
GCTCTATGCCTTCTGAAGACCAAGAAGTAATTTTCAAAATTCTGAAAACAAAATATATTTTTAAGACCTTTTCTCCTTTATGAATTTAATAAATCGAAAATCATTAAGACTTTCAGGGATGTATATATTAAACGGTCAGTTCAAATTAGTTTTTTTTTTTTTTTTTTTTTTTTTTTTTTTTTTTTTTTTTTTTTTTTTTTTTTTTTTTTTTTTTTTTTTTTTTTACAGCAATCTTGGTTGTGAGGGTGATCTTTTTTTATATCATAAGTAATAAAAACACATAGCTCGAAATAAGTAATGAAATAAAGTTCAAATAGGAAAACCAATAGTAAGGAATGAAGAAGATCCAGTGATAGCAGTAAAAGCATTGAGAGCAAAAGATCTGAAGATCAAAATAGAAGTGCAGAAAATTTTGATCAAGGTAATAATTGCTCCAAAACAGAATAAAGTATAATCACAATGAATAATAACCAAGAATAATGAAGAATGATGAATAATGAAGAATAATCAAGAAAAAATCGAACAACCTAAATGTATCTCTTAGTTTTTAAGCTCTCCTGCAAAATTGATTTATAATTTTTCTTTTAAAAACAACTGTCCGTGAATATAATCGAAAAGATAATCGACAAACCTAATAACAATCAAAAACTAAATAATATCCAAGAAGCAAATACCAATAGAAACCAAATAACAACGAATAACAATCGAAAAATCTAAGATAGCTCTCCAGTAAAATTTGTTTGTAATCTTCCTTTTGCAAACAATAGTTAGTGAATAACAATAAAAAACCTAATAATAATCGAATACCAAATAACTTCGAAACATCCAATACCAAATTAAAACCTAATAACAAAATAATAACTATTTAACTAATAAAGTACAAAGCACAAGATAAGAAAGACTTCCAAAGTATCACTGATAAAGCAATAGATGGCACAGAGCTTGATACAAAAGTCCCAAAAATAAAAGTCAATGATTTGAGGAAGAAAAAGAAACCACCTTGGTTGTCATGGAGGATATGTAAAGATTTTAGTTTTAAACAATAGATGTTTAAGAGCTTGTAGAAACAATTACGAGAATAAAGCAATTATAATAAAAGGGGATAAGGGAAAGATACATTAGCGAGAGTGGATCCACATGTTTCGTGATGATTGGGGTGCCATGTTTTCAGATTATTGGCTTTGTTTTTTTTTTTTTTTTTTTTGCTTAAAAGGCCGATAGGCTCAAAACTCCCATTCAGAAGCTCGATTTCTCGAACTTTCATTCTTATTGCACTCCTTTTGCGGACATTTTCTCCTTTTTTCTCCAAACTTTACAACTTTCAAATTATACAAACAAACGTGCTTGCTAACTATTGACAAGCAGCTACAAAACGATTAGATTTTTGCGTATTAAAAACCTCTGGTGTTTAGATTAATTCAATTTTTCACTCAATCAATTTATTGTCAAAATATCAAAATATCAAAAAAAAAAAAAAAAAACAACACACAATTTATATTTCTGACCACAGCTCTACGGCCTATATTTTGACGAGGGTTACTTTTGACGAGGGTTGTTCTTCACTTATCATTCATTACCATGAATGCTTGTGAAAACGTAAAAATGTCAAATATGTTCTATTCCTTTTGAATTCTTGGCTATAAGCTTATCTTCAAGCTCCAATTCGAATCAGAACTTCTTTGGTAAAGTAAAAACCAAAAATTAATCACAAGCAAACAACCCAAAGCTTATGTCTCTCTTTTTCACTTTTATGCAAAATTTACCTTCTGACATACTGAAGCCGCAAACGATTCAACCAAAAACGTTCAAATTCAACGAAAAATTAAAGGTAATTTTTTTTACTGTCTATATAATTGATTTCCAGATTCCTTATCAATATTTTCAGGTCGGGCTTTTCTTTCCTTATTTTTACGACCCAAAATACTTTATATGATGGCATGTATGTATGTATTTAAAGTGATGAACGCTAAGCGGTATTTCGAGAGTGGCGGGGCGGGGTTCAAATAAAAAAAAACAGAAAATATCATTAACAAATAACAGAAAATAACATAATTATATGAACATACATGTGATTATATAGGACATAGTAAATATCTCAGGGGAGGGGGGAATCTACCATGTTCAAATGTCTGTTTACAGGCTTAGAAATTGTCCAAGTAAACCAATCAATTATAAATTGTCTTGAATTATTTGCTCAGAAGTGTTAAAATAAACTTTATTGGCTTACTGGTTAACAGGTTTGCACGAGTCTAATTTATTAAGTTCATCCAGCTTTGATTCAATTTCATTCTCCAGATATCTAGCTTGTCGACGCAGTTCTAAAAAAGAAGTAATTTTAGTTTAGTTAAAAAAAAAAACATTTTTCTTTGTGCAGGCTAAGATACTTAACACTGAAAGGGAAAGTGTTTAAGAGTTTACGAAGGATATTCACAATATAAGCTTATACTACCGACAATACAGCGCCAAGCCGTCTGAGGAAAACAAAGCTGCAGACGCTACTCCCCCGCCCCATTCTTTTCCCACTCATGAAGTCTCCACTTTCTTTAGTTCTATATTGTAGTATCTTCCATAATGATTGCTGCATTTGCAGCAGCCCAGTAAAGAACAAAGTTCAGTCTATAGTAGCCAAAGAAAATCTTTTGACAAAAATGCCAGGGGAGAAAAATTACCATTTGAAGCCGATTCATGAATGGAAACTATGAAATTGCAAACGAAAATGTTGCACAACAAAATCTGCGGTTAGAAGACAAATCAAAATTACAATGGAAAGGAGGAGCGTGTTATTTTAACGCCTGTAAAGGATAAACAGGAAGGAGGAATTAAATTCACGCCGGAATTTCTTCATTCAACTGAAATAGCTGGTTTGGTAGTCCAATGCCTTAAAACTGAAGAAAAACACGATAATTATGCTAATGCGCACTTTAGATATTTCAGAGGGTATATGCAATGGAACACGCCACGTTGTTACTGAATTACATAACAGCGTAATAAAAGCCGACATATAATTACTGGGGAAATGCTGGAAAATAGTTTTTTTTTTATATCTATGACATCACAACGAGAATGAAGCACAACGAGAATTGAAAAGCAAACGAAATTGAACAGCAAACGAAAATGTTGCTCAACGGGAGTCTGCTCTTAGATCACACGTTACAACGAGCGTCAGTGTTTATCTTCTCAACTCCAAAGCAGCCCTAGTGAAACACTCGATTTGCCAATAAAAAACATCATCTCTGGAGGTATTTCAAAACTGATACGCGTGTCGATCCTGAACAGGAAGCATTCGCGAAGCATATCCTGAAGCTATAAAATGAAAATTTTCCCAAAAATGACTCCAATGAAATCAAATTATCTGCGGATATGATTTCCAGTGATAATTTAATGGAGGAAGTATTTGGAGATTGCCTTGAGAATCAAAATTACAATGGAACCAAGGACCACGTTATTTTTGTACTGCTCAACAAAGAAGTAAGTAAAACAAAAGCGAACATTGTCGATCGCTTCCTAGTAGAATAAAAATCCTATAAAAGTTATGATTCCATGAAGGATAAACAGGAAGGAGGATTAAATTTGCAGAAGAATATATAAATTCAATTGAAGTTGACTTAAACTATCCGCATGACTTAAAACTAAAGAATCATACGAAAATTATGCTACGTAATTAAAACAAAAATAATTACTGGGAAAAAAAGTTCACATTCCTTGCGTTATACTCAACTCCAGTAAAGGTCAAATTGGATGTATAGTACAACAACATCATTTTCCACTTCGACCAGCATTTGTGATGACCATACATAAATCGCATGGGCAAACTCCCAAATTTGTTGGCATCGACTCCTGTCCACCGTCTTTGATCACGGAATTTTGCACGTAGCATTTTACCGTGTTAAACGACAATATAGCTTGCAAGTTCTACTACCACTTGAAAAGGAGCGCCATCTTTACAGGAATTTTGTTTGCCTTTTTTTGCTTTTTTTGTCTTCCTGTTTGTGTTTATTAGTCTTTTTTTTATGGGTTCGGTTGAATTAAAAGAATTTAGTCTAGAATATTATATATCTAGAGAGTGTGCGAGATGATGATTGCCCAGTAAATGTCCTGAAGCCCGAAAAGACACATCATTTCGGGCAAAACAAGGTATAGTCACCTGAGAGTGACTCCTGCCTTCACCCATTCTCGTGGAACTTGTACATGACAACGAATTATTATGATATCATGCAGCTTTTAGATAATTTTTTATCAAATTTTGACGTAATTGGTATCTATGAGACGTTTTTTAAGTCCAGACCAATCTCCTTGGCTTTACTAATTTGTAGATTATGATATCCATATGAAGAGTCGATCATTGATGAGCCGAGGTGGGATCAGATTTTGGGTCAGGGAGGAACTAGGTTTGGATTGGGGAGGATCTTAGTATTTGGAATAGAGATAATGTAGACATTTTTCAAGTGATATTAGTTTAAATGGTAAAAAAAAAAAATAATCAATAGGGTGTATAAGTTGCTAAGGACTCATTTGGAGTTTTTTCAGTAGTGGTTTGACGAGTTGCTTGTCAGAATACCGCCCGAGAGTCGTCACATTGGCATGAGTGATTTTAATTACAATTTATTAAATCTAACCAGAATGGTGATTTTGTAAATTTCATTATTTCAAGGGGTTTGTATTCTCTGGTTGGTGTACTAACAAGAATAACTACACGAGGTGTAACACTGATTTGCAGTGTTTTTGATATGTCGGTAAAACTTAGTAGAAATTTCGTTGATGTGATAGCTTACCCTGGTTTGGTCTACCTTCAGTTAATATCTTCTATTATTCTTCCTGTGAAAAGGCTGCGAAAAAAAGAAGATCGTAATTCGACTGTTAAAGAAAGACAATCTTCATAAGTTCGCAGAAGAGGTAAGTATTACTGACTGGAACCCCGCCTTTGATGAAAAAGAATGTTTTTCAGGGCTATCAACAATTATGCCTGTCAATGAGATGTTATGTCCTCTTAAAAGCCATAAAATCGAAAAAACTCCTGCCTAGAAAACCACGGATGACTATGGAGACAATTGATCAGATAGAATTGTATGAGAGATATTTGGATTATCAAAACGATGAAGGATTCGAAATTTTTACAAAATAGAGGAATCTAGTAAATAATATACGAAGGAAGACAGTCTTCTTTGGTCAAGTTTTATAATCGCAAATTTTAGGAGCGTAAAGGTAATAAGAAAGAAAAATGAGATACAATAACATGATTTAGGGAGTGAAAAAGAAAAAGGTTATCTTAAGTGAAAATAAGTGAAGAAGTTTATCAAGTGGCTGCGATTGCAATGACAATGATAAAATTGTTAGCAAATTTGGTAAATTTTTTTCTAATATTGAGCCCGAGGTGCGGGCTAGTATGAATAAGTATGAGAAAATGCAGTGCAACACCATCTGTGGTGAAAGAGGCGAATCTTTAGAAATAAGTTTTGACATGTTTACCCGAGAAGAGGTGAGCGAAATTGTTTGTTCACCGAAGTTGATGGCTTGTCTCTTCGAGGGCTTAAATCAATTTTAGGTTACATATTACCCTGTTCATTTTTTTTAACGAGTTTTATTCTGGTTTTTAATGAATGGTAAGTTCCTTGAGCAGCTGAAAGTCGATACTCTTTCATAAAGGTTGCTGCAAAAGTGATATTGAAAACTGGAGACTAATTTTTATTTTGCCCTTTTTTATTAAAGATATAAGAGAAAGTCGTCCATAAACACCTTTATAATTTTCCCCAGACTATTAGGTTACCAAATGAAACCCAATTCGAGTTTCACAAGGGCCACTCGACTACTTCTACCTTGCAGCATCTGGTTGGCTTTGTGAGCAGTGCACTGGATAAAAGATATTAGCCAATGTCGGTCAAGAAGGCGTTTGATACCGTAAATTTCAGGATTTTGCTAGACCGACTTCAGTGTCTAGGAATTTGTGGTGCTCGGTTGTAGTGGTTTGAAAGCTTCCTTCATGGAAGATCCGTGCAGGTAATATCAAACAATACTGTTTCATTCCCCTTATTCACTAAATGTGGAGTACCTCAGGGTTCCGTTCCAGCTTCTTTGCTGTCTTTGGTATGTATTGACACCATGCGGTTTTATCTTCAAGGTTCTTGTGATATTATGGAGGCATCATAGTAATGCTATTTCTTCCAGAACTGGAGTGAATGATAAAAGGAGTTGGAATGATCTGAAGACTGTAAAATTTTACCAAAGCAAATTCTACTAAGCAGTAAGAAATCGGATTAACGACGGGGCCTGCAGTGCGTTACTATAGCCGTGTTCGATCTCTGCTTCGCGAATTCTACTAATGATATATCATTCAATTATTCAAACATACATCTCTTATGGTTTTATCCTAATAAGCAGCAATTTTTACGGTAATTTCAAAAGAGTGAAAATTCTGTAAAACAAATCAGCAAGAATAATAGGTAAACATGTTAAAGAAGTGAAGGATACACGTGCTTGTCTTAGTCTCTGGGTCTGCTTAACGTTTCTGAACTACATGATTATCAGGCTGCAAAGATAACCTAGTCACAAGTATTTTTTTTTTTCAAATTTTACCGTGCTAATAGTAATATTCATCCTTATGATATCATGCTTAGTGACACTTTTTGCGGTTGAGCATAGGAAAAGTGCATTGTCCAGATTCATATTGCAATTTCTTGGAATTTCTCTGGGGAATTCATTGCCGATGATCACCAGGGCGGCGGATTGTCTTTTATATTTAAAAAAAAATAAAAATTATTTATTAAAAGATAAATAATTTGGTTTTTGTTGGGGGCGGGGGGAGGGCTATTTTGATTGTTGAATTGGCTGGTTTGTTATGTTAGGGAATAGGGAAAAAGGGTGGTAACAAGGAAGGGTTGTGGGGTAGCAGGAAGATAAGAGGTGTTGAAACTGGTGTGCTGTGATGTGGAAGTGATATAGTTGAAAGAGTCTGGTTTGGAGTTTGGCTGTTTTATTCTTCATTTTTCTATTATTACCAGAGCCGTTCCTAGGATTGGTGGTGCCCGGTGAAAAATTAATAAAGCCCCCCCCCCCCCCCGACTCAAATATAAGCAAAAAAAGACGAATCAAAATGAAAAAATTTTAAAGTGGGCAACCCCCGATCCCAGATGCCCCCAAGCTGCACCACCCAGGGCAGCTGACCCCCCCCCCCCCCCTTGAATAGCTCTGATTATTACTATTATTATTGCATTAGTTGTTGCTGCAACCTAGTAAAGAGCAAACTACAGCCCATAGTAACCGGAAGTTTAAACAGGTGTTTTGAAAAAAAAAAAATTATAAAGTAAGGAAGAATCACCATTTGAAGCTGAGTCAGGAATGGTAGCTGTTATTTCATAAATCTTAATACTAAAATCTATATATTCACGTTATTGGAGCAAAAATAGGGATTTTTTCTATTATCGGGGATGCACTGGAAACTGTTCTGTTCTTACTAGCACTTAATTTTAAAACTAGTTCAAAATTAGTGTTTTTTTTTTTTTTTAATTAGCCTCCAACCATCAATAAGAAGAAATGCAAGGTTTAGGATCTTTATAAAAGCAGGCCTCGAGCTTCTATACTTAAGCAAAAAAGTCCTCGAAACACTAAAACACATAACAAATTCAAAACTAATATATGCCAAACATCAAGTTAACACAAAAAGCAACACAAGTTAACACCCAAAATAGCCTTTCGTAGTCCTTTCCCGACTTCCTTGGTCAAATCTAGCCCTTCAAGTCTCATCCGATTTTCTTTATTGCCTTCTGCCTTGATCTAGTCCTTTCCCAACATCTTTGGTTCAAATTCCAGGCGAATAAAGGACATTAAAATATAAGTATTTTTTTTACACAATTTGTTTTAGCATTACAATAAAAACAAGCATGTCTATACAGAACAAAACAACTACTTTCGGTTCACAAATCGTTTCCAGAAACAATTTGTGCCTCGAAAGTAATTATTTTGTTCTGTATGAATACGTTTACAAACAAAACAAACGTATTCAGAAACATATTGTTCGTTTGATTACTGATTTTGTTCAAAATTACACTCAATGATCAAAGTTGCCTCTTTGTACCCCCTTTGTACCAAAGTTACCCCTCTCTAAAAGTACCGAGGACATCCACCTACTTTTTTTGGACCTTGAACCCACCTTAGTTTTAGCAATACCTGAAAAATGAGACTTGAAAAAAAAAATTTTTCACAGTATTGCCAAGTTGAACCATTATAATAAAAAAACCACTAACTAATACAATTTAGCAGTGCTTTCTAGCCGTAAAAATTTTTAAATTAACAGCTTGCTTTTTCTTAAGAACAACTATGCCTTCAAAGAGAAGTTACACCCTCTTAAGCTGTTTGATACCTTATGTTTTAGCTTGTATTTTTGGTGATTTTTCACCCACGTCTCTATTTTTATCTTTGCTTCTGCTGCCACCAAAAACTGCACAACTGCATATTGAAGTTTTTTTTATTACAAATTCAATGAATACGTTTTATTTTGATTGATAATGTTTTAGTTTTTTCTGCTGATGACAACCACTGGTGTATGTGGTCGAAATATCCAGATTTTTTGTATCTGTTTTCACTGTCTAATAAAAGGAATTATCTCCATTTGAACTTTTAAGTGTTCTTTTCCTAGAAAGCGCAAAATTCTAAGCTTTTGTCCAGCGTATGGGCTTACTGAATAGAGTTAAAAGATAACTTCAAAGTTTTAGGAGTAAAAATAGAGTTAAAAATGAGATTAGAAAGATCAATAGAAGGAAGCCCATCACCCATTCTTGGGGAAGAAGTTAGGTGTCATTCATTTTAAAAAGAATTAAGAAAATAATAATCCTTTTCCCATGGTGAGGCTAATTATCATTAATTTTTTGAATATTCAACAGAAAAGGAAAATCAGAAAAATTAAAAATCAGGAGAGAAAGATAAAATTACGCTCTAAAGAAAATACAAAATAAATGAGAGGTAATTAAATTTAGCAGGTATATGCGCAGATCTTTCGCACATGTTGCTAGCAGTAATTTTTATTAGCATTTAAACAAAATTGGACTTGAAAGAAAGATAAACTAGGCTCGAGACGGAGTGAAATTTGGAGGCGAAATCATTAGCAAAATAGTTATATTCATATTAATGAAGCATGAAATATGTTTTTTTTTTCTATTGTCAGGGGGTGCCACTGGAACCCCTTTATGCGGCCTCTGAATGAGCTTTTTATACGGTAAAATAAAGTTTTTCTGAACAAGTTCAATCACGATATGTTTCATCATAAACAAAATTCTTAGATAGAACCAAAGAGGCAACAGATGTTTTATCGAAACAAATTTAGATTCATTAGAAAAAAAATCGTCAAAGTCTGAAGGGAACCCCAGGTGTATTTATTGCACCTAACAGCTGGGTTATTCCACGCGCAATACTAGATCAGGTGGCTTAATACCTGTTCCTACGTTTGCTAATTGACCTCGTGAGAACTAAGAAGTGACCCTCTCTTCTCTTTACTACTGTCTAAAATACGAATGGATATTGAAGCCATTACTAGAGCTGAGAATTTTTGAAGTCATCTCTCACTCGGACTGGGAGAGCTGATTCCCTAGTTTGCCAAAAATGTCCAATGGCCAGGAAAAAAGAAGGCATCTAATAAAAAATGTCCAGCCAGAAATATGTACTGGCTGGGGAAATTTCACAGGTTAAACGTTAAGCTGGAGGACAATATTGAGGAGGACAAGGTTCAAGAGCTGGCAGGGTATATAATAAAGATAGAGAACTTAGGCGTTAGTCCCCGAACGGTTGGTTAGGTTTTTGCATAATGATAAGCCCGGAAAAACTATCCATTGATCAAATCCAATACAATGCCGTGTCTCTAACCATGCTATAGTTCGCTCGAGGCGACTCTGCAAAGCTGTTTGTAGTCACAGTTCTGGCCGGGCAAACTTGTCAAAGATTCACACACATAGATATCAATTCAATGAAGCAAAATTTCACTTTTTGACCCAAAATCATCCCAGAAAATCCGAACAGCTTGAAACCTTTTAATACCCAGCCTATTCTTGTCGGGGTTCTCAAAAGGAATTAATAATACAACAACTTCAACCAAACATAGCGTCTTGTTTTTTATCTATTGTAGTTTCTCTTAAGAGAATATTTCAAGTTTAAGAAGGAGGGGCGGGGTGAAAACAAGTGGACAGAACTGGAAAATCCTTTGTGGCTCAATTTGGGGGGGGGGGGGGTAGATCTATTCTTGAAAGTTTCAACCAAAAACCCAACAATTTTCAAATTTCACGACAAGACACAGTTCGGGGGACAGGAAGAAGAGGGGAAGTACACTAAAAATATCTTTCCAAGATTTAATTTGGTCCATAAATCTAAATAAATTCTGAGATAACACAGCATACAAATTGAAAAAATTTTGCAACGAAGAAAAAAAAAGAGATAATTCCAACCAGTGAAAAACAAAACTAGAACAGCATGCAAATATTTCGGTCGAGACGTCCTCAGTGCAAAAATGAAAGTAAAAAAAAAGTAAAGAATGCGGCATTGGACTTTACAGTCCCTACCGGCTGTGCTGATCTTCGTTTTTTGGCCCTTCAGCCAGGAAGTGCAATGGGCAGTTTGGGGCCATCCATCCTGTGCTTTCACACACCCTTCCTGTTTACCTTCCAGGTACTTCCTGTTTCCAGATTTCTCCAGGTACCCATTTAAAACTGGGTCGACTCTGGCTGAGCTTACAGAGTCACGCCACTGACCCCCTTCCCAAACCAAATAAGTGGGTACACTAGGATTCGAACCCTCGTCCTCTCGGACAAAGTATCGTAAATCAGCACACCAAATGGAAGTAATCATTAAGAAATACAGAATAAAGTCCACAGGACAAGATAAGACAAGGCAAATCTCAAAAGCAAATACCAAAATAAAAGAGATTTTTTCAAGCAACGGTTTGTTTTAGAGTTCGTTTTTTTTTCTTTTATTTTGCCCCGTGAACTTGTAGCTGTATTTTTTACTCATAACTTTTACTTTGCACAGAGGGCGGTTGCACTGAGCGGGGGGTCCCGACCGGAATATTGAATGTCATTTTTTTTCTTACTGGCTGAAATTATCCTCCTTTTTTCTTCGCTACAAAATATTTTCATTTTGTCCATAAATCTACTGATGAAAGTTTTCATTATCCAGGACACCTAGAACACAACTTGTCAAAAACCGGTTAACCTTGGAATTGCCTGAAAAACAATGATATTCTGTGCTATTTAAAATTTTATTAATCATAAGTATAAAATTTCAAGCCAATTCTTAATTTTGCAACCTTTCGTACGCAAGACAAGGTAGTACGAAAAATATTACTATTTATCCAAGTAATTACATGCAATATTATATAATTGAATACACACCAAGTGACCCCCTCCCCACTAAAATATTAGACGAATTACACAAAAATAATAAGAAAAGTTAAGACATTACAGAAAAATCAGAAATCCTGAAATTTGGGGGAGGTTGGAAAAGGAGTTTTGGTGTGAAAGCCCGATCTTTACGCTAAAGTTGACTCTTTGTCAAAACTATGCTTTTTAAAGTAATAAAAACTTTAGCGTATAGAGCTAGGTATTGAGGAGGAGGCAGCCCCTTTCATATACGGAATAATTTGTGCTTGTTTATAGTTTCAATGCTGCTTCTTACTTTCAGTAGAAAAAAAACATGTTTTTTATTTAATATCTGACCATTTTTCATATAGCACCGGAAAATCCACAATGCACCACATGGTAGCGACATTGCCATGATATGTATTTTTCGGTGGGGGGGATCCCCCCACAAATACGGAGTAATTATGTTCGTTTTAACTTTTAATGTTGCTCCTTACTTCCAGATGATTTTTTTTTTTATTTTATTTAATTTGTCGCGGTTTCCCAAAAAAAATACCAAGACATTCCCTTCCCTTGGTGTAAAATGTCTCCTGGAAAGTACCCCCACAAACTTTCCTTTCCATTGAAAATTCTCCCCCGCAAAACTCTAAAAAAAATCGCTCAACCCACCTCAAAATCGCTGAAATGTTAGCGAAAAAAAAGGCAGCAGGAAAATCAGCATTAGTTAAGAATTACGATAATCAGCCTTAACAAAAACAGGCTCTCCACATAATCATGTAGAGGGTACAAAACCATGATTGAAAAAAAACGCCCGATACCCGCTACAGCCCTTCCCTCATGGAATATGGAAGGTCATATCAGCACCAAAAGCATAGTTACTGAACCTTAGAACTATGATGAACAAAATGGCTATCTCAAAATTGCTTTGACGACTGAGGGGAGAAGGCTCGAGGCGGAGGGTGGCTAGCTGTCCCCAATCATTTTGGTTACTTAAAAAAGGCACTAGAACTTTTACTTTCCGTTTGAAAAATATATCTATCAATTCTCTAGAACCATTGGTTCGACACGATCACCCCTGGGAAAAAGGAAAAAACAAAACAAACAAACACACATCCGTGATCTTTCTTCTGGCAAAAAAAATACAAAATTCCATATTTTTGTAGATAGACACTTAAAACCTCTATAGTAGGATTCTCTTATACGCTGAATCTGATTGTGTAATTTTTACTAAGATTCCTTGAATTTCAATGGTTTTTCCCCCCCTTTTTCCGAAAAGCAGACAAATTTCCCAGGGTTGTACCTTTCGATGGATAAAACTAAACTTAATGAATCTTATATATTTGGAATTAGCATAACAATCCAATTCTTTTGATTATCTATTCATATCAAAAGTCCATGTTTTAGGGTTTCGGTTTGCTGAGCCGCGTCGCTCCTTACTTAGTTCGTTAGCACGAACTGTTTGAATGAGGATTTCTCATACACAGGTCTTAATCTATCTATATACAAGGGGGTGGCATAAAATCTGTTTTAGAGTCAGTGCTTTCTAAAACAACCCCTTTACATGAAAATAAAAAAACCTGCTGACCCCTCAACCCTTAAAGGTCTGAGCTGTGTACACCTATACCAAGAAGCATTCAGAATTTTAGTTATGGACGCATGATATTCTGCGAGGGCATTTGTAACCTAAAAATATATTTCTTAATATCGATACACCCATTCATTTGGAGAATTTCAAGCCTCTGGACACCGGTGCTTGAGGACAAGCACAAGTCCACTGATTTGTATATAACTAAAGCCGCCTTTTTTTAAAGGATCCTTCAAAAGGAAAAAAAATCGGAACATTTTTCAGGGAGGTAAAATAAAAAAAAAACAATCAGAAGTGGAAGAAAGCCCTCCCCTGCCTCCAATCAAAAGATAATGTTTTTAGTTACATAGTTTCTAAGTCAACAGTTTGCTATCCTTACTGTTGAAAATCAAATTTAAAAGAAAAACAATAGGCCAAGTGCAAATTGTCCTACAAAACTAACACTCTTTCGGATCCAAATTTTTGCGTTTGGGCATGTGTTAGGACTGACATTCCTTATTTTATGAAGATAATTTGATAAAGTAAAGAAAAATAATATTTTCACTTAGTATAAACCCGGTAAAAACTATTATATGACAAATTTATCAGGGTAAATATCCTGTCCTTAAGTTTAATAGTTCTGGTGTCTACAGAATTCCTTGCTCCTGTGGCTTGTGGTACATCGGAAAGACTGAACAGTTCCTTATGGATAGATATTTTAGGACTATGTTTCAATGATAATGCCCTCAGAAGGAGAAAAAATTGAAAAACTTTGATTCAGCCCTAGAAAAACACATTTATGACCACCCGCACAATAATATTTTATTTGACCAAGCGAGTTTGATCTCACATGACAAGGGTGTGGCCCAGCAATACAGAGAGGATTTTGAAATATATAAATGCCAAAATATAGGTCTAGCTCTAAACGGACATACGGGATATCATGGTTGAAGCAATAGCTGCAACGTTGCAAAGAGCGAACGGCGACCCATACTAAAATAAAGTTTAAAAACGAGTTTTCAAAAAAACTGTCAAAAAAGAAATTTTTTTTTTTAATTTGCAAGAGTTTTTTAAGAGCCTGAAACGCCTTGAAAATGGCGTCGCAGCAAAACCAAAAGTATATCATTGGAATTACGATTGTCAAAAACCTCAACAGCACCCCACCTTAAATAACAAGGAAAATCACTTTTTGCATCGATAGCACTGATGTGCCCTCTATTTTTTCTGCTGCTGCTTTTTTCTTCGTCGCTAATGGGGCACAGGAATATTATAGAGTTATTTAATGGATAATTTACAAGCTAATTTTTACATCTAATCGCTTTACATAAAATCGACTGGATAGTGCCATCATAACGTGCTATATGGCACCCCAAAAATGCATTTTTTGTGCCATTTCTGCAATGGAAAGGCCGGGCGGGGCACTTGAACATCACACGGAGCTGTTTAGGGTCTTATCTAAAAGCTAATTTTAACGACTTATTTGCAAAGAAGCAAAAATAATACAAACGCAAACTACGCAAGCTATTTGAACTGCAAATATTAAATTCTTTTAATTATTTCATAGATAACAAATTTTTTTTTTAGAAAATCCTTAACGACACCTAGGATAAATACCCCATGAACTTTTTTTGCGACAAATCACAGATTTTTTTTTAAGGTAAAGTTTAAGAGAGATGAAAAGTAAAACCTGTATTTGATGCCCTATTTTAGCAAAACTCATGTTATTTTCATTAGTTTCTTTGCCTAATCTGGAAAATATCTTTTTATAAGGTTTATTGTCAATATTTTAAAACTTAACGAAGCTTTTCTAATGAAATTAAGAGAAAAGTTGAAACTTTAAATGAAAAAAAAATTACTGCTTCATGGTTTATGCAACACATTTTTGAAAAACTGTATCAGCCTCGTGATATTTTTTTGTATTTGTAGAATCATAAAAACTAGCCTTTTACTGAAAACCAAAATTTCTTGAGTTTTTTTTAGAGAGCTAAAATCGTGTCGTTTAAGTCATTGATTTCGTGGCCTGTAGAAAAAAACTATTGAGAGCTTTACGAATTATTTTTCTGTTTTATGCAGTTCACTTAAGGGTTTTCCAGATTATATTTCTATTTTGTTACGTCGGTTTTATGTCTTCAGTACAGCACTAGTTTTTCAGAATTCTGCAAATACAGGGAAATATCACAAACCAGTTTGCTTGAAACGGTTTTTCAAAAATGTACTGCATAAGCCGCGAAGTAGTAATTTTGTTCGTTTTAGGTTTCAACTTCGCTCTCTTACTTTCTTCAGAAAACTTTTTCTAAATTAATCATAAATAAATTAGGCTACTCTTATTTTTGTGTTCTTCAACGAGAAACTGACAATTTATTCATCCCTAAGATAAGTCCTATGTCGACTTCACATTGACAAAACAAAACGTGCTCCCAACCCCTCAGATCCAAAAGATCTAGCACCAAAGATGCACTGATTAAAATGATACAACATACATTTCACTTTTTTCCCTAGGCATCTAATTACATTTGTTCAAAAGAATCTTCACCTTTTTAGTCACTTGTCTAGTGTTCAGGGTCACCCTAGCGATTTGGTGCCTAAACAAATCACTAAATCAGCACACAAATCACTAGATTACTGAAGAAAATCATTAATTCGAAGAAAAAATCGCTAAAATCTAGTGATTTTTTTCACATGGTGGCAACCCTGCTAGTGTTTAGTGAGTAACATCGTTTTTGTTAATTCGTAGACATTGGTAAGTGGCTCGCTTTTGAGATTAGGGTTTTTGTCTTTTAAAATGTTTAACTCTGTTAAATCTATTTTATCTGTTGTTTGTTTTCCCGTGTAGTTTGGTTTTTTAAGTTTATTAATTCATACAATTTGGGTTTTTGTGCGTTTTTTTCTTTTTTGCTTTCCGCGTTGTTTATTTTATTGTTTCGTAATCCTACGAATTTGTGATGCAACTAAGGAGAAAATAATTGATTTTAATTGTTCATAGGCTTATTTTGAAAAACTATCAAATGCAATGTTTCGGAGTGATTTTTATCTCAACTTCCACAATATTTTTTGCAGTGTTTTCAACGAGTAAGGCTACTTGGTTTAACAAATGTATCGAGTTCCATTTTCCACTATCACTAACAGTAATTTATTTTAAATTCTACAGCACAAAAGAAAATACCGTCAATCACGCAGAATCACATCGTAAGATGGAGTTTGTAAAGGCATAGATAAAAAAAAAAATCCAAATTCAAATCATCTATATGAAGAACAGCAATAAACATCTTGAAAAAGGCCACAAAATAATCTAAATACCGCATTTTTGAACTGCTTGACGAACTGACCTATTTTTAAAAACCCAAAAATAGCACAATTTTAAAAAATGTCAGAAATAAAACATGGTCTAATATCAAATATCCAAGGCCATTCTTAGGATTGGTGGAATTATCACACAATCAAATAAAGATGTGAAATCCCTGCAATACGTAGGATTTATAGAGCTATTAAGGAGTGGCTTTATCCACCATGCTGTTACAAATTACGGTTACAAATTAAAATTAACCTCTATCGCCATTCCCCCCCCCAAAAAAAAAAGTTCGCGTGAGCGTGCAAATGACGCATATGATCGTGTTTAAAAAAAACTGGCTGGGCATAGCCAGCCACGGCGTCCAAGCCAGCTTGCCCCGTTATCCCTCCTCCCACTCTTTGACCTGTCGTGCAAATGGACAATACAAAATATTTTTAATATTTTCAGCAATTGGACGCGAAACTGGACGCGAAATATTCGAGAGAAGCTCTCATTTGAGCATATGTACTATGGGATACAAGTACATCTCTCGCCCATTTTGAGACACATCGACTATAGTTATGATTCCAACGCTGATCAACAAGTAGAATGGCACCCCAATCGTCTTTATGACGTAGACATCTACCAATCGCCTGGTTTAAAGCCCTAAAAGCTTGTATTTCATACCATCTAGATCCATTTAGCTTGATACTGCCAGGAAGTTTTGACTCTTTTATCATTATATTCACGTTTCAATTTAACGATTGGGTCAGCAACGTTTGGATAAGGGATCCCAACGCATATAACTGCTCTAGCTCTATCATCAGCAAAATCCATACCCTCGCTCGCTTTCCCTCTAAACACTGCTATTAATAGAGCTCCAATATCATCATTCACACAATCATAATATTCTTGCATAGTTCTTGCCATTTGGTCAGACGAACTTGGTTCATTAAAAATAGACTTATAATCCCTGATCTTATCAATAAGCCCAGTTTGTTCCCAGCGCTCAATAAGCTTTCTCATTAGAGTGTAGCTAGGAACAAACATCAATATACCACGTGGTATTATTTTACATACATCAAGAACCAACTTTCCAAGATCATCTTGAAATACAAACTGACTTGTGAACTCGTAAGTTGCTTTTAGAGGTGTCCCACTCGGTCCAAATCCAACACTACCAACCCACATTTGATTTCTTGGTATAACATGACTAGCTTCATATACATGTTTAAAACTTGTTCCAAGTTCTGACTGAAATGAATCTAGAGGTGATAAAGTCCCAGAAGCTAGTATAATGGTCTTTGCATTTTTGGCTAGTTCTTGGAAACAAACGGCTGGGTTTAAACACCAAATATTTAGACTTTCGCCAAGGACAGTAGCTCCCTGTTCATTTTTCTGAATCTCTTTCTTTACGCTGATGCGATAATCTTTCTGATTGTCAAATACAAAACAAAATAAGCTGGCGAATTCTTCGATAACTTGTATAGATGCAACAGTCATTCGAACTAAATAATCTTTTTTATTATCTGGCTCCTTTGAATTTGCAACCCATTTCTGAATCTTACTTTTTATGTCTATCATCGCTTCTTTTTTCAGTGCACGAGTCTGAAAGTATTTGGTAAAATCTTCGGTTGGAATGTTTAAATAGTGTTTTGGGGAGTCTGGAGACATTTGGATGTTACAAGCATAAAGACTTAAAAAAGGTAATCACAACATTGCAGAGCTCACTAGCACTGGTAAAAATATGTGCATCTTTCTTGTAATACCCACTCAGATTTTTACACTCTTTGATAGCGTGTTCAAAAGATTCTTTAAGAAGTGTTCCACCAACTGCTTCTCTTACAGGCATCTTCAAGGTTATGAGCTTCATCAAAAATAATGATATCCCCATTGATTTGAATTTGCATTGATTCTCGGATTCTGTAGTCAAGGATGTAATTGTAAGGACAAAAAATAAGATTTGCAACTTTGGCATAGTCCCTTGCAGCAAAATAGGGACATGCCTTGACTTTCCTTCCTAGACGTACAAGGTCTTCAATATCCCAGCCTTCGTCGAGGCCAGCTGATTCAAGGGCACTGAAACTACCAAGTCTAAATGGCTGATTAATTTTATAAATACAGCCCGCACCTTCAATTGGGTCAAGAAGTTTTTCACACTCTGCTGTTTTGTTAGAAGACCTGGACACTATTGGGTTGACACACGTATGCTCTCTGCTAGAAAGAGTTGTCATTGGCAAACGTCTATATACTGTGCGCTTCAGCTCTTTGCATGCTTGAGCAGCTTGCCTGTGAGTTCGAACGGCATAAAAGACTCTAGGCAATCGACTTGACTTGAGTTTGGCATCTAATTCTTCTTTTGCTTTAGCAATCTGACTGTCCTCAATATTGTTTACATTTTTTCTGACCATGTTCTTTTATGTTTGGCTTATTATCTTTTTTGAATGGCAAAGTTAAATGTCTCTCACCATCTTTTAAAATTATAGGTGTTGTCATTTTTCTAAAAGATTTAGGTTCCTTAAAATCATCATCATCATCATCATCCATAAACTCTAGCTTCCCATATTTGGAGCAAACAGAAATCCTAGAAGCATCAGGAGTGTCAGGCGATTTCTTAACAGGTATGTCTGCAACAACCTCACATTTGGGCTCATCGATAACCAAATCTAAGTGTGAAATTTGGTCTACGCGCGGAATTTTTGTTTCAGAGAATTCAATCTCTTGGCAAGCCTTTGTATATGATATCCATGCCTCTTTTTGCTCAAGTTCCACTTTTGATTTCTTATCAGTCTGCCATGCTAATACACTACATAGCAGAGACAATGTCTTACCAGTACCCGTTGGAGATTCAATTAAAGCATGTTCAGAGTTTTCAAGTGCTGCTATTATTCTGTTCATTGCAGCATGCTGAACACCATACAATTTCACTGGAGAGTTTATAGCTTTACCACCAATCCTAAACTGCATACCAACTTGCGGGGGTGTTCCTACCACTTCACTTTGGGTTGTCATTTCGATAAATGCCAATTTTAAATTATGAGACAGCCTATAAGAGAGAAATATAATAGCAGGTCACTTCCATGAATAACTGTTTTCACTCACAAGCTAAATTTATATTATCCTTGTCTGCTTCCTTAATATGCGGCAAATTAATTGAGGAATACAGAGTATTAAATCATTTCCGATGAGGAGTATGCGCAAAATTTTTTTTTTTCTTCTTCTTTTTTTTGGCCAATACTTTCAATTTCTTTCACCATAAGCATATAGTAATAGAGCTAAAATAACCACTTTTAATCCTTTTTAACAGAAGTCCATTGATTTTGGACATATCTATGAAAAAATACAAGCATATAGGGGAAGGAGAACGGGTTTCGTTTGTTTTTTTTTTTTTGGGGGGGGGGGGAGGGGGGGGGGGGGAATGAAAAACCTCTTCTTAGCTAATTTATCTATTATGGGTCGCCTCCTCGTATTAGCATATATTTGTAGGCATGGATACATAATGCATCAGAGTAATAGGCTTGAGACGGTCTGTGCAGGATTTCGACCCCTGTTGATAGAAGAGCATCACCAAGCGTGAAAACAACTTTGTGACCAAGAAGGGCCCAGGATTGCACAAAGCCTTCATTCAATTGGAGGTCCCAGGGACTTCTTACTGTCCAGTTCTAAGCCGGCTTAAGCACTTAATTTAGACTTGAGAAGATGTGTTAGCCCCTGTCAGCACTGATTCTGGGACCATTGCTTTTCCTGATTTTGAAAGATTTAAAGAATATAAAATTGCAACTTGGAATGTTATAACGTTAAAAAAATTCAAACGGTTCGTGGGAACGAACTGTAGGTAAGGAGCGACGAGGCTCAATAGTAACCGAAACTATATAAAAAAAAAAAGGATTTTGACACCAATAGATACATCAAAAGGATCGGCTTATTATGCTGATTCCAAATACATAAGTTTATTAGGTTTAATGTCACCCATCAAAGACTACGAGTCTTAGAAAATTCGCCAGATTTTCAACTAAGGGGGAAAATTCAAAGAATCTTAATGAAAATCACACCATCAGAATCAGCTCATCAGAGAACCCTACTGTAGAACTTCCAAGCTACAATCTGCAAAAATGTCGAAATTTTGTGTTTTTTTGCCAGAAGAAAGATCACAGATGCCTGTTTATCTGTTTGTTTTTTTTTCCCAGGGGTGATCGTATCGACCCAGTGGTCCTAGAATATTGGGAGAGGGCTCATTTAAACGGAAATTCAAAGTTTTAGCGCCCTTTTTAAGTAGCCAAAAAGATTTGAAGGGCAACTAGGCCCCCTCCTACGCCCCTTTTTCCCAAAATCGTCTGATCAAAAATTAGAAACAGCCATTTTGTTCACCATAGTTAAAAGGCTAAATAACTAAGCCCTTGGAGATAACATGATCCCCACAGCCCCCAGGGAAAGGTCTTTAAGTTATAAAATTGGCCCATTGTTTATGTATAGTGTATGTTATTGGGAAGCTTGCATACACTTTTTGGGTGGGGAGGGACAAATTTTCGACTGGGGGGATTTTCCACGGGAGAATTTTCCGTGGGGAGGGAATTTTCCAGGGGGTGAACTTTTCAGGAAAATATTACACTGGGGGTATTCGCGAGAATTCCAATACGAAATTCTTATTATGTGTCTTGCTTTCTCTTTGCTGACTCAATCTTACACGAGGTTAAGGGTAATTGTACAGGGTAAATTTCTACCGGGATTGAATTGTTTAGAGGATATTTCCGTGGGGAGGGAGGATTTTTCAGGGAGAGGGAGCAAGATTTCTTTGCATTATTTAAAAAAACGATCATCAATTAAATTTTAAAAAGTTTTTTTCAACTGAAAGTAAGGGGCAACATCAAAAACTTGAAACGAACAGAAATTATTATGTATAAGAGGGGAATTACTCCCACTTCCACACCCCAGTCTTTACGCTAAAGTGTGGAATTTTGTCCCAATTCTTTCAGAAAAACTCCTGGGCCACAAGGGTCGTTTAATTAGAACAATAAGAAACTTTTTTAAAAATACTAAAAATCTTTAGCGTGAAGAGCAAGATGTAGAGGAAGGTGCAACTCCTCTCATATGCGTAGATAATTTCTGTTCGTCCTTGGTCGCTTTTTTTTTTGATGTTGCTCTTTACTTTCAGATGAAAAACTCTTTTTATATACACTTGTCTTGTTTTGTGAGATGTTAGAATGTGGAAGATGGATGGAAAGTATTTTGTGAAGGATCTGATGGTGTCTTAGGGAAGAAAGTTAAAAAGCAGCTAGGAATATTAGTGAAAGTGGTTTTATGTTTAAAATAGAGAGGAGGAGGTTATACGGGAGGTTATATATATGGATCATTTCGATAGACTTTGTCCTAATGAGCACAGCAAGGCAGTGGGAGAACACGAAATCAATCGGGGTTTGTAAAACTCTCCTAGCCTTCTTCTAGATTATACTGATGATTTAAGCATCATAGATGAAATTGTTAACAAAATGAATTTTTTGGAGGTTTTACGAGTTCAGTGTACAAGAATAGGTTTGAAAACTAATATTAAGAAGAATTAGTCACTAAAATTAGGAATAAGTGAAGGTGAAGAGATGATGCTAGGTAACGAGTAGATCGATCAAGTGAACAGCTTCACTTACCTACATACCTAGGTAGTATTATTAGTAAAACAAGATTGAAGATATTGGGTGTATTGAAGATATTAGAAGTAGAGTAGCCAAGGTCCAGGGTATTTTTTCACAGTTGGAAAAAGGAGCGCAGTGGCGCTCCAAAAAATAGAGGAGGATTTGCTATATGTTTTACAGAGAAATTCCTCATGGAATGTTTTGGGTACCGGACTGACTCACCGTATCTCAAACAGTAAGCTGTGCAAAAAATGTGGTTTAATCCACCTCTAGGACTATACTGAGAGAAAGGGTTGAGATGGCTAGGACATATTCTACACATAAAGGATGACAGATAGTCAAGATCAAACTAATTGGGAGGGTGTAAAGCGGCAGGCTTTGAGAAAATTGGGGCGGAGGAGGAGCAGGCGTAGATGTGTTGGAATCAGACGGCTTGGTGCTGCGGTGACTTTTCAGCAGTAGTAGTAGTGTAAAATTTAATATTAATTTAGGTGCTTTCAGCAAGCTAACTCAGAATGACCTGTCTCCAACCCTATTTAGTCTACAGAACGTAACCTTGTTCTCCAAGGTCTTTGATAATACGTTTTACGAGCATACGCTCCAGCTCTGATCCCCAATACAGAGCTCCGTTGCAGACACCTTTTTGGTCAACAATGCATACTTAACACCTCTGACCTCATGTAGACAGATGTGTAAATGCTCTGTCTCCAGCCCCTTTGGATGACGAGGACGCTCTGAACCCGAAGCGCTTTCGTCCATAGCATATGCACTGTGACCCTGACCGCTTTTAGCAGAAATGCAATCGATCGGTCTCAAGTCTCTTTTCGTAAACAGTCTGTATGATATGCATCCAACGCTCTTTGATAAAAAGTGGGGATGCTCAGTCTTTACTCATTTTCTAGACCCCAAAGCAATGCCGATTTATTGGCTGCGCACCGCCGATGAAAGACGCGCTGGCGTGTAGAAACATTTCGGCGACTGGCCAACGTGCCACCAGTGTCACTGGCGCGGCGGCGCACCGCCAGTCTGTCTATATTTGACCTTATGTTTTAGTACTGACTTGTTGATTTCGGTGTGCTAACTAAGCTATCCTGTTAATTAACCTTGTAAAAGTCTATCAATATTGATTTCTAACCAGAAAATGGTAAGAGCTTACAGACACAATAAGAAGTGACACATTAAAGGGGGGGGGGAGGTCTGACGCCTCCAATAAATTTGGTAAGATTTTCTTAAAGAGCTTATTCCCTTACTTGCAGCAGTCCTCTTGATTAATCTGATAATTTATTTGAATTGACTCACAGCAATAAAAAGATTTCCCCTTTATAGATCTTTTTTGCTTCCATTCATCTATTAAGATTATTCTCTTCCAAAATCTCTTCTCGTCATGAGACGTAGTTTGTCACTCCCTTGGTCATTCCATCCCTGTGCTCTAGTTTTCCAGCGTATTTCATTGCAAAATTTTTGTTATTTTTTACATTTTAATTTTGAGATTAACGATTACAGTATCCGTCTTTCAAGCGACTCAGTATGCCGCAAAGCGGCAAAATATTTGAAATTTAAAGGATTACAGTGTTCTTTTCCGTAAAATTTCGCATACTGAAAACTGGGGGAGGGGATAGTACCTTCACTCATTATTTTTGTTTTAAAACGCAGATGAAACCTTTAGCTCAGATAAACGATTCTAAGTTAAGAATATTTCTGAGAAACCCTGAGTTGAAGGTATGTTCTTGAACTCTTGTAACCAAGGCCATATTTTGCTTATCTTATTTCATTACTCACTGTTCAATTTTGACTAAAAAAGACGAAAAATAAAATAGTTCAAACCAATTCAAAACACTAAATTTGGTAAGCGAATAACTTATCTTAGATCAGAAACATATTTTGCTTTCTTAGTTCAAATTGGGCTGATTTTGCGAAGCTACAGTTGGAAAAAAATGCAAGGTTAACAAATTTCACATTTTACCATATCCATTCCAAAAAAATCACTTGGATTTCGGAGAGAAGAGAGGAATAAGATTAAAATCTTGTGGAAAATTCAACCAAATCCTCAACTTTTTTTTCAAATTTGTGGAACGATTTTAGATTTTGGTTCGACTTTAACTATATCTAATAACTAGACATATTACTACAAGACTTCCTTCGTAGAAATAAATTGTACTACTGAGTTTTGCACGATGCTCAGTCTTTACTTCTCTACCGAATCTTGGAATTAGTATCGAAATTGGATTGAAATTTTGGACTCTCAGAGATTTTGCTGTAACTACTCCCATGTTTTTTTTGTTTTTTTTTCTCGGATTCAGTATAATTTTGGACTTTTGTTCCAAATTTTGCCACATATAAAAAGGTTAGGTTGTCGCTCCATCTCTGTTGCGACACAACTGCCTGCTAGAAAGCAGCATTCGCTTTCTTTTACATAGATTGCACCTTCACTTGTTGAGTTTTAGTCCTAGTTAAGGCCTCCAAACCTGGATCTAATTTAAATGCTGTAGGCTATTTACAAGATATTATTGTTTGTTGTTTGTTTCCTCTTCCCCAAACGAACTGAATTCTTAGTCTCTTCTGTGTTCTGCTGCACGCGAAGAACAAAAGCTGTTTCACTATTGTCACACACATTGGGTTGAATGGTATGATATTGGGATCGTTGGGTTTCATTGAGTACAACAACAGGTATCATGAAAACACACAAAATATGAAATTTAAAAGGATCAAGAGACACTGACGGAAGCGAACACTGCCGTTTGTTTGAATAGCAAGAGATTAAAAGTGTGAAAAGGACTCTTGATCATACAGAATTTTGAGTGTTGTTGCTTGTTTCACGTTTTGCTCAAACTTAAGTACATGCCCTGGGAGTTCGAAAGGTCTTTATAGACTCGTCTGTTTATTCGTATTTGAATGATGCGTCACTCAGGGCGTTTTAACAGATTTCAAAACTCCTTCCTAATAAGAAATTCTGAGTTGAAAGGTACTGAGTACAATGACAGGTATTATGAAAACACAGAAACGGAGAGAAGCGAATACTACCATTTGTTGAATAGCAAGAGATTAAAAAGTCTGAAAAAGGACTCTTGATCATACACATTTTTTAGTGTTGTTGCTTGTCTCGCGTTTTTCCTCGAAATTACATGTATCATTATGAAAGACATGTCATTGGACCTCGAAAGGGCTTTAATAGACTCGTCTGTTTATTCAGACTTGAACGAGATGCCGCACGGGTGTGTTTTGAACAGATTTAAAACTCTTTCCTAAGAAGAAAAATCGGCGTCAGCCGGCGGTGCGCCGCCGTTTTGACTGAAAATCATTTTTGAATGGTATGATATTGGGATCGTTTTTTTTTGCCGCTGACTAGAAAAACCGGCATGGCGTCGGGACCTACCCCTTTGGTCAATAGCGCACACACACTCCGTCTTTAATCCCCTTTGATTTATAGGACAGTCGCCATCTTTAAACGTCTTTGCTAAGGGTTACAGTACGTCTGTTCTAAATGAAAACAATCTAACCATAGAGATTTAACAAATGATGGTTTTATTTAGACCTAAGATAGTGTTTTAAAAGTTTCTGAGCTTTTTGATTAAGAGTTTGCTGCTACTAGTGCAAGACATAAGAACAAAGCCAAACCATATTAAACAAGTATTTCCCCAATAGTATTAGATGTTCACCAAAGCCTCGAATTTCATAATTTCCCAGGTTGTTGATTAAAAATCAGAGGGGAATATTACAAAGTGACATTTAAGGATTTTAAAGAGTCTTGTTACATATCTCAAGTAAATATATAAAAAATAAAGCCCAAAACTAAAACACATTAAGGCCATTGTTAATAAACAGTCTTGTATTTTCATTAGAACTGAGTTTTTTTACCCCAAATTCTTCAAAGTTGCAGAATTTTTCAGGTGGCTGATTACAAATCTAAGAGTAATATATAAACAAAGGACTAAAAAATCGAAACCAATTCAGTACATAATTCAAAAACAGTGCTATATATTAACCAAAGTAGCTGCATAGTCTACAGTTCAGTAGTTACAAACCCAAGAAAACGACACACGCACCCCAACACATAATGCTGTTTTCCAATCTTTTTTTTTTTTTCTATCTCACGTATTTTACCAGTTATTATTTTTTATCTTTAAAGCTATATTTCTTTACAAATTTATCTTTTCAACGTTTTCAAAATCCTATTAAAAATATATATATAAAGCACTTTAATTGCACTAAAGGGTAACTTACAATATTATTGCATAAAACTTCGAGTGACAGATAATTCTGATTGCATATTCAAACTTCGCGCAAAGATCTGAATTCAAATCCAAACATTTTAGTTCTTAAGCAAAAACATAAAAAGCATATATGCTTAATGTTTCTAATATGAAAATATAATAGAAGTCAGTTGCAAAATTGAAAAACAAACAGAAGCTAAAATTTAAAAGCATGTTTCAAAGAAAACTTTAAGAAAAGCTAAGATCAGTGCTGAAACCTAAAACGAGCTGAAATAATCGCATATTAAGCAAACTAAAAAGGAACAGAAATTGGTATGAATGAAGTAAAGAAACCTATAGTGAACAGAGATTAAAAGAATAATTAGGTCAAACTCAAAACGAACAAAAATTAGAACAAGTATGACATCAGTGACAGCCTGTCATATGACATCGCTAAAAACCAAATAGGTGACTTCAAAACGGCAAACAGAAGTTTTATTTAGGTATCAATGTTCACTAATTTTTTTGGAATTCACTGTTGCATCACCATTTCTTCTTTGCCTCAGGCATTGCATACTTGTGATTTGGTACACAAAATAACAGTAATTATAATTTTACTATAGAATGATTCAAATTGAGCCCTTTCAATTAACCATCTTAAAGTTTTTACTTTATTACATTTTGTGCTGAGGCCAATATTGTGGCTTTCAAAGCACCAAATGAACAGTAACAATATTGTCTGACAGTGTATTTTTCTTCAAATAAAAAAAATGGTCATTATAATTTCCAGTTTCCGTTCAAACGAACCCTCTTCCAATATCCTATTACCACTAGCATGATACAATGACACCCTGGATGATAACCAACAAACACACATCTGTGATCACTCCCTTTCAGGGAAAAATGCTAAATTTTCCACTTTTAATCAAAAGAGGCTTGAAACCTTGTTTCTGGGATTCTCAGATATATGTTGCTTGATGTCGCAGGTTTTCCCCAGGATCACACTCCTTTTTAGGGATATATCCCCCTATTTTTGAAACTATTTACATTTTCCTTATGCTAATAAATTTTAATGACCAGATTTAAGTTTCCTGTAACCTTACATATTTGGAATCAATCCAAAAATAAATTATTTTCCTTTTGTTGTTTTAACACATTGTTTAGCTCTTTACTAATATCTATTCTTTCACTTAGAATAGTCATTATAATTTTTAATGATTAAGCTCAGTTGTTTATGAACATTCTAGAACATTTCCTAGAAAGAGGGGAATTAACCCAGAGGCCCAACTCTAAGAGGCACATGGACTGTTGAAGGAGAAGTAGACTGTCCTCCAATTGCCTTTAGCCCTTAAAATGATTTCTATAGTAACATGCAGAGGTCTAGAAGAAATGATACACAGGAGAAACATCACTTTTAATTAATTGATCCTTTCAAATATGTATATTATGTCTCAATTTAGCATGCCAAGAGCATATTAGTATTCATCAGGATGTCATAACAATGTCATAATTCTTTATAGAACTTGTATCTATTCCGTGGATTCAAACTGATTACGTTTTATTAATTCCGAAAACACTTAACACTTTGAAACAATTTTTTTTGTGTTTGAATCATTTTCTCTCATCTGTTTTTATCTGCCACATTTCAATTTTTTATTTAATTTTCTTTACATTTGGCTGACGATGCAAGACTTGAACTTTGACCTAAAAGGCACGAAGAATGCGTCATTTTTGTATACTGAGATTTATTACCAAGTATAATTGTGCATTAGGTTTGATTATATTTACTATTATTATTTATTATATCCTTATTATATTATCAGTTTTATATTATTATATTATCGTGTGAATCAGCTATTTAGCCTTAGACAACCATCTAAATATAAACGAAAAGCCAGTCGTCCGTCCTTTTTTTTTTTTTTTTTTTTTTTTTTTTTTCTAAGCAACGATAGAGCTTTGTTTGAGCATGCGTCCATCAATAAATAGAGAAAAAATTAGCTTCATTCGAATGCAAAGCCTATCTCATTCATTGGGTTTGCTAGAAATACAAAACTTACACATGGCACAAGGATTACTAACAAATCACTCACTTTACCAACATTTTACTTTACTAACAAGGATTACTCACTTTACTAACAAATACAAACTGATAATTTGGGCAATACTGTGGAGCCAACTTGAGTAATTTTATTATATTACATTTGCTTATTTAAACGAATTATTTAACCTATTTAACTTATTAAAACATTATGTATTATTATTTATATTAAATCATAAATTGTTATTTAATAGGGTAGCCTATATATGGGTTGAGGCGTTAGAGAAAATGAAACCACACCAGAATATCCTACTGCATTGTACCATTTCATACTGTTACTCTCTATTCCTACTGATATAAAAAAAAGAATCTTCCCTTTTTACTGCTTGTTACTACCCTCTTCCAAGCCCTTTTTCTTATTGATATGTGCTAAATTAGGTTTGTAGTTCTTAATTATGTACTTGCTCCAACTGATTACCTACTCATGAGTAAAATATGACATTGTGACTAAAAAGTTGATCAAGATTTAAGTACAAAAAAGATAAAACATGTGGGCAGGAACTCCTACTTCATCTGTTGTCATTTCCCACCCATTTCCTACCTACCCAAATCTGTAATCGTTTCAATAGCTCATAATAGTCCCGGGGGAGAGCAGGTGGGACTTTGGTCATAAAAACAGGATTTTTTCCCCTTGATATTTCTTTTTACAATTATTAAGACAGTCACTTGTTTCTGATAAGAATGAGATTATGAAAAGCATCCCACACCCAAGTGCAACACTAACCTCTAGCACACATGATATGTTCATAAAAAAAAATTAAAATCTCCAAGTGTAAGTTTGACAAGATTAAGCAAAACATACTCCATATTCAAAACGTTACAGCTTCGAAATATTGACTGCAATTCAAATATCCCAACAAGAATGGACTTGGCAAAAAGGCCACATCTGTTCTGGTAAAGTGAGATGAATTTTGTTATTGACTCCACCATAAGGTCCTTTTCTGTCCTTATCCCTGGAGTTGAAAGTGCCCTTTTTAATAGTCAAAAGTGATTTGAGGGCAACTACCCGTCCCCCTCTCACACCCACATTTTCCCCAAACACATCCAATCAAAATTTTTAGATAGACATTTTATTCAACGTAAATGAAAGTTTTGGAAATTAGGTCTTTAAGGATGACAACCCCCCCCCCCCACAGCCCTCAGGGCAAGGGTTGTAAGTTATGCCCTAGGGGCATATAAGATCTTTATAGAAAGCAATGTTGTAGGAACTTCAAAAAGGGCTCGTTAAATTGAAAATTGAAAGGGCTAGTGCCCTTTTTATAGTCGAAAGTGATTGAAGGGCAACTAACCCCCCTCTCACACCCACAATTTCCCACACACATCCAATCAAAATTTTGAGATATTCATTTTGTTCAACGTAGTTGAAAGTTCTTGAAATTAGGTCTTTTGGGATGATAACCCCCTCTGAGCCCTCAGTGCAATGGTTGTAAGTAATGCCCTTGGGGCATATTAGGTTTATATACAAAAAGTTGTTGTAGAAATTTAAAAAAGGGCTCATTTGATTTGAAATTGAAATTACCCTTTTTAATAATCAAAAGTGAGTGGAGAGTAATTAACCCCCTCTCACACCCACTATTTCCCCAAAACATTCAATCAAAGTTTAGAGATAGCCATTTTGTTCAACGTAGTTAAAAGTTCTGGAAATTATATATTTAAGGATCAAACCATTTCCTAGAAGCCCCCAGGGCCATTTCCCAGAACACATCCAATCAAAAGGTTTTTATAGATAGCCATTTTGTTTAACGTAGTTGAAAGTTCTGAAAATTAGGTCTTAAGGGATGACGACCACCCTAAGAGGCCCTAGGGTAAGGGTTGTAATTTATGCCCTGGGGGCATCTAAGGTGTTTATAGAAAGTATTGTTGTAGAAACATCAAAAAGGGCTTTGATTGGAAATTGAAAGCACGAGTGCCTTTTTTAATAGTCAAAAGTGATTGGAAGGCTTGACATTTTTATAGTAAAGATTGAAGTGGATATAATGTATTATTTTTGTTGTTGTTGTTTAGACCAGGCACTTTGTATCAAAGGATTGTTGTAGGAACTTCGACAAGGGCTCATTAAATTGAAAATAGAAAGGGCTGATGCCATTTTTAATAGTCAAAAGTGATTGGAGGGTAACTAATCACCCCTCCCATTTGCCCATTATGTTTTAAAAACTAAATGCTGCCTTAAGATTAAATCAAAATGCAATGTGTTAATGCTAATTCCCAATCAGGCATCTCAGCAGTATCCCAAGAAACAACTGAGGGTATTATGTTCAATTTTTTGGGGCTATAAAACTTCTGCTCTTAAAATATTTAAGAAATCCAAATAGCGTTAGTGTATCCAAGCTTTATTAAAGTAAGTAAACAGATTTTTTTGCATATGATATCAAGTTTTCCATTCAGGTCGACTAGAGAAGGTATGAAACTAAATTAAACACTACTATTTGTGCCCAGATCTTTTAAAAGGGTGTATGTTGTTAAAAATTATTGAGAATTTTTCCCCAGCATACAAATAGCAGGCCAAACTATAAAGTCTTAAAAAAACGATATTACTTTCTTTTTCCCTTCCAAAGACTATGTCAATATAAAAACGAACAGAAATTAACTAAAAAAAACAATTTTTCCACAAAATAAGTTTTTCAAAAGAAAAGTAAAGAACTCAATTAAAAACAAAAATGAGCAAAAATAAATCAAATAATCTACCAAGCATTAAAATTTACCACAAATAAGCATCAATAAATTAATGAAACCCCAAACGAACAGAAATTGCAATATATAACCAGTCAACTCAAAACAAGCAGAAATTAACATAAGTTGGGCTCAAAACCACCTATGTTCCAAGGCATTTTTAACATAGCTTGCACTTTAATGAAAAAAATTACAAATGAATGTGCATTGTCAGTTTAATATAGGCCACCATTTACTGATATTTAGCAATCAAAATGTTAATATTATTTGATTTTATTAAAGTTATAAAAGTAAAAAAAACATTTATATAATTTCGACAGTAAAGTGCAAATATTTTTCTGGCCTTGGGAAGGCATAGGGGTTTTGAGCCCTACTAAAATGTTAATTTCTGCTCGTTTTGAGTTTGACTCGGTTATTTATTGTAATTTCAAAACGTTTGTTTTGGGTTTCATTTATTTATGATGCTGATTTGCGGTAGTTCCATGCTTGGTAGACTATTTGATTTTATTTTTGCTCATTTTTGGTTTAATGGAGTTCTTTACTTTTCTCTGAAAAATATATATATTTTGTGGAAAGTTTTTTTTTAATTAATTTCTGTTTGTTTTATATTGACATAGTCTTTTCAGGGAAAAAGAAAGTAATATTGCTTTTTTAAGACTTTATAGTTTATGCTATTTGTATTCTGGAGAAAAATTCTCAATAATTTTTAACAGCATACACCCTTTTAAAGATCTGGACACAAATAGTATTGTTTAATTAGTTTCATACCTTCTCTAGTTGACCTGAAATGGAAAACTTATACCATATGCAAAACAATCTGTTTACTTACTTTAATAGCTTGAATACACTAATGCTATTTTGATTTAGCTAAATTTTAAGAGCAGAAGTAGCCCCAAAAGTTTGAACATAATACCCTCATTTGTTCTTGGGATACTGCTGAGAGGGGGGATTCTGAGGGGAGGGGGGATTAGATTCAATTGTCATGATGGCAGTCCTTATATCTTGAAACACTGTTGATTGCAGAACCACTCAGTACTACTTTCTGTTATTATAAGGTTTCCTTCACAAGAACCTACAGAACAGTGTAGGCCTTAAGTCTTGTCAACAGTTGGTTCTGAATCCTAAATAAAGCCAAATAAAAAAAAAAACTGTATATAGCCAAGTTCTACATCTGGCTTTATTAGGTGAGGGGCTAGGGTGCAATTCCAACAACAGCAATATTATTATGTTTGTTTAGAAAGAGAGTTGAACACAAAATCTTAGCTAGATAACTCTGCAGCAATATTCCTTCTGCAAAAGAAACACCTTAATACCAGAAGAGCAATACTCTTCAATTCTTTTCAAATATAATGAGATTACTCATGATAAATCATGTCTAAGCAACAAAAGTGCTGGTCTAAAATAAAACTATTGTGTAAGGTTTTGCAAGGTTCTCAAAATACTAATTATTTCTTTAAACTATTGAGAGTGCCAAAATTTCTTCTCAGTCTGTTCTGTCCTGCTCTGGAATAGCTTGTCTGAAGCCAATGTCCAGTCTCAAACCCTAGAAGGCTTCAAGAAAGGAGTAATCAAGACTGGGTCAGTGCTGAATATGGCTTAAACTGGGATGTCATGTCAGATCATAACCTTGAAATGCTACCAGCAAGATTTTCTACAAGAGGTTCAACACCACTTATCCTGCTAGACATGTAATTTAGGGACATTAAAGATAATTACAAAAAACAAAAAAGCCAAATTTCAAAGTTTTATTAAGGTCATGAGTGTGATAATTTTAATAAAGTGTCAAAAACTATTTAGCCTACAAGAAATGCTTTACGCAAGCATGCTTGACTTGCTTTCCAAGTCTAGCTAATTCTTGTCTCCTTGCAAATAACAATCCAGCAACTTTTCACAAGTCATGAATATCAATGAAAAGCTAACTAGCTTCATGTTTCAGCTTGCAAAATAGTTTTACAATCTTCCCTACCATGAAAATTGTGTCCCATCCCATGAGCTTTTTTTTATGAAAATACAAAAAAAATCCTTTTTCAATGAAAATATGGTACATAAAAAATGTTTGGGGGGAACCTAGAAGGGGGGCAATTGCCACCCTGATTGATTAGAGAATTGAAAGTGTTATTTTTGGTTATCATAGCATTCCCCTCATAGGAGGAATCTATTATACAAGTACTGTACTTTAGACTTTTTCTTGCCAAATACATGCCACTTGCCACTCTCTAGAATCTTTTATTTTAGTGAAGCAAAGTGCAGGTGGGCAAAAAACTTCTTGGTGTTAAGAACATCACACATCAACCACCACTGTCTCAACTTGTTCTCAATTCGTGGCTAGAAGAAACTCTTATACTATATTAGTATGAGGAGCAGCACATTATTCTCTTAAACCAGGGCTTTCTAAACTTTTTTCATTCATGACCCCATTTATGATTGCAAGTTTCCTGGCGACCCCATATAAAAATAATTGAAAGAGAAATAAATATTTTTTGATTATTTTATTTATTAGGTAATAATATACATATACACATGACAATATATAGTTTTAGAATTGTTTAGAAACATACAGAATTATAAAATAAAAAACTCCCCAAAAGTTGAAGTTGTCTTTATCATACTTACAAAAATTATATACCCTATTTTTCATCAAAATTGCATTTTTTGCAATAACATAAATAAAAGAGAATTCTGACCATCTTAGTGCAATCAAATATATTTGAATACAGTCGTTGGGTGATAAATATTAAAATAAATGAAAGGAAAAACTTTAGTGCAATGGATGTGCCTGTTTTTATTGCATAACAAATTAAATCTTGGTAGAATGTTTGACACTGCTGGATGTAAGATCTCTTCAACATTTTTTAGCAATGAACAATATTGGGGTTTGATATGAGTTAAAGCTCAGAAAGTAACTTCACATAAATATGTGCTATTGGATGGCAGAAGAACATATAATGCCATATCTGGAATTGTGGGAATTCAGTTCTAGTTCTGATCCAGATTTCAGTCAAGGGCTTTTTTGAAACTTGTAGTTTTGAGTTTGAATCACTCAAAAGCCCAGCAAATTCCTCTTGAGCTTTAAGTGACATGTGATCAATGTCAGTTAAATCAATACAAAAACAGATTTTGAATCAAAGCTACCTTGCTGAATTCAATGTTTAAAATAAAATATGTAAAGAACTAGGTCTCTAGCACTTTTAAGTAATTCATAATAATTTTTGCAATCAAAGTTTTACAATGAATTCTCTTGATTGTAAAATTGTTGCTACCTGGAAAAATATTTTGAATGATTTTTTTTTTATCCTATATATCTTCTCAAATTTTAATATTTTTAAATAAAACTTTCAATTTTATCACTAGAAGCAAATATAGTGCAATTTTTTCCCTGAAGAGACATGATGAGACCATTTAATTTTGCAAAGATATCCAACAAATAACACAGCTTGGATAACCATAAGTTGTTTTGACAATAAGCAGCAAGTTCACATTTTTGTTGATTAAGAATATTTCAATCCTGTCTTTTAATAATAATAATCTTCTTAAACTTTGACCTCTTGAAATCCATCTTACTTCTGCATGTAATAATAAAGTTGTATAGACAGAATCCATATCCTTACAAGGATTTGAAAATAAGCAACTGTTAATTTAAAACCCATGTTTTGCCTGTCATTGCTCTTGCACCCTCTGTGCATATTCCACAGCAATTTTTTCCATTCTAGACCTTCAGCCTTTAAAAATTCATCAATTTTAAAATTTAATGTCTCTTTTCCTGTAGTATGTTATAAAACATTTGACTTTAAAATCTCTTGTGACCCCATTATTTTGCTACATGACCCCCATTTTGGGTTGCAACCCATAGTTTAGGGAGGCTTGTCTTAAAACAATTGGTGTGAATAATGGAGGCCAGGGAAGAGGGGCTTGTTTGATATTTTTGTTTGACATAATGTCATTGATTTAAAAAATAAATATAAAGATGTGAGGCTCAGAACACAATCCTTGCACCTTATTTAAGCAGTAGGCTGTACATTGAATTTTTAAGGTTTTGCTATTGCAACATAAACATAGTAGGAGGTCATCAAAGGTCAGTACACATGTTTAGTTACTTTTACTCTTTATATGGAAAACACATTGAAAATCTAGAAACTATTTAAAAAATTCTATCTCATTTTATTATTTTTCAAATATGGACTGCTCCACTTTACTACCCACCCCTAATGTGCCAACACACAGCCTAAATTATATATACTCAGTGTAGCCTATTTCACATAGTGGAACTTTTTTCTTCTTAGTAATTGAACAGGAAGCAGGAAGAAAAGAGTCTCACTATTCAAAATACAATGAACATATTTAATTCAAGCAAAATATTTACACATTAGCAGGGGGAGGGGTAAAGTAAAGAAGTTCACATTTACAAATAATATAAGTCAGAATTCAAGAATGTTTTAAAATAGCTTCTAGAATTTCATTCTTATGCTTCCTTGTGGAGAGTGGGAGAACTAAGCAGATACTCTCAGCTCCCTTTGGAGGGGAAAGGGTGGAGATAAGTATTTCAAAAAACCACTCCTTAGAGGATCATTGATGCTTTTGACTCATTCCTAAGAATGAGTTATCCATCTCTGTCAACTGCTTTCAAAGATAGACCAAAACTTCATATCTATAGTTTTACCAGATTTTTAAAATTTTGTGTCCCTAAATATTTGTGTATTAATGCTGCTGTCTTAAATTGTTCAAAAAAGAATTTGAGGGAAGTTATTTTAGCAATATATTAGTTCAAAAAATTCTATAAAGTAAATTATATTCTACAGTAACTTTCTAAACAGTGGAAGCAAATAAATTACTAAGTTTGAATATGTTAAATTTATATGGAAATAGTTTGATTCTTTAACCAAGGTTGTGCTCGATTTGGAATCTGTGATCCCAGGAACAGTAAGGAAGCATAGTTTTCAATTCTTCTCATATAATTTGTGTTGAAGAATAGATTTATTTAACTGGAGTTGCCTTATAATATTGTTACTAATTTATGCTCTTTGCTTGGAAGCAAAACAGCGTCATCTATAATAATTCTTAATAGCGGATTCTAGAGTGCGTTCATATTATTAAATTTTACTAATAAGCGAGCAGAAGAGGGGAGTTTCTTGTCGCAAGGGCCGTTGTACCTGCCGGGAGTGTGACTCCCTTAAACTGCGGGGATCAGGTAGCAAGAAACTACACTTCCCTCGCTTATTAGCTTAAATAGCTCTGTATTACGTCGTAGTTTATTGAACTGGCTCCTCCCCTCGGACTTTGATTTTGCATTACGGATTGTGACGTGGCTGTTGCGATGGGGGAGTAATGAGAAATTGGTTTTGGAATGCGTTACTGAATTATGCTTTCCGTGCGATAAAAGCTGGTAATCGCTCGGAGGATATAGCGAAAAAAGCAGTCGAGTTTTTCTCAGAGGAAGCAATTGCAATGGTGAAGGAGTTATTGTGGCCCCTAGCAGGAATTACCACACGTGTTACTGCGCGATCGAAGAACACCGATGATATCCTGGACATATTAAAAGTATTTCGGGTTTGTGAAGATAAAAAATATCTCGTTGCCGCGGTTTGTGATTTTCGAACCTGATGAAGTTCCGATAATCCGGGAGAAGTGACGGCTACCCTAACCCGGAAAGTAAACGAATTGTGTGCTAAGTTCGATAGTACGTGGATTCTAATCCCTCTCCTTCTGTCTCTGCTATGCCTGCAGCAGAAACCAACACGATCATGTCGAAACTGTCATATGCGGTTGTTTTGAAGAATCCCCCGAAAGATCTTTCGAACCCTAGCGCTTGGAAATCCTATTTGGACAGAGTATGTGGTGATACTAGTTCGAACATTGTGGAGCTGAAACCTAGGAAATCTGAATGGAGAGTAGTCTTGAACAACAAGAATGCTGCCGAGTCCCTGGCTGAGGCAGTGGGTAAAAGTGACTCAACTATAAGTGTTAAAGTAAAAACTCCCGCTTTCTTCGGAATAATCCGCCACGTTCCCACTGAAACTTCAGATGACGAACTGCGCTCAGTTGTACCGAACTGTGTTAAGGCTGTACAAATTGGTAGTACTCGGTCATTCAAATTACAGTTTGAAAGCAAAGCTCATCTCTTTAACGCAATGAACTCTCTGCCCATTTTTGGTTACGAGCGACTACCCATTACAGAATTTAAATTCTTACCGATGCAGTGCTACAACTGTCAGTCCTACGGACATGCAGCAAAATCTTGTGTAGATCCCCCAAAATGTTCAAAGTGCGGTGGAGATCATTCCAGCTCTCGGGACAATCCATGCCAAAATGCCCCCAAATGCGCTCTGTGTGGTTCTTCTCGACACCCGTGCTACAGCTTCCAATGTCCAGTAGCTCAGAAGCTAATTTCTAAACAATGATTGGTGATTCTATACGGGTTGTTTCATGGAACTTAAATGGTGGAGTGGTTGATAAAATGCCACTGTTAGAAGGATTGTTATGTTATAACGATGTACTCTGTGTGCAGGAACACTTCCTCTCGAATCAAGCCATTAGTCTGCTTGAGCTAAACGATGGCGTCAAAGTATTTGCTACTCCTGCAAAGTCATCGGGCAGGGGAAGGCCGTCCGGTGGAATCGCCATTCTTGTTAGCAGCAGGTTAAATCCCATTCTGTATAAATCTTCAGACTTTTTTGTTGCTGTTAAGGTGCACAAAACTGTTATCCACTCTGTGTACATGCCAACAGACTACAGAGACAGTAAATCAGAAAAAAAAATTTAGTGAAGCCTGCAGTAAGCTATCGAGTTCGGTGGGCAGCTGTTCTAGCCAGGGCCTTGAATGTATAGTCGCTGGTGACGTGAACTGTGACTTGACTGATGAGTCTAACGCTCGAGCACAGATCCTCCTATCTTCCTGTGATGGTCTTCGTCTTGCTAACAATGATCTGTGTTTTACTTATATCCATAACTCAGGCTCGACTTCATCTCTCGACTTCATGTTAAGTTCCATCCAATCTCCAGCTTGCGGCAATTCACACGTAGATCTGAGCGTAAGCGCGTCTGATCACTTTCCAATTATAAACACTTTTCGAGTAATTCCTGCCTCTCCTAACCCCCCAACTAATGAAAAGAAGTGGAAAATCAAAACTAATTGGAGTAAAATTGACCTGGCTACTTATCATTACGTATTGGATGAGATTCTCACAAAGATTAAAGTGCCGTTCCAATTACTACAGCAGAGTGTGTATGTATTCAAGATGAAGAGAAAACAGCTGCTACTAAACATCTACTGTAGTGAAATATCTCACGCACTGTTATCTGTCGAGGCCGCTGCAGTCCCCATTCGTAAAGTCCGAGTGGGAACGGAAATTCCAAAGTGGTCCGAAAACCCTGCTCTAAGTGAAGCATGTGGTCGTACAAAATTTTGGCTTAGGCTCTGGAACGAGTGTGGTCGTCCGAAATCAGGTGTTGTAAATGAAGTTCGGCTGTTCAGCAAACGCAGATTTGCCAAGATTTTGTCTAAGCATAAATGTGAAGTGATCAATCAACATAGTCAATTGATAAGTAATGACCCAAATGCTGTGTGGAGATTTCTTAAACGTAATGGTGATCAGAATAGTGTTGAACCTGTGATCTCTGAGCAAGATTGGGTGTCCCACTTTACTTCGAGTTCTCTCCACCCGAACAAGATCTTGAAGATAAATATGAAGTCGAACTTGATAAGTTCATGGAATTGCCTAGTTCTGGTGTTGGCTACATAGTAACTGTTCCTAATCTGATTCGTGCAATTTCAAAATTAAAAAAGAAACAATCGAAAGGTGTCGATAAGTTGTGTGGGTTGCATCTTGTACATGGTACTGCTGGTCTCCTGAGTCATTTAGAGCTTCTATTCCAAATTATCTTTAATTCTGGTCTCGTTCCCGACGTTTTTGGTACTGGAGTAATTACACCTATTTTGAAAAAAGGAAAAAATCCGTCTGAATGCGTATCTTACCGCCCTATAACTGTTTCGCCGGTTTTATGTAAGCTTATGGAATTGCTAGTTATAGATCATATTGCTTTTCAATGTTCTACCCCCGATAATCAGTTCGGATTTAAAAAAGGTGTTGGTCGTGAGCACGTCCATTATATTCTTGCTAATATATTAATAGAAGCTGATGAACTGATTTTGTTTTTTTTTTTTTTTTTTTTTTTTTTGTTATGAATCCCTTATTCTAGCGAGTCACGATGTTAGACGTGCTTTTGATTCTGGGATACATCCCCAGTTATTAGTGTCTGCTCATAAACGTGGTGGTGGACCGATCGGTTATTTTGCCTTTTCGGGATATGTATAAGAAGTTTCGAGTCCAAGTTAAAGTCCCGTCTCCTAACGGGCCGATTGTATTACCAAATGCTATTCCGGTTAGAAAGGGCATTAGGCAGGGTGGCAATTTCGTCACCCCGGTTGTATAATAATAGTGTTCTCGAGGCCCAAAAGTTAGTGCAAATGAGCTGCATTTTCCGAGGTTTGGATGTAACATTACTTAATTACGCAGATGATATTTTTAATTTAAGTAGATGTTTGTCTCGTATTGAAGAAAATTTTCAGATTCTAGATGATGCTTATAGAGAGATAGGCCTATCTTTTAATGCAAGTAAAAGCGAGATTGTTGCTTTCAATAGGAGAAATGCAGATTGTATAGATCTTGCTGTCAAATTTGGTGCTCAAGAGGTTCCACTGTCTGACTCCATAATGTACTTAGGAATGCCTATAGGTCATAACATGGCATCTACACGTGCTCGCCAAATAAGTAATTTCGCAGAAAAGGCACGTAAGGCTTACGGGGCGCTATCTTCAACTAAAGCAAAATATAATCAACAAATTCGAGCTAGGCTATATAATGCACTGGTGATCCCACACTTTCTGGCTTTATCACCGTTTTGGCATATATTTAGTGTTAGTGATAAAAGAAACCTTCGATCACTTTTTTACAAATATGCAAAGTTTCTTTTAAATACCCCACCGTGGGTTAAAAATTCCAAGATGTCTGCAAGGTTCGGTATCACAGATCCGATTGCTGCTGTGATGAAACGTCGTTCTGAATTTTTGGGGTCGCTTGGGCCTAGTAGTCTGGCAATTGCAATTCGTCCTTAGTGAGTTTTTGTAATAATGTTTTTATTTATTGGCGGTGTATCGAACGTTTGTTTTTGTTTGTGCAGTTAAGTGTTTGTTTTTTTTTTGTTTTTTTTTTTTTTTTTTTTTCTTCTTCTTTGTACTCCATTCATGCCATTTGTGGTTTTGTATCGAGTGGGTGAATAAAATTATCTATCTATCTATCTATCTAAATTATTACCAATGCCAACATAAAATGGAGTTTAAGGTAGTGGCTCATGATTTACCTTCCCAACTCATTTGGTGCAAATGTAAATCACATAAATAAAGGCACAGAACAGCAGCTCATAGAAGGAGACATGCTAAAACAAAATGCAAATCATTTGTAGATTGCTAATTTTATGGTTTAAGTTGTGCTAGTTACAATCTACCATAAACTAATTACAATCACTCTCCCTGATGATACTACATATAGCATTGGGCTTGGGATATTTATCAACTAAAAGAAAAACACCAAAACAATGAAATTCTTACTTTATAATATGCATGATATGTTTTGTTCCATTATTATTCACAATTTAACTCATTTAAAGTGACATTCTTTATCCAATATTCAATCACACACTTAGGCTAAACTGAATATCTGTTAGTCTATGTAGAAGATAGCCTACCAATGGAAACAACAAAAAAGAAAGAAATTATAGTAAATTTGCAGTGGGCCTTATAATTTAAAATGAAATGAAAGTGAAAACATCATTTGATGCCTTTTTTACTCTCTTTCATAATTCAATAGTTGCTTCTGGGGCTAATTTCATCTTGAGCCCTCAAAGGGGCCCCAAAGGTTTTTCATTTTTATAACTACACAAAGAAGTTATCAACACTAAATAGGTTATTGAAAAGTGGTTAAAAACATATCACTAATTTATAAATAGGTTGTTCAAGAGTAATATATCCCAAAACTACTTATTTATAACAATTCAAACCTCATTAAATTAGGCAACTCAAATACAAACTATTTTCCTACCATTTCAAGTTTTTCAAATGCCATTAACAAAAATAACAATGAATTTTGTGATTCAAAAGTTATGCCATCAACAATTTAGGGCATATTCCAATTCAGGGTATATATTTGCACATTAGGTGGGTGGGGATCAGTAAATTTCATGGTAAATTTGCAGTAGGCTATATAATTTAGCTAAGATGAAAGTGAAAACTTCATTTGATGCCTTTTTTATGCTCTTTTGTTATTCATATAAAATAGCTTCAGAGGCCCCTTAAGGGCTCAAGATGCAATTAGTGCCAGAAGCAATTATTGAATTATGAAAGAGCATAATAAGGCATCAACTGATGTTTTCACTTTTGTCTTAGCTAAATTAGGTACTGGTCTATTAGTTAGGAGACCACACAAGATCCAGGAAACACACAATAAGTGAAGTTTGGTAAATGCTAATGAAATAAAAATAGGATAAAAATATATTAGTTTAGAAACAAATTTTGGCTATATGTTTGTACATTGGGGGTGGGTGTAAAGCATAGCATATATTATATACAAAACCTAACCTAGGTACCTTTTTACCCCTTAAACCACAAAAAAAACTAAAGTTTAAATATAGTTTCTAGAGTGTGAAACCCTTGTTATACAGCATCAGACATCCAATTACTGGAGAATGGCTATTTGAGCTTTGCTTTTCTTGATGCATGTTTCCTGCAGCTTGTATGGTCTACCCTAAATTATAAGGCCCCCTGCAATTTTACCAAAATTATCAAGTCTCTATAAGGGTCCATTAGTGAGGGAGGGGATGTGTTGTTTTTATATAGCTTAGGGATATAGGCTATATGAGACAATTAGGAGGAGGCTTGGGATAAATTATCAAAAAAGCAAACAAAACCATGAAAATAAGCATAAAATTATCAATCAAGAAATGTCTCTCTTTTTGTTGTTATTTTATTGAGATGTTTCCTTTTCAGAGAGCTGCCAAACTGCACTTTTATTATCTCAATCCTTAATAAGCCTAGCCTATTTCCAAAATAATTGCTTAAATTAAATACAATTTGCCAGGTAGGCCTATTCATTTTGCATTGCTACAGTATAGCCAATCTGTGATGACCTATCCAGGACAAAGTGGGGCACAGACAAAAGTATGTAATAATATACTTTTAATCCTACTTGTCTATAGGCTAATTCTGATTCAAATAGCCTATCCTAGCTGACTTAAAATACAAGTTGGGGAAGAGGACATTTGCATCCTAGATTCTGAAATATACCTCTCTTTTATGGTTGGGATATTTGCGTCAATAAAATTGAAAAACGACAAATATACCTCCCCCCCCCCACCAAGAGATTTTAGAAGATTTAGTCTAGTTGTGAATTGCTGCCACTTTCTTAAACTGCTCCAAATACAGATCAAGGGAACATGCTAGTCCACAAGGT
This sequence comes from Artemia sinica, assembly GCA_027921565.1. Classification (NCBI taxonomy): domain Eukaryota; kingdom Metazoa; phylum Arthropoda; class Branchiopoda; order Anostraca; family Artemiidae; genus Artemia; species Artemia sinica. Next base: position 22,710,501 of record CM051259.1, read on the forward strand.
TCCTTAAGTTAAAATGCGATCCATGTAAACATAAAATGAATTACTGTAGGTTATAAGTTACCTTCCAACTCATTTGATGCTGATACAAATCTTGTTTTAGTTATTTTTTAAAAGCTTGCTTAAATTAGACGCAATGCTAGCTATTAGGTTTTCGATGCCGTCACTAGAGCCGAAATTGCCGTGTTTGCCTACCGAGGACAGGATTGGGAAAAGACAAGAGACGCAGGCACAAACAAAATAGTATACCTTCTGTTTGAGCTGTTGGGTCGAGCACTCCAAAATATTACCAGGAGCTGGCCTAAAGCTGCATTTAAGCATCAGCACTAAGTGCAATAAACGACTAAATCAAATTGCCAATAGCCCCTTAGTCCTTGAAACAAGCAGAGTCAAAACAAGAAAATATAGTAATTGATACAGACGCGGTAGAGCTAAAAAATTACTAATTATAAATAAAATCTAAATGGCAAAAGTGAAACAAAATAGAGTCTCTTTCCATTCATGACTAAGCTGTAACACTAGCTTATTATCGTTTAACACTAGCTTATTTATTGTTTAGAATTAGATTAGGCGAAAATACTGATTGAGTCTTTTAACATTAAGTTGCTATAAATTGGACTTAAGGAAAGGCTTCCTGTGTCTCTATTTATAGCCAAATTTCTGCTTCTATATTTCTTATATAAATTTTCTCTTTAAAACATTGCGGTAGGCCATTTACAGTAGATATTGAGGTTGCCTCTTCAAAAAGAACTAGATGTCCAAGATTTTCAAAAAACATGCAGGACCAAAGCTGAATCAAAGTTGTCGTTTTTATTTTCAAACCTTAGGGACTTATCTATTGAATATTTGTGTTCATGCAATCGTTCTCCTAGTTGTTGATGGGTCCTACCCATGGGAACCCATAAGTAGGGGGGCAGGGAGGGGGCGGGGGCGCCCCGCCCCCCCCCCCCCCTGGCTGAATGATGCTGCCTTATTTTTATATTTTTGTTCTGAGATTTATATTATTTAGCATTAAAAGTGTCAATTACACCAGGTCTTATCCAACTTGAATTCCGGTTTTGGGCGCCCATGGTCTTACCAATGTAAAACTTCCTACATGAACACGGGACTCTGTAGACAACACTACCCAGCATAGGGTCAGTTTTATCCTTTCCCGTGTTGAAAAAACGTTCAAGTTTTTGTTCAGTTTTGAAAAAAAAAAAAAAAAAAACAGAGAGATTATATATTTGTTCTTATTTTTCTAAGTCTGTCGCTGAGTTTCGAGATATATGAAAAAGTGTTGAAAGTTTTGTTCTCAATTGCCGGCGTAACAGAATCAAGGGAACAGGCTCCCTATTTTCCTGTTTTATCTTTTTAATCGTCTATCTATGATATTTTCAATAAGGTTAATTGGGTAGCCAATGCAGAATAAAATGTCTTTAAAATAATTTATTTAGAATTTACATGATTTCGTGAACAGATTCTTAGAACTCTGTCGACTAAAGAGAGTATAAACCCTTCTTTCACAGAAGCAGGGTGATTTGACGAGAAATGTAGATACTGATCATTATGGGTCGCACTTTTATATATCGAAAATTCAAGGCAAGGAGTATTTCTTATAAATAAAATATCAAAGAAAGAGACTTTTCCTGAATCTTCCAGTTCAATCGTGAATTGAAGATTTGAATCAAAAGAGTTCAAATGTGCAAAAAATCCTTTAGAGGGTCCTGTCCATGTTCCTATGCAGAATGAATATCTTCAACGAAGCGAAACAAGAGAGAGTGTTTTGAGTGGAGAATATTCGAATCAGATTGTTCTGTGAAATCCATGTAAAAATTTTCCAAACAAGGAGACAAAACAGTGCTCATGGGTAAGCCTATGATTTGAAAGAAAAAATTTTCTTTGGACTTAAAAATACAAAGAGAACTTGTTGCAAAGACAAACAAGCGTCATTATTGTATCAATTTCCAAGGTTTAGTAATCTGACCAAGCATAACCTTCCCCTAATTATCTTTGTAAGGCCTGCTCACATTTATGGACATCGCATGAAGTATACACGGAAACTGCATCAAAACTAGATAAGGTAATTTTTTCTGTTATACTTGATTTTTTAACTTATCAACAAGATCTATGAATTTTTTGTATAAGATTTCCCTGTGCATAAAAGAGGCTTAAAAATAGTGTCTAAGAACTTTCCTATACCTGAAGCTGGAGAACTATAACATGCTACGATAGGAAGTAACGGAATATCTTTCTTATGGATTTTAGGTAGACCATAAAATTTTGGGGCTGAACAAACTTGGAGTAGAATTTTCTTTACATTTGAAGGGTAATTAGTCTACTGTTTATAAAATTTCTAATTCTTTTCTCAACTGCTGTGTATATTTATCAGTGGGATCAGTTTTATTTCTTTATAAGTATTTTTATCCATTAAAAAGGTACCTATTTTTATTTGATAGTCTGAAGAATCCATAATTACAACAGTGTTTCCTCTGCCCGCTCTTGTATTTACTGTGTTTTTAGCTCATTTTAAGTTTCGGAGGATTTTAATCTCTTCCTTTGAATGAGTTGAAAGCGACAATGATGGCTTAAAATCAAGAATACTCTGTACGATTTCTCCTCTGAGCAGGTCTGGACTTTCCACCTCACCATGAGAACTAAAAATGGCGGACTCCACACCCATAATAACTTTTGATATATTTACGTGTGTTTGAGCCATTGCAAATTTAGGTCCTTTTGATAGAATACTTAGCTCCTTGGATATGAAAACCTTGGAGGATAGATTTTCCAAAGGAGGGCCAGGACAAAATCTAGGAAAGAAAATCTGTATTTGTTGAAACTGTTGAAATTCCAATTTAGAAAATTTTTCTGATAAGCGAGTTTTTGCTCAATGAAAAAACGCGTCGGAAAGACCTTTGTGAAATATGTAAGATTTGTTGGAAATCTGGAACGGACAAAGTCTGATATAATAAAGATTTGAATTTAAATATTTTATTACTAAGGACGTATCTTTTGAATCTATGGTCTTTTAAAACATGTGTTAAAGTTTTGAAACCCATTCACTGGACAAACGTGCCTTTAGATTGTGTGCCAAATGTAGGTTGAAACATAAAGAAGGAGGAAGAATTCGATGTCTTTTGCAAGTTTCTAAAAAATTAAACTGACAAATAAGATTTTAATGTTTTTTAACACAATTTAAAAAATCAAAAACAATATTGGTCAAATGCTCCCCGTAAGCTTGACGCAGATACATTCTAATACCACACTGGCTATACATGACGCATGAAACCGAGTGAAGAAAGGATATAATAAATGAAAAAATAAAATCAAATAGGTGAGAAAACGAGGATTTTGTCAGCCAGCGGTAAAAATATAAAGACGAAGAACAAGCAAATATTTTGACAAGGACCTCCGCCAAGTCGTCATCAGTGCTCAAAAAAAAGAAAAAATCTAACCTTTTGAAGTGAACTTGACAAGAAGAGAAAAGATACTGAATAAAAAAAAAACCAGTCAAAAATCAGTGGAAGAGAATTCACAATTCCATTGAACAAGTATTCCTTGCTTTGCAATAGATTTTGCCTGTCTGCAATTTCAGTTTTATTATATATGCGGGAAAGATTGTCTTAAATTAGACTGGGCAAAAATATTGATTAATATTAAAAGTGTTTTAATATTAAGTTGTTATAAATTGGGCTTAAGGAAATACCTCCTGTGTCTCTATTTATAGCCAAAATTCTGCTTATTGATTTTTTTATCTAAATTGCCTCTTTAAAAGATTGCGGTAAGCCATTTGTATTTTAAGTTCCGAGAAAAAATTTTCCGTCAAATCATGGGCCTACCCATGGGCACTGTTTTTTCTCCTTATTTGGCAAATTTTTACATGGATTTTATAGAACAATCTGCTCTGAATAGTTTCCACTTAAAACCCTCTCTCTAGTCTCGCTTCGTTGATGATATTCTTCCTGTTTGCGAAGATGGATAGAACTCTTTAACAGATTTTTTGCCGATTTGAACTCTTTTGATTCAAATATTCAATTTACAACAGAACTGAGAAAGATTCAGGAAATCTCCCTTTCTGGGATATTATAATTATAAAAAATACTCCTAGCTTGAATTTTCTATATATATATATAAAAAAAAACATAAATCACGGAGAAAGAACGAAGACAATAAACAGCCAGTGAAAGAATTGACAAATTATGCAAATATTTTTTTAAGCGGGACAAGCGAAGGTCAACCTCCGCTTGATCGTCCACAGTGCAGAATAAAACTGAAAAAAAATATAAAAAACCAAACCTTAAGATAAAACACATAACTAAAATAGAATGACTCTTTCTCAGTAGCGGTGAAAGGGTAACGGTGAAGGAGGTTAACCCTTTCACCGTTACTGAGAAAGGGTCATCCTATTTTATTTTTGTGTTTCGTTTTTAGGTTTGGTTTTTATATTTTATCAGTGTTATTCTGCACTGAGGACGGTCAAGCAGAGGTCTTGGACCGAAATATTTGCATAATTTTCAATTCTTTTCACTGGCTGTATATTGTCCTCGTTCTTTCTTCGTGATTTTATGTTTTATCATGATTAGCCAGTGTGGTCTCAGAAATGATTTATTTATATATAGAAAGAAGACGCATAATGATCGGTATCTACATTTCTCGTCAAATCACCCTCCTTTTGTGAAAAGAGGAATAATAATCTCTTTAGTGAACAGAGTTCTAAAAATCTGTTCGCGTAATCATGTAAATTCTGAATTAAATTATATTAAAGATATTTCTATTCTGTAACGGCTACCCAATTGACCTTATTGAAAATATCATAGATAGACGATTAAAAAAGATAGAACAAGAAAAAAGGGAGCCCGTCCCCCTTGATTCAGTTACTCCGGCTATTGAGAACAAAAACTTTCACCACTTTTCCATACGTCTCAAAACTCAGTGACAAACTTGGAAAATTGAAAAGAAAAACATAATCCCTCTGTTTTTTTTCAAAAATTGAATAAAACCTGAACGTTTTTT
>CM051259.1:22720489-22778911 GCA_027921565.1 Artemia sinica
AATGTTATACTTCAATTCTAAATTTTTCCTAAGAAGAGAAAAAAGTTCCCCTTCAGTTTTGAATTTTCTCAAAGAAGAAACAAAAAATTTCAAGTTGTGTTCCGAATTTTTCCATAGAAGATAGAAGAAGTTATGCATCGATCCTGAATTTTTTCCTAAAAGAGAAAAAGTTCCAACTTTAATTCTGAGTTTTCTCAAAGAAATGAAGAAAATTTCAAGTTCTCCTCTGAATTTTCACAAAGAAGAGAGAAAAGTTACAGTTCAATTCTATTTTTTCCAATGAAAATAAAAAAAAAACTTCCACTTCAGTTTTGAATTTTTTCAAAGAAGTGAAGAAAAAATTCCTCTCCAGTTCTGAATTTTCAAAAACGTTAGTTCAATTCTGAATTTTTTCAAGGGAGAGAAAAAAAAACGTTCCTTATTATTTTCCGAATTTTCTCTAAGAAAATAAAAATTACAAGTTCTGTTCTAAATTTACAATAGAAGATAGAAAAAGCTATACTTTGATTCCGAGTTTTCTCAAAGAAATGAAGAAAAGTTCAAGTTTCTCCTCTGAAATTTTTTCCAAGGAAAAGAAAAAATTCCAATTTGATTCTGAGTTTTCTCAAAGAAGTGAAGAAAAGTTCAAGTTTTCTTCTGAATTTTCTCAAAGAGAGAAAAAAGTCACAGTTCAATTCTAGTTTTTTCCAATGAAAATAAAAAAAAAACACTTCCACTTCAGTTCTGAATTTTCTCAATGAAGTGAAGAAAAGTTTCACTTCGTTTCTGAATTTCAAAAAATTTTAAAAGTCAATTCTGAATTTTTTCAAGAAAGAGAAAAAAAAGTTCCTCAACATTTCTGAATTTTTCTAAAAATAGAAAAAATGTCACGTTCCGTTCTGAATTATACCATAAAAGAAAGAAAAAGCTATACTTCGATTCTGAATTCTGCCCCAAGAATAAAAAAGTTCTGTTTCAATTCCGAGTTTTTCTCAATGAAGTGAAGAAAAGTTAAAGTTCAATTCTGATTTTTTCTCCCAGAAGAGAAAACGATTCCACTTTTAATTCTGAGTTTTCTCGACGAAGTGAACAAAAGTTCAAGATCTCTTCTGTAAACAAAGTTACAGTTCAATTCTAAATTTTTCCAAAGAAGAGAAAAAAAATTCCACTTAAGTTCTGAATTTTCTCAAAGAAGAGAAAAAATTTCAAGTGTGTTCCGAATTTTTCCAAAGAAGATAGAAAAAGTTATGCATCGATCCTTAATTTTTCCCAAAGAAGAGAGAAAGTTGAATTTTTTCAAATAAGAGAAAAAAAAGTTACAGTTCAATTCTAATTTCATTCAATGAAAAAAAATGTTCCCTTTCAGTTCCGAATTTTCTCAAAGACGAGAAATAAATTTTTTCCGTAGAAGATAGAAAACGTTATACTTTGATTCGGAATATTTTCCATGAAGAGAAAAAACGTTCCACTTTAATTCTGAAGTTTTATTAAAGAAGTGAAGAAAAGTTCAAATTCTCTTCTTAATTTTTTCCCCATAAGAGATAAAGTTCAACTTTATTCTGATCTTCTCAATGAAGTGAACAAGAGTTCAAGTTCTCTTCTGAATTTTCACTAAGAAGAGAGAAAAAAAAAGTTAAAGTTCAATTCTGAATTTTTCCAAAGAAGAGAAAAAATAGTTCCACTCTAGTTCTGAATTTTCAAAAAAGTTAGAGTTCAATTCTGAATTTTTCCAAGGAAGAGAAAAAAAGTTCAGTATAATTTCTAAATTTTTTCTAAGAAGAAAAAATTTCAAGTTCAGTTCTGAATTATAGCATAGAAGATAGAAATATTATACTTCGATTCTGAACTTTGCCCCCAAGAATATAAAAAAGTTCCATTTTAATCAGGTGTGCTCGGAAAAGGGGTGTTGTACCGTGACAAAACAGGGTACTGCTTGAAATCCAATACTATTTTCCCCATGGATGCTGTGACGTCAGAGGGCTTGTCACAGAAATCCAAGGGGGTGTCTTACGTGACGAAACATGCGCTTGAAATCTTTCCTAGAAACAGGGGGGTGGCATTGGCAAGTAACAGCATTTATTTTCAAATATGTCCAATCCAAAAGACATAGCCAACAAACATCAAACAACATAAACCATCAAACAACAACCAACAAACATCAAACAATAACCAACAAAACATAACCACCATAACCAACAAATATCACCATCAAACATTAACCAACATAACCAACACTCATAACCAACAAACATAACCATCAAACATGACCAACAAACAACATAACCATCAAATCACATAACCAACAACAAACATAACTAACAAACATCAAACAACAAATATAACTATCAAACAATAGCCATCAATCATAACCAACATAACCAACAACTAACATAACCAAGAAACATAACCATCAAGCCACAAAACATAACCATCATAACCAACAAACATAACCAACATAAGCAACAACCAACATAACCAAGAAACAATCACATCCAACGCTCATAATCAACAAACATAAAGCAATAGCCAACAAACATAACCAACATAACCAACAACTAACATAACCAAGAAACATAACCATCAAACATTAATCATAACATAACCAACAAACATCAACGAACATAACCATCAAAAACAACAACCAACATAACCAAGAAATCACATCATACCACGTAACCATCAAACATAACCAACAAATCACATAACCTACAGAACAACAACTAACATTACCAACATCCAATGTTAATTTCTCTGTTATAATTTCTCTAGGGATGCGTTTGAAAGTAGACTGGGGATACTACTTACTGATAATTACCCTGAGGATCAAATCCATAATCCAGTTAAAATTGATTATCTTATTTCAGCCCAAAATTCCAAATTCTAGCGATTCATTATTAAGATAATTAGTCTTAAAGTGGATGATTCATAATCCGTATGGAAACTTAAATCCACATGCCAGTTGCATGATCAATAAAAATAGATAATTCCAGTGTCACTTCGGTTTTCAAATCTCAGTTTTCAAAAAATGCAGAAGTTCTCTTCTGCATTTTTCTCAAAGAATTGAAAAAAAAGTTACAGTTCAATTCTAATTTTTTTCAATAAAAAAAAGGTTCCACTTCAGTTCTGATTCTTCTTGTGGTTCTGGTTTCGGTGAAATTTGCTCTTGGCCTTTAAAATTTATGCTTAATTTTGGACTGCATAGTGATTTTATCTCTGTATTTGAAATCTTTTCTACCGACCTTAATGTTGCTTTGTTTAGATTTAGCTTATCACTGCATAGATTTGATAATTTTAAATATGCAATACCTTTCTCAATTTTAATGATTTGATTCTACACGAAAATTGAGGGATACTCCTTAAGTGTTTATCCTCGTATTATAGCGTCAATTGTTTTGTTATTACCACCTATGTATCTGACATCACAAAGACTTGAGCCGTCGTTCCTCCCTAGATTGTTATTTTCCCGTGTAATTTTGAATTAAATTCCGGGTTGTCAGCATTTTTATCCGTTGTTACGCAAACTTGTATATCAGTTTCGTTTGGCTTGCTTATGGTTATGTATTTGTTAGTGGCTCCAACAAGATTCCATATTTTCTTGTAGCGTCCACTCCTAAATTACAAAAGAATGGGAGCTGCCTACATATTATCGCTGTTACTATTATTTCCTTATTCCCTGTGCTATATTTTAATGGACACTCCCCCAAAATTGTCAGTCTGTGACTCGCTACCGATGTCAGGGTATTGTGGCATCTGCTAGCACGATTTTGTACACTAGGGGGAAAGATCCTAAGAACTGTCCTAAAAAATTCCTAAAAATTAAGATCCTAAAAAATTTAAGGATTTTTTGAAGCACCTGTATTAAGTAAACACGGTAAATTTTGGAAACACTCAATTTTAAAACAACGCAAAGTCGGTAAATTGTTATTTATCTCCGTATCACAAAATTTCTGAAAACTATATAGGGGTCTTTGAAAAGGTACAGCCTTGGCGACCCTCATAGGCTTGTTTCTCCGTTTAAATGAACACTATTATTTTTCCAAAAGTTTTGGGCACTTTACCAGTTCTCTTCCGTGCTACTATTTTGACCTTGGCTGTTGTGTTACCGTCTGATTTCTAGGGATAAATTCAGGATGACTACCTGATGCTTGCCAAGTATTATTTGTTCCTGCCTTATTGAAACGTTTTCCACCCAGTGTTCTGAACTATTGGCTTGTTTTGTATGTGGCCCTTCTTTTGTATTATATGCCAACAATCTGCCGCATAGTAATTTGGTTTGCCACAATAATGGCAAAGAAATTTTTTCTTGTATTATCCGATTTTTTTTTTGCCTCTACGGGGTGTATGATAACTTCTCTGTATCGTTGACCTTTCGTTGTTGATTTTCCTACTGCCTGTATTAGGTTGTGGTGGGTGCCCATATTTTCCATAGTTACTAGCAGCCAAGGACTTAAGGTCGTGGAATCTGCCGGCTAATTCCACAGACGACAACCCTTGGTCTCCTTTGTGCCGTTTTGGTTCACGATCTGTCTCCCCAAATCTGACACACATTTGCCCCCTTCCATAGTTTACATTTTCTTGGTTTTCTGTGCTATTTATTGACATTTGATCAAACTTGTTCATAGTTTTATTAATTTTTACATCTGTTTCTAACAGGGTTATAGCCTGCTCGAGACTATCAGTCTTACGTGATAGTATTAGCCGCAGCAATTTTTTCGGTGTCCCTTGTGTAAAGTTATGTAATTTTACCTTTTTGTACTGTCATGTCATTTCCGCTTTTGCCTAACTGTAAGCATACAGACACGAAACATTTTGTCTGTATACTCCCGAATATAAGTTAAGGCATTAAACGTAATTACCTCTGTTTCTTAGCCTCTAGGAAACACTCGTTTCTATGAACCTTGTGTTAAACGATTCTATTAGAGTGTTAATGAACTTTGCCTCTTTTTTTTAATGGCTTCAAAATATTTTAGCACACTTCCCCTTAATCTAGCTGCTACGTATTGCTCTTAGACTTCATCGTCAAATGTTTCTGTTATTTCGTCGAAAATTTTCAATTTTTCGATAAATTCATCGACATCCGAAATTCTTGCGTATTCTGGTGTAATTTTTAGCAATTTCAAATACTGGTGTTAGGAAAGTCATTTTTTCTTCTGGTAAAGTCATTTTCGTTTTAAGTACAACATTATTTAGTCTTTTCGATCCAGTTTTACCGCAAACCACCAGCTGTAGTAAAGTACGTTTCGGTTGGGGTGTTATTCTGACCCTTGGAGGGGGTATGATGTACGGTCCTAAGGTGATTAAAGCTCGGGTAGCGTGCACTTGGGCTCGACGGGACTAATTATCTGAAGTGTACCTACTGAGTATTGACGAGAAGCTAAAATAATGTTGCATAGAGAGGTTTGGTACAATATGATAACTTTTATTACACTTTGCAGCAGGTAAAGGTACAGAACTTAAACTCACAATTGGTCATTATTAGCATATAAAATATATAAGGAAATCATTAAAGTATTTACTATACCAAAACGATACAAAAATCCAGAGGTAATAAAAAATAGTTCAGAGATTACGACACGTTATCGCAAAAACAGTCATATATATATACTTTATGCCCTGACCACACGTCCATTTTTTAAAACAAGGAAATGGTTATTACAAAATGCCGTATCTCCACAGTAATTCCACCAGCTCTTAGTTTGGTGGTCAATTTTAAAACTTCTTATCTAGGACCCATTATTTCCAGACTTCTTTATAACTTATAATTTGCGTTGTTGCGTTTTTAATTGCTTTTATTAAAATCAATTTCTGACTTAATTCGTCAGGTTACTGCATAAAGTACAAACTCTAGGCCAAAGAAACTGAAATATCAAAATAAAATGCAATTTTAGACAAATGCTGTATGATCAAACACATGGTTATACAACACACTTATTTTTTGACAAGATAATACAACACAAATATCCTTTGAAGCGTTGCTTCTCTGGGATACCAGGTAACCTAGTAAAAGATTATAGTACAGAGCGAACTCTAGGCCGTAATGAGTGAATAACAAAATATCCAGGTTGCAGCTGTAGCTAGCAGCCTGGTAAGAGAAAATCACGTCCCATAGTAAAAAATAAAATAGCCTACAATTCATAAGACTAGAGTCAGATTGAAAAACAAAGTCTAGTAAAAGACAAACACGGCCAATAGTAACCAAACAATAGAATAAAAAGAGAAAATACAACAGACTAGACGCCCGTAAGCTTACAGTTTTCAACGCAACAAAATGAACTTAATGATATCGAATTACCGGAATTAGATATCTGACGCATGAAACACTACAAAAAGAAAACATGGCTCAGCATAAATTATCGGCATAATCTGCATCGGTATATACAAGATGCTAAAGTACACATATTATCGACAAAATAAGATTTTGAATTAATTTTTTCGAGATGTTGGTTTTGAGATGTGACGTCATACCTGGGTGAATCCTTTGCCCTATTCTCTCTGGCTCATTCCTTGCTGTTCCCATCAATAATACCCACAACTTTTGCCTGTGAATAGTTCATTGATTTAATGGTTGACCCCCTAGGAGCACCTAGTGAAGAACGAACCATAGCCCATTTTTATCACAGAATTTAAAGCTATTTTGAAAAAAGTACTTTAAACAGAAACACATTATTTCCATGAAGAATAGCCCTTGATACGAGCTGTTATGATTGCCATTGAAGATTTTTTCACATATGAGAAAGATTAATAATAAACGTGACGAGAAGTCGAAAAATTAGAAAAGTACCAAAAACATAAATACTAAATAAATTTAGCTATCTTAAGTCTATGTCATTTTCGACCATTCAGTGAGAGGGCTAACAGAAAGAAAAGTTTTGTTTGTCCTGATATTTATTATTATGTTTCTATTCTCGGACCACAAACAATTGGGTCATGAAATGGACTATTACAGGGGTCATTCGTCAATATCCGGTTTACGGTCTCAGCAGTTGGTTTGCTTAGTTATTTTGCTCTACTACCTCTGGCTAAGAAATACATTGAACCGGTTGCCACAGATTTTGGGTCCTCTACAATGCATGGGCTCTGGGGAAGATTTTAAAGAAAGTGTTTCATAAAATCTCGGGTCCAGTTTGCAGTCCCTTGGCAAGCGATTAAAATCACGACAAATCGGAAAAAAAAAAGGTTTAAAAAGGGCAAGAAAGAACTCATCAGTCTCAAATCGGCCCGGAGGCATAAAACATCAAAAAAGAAAAAGAAAGTAAAAATTGTTAGATCGAAAAAGGATTTCTTTTCCTACAAATGGCATATCTACCACATATAGAATCTCATCCTTCAGTCGACTCATCTCCGAATCTTTTCAATGCAAAAAATTTTGATGTACGTGTAAAACATGGTGACTATGAACTAGTTTTATCCGCAACAACCACTCACTGAAAAACGTCCACTTTCAAATTTATTCCAGTGAAGAATATTTCATACATTTGACTTCAACATTTATAGATTTGCGTGCCATTTCAAAAAATCTAACACTAAAAAACTAGGTGCAGCTGAGGGGTTTATCGTATGAAAATTGTGGACTACACAATTTATTTAGACAAATCAGTGTCTACATAAATGGAATATTGGTGAGCACAAGCAACAATCTTTCAAATTATGCAAGTTATATACAAGTCATGTTGATGACTCCAATGTCCTATAAGAAATTGAGAGGTATGGCTTTTGGATATGAATATAGGACGGACACTGACACTGGGGGTAGTATACTTAGAAATGCGACAAACTAAAGATTTACAATTGAAGGGAAAAATAAACCATGAGATATTTAATATACCTCAATGGTTGCCCCCCAAATGTAAAGATTGATATAAAGTTACAACTTGCTCCGTCAAATTTTAGTTTGCGAAAAAGTATTTGGCACTGTACCCGATATAACTTTCTGACCTCAGCAATACTTCATGTAAGAAAACAACAAGTTATGGGTTCTGTTGCTTGGCAATTGAAAAATAAGAGCCTCTGGAAATAATATTAATTTGCTCGTTCCTCATACAATCACGAATCAACGACATATTGCTACAGGTGCACGTACCTACACTGATTCATCAGGTATCAATGTTGAAATTCCTTCAAAAGTTGCTTTGCCCTTTGTAAAAAGGGTTAGCACCGTTGGATCATGGACAAATTCTCCACATAAATTTGAATGTTTGGCCTTTCATCTCTTATACGTAAAGTAAATGGAATTCTACTCTAAAGTCTATCCTTGATAAATCCTACAGGGGACCGTATATGAGTTGACAATGCAATCCCTAGATCAAGATTCACAATTATTTGATGAAAATGGTATAACCGAAGAAATGATTGTAAAAAACTCATGGTATCATTGTATTGGATTTTTCCGGTACTCAACATATGACCATTGTCCCAACGGGTACTGTACGTTAAGAATATATCTTTGCCGGGCCATTGGAGGAGATTGTTGCATTAATCTCTCTAAATCAATTTGAAACCTATTGAGAAATTACCGGTCATGGCAGTGTTTCTTTTAGAGTTTGCACCATGAACACAAAATCAAAAATTCAATGGATTCAATTTAGATCCTTACATGTCCAAATACAAATCCTACTGCATACCTTCGGGTTTCGCAGAGCATATTCAAAGTGTTAACAATACCCTTATGAATGTTAAAAGTAGCCCATCAACTGTAAAAACGAGGCATTGGCTATGCATCTTTCAAATAACAATGAATATTGAATTTTTGGATCCTTTGGCCTACCGTATACGTTCTACACGCCTCACTTTGAAAACTTTCTTGAGCAAAGTGGAAAGTTTATATTCAAAATTGAAAGTGGGTAAAATACTTATCAACCAAGAGCTGTGGTTTTCATGCACTATTATATTTGTGTTTTTCGATGGGGCGGACATACTTACAGTAAATTCCTTAACATTTATGGTGACAGTCCTCGATTGAATGACTTTCTAGTGGAAAATACTCTTTCCTACCTTTATAAGATAAAATTTCAGTGCCTAAGAGCGAAATGTTTATTATGTAAAAGTCTGTATGTACAAAACAGTGTGTCCTTTAGATTCCTTCTTCCACGTATAGGTAGTCATCAGAAAGGATAGGTGGCAGCAGCTTGTCGAGATTCAACTTGTATTCATCTTGGCATGCAAAGTCAGGGTCGCATTTTCTGCAATATTATTGTAACTTCATTTTTAATATATCTCTTTTTAAGGTCAGTAGTACTATTCTGATTCATATTATAAAATTTATGTGTTTCAATTCACTTATTTGAAGCAGTGCCGCACACAAAATTCTCATATGAAGAATCACTTTCTGTAACAGCCAAATAAAAGTCTGTAGGTTTATAATCATAGCAGCCGGTATTTTCACAGTGGTATCGTAAAAAACCAGATTCTTTTATTATTCCAGCAATTGAAGCGTAGATTGAAGCAGGTTCTTCTTCCTAAAGCAATTCAAAACAACAACGATGCAGCCTATTAAAAATAAACTAAAATCACGTTTACGGTGTTTTGCAATCATGCCAGGGTAAGTATTTTTCCCATTGATCACATTTATCATAGTGACAATTGGAGCATAGGAATCCTTATTGCTTTGCAAAATGGCTGTCTAGGTAGTGGTTAAAATCAAAATCATAACATATTTTTGTTTTGTTTCAATTAATATATATATAAATTGAGTAAATGCATCTGGACGACGACGTAAAAGTTTCATGCAATAATCCAAAGATGGAGATTCTGTTCACATTATATCGTTAAGCATTGCTTGAGAAAATATTTTCCTTTAAAGAGATAACTCTGGAAAATTATCATCTAGAATTGAACATTTTTCCAAATTTACTAGATCCCGTAAGACTTTTTGCTTCTCACATCCACTCATTTTATAATCCTGACACTCTCAATACAAATTATAAACTAACTAAGAGTCACGTTAGTAACAAACTTGTCTCCTTTTTTATAGATTGACTCAGATTGTTCTCTTTAATGTAATGCATTTAATCCGTTTTGTAATCTCTGTATAGGCATTAAATTCACTTTTGCTGCAAAGCATAGTTGTTCTTCCTACTTGAATTTTCTTAATGATATAAAATATCCTGCAAACATCTTGTCCCTTTCTAGGGTTATTCAGCAACCCCTTGTAATTTCTCCTGCTAGTTTAGGCACTCTAGGTACCATTTCGCCATTGTTAGCGCCTTCAATATCGAATAGTGTAAAAGCATCCATTACAGTATCCACGATCTTGAAACACTGAACTCTTATTTAATACTGAAGCAAAGTCACGCAAAAAATTGTGTCATCCCCTATTACATAGCAACCGAAAGTAAACACTCCCTAGCACCTATTGACCACTTGAAACTGGGACCAATTTTATTGCAAGGGTGTGTCTCCCGGGCGTCTTAGGAATACAGAAGTGTATCTTCCAGGGCATCGTAGGAGTTCAGGGCGTCGTAGAAATTGCTGCTGTTTTGTTTTTTATCATGTCAGAGAACTTCAATCTTCATAGGCATTCAAAATACTGAAAATATTTGAAATATAACAGAGAATGGTCTCATTCAACTATCCTCAAAATTTGAAAACTGTATGGAATGGCTGAAGACATGAGCTGCTAAAAGTTCATTCACAATGATCAGAAAATTCTATGAAAAATTCTAATTGGTTCAAGTTTTCATTTGGTTAATTCCAATTATGTTTGCTTCAGTAGTGGTTGTATCGTTTTAGTGTTTATGATACAGGCAAAATTTCACAAAAAACATAGCTAACTATAAAATACCAAGTATAATGCTTCTTTTTGTAAAAGGCATTTTCAGCAGTTTCATAATACCTTCTGTCTTGTATTCCGTTACTAAAATATCACTTTCCATGTAAATAGGGGACAAATACCTAAGGGAAGTTTAATACTGAATTCAGTAGTGAAGTCTATATGGCTACATTTGGTCATTTATAATGGTAGACAAACTAACTTTACGCCCTAGAATTCATTGGCAATTGATTATTTGTTATTATACCCATCCTAAAATGGCTTATACCTTCAAATTCTATCCCTTACATATTCTTAACAAGCCAGAGATGTTAACCATGTCGTTGTTTCTGCATATATAATCTAAAAAATAAATTATTTTCTTTATTATTGGATTTTTATTACATCCATAATAAGTACTTAAGCATAACTATATTAGTATTTAATTTTAATGATAATGGGTTTCTGGAACGTATCGTTTTTGTTTACTATTATTTTCAATATGTCAGAACTCACAAAACTGAGTCAAGACTAAGACCTTAATGGCTAATTGCCTCCACAAATAAAAAAACAGGCATTGGATTATTAGCATCTGTTTGGTCATGGTATGTTGAGGTAGGGTTTGAATATCTTTCTCCCTTCGTTAAAGAGGCTTCCCTGGTAGTTTCGACCAGTTTCCCCCTCCCCCAAGACCTAACTTGTCAGCTTCAGACAAGTAAAACTCTCCTTTCGGAATAGTTGAAAGCCCAAGAGCAGTTGTAGCAAGAGAACTTATTCTCTCCGTATTGGATGGCTCCTAAAGCAATGTTTTCTTTTGCTCCGACTGCCACTTGAAGTGTCAAGGGGGATTAACTCTCCGTGCCAAGACTTTCACAGCCATTACTTGTTTCAGTCCGTCCAATCTTGGCAACGATTCTAAAAAATACCCAGTCAAATGATCAGGAACTGGGCATGACGGCCGATGACTGTATGATGAGTAAAACTGGGAGGGGATAATGAATAAAACAGATCTAAATTTGTTTCATCTAGAATTTTTTTATCTAAATGTGTTCTCAATTTGCCGTGATAATGGCTTCAGAAAAACATTAACCAAAAACTGTTAAAATTTCTTTTTAAACAGATTTTCCATCTGAATATACAATAAGGAACACCTTAAACGCAACCTGTAGGTGTTTGACGGTAAGGTTGACACAGAAATGCGAAAATTGCTTGCAGTAACGGACTGTAAAAAAAACTACCCCTTGCCAATTGAAACCAAAACTCTAAAAAAGTTTTGATTGTAATATATGCAACAGATAAATCTATTATTCATGCTTCGAGTCAGTGGAGCACTGCTGAAACAAAATGGTAAAGTCACACAATGTTTTGTTTTTTGTAAAAGGACTTTACCTTACACTCTGCTACTAATACTAACAACTACTCACTACAGCAACAAGCGGCATGAGGCCAATTCAGCTGCGCAGGCTTCTCCTCCATCCTAATCTTTTCAAGCTCCCTCTTTACACCCTCCGAGGAAGTTTATATTTCACTTATATCTTTCCTTACGACATTTTTTTTCACCCCAAATCGAGGAGGACCTGCTTTTCGTTTGGCTCTAAACGTTTGGCTGAAAAGGACTATCTTTAGGAGTCTGTCATTGTTCATCTGCAAAACGTTCCCTAGCCATCTTAACCTTTCTCTCATTATAGCTCTAGAAAGTGGGAGAAGCACACTTTTTGTATACCCTAAAATTTGAGGTACGGTAAGTCAGTCGGGTACCCAAAACTATCCAGTAGGAAATTACTCTAAAAAATAGCAGATATTCCACCATTTTTAAAAGCACCCATACTTCAGAGCCATACTTGACCATTGATAACGGTCATCACTTTAGCTTCCAATTTTCTAGTCTTGCTTCGCAGATGTATACTTGATCGATCTTCTGGTTACCCAACATCATCATACATCTTTACTTATCACTAGTCTTATTGATTTAGTCTTCTTAACATTAATTTTCAAACCTATGCTTGCACCCTGAACTTGCAAAACCTCTAAAAGCTAATTCATTTTGCAAGCACTTTTATCTAGAATGCTTAAATCATTAGCACATTTCAAGTCAAAGAAAGTTTTAATTTCCCATTGGATTCCATGTGATAGAACGGGATATAGAACGCAATGGGTGGCTACAATGCCTGTGTTTGCTGATGATACTTTAGCGGTGATCGCAAAGTCAGAGAGGTTGCTCCTAGAGAGTGTAAGAGAATTGCTAAATGAAGTTTCAATATGGCTGAGTGTGAACCCACTAAGAATACTTTTTTTTTATATTTTCGAGGACATCGAATTATTATCCTTGGATACAGCATATTGCATATAAAGATGGTATGATTGCTTGTCAAAAGGCAGTAAAGTATTTTGGTATTATTATAGATGAGACTCTCAGTTTCCGATCCCATATTGAAACTTTATGCCGCATTTTATTGTGTAATTAGGGGATGATTCGTAAAATTAAATATATGTTTCCAACTGATTTATTCAGGCTTCTCTATTTTCCGTTAGTCCACCCCTATATTTTGAACTGTTCTTCTGTATGCGTGGGTACAAAGCCTATAACTTTTCTTAAGTTGTTAATCCTGTGCGAATTATCCAAAACATGTCTACTAGAGTATTATCAGGAAAATCAGAAACAGAATCAGTTCGAGAAATTTATGGGGATCTTAGGATATTGCCGGCAGTGGGTTTTCATCATTTTTATATATTAGTGTTTATGTATAGGTAGGTATAATATGAACCAGCTGTCGTGGCGTTTTAATGGTTGATTTTACAGCCGATGAAATATACGTAACCACAAAACTAGGGGTGGAAAAGAATTTTTTTTGTTTAGGAGGATATTTGATTTGATTTAAACTAAGTTTCAATTGTTTCCTGGTTTGTGAGTGTAACCCCACAGCATGGATATGGTATGTAGTTGCTGCCACGGTAGTATTATTATTATTTTTTCCTCTATCTCTTTCTTTTCTTTTCTCTCTTTTTTCTGTCTTTCCTATTAAAGTGAATTTAAAAAATGCTATACGTATATGTGTGTTTTTACCTGATTCATCCCACGTCAACCTTTCGGTTTTGGATGAATCATATTTATTTTTGTGTGTAAATTGTTGTTAAAGTTAAATAAATATCAATATCAATATATCATTGAAAATTTTTTTGGCCTCAGGAAAAGCAATTATTATAAAACCAGCACAGGATGTGGACCAACACATCGTCTGAAGTTTACACGAAGCACTTAAGCCGACTTAGAATCGGACGGCAAAAGTTACTTAGGTGCGCCAATTGATTTAAGGCCTTGTTCAATCCTTAACCAGGGTTTTTCTCACTTATGCCCAGTCTTCATTGTGGCTTTTCCATGCGAATTCGACCGAATAAAAATGTCTTTTGTTCATCGAAAAATAGATTTCTGAAAAAACAGCCATTTCAAATGGGTCTTATTTGCCTTTTTGAACCTTAAAAAATACTAATGAAGACTGGGGGTACCTAAAAAAGAAAAATAAATGGGCGGGTTTACCGAAAAAGCCATAATGAAGACTCGGCTTCAGCGATTCTCTTCTATTGACAGGAATCAAAATCCAACACAGAGATCTTTTCCCTATTTTTTATCAGGCCTTTATGTACTTTTGGTCAAACCTCATGTTTTATTTAGATAATGTAACTTCTTCAAGTCGTTCTTTAAAGGAATACATGCAAAAAGCACGTAGATAGAAAAACTAGCTTTAAAAATGGACCGTTAAATGTCTCGCTTTGATGCTTCAATAGTCCAAAAAAGAACAAAAAAGGAGACTTATAACTTTTTATAAGACTTAGTAAGGCTTTCTTAAATAAAACAGAACTCAAATGTTCAGATCCGAAAGCGCCGAATAAATATTCGGTTTTATGAGCCTAATTAGACGAATTACTTTGGGACACAGCTCACCTAAAGCTTAAAATGAAGAACAAATTAATTTTTCTTCGCGCTTCCAATTAACTATTTTCGCGCTTTTTTTCCTTATAATCATCACTTCGCGCACGCTTCTGAACAAACCCTTGTTCCTGTTGTCTGAAAGAAAGTCTTGATTTAGTTTTTCTGGTAGGCTTGCTTTTTTATTTAATCCAAAACTTATTTTAAAGCTTAGGTTTCTTATATCTAATTTTTACTTACGTTATAGAATACAGGAGAAAGGTCTAGAGTAGTGGATATTGAGAAGGGAAACATGTTAAGAAAATAATTCTTTATTCAGGAAAATTGCAGCCTAGTTAGGCTACCCACTACATTTTTGACTGCAGTTCAGCTATATTTTTCCTCCAACCCCCAATGTGGTGTTATATAGCCATATATATTTTTCCATGCATTCTGTCAATCTCTCTTGTTTTAGCATTTGTACCCTTATATTGAATCAGTTGTGACATAACTAGAGTGATGGGTTGCAGAATACAAGGGAAATACGTAATTTGGGCTATATCTGCACATCAGGGGGGTTGGGGGTAAGCTGTAGTAGGTCTTCCATTAAAATGTGTTCTGTACAATAGGCTATGAAGTAAAAATAGGGTAGCCTATATTTTTACCAAATCATATTATTGAGTAACAACTAGCCTAAACTGAATATACCATTCAATGCTTTTGGTATTTGTTTAGCCTTGTGTCACCTCATAAAAAACATGTTAAGAAAACAATTCTTACTTTAAAATATGTAGCCTATAATAATCCTAGTTCTTATATTATCCAAGGGGAGAACCTTTATCATCAAGCCTTTCCTCTAAAAATCCTTCTTTTTCCAGCTTAAGAGAAAAAGTTTCCTAAAACTACCATGTTGAGATTCAATGCTCAAGTCTTTTGAAATTGCCACCAAATAAGTTGTTTTATAGATAGCATCATGCCAGTCTTTTTTTACCTTAAATTACCTTAAATCGCATCTTCTAGCGACTAAGGTTGCAGGAACCTGTAGATGTCGCCAGGTAGTATTGACAGGAGTTCGTTGCACAATTCATTAGTAGATCATCACATCCTACACGTATACAGGACAGTTGAATATCACACACTAATAGACCCTAGTGGTGGATGCAGGCTCATCCCACTGCGTCCTCCATGGCTTGTTCCTCCAGTCATGGTCAACGCCAGTCTTGAAGCTGTTAACTGAAGCTGCGGAAACAGTTGAATCGCTCAGTGAATTCCACAACAGAACAACGCGATTGGTGAAGAAGTTGTATTTCTCACACTTTCTGCTGAATCTTTGGCGGAGTTTTATGGGGTTACCTCGCGCTCTGCTAGACTGGTCCTGTTCGAGAATGGGCTTGATAACACTGCTGTTCATCAACTTATATGCCAAAATTACGTCCCCCCTTTTTCTACGGTAGGTCAGAGTTTGCAAATCAAGCTTTTCTAGGCGTTGCTCATATGGGATTTGTTGGTTGGCAAATGGGAGCCTAGTAGCTCTTCTCTGGACTTTTTCAAGCAACTCTGCATTGCATTTAAAGTGGGGGTTTGCAACTGCCATCCCAAACTCAAGATGAGGGCGGACAAGGGCTGTGTAAAGCTTCTTAATGACCCTGGGGTGGCGACTAGTCACTGATCGCTTGATTAGGCCTAGGATCTTGTTTGCCTTTGCGGCTTGAGTTCGGCAGTGACTATGGAACTTCAGCTTATTATCTATGATAACCCCGAGATCACGTTCTTCCTCTGCGCTTTGGATGGGTGTTATAGCACCAGTAGAGTCCAACATATGGTAGCTATGGCAAGGGTTGTTCAGTCCAAGATGTAAAACTTTACATTTGCTTGGGTTAAACTCTAGTGTCCAAGTTGAGGCCCATTGGCAGAGGTTTGTTAAGTCTTGTTGCAGGGCATTGCAGTCTTCGTCAGAAGCAGCAGGTCCAAAGAGTTTGGAATCGTCTGCATATAGTTCCAGCAGATTCTGGACAACCTCAGGAGCATCGTTAATGTAGAGGTTGAATAAAGTCGGGCCCAACTTAGTTCCCTGTGGCACACCACTTCTGACATTTACTGGTGCCGAGTACACGAGGTTTCCGTTGTGGTCGTAGACTGCAGCCATCTGGATTCTATCAGACAGAAAGCTATGGATCCACTGGGCTACGTCTACATCAATGTGATATGCTGACAGTTTAATCATCAGGTACCAGTGGGACATTTTATCGAAGGCTTTTGCCTGGTCCAGTAGGAACACGTCTACAGGGGATCCCGATTCGATAACCTCAGTGATTGATTCATAAGCTTGGATCAGGTTCGTTTCAATGGACATTCCTTTTCTAAAGCCATGTTGGCCGCTGTAAAGGAGACCATTCCTTGTCATGTGAGCTATAACGGCATCATTGACAATTCCTTCAATCAGCTTAGCAACGACTGAGGTAAGGCTTATGGGCTGGTAGTTCTCTGGCTGGCTTCTGGAACCTTTCTTAAATATTGGAGTTATTGTTGCTGTACGCCAATCAGGTGGTAGTTTCTTTGTCTTCAAAGACAGATTATACAAGGAGCAGAGCGGTTCGGTGACTATATCAGAGATTTCTTTGAGCAGCCTGGGATGGATGCCGTCTGGTCCTTTGGCTTTGTTAGGGTCCAGCTTTGATAGTCTTTTCTTAACCTCTTCAGTCGTGATGATGAGTTTCGGCATAAGATGTTCGATATGTCTGGGGTCAGGACATGAGGGTTCAGCTGATGAGTCTGAGGAGAAGTTCGAAGCGAAGGTAGTGTTAAGCAAGTTTGCTATAGCTTCTGGGTCTTCCAACTTTTTCCCTTCAGCGTTGAATAAGAATGGTATTGATCGCCTGTTCTTATCTTTCTTGGACACATACCTCCAGAATCGTTTAGGGTTTTCCTTTATACTAAAGGCTATCTTCTCCTCATATTCTGCCATAAAATGCCTAGTTAGATGTCTCAACTTATCCTGGCTCTGGCATAATGCTCCCAGTGTCGTGTGCATACACACTTCTTGTACTTCGAAAGTGCCTTTTTCTTCCTGTTCATGGCTCTTTTAATGGGTCGATCTATGTGAGGCAGTGTTCTAGGTGCCTTAACAAAAGATGTTGAAGTACAAAGCTGCTCAACATGGAGGACGGCGTTCTTGAAATTTAGCCAGGCTTGCTCTATATCATCACTGTTAGTCACTTGATCCCATGCAACCGCCTGTAGTATTTCCTGATCCTGCTGTAGTCGGTATACGTTCGTTTGGTGCAGTTGTTTGGTGGTTGACTTATTAGCAAGTCATGGGAAATACAGAGGTGATCGCTAGCGCCAATGGGGGGCAGGTAATCAGTATTCACTAGCAGTCCTGGGTTGTTAGTGATTGTCAAGTCTAGTAGAGATGGTATCTGGTTGTTTTTGTAACGGGTTGGCTGATCAATTAATTGGTACAGATTATTGTTGCCTAAATATTCCACAAACGGGTTAGTTGCAGTTGAACTTTGATGGTAACCTGCTCCATCCACCCACAAAATATCAGGCATATTTAGATCTCCAATTAAAATAAAATCTTGGTTACAATGCTTAGATGCATGATCAGCTAATTGAGTAAGAGCCCCATAAGAGGCAGCGGCATCTGGGCTGCTTGGGCTTCTATAAACGCATCCTATTAGAAGTGGCTTCCCCCCAATAACAATATTAACAAAAACACTCTCAACCCATGGGGAATAATCATGATTCAAAGTCAAATCTCTGACCTGTAATACATCCTTCACATAAACAGCAACGCCTCTTCTGGGGTGAGTTGAGAGATTCGAGAACAGGCGATATCCGGGGATCATGATATGATCATCTTCCAGTGGGGTAGTAGAGTTCTTGGGGGTCAGCTCGCAGATACACAACACATCGTATTCTTCAGCAGTAGTTGTAAGTTTTAGTTCAGGAAGCTTATTTGTCACTGTATCAATGTTCGTGTAAAAAAGCTTCAATAATTTCTTTTGACTAGTCTGTGGGGGTTACTATAATGTATCACTTTTGGCAAACTCTTGAAACTAATGTCTGATGAGCTAGGGCTCGAGCATGAATGGAAAGCACAACTATTATTGCCACTCTTAAATGAATCACTATCATCGACACTACTACAACTGTGGAAACTATTTACATATGGGCTATCCTCAGCAGGCAGTGGGCACTTTAGTGCTCCATCGCTGCCCCGTTTTTTGAAGTTTGGATTTGTTTTCGTTTCTCCCTTTCCGCCTTTGTGCGGTCAAAGTGAAACTGCACAGCACCCTTCAGCTCCCTCGACTTAGTCACAATCTCCTTTTTATCTTGTAGTTATCAGTGAGGAAGAGGACAGGTCTAGGTCGGTCACCTGGTTTTGGTGGATTGTTCCCGAGCCGCTGCGGCTTCAAGATTTTGACAGAGGGCAGATTGTATGACTGGGCAAGATGATCCTGAATAAAACATCAGAATATCAGCTGCCTCTTCACATGATTCAGGAACTCCGTAAACTACGATGTTGAGCTGCCTTTTCTGTCTCTCTCTGTCCTCACGGATGATCCGTCTAACATCACTTTCAAAGTTCTTGGTAGTATTGCTCTGACACCAGTTCAGCCTGCTAGTAACTATATCTTCTAATTTGGATTCAACTTCTGCTAGGGTGCACTTGCCTGCGATCTCACTTTCCAAGTTAGAGATTTTGCTGTTAATGTTCCCCAGTTCTTGTTTAAGATCTTGCTGAAACTGATCCAGAGAAGAGGTCACAGCTTTTGAAACGGTAGCTTCGATAAGCTTTTGTGTAGCATTTGAGCCAAGGCTGCTATTCCCAGTAACCTTACACACAGGACAGAACCACTCACAGGTGAGGCTGTCAGTCATTTTGCAAAATAGTTGGTATTCTGATTTTGAGATTCCAACGCAATCTATGCGCAGCCACTTATCACAACCATCACAAGACAAAGCTTGGGACTGTTCATCAAGTTCGCATCTACAGCTACCACACTCATCTTCATTTTTCTTTGGGCTTACCCAGGTTCTCTTGTTTGTTGACACTTTCGGCGGCATTTTCTTCTATTTTCTTCGCTGAGAACTCGGCTGAGAACAAAACCACAGTACAACGCCAAGCGATCAAAACTTGGCGCCCGGGTTAAATTTAAAAAGGCACGTGGGCGGGCGGTCACGTAGGCACTTTTATCGCGAGCTTAAGTTCGATAATTGCACAGGATTCGATGAAAAGAATAGTCAAAACTGATCAGCAAGTATATAAAATAGTCTATGTCCTATTTAATTTTCTAAAAAACTGTTCTAAGATTTCACTTGATCCACTCTCAAGGACGCCAAGGTCAACACAAAGGATGTAATTTCTACAAGTTACACACCTTCGTATTCTGTAGTCCTGGCGAATAATATGCCAATATGCTTTCTAAATACACTTCTCAGCCAATATATTTTCTAATTTGAAGTTCTTTTTGCCCTGAAAGTACTTGAGGTAGACAAAATGTGGGAAGTGCAATACTCAAATCACCTATTCCCAGCAGTTTAAGGATTAAATCCCGCTGGTACCAACTCGGCCTCTTGTTTGTTTGATATTGCTCCCTTCTGCACAAATTATCACCAAAAGTACGCAGAACAAATCATCACCAAAAGTACGCAGAAAACGGAAGGCCAACGTAATCTGTGGCGTTTTTAATATTTATCGTTTGGCAACTGTGCTCCGTTCCTGACTGCAAATTCAGAAGAAGAAGAAGCTTGGCTTTATTTACAAACAGCCACAGCTGTTCGATCAGCTGTTTAGATGAATTGAGACAAAGGGTAGGTCCCTTGGGAATTAGAATAAAAAAATTCTAACTTCAAAATCCAGGTAAACAAAGTGACACACCAAGGGAATCCACTTAAAATAACACCTAGGTACAAATATAAGCAATTAAGGCAAAATATGGGTAGAAATAAATAATCTTTCTCACAGAATTGGCCAAACAGTCCTTTATTCAATTTCACACCACTGCTCTTTTAAAGAGCAGTGGTGCAAATACAAATATTAATAGCAGGTTAGGTTAGGTAATTTCAATATACCACTGTCTTTTCTTTAAACACATGCTATGTCACACATGCTTAACCTGAAACACTAGTGTTTCATGAACTGAAACACTAAAAGGATATATAGGCCTATATCAAAATAGGATAATTGGTATTTTCCGAAAAGAGGTCCCTGTAGGTAAGTCAATAAACTAATAATTTCAAGCATTTGATCTCTTTTGTTAATAACCATATTGATGCATAGCTTAGATTTTAGGCTAGGTATTCATTAATCTATACAATCCTTCTCAATGCCTCTTTGGTAACAAGATGTGTTTTAGTTTTACATAATTTTGCTCAACTGGATACTGGTTTTTTACCCTAGCTCAAAATCTAAGCTAGCCTATGTGTCAATGCAGTTTTATTAAAATTATTTAACATCAAACACTTGAAATTATTAGTTTATTGACTTTCCTTCAAGGACCTCTTTTTAGAAATACCAATTATCCTATTTTTGTGTATATATATCTTTTCAGTGTTTCAGTTTTATCCACATATTAACAGAAAGCTGATTTTGTTCTGATTCTAAAAATATAACTTTTATTGCTTGATATTTATTCTGTAAATCACAAATATTAAATATAATTTTTTCTTTTCAATTGCTAGTCAAAATAGATACCACATTTTTAATTTATGCCACAAAATTATTGGTGAAAATTTCATAAAGAAGGTAGGGCTCATGAAACTACCCTCACATTGCATCATGTTGTAGTGAAATAGAGGTAGACCTCTATACCTCTAAATAGAGGTAGGTTTATGTCTAGAAACCTTTGCTCAATATATTAAGTTGCAATGTAGGCTACACTAGTCTTTAATTAAAGTCTTATATGCCAATCCTAGAGGTTTATGTCTAGAAACCTTTTCTGAATACATTAAGTTGCAATGTAGGCTACACTAAGTCTTATAGGACAAGCCTGGACATTTGTGTGATTTTATTTAGATTTAGTGTCCTTAGCATTTGTTATTACTTTTGTTGGTGTAACAGTTCAGTCACAAAAAAGTAAAAAGGTTGTAGCCTACTTCAATCAGTAAAACCTACAATGTCTATTCAAAAAATGTATGTTCAGTGAATTAAGAGGGTAGGGCAAAAATTTCTTGTGAATTTTTTAGGGTACAAAGAAATAAGATACAGAGATTTATTAAGGATAATCATTTTATGTCTTGGATTTAAATTGTAACTAGTTAAATATTAAGAGATATTTATGCCAAAGAAAGGTTTAAACAATTTTTACTCACTAGCTAAGAAAATAATACTTTAATAGCAAAATTACTCAACAAATTTTAGACTCACAATTTTAATAAAACTATTAACTTAAAGAAGCATTTATTCATTTTATTGAAGAATTATTATCTTTGATACTAGTATTCCAAAGAAATGTAGTCTTTACAAAAGGCTCCTACTTAAGTCTGAGTCAAATTCTGATAAAAATCTGTCTTTACTCCATTTCCATAGCTCACAGGAGTTACTCATTGTCCATAACCCTTCTTGAACTCTTCAATTCAATTTTATTTGAATAAAAACATAACACAAACATCAATAACAATAAAGATCCTAGAAGATAACTTGTTAAGGACCAAAAAAAGAAAAAAAAATTAAAGTAACACTGAGAAAATAAATAATAGAAGAATAAAACATTTGTAATTAGAGCAAATTTGTTAAAAATGGAAAAAATTAAATTATAATATCAAGTTTTGTTACATTTTTATACAACTTGTAAAAACTTGTGGCAAGTTCAACACTGGAGGGAATTTTGTTCCATTGAATAATAGATTTGTAAATGAGAGATTGCTGGGCAGCACTTGAAACGCATTTAGGAATTTCAAAGGCTCTATTGGATGAATGGAGACAGTAGGCTTCTGAATTATTAATATTATAATAGGTTGAGGTGGAAGATTATTGTGGAAAGCAGAGTAAGCAAGCGATAAGTTTAGTTTTTGTATGATTTGATCAAGTGGAGCTATTCCAAAATCTAAATACAAATCACGAGTTGGATATAGACAGGGAAGCCGAAAAAAACTGCTTTAATGGCATAGTTTTGGGCAAATTTGAGTTTTTTAGTGAAGGACCATTTTGTATTTCCCCAAACAGATCCGCAATAAGAAAGGTAAGGAAAAATAAAGGAATAACAGAAGGTAACTAGGATGTCAGGAGGAAGAAAATAATTCACACAGTTAATCATAGCTACTTGTCTCAAAATTATTGCTGTTATGTAAGAAATATGATTAGAGAATGACAAGCATGAGTCAATAAATACACCAAGAAACTTGGCAACCTCCACTTGTGGGAGGATGTCAGAGGAGTAACTGAGACCAAGAGCAGGTTGAATAACGTTTTTGTTTTAGGGGGTTCTGAATAATACTATTTGACTTTTTTTGCTATTAATGGTCATGTTATTTGCAAGGCACCATGCCTGGACTCTGTTCAGAAGGACTTGGGCAGATGTTATTGCCAATGGTAGATTGGTGCCAGTGATGAAGAAGTTGCTGTCATCAGCAAATAATACAGGATACACTGAAGGGCCCAGGTCTATAACAAAGATCATTGATATATAGGAGAAAATAAAATAGGGCCTAGAATGGAGCCTTGCAGGACACCCCTCCGAACAGGTTAGGGCTGAGAGTATACTCCACCCAGGCTCACACTCTGTACCCTTCCAGAAAGATAAGAATCAAACCAAGAGAGGGGAACACCACAAATGCCATAACTATTTAATTTACTTATTAAAATATTATGATCAACCATGTCAAAAGCCTTAGAAAAAATCCAAAAATAAGCCCAATACAGTTTTTTAAGGTCGAGTTGTGAGCATATGAACTGTGTGGTGTCAATTAGAGCATGAGAAGTTGGGAATTTCAGCCTAAAGCCATATTGGTGAGAAGAAATCAAGGATACGGACTGCTGACTGTCAAACAGAAAGGGAGACAGTCTGAAGATAATTCTCTTGAGCACTTTGGATATAACAGGAAGAATTGAGATTGGATGATAATTACCTATCTCAGTTGGATTGCCCTTTTTAAGAACTGGAATAACAATGGCTGACTTTAGTAAATCAGGGAAAACTCCGTGGGTTAAAGATAGGTTGGCAATATGCTTGATGGGCTTGTAAACAAAAAGAGAAATGGTCTTCAGGAGCTTATTACTTAATCCAAGACAGTCAGGAGTAAAACTATTAGGGAGAGAACCAATGATTTGAAGTACCTCATTGCTATCAGTTGGGCAAAAAAACATGGATCTAAAAGGTGATCTTTTGGATCTTTAAGGTGAATAGGTATAGACTTTGATTTTCTATTTTTGAAAGTATATCATTAATGGTGGACCAAATCTTTTTCAGGTTTCCTTTGCAATTGAGAATTTTTGTATAATAATAATTTTTCTTCACTTCACGGATGAGTTTAGTGTATAAGTTTTTATAATGTTTATAATTAGATAGGTCAATATCACTACTGGTCTTACAGGCTAACTTATATAATTTGTTTTTACAATATGAGGAGACAATGAGGCTATGTGACATCCAGGGGCAAATAGGGATATTTTTCCAGTTAGGTTTACAAATAGGAAAAGTTGAATGGATAATTTCACTTAGCCTTTGTGCAAAACCATTTGTGGAAGAATTTACCTCTTGACAATTTAAGACATCTGACCAGTCAGTGGTTCTTAGGCAATTGATAAAATGGTTTATATTTGCAGAGCTGTAATTTCGAGTAGGTGTTGGGATATTAATTCTAGAGCGTAGATGTAGTGGTTGTGAAGGTAGTGACAAGTAAATAGGAAAATGGTCTGACAGATCTGAAAATATTATATTTGAGGACAGGTCATTTCCCAGGGAAGTAGATACAAAAATGTTGTCAATTAATGTTGAAGTTGATCTCACAGGATCAACTCTACTGGGGAAAAAAAATTGGGGATAGAAGACCACTCGCGGTTACTGATTCAAAAAAAGTGTCAGATTCAATATTTTTACCAACATTAAGTAGGTTGCAATTAAAGTTCCCAAGAACTATTGCCTTTTTATGGGGTAGGTTAATAGAATTAGAAAAATCATCAAACAGATTACAAAAACATGAGGTCGGAAATGGAGGAGGTTTATAAAATAAGGAGAGTATATAGGAATTTTGGCTGATAACTATGTTAACAATTTTTGAATAAATACATCTGAGATTTAGTTGTGTAGAGAAAATAGATTCACACTCTGATAGCCTGGTAAAATTTACATTTGAACAGATGTAAAGTGAGATACCACCAGAACACTTTGTCAATCTCCTGGGCATATGGATTATTTGGTAACCAGGGAGTAAAAAATCACTAGTGTCATCATTATTGGAAAGCCATGTCTCTGTTAATCCTATTACATCAAAAGGACAGACACCATTTAATGAAATTAATCTTTAAACTTGAGCCACTTATCCCAAATGCTTCTGATATTGAAACAAAGAACATTAAGGGAATTATTATTTACTAGTTTTGGCTTCACATTGGTAGCAAAATCGAAAATATCAAGGTATTTACAGCTAGCATTTGTTAAGGTACCAGAGGGGTGCTTATAGGGTTGGTATGCTGATTATCATCTATATTGGGATAATTAAAAGCAATGTTATTAGAAAGGGATAAATTAGTTAAAAACGAAAACTCACCCATTAATTAGTCGTTGGGCATTCTGATTGTGACTCAATCAGCCTATGTTGGCTTAAAACACTCTCAATTTGAATTTCTGCTTTGGAAACTATGGTCTTGCCAAAGTGGGTTTTTGCCAAATTCTTCAGAATAATGCATTTCAACTGAATGGGTAACTCTAATTGGGAGATGAGCATAGAGGTAACTGTAAAGCTGGCTAATTTAAAGTACATGTTTGATTCATCTTCCAAAGCATTTGGAGAAACTGTGTGAAATCTGTGGGGAGTAATTCCAGGTAGCTTTGTTGGTCTTGATGTCTTTCCTTGTGCAGGATTTTCTGAAAGGGGGTTTTTCAGGGTTTTTTTGGGGGCACTTGATATCAAGGGGAACCATGGATTAGTTTTATCTTGTATGAGATTATTCTGAAAATTTTCAACACTAGGGGAAGCATTGGGAACTCTTGGTGTCCTGGGGGCTGCTGGTTGCCTGGGGCCTGTTGGTGGTTCAGGGGCTGTTGGAGGATGGGGGACTCTTGGTGTCCTTGGGACTTGCATGGCTACAAAAGGGATTGGAAGATGTTGCTCTTTTGCTATTCTTAGTATCTCTGCCCTTTGTTTATATTTGGGACAGTTTCCTTTATCTAAGGACTGGTGTTTGCCCTTACAGTTAGTACATATTGGGTCAAATTGACAGTTTGACTCATTATGGTCCTTGCCTAGGCAAATCCTACAAATGTTAGAATCCTCTCTACAGCATTTATCTGAGTGCCCAAGCCTTAGACATTTTGTACATTGTAATGGCTTTTCTTTGAAAGGCTTGAAAGATTTTTGTTGGCCAAAAAGGAACACTTTGTCAATATTGAATTGTCCTTGAAGCTCAAACAACACAGTTTTTAAAGTTTGAGGTTTCAGTGGTTTTGCGACCAAGGGTATGAACACTAGAGACTGGAATGCATTCATCTTTTTCGTTCATCAATGCTTCCATCATGTCTGAGTTTAGAAACGATTTAGGGACATTGTAGAGCACAATCTTTGTTTGTATTGGGCTTGGGGACCACATGTGGGCTGTGACAACAACATTTTCAACACTTTAGCTCCATTACCTTTTTAACTGATGTGGGATCGTTCAAAAAGGATATCTAGGGATCCTGATCTATTTATATTCATATTAAAGTTGCAACAAATGGTCTTGAAGAGGGAAACTCGCAACTTTGGTAGATCATGGTGTGTAAACAAGCAATAATCAGATTCTTCATCTTTTTCAGTAATAGTTGTTGAGGGTGATGGACATTGGGTGGCATCCATGTTTATGGTAAGAATACTCTTCTGAGAGGTCGCTCGTACATTTGCAGTTGTAGGGGGGGTTCTAGCAAGGGCTTTTGAAGATGGTTGAAATGGTGACTTACTCATATCCCTATCAGGAGGTTGTTTTGAAGGCTCCTTTTTTCCAAACATTTGAGCTATTCAAAATAACAAATTCAAACCCTAATTTGAAATTGTTTCTCAATAAATTCAAATTAATCAACAGTAATGAGAAAAGTACCAGTAAAACTGGTTTAGTGTTTACTATTCAGTTGCCAAGAAATTTAAATATTCACTATTTTAACAAAGTTAAATAGATTAATGGGTCACCTTAAGTCAAAGTATCCACAAGTCTTATACAAGACAGGAATTATTCACAGGTTAGGTTTCAAAATTGCTCGTATCCAGATTATAAATAATTCACAAGAGAAGTCTTATCAAAAACGTGAACTAATCACGTTTTTGTACACAAGTTAGGTTGCGAAATTACAGGAATCCAGATTATAAATAAATCACAGGAGAAGTGTCTCCTCTGAACTCTCAATCAAGACTGATAACTCCATAACTTAGGAATCCAAAGATACTCTCATTGCTTACATGGTCATCATAACTAGGTATAACCCCTGAAACCATCTGGACTGCTTTTCTAAACAAGCACACTTTTAAAACTAAGTCTTGTAATTCTTTATATGATTGCACAAAAAAATTGCTATCTGTATTTTTGTTATAGATATGGCTGGTCCAAAAAGAGGTCGTGGTGGCAAAGCATCTGCCCAAGCACCAGAGAAAGTTGAGGGTGAACCAGAAATCAAAGTTGCAAAGTCAGAAGAAGATGTAAAGGAAGAAACTCCTAAGGAAGAACAGCTTTCTTCAGAGACAGATCAAGGCAAGCTATTTTAAACTACAATTTACCTGCACATATGAGTAAGGGATAGTGCAATGGGGCTGGTGTGAACCCTCTCTCCCATCAAACTGCTAATTATAAATTGAAGGCTTCTTATCAATTAGGAGAGAAAGGGGTGTGCTAGAGACCTGTGTGTATGAAAATTTTCCCTTCCTAAAGTATTTGCATGTAATTATCTACTTATTGCTGAATTGTTTTGCTTTTTTTTTTCTGATGAGTGAATTAAGGGATGTGGTACAATAAAGACTTGCTTTTAGTTTGTGTGGTCAAACTATTTGGAATTATGTTGGTAGCCTTGATATAACTTGTAGAACTTAGATAATAGATTTAAATAAACAAGAGAAAACTAAAAACTGACACCAAATTTCCCAGATATCTTGAAAAAAAAAACCCATTTAATTTCTTTCAAACAGACCTGATATAGAGATATTCAGTTTTGATGAGACTTACATCATCAGGAAGCACAAATTCTGTTTTTTCTATTAATTGGACCAGAATTGTCTAATTTAAGTACAGGAAAGGCCAGTCCCTCAAAATATTTTAGTCTACCTGCTTGAAAAATAATGAAGATCAGTTTAAAGGAATTATCCTTTGATTGATCTTGCCACTTTGGGAATTTCTGTGTGGTCACCTGCTTAGATTGACAGACTAGCAAGAAAAGGTAACTACATTTCAGTGTCTTATAGAAGCAATTAGGTCAAAGTTATGTCATAGTTAGGCATTGTATGCATTTTTCTTTTACATTTTTTATTATTTTTTGCTTAGTATTAAGTAAACTTTGGCAATTGAAAAGACTAGTTACTTTGATATTGTGCACTTTGAATAGTCCTATTAAATTTTCAATTACAACCCACAAGTATAAATTGGATGGATTGATTTATTGAACTCAAATGGATACTATTGTTTTATTATTACAATCATTTATACACGTTCAATCACTAAGTTATTACTTAGTTTTAATTCTAAGATAGTTGAAGTGCTAAATATGGGCAGAAAAGGGAACAGGGAAGGGCTCAACTTGAAGTTGGGTCAAGTCCACCACAACAGTCTGAAGGAGAAATATATTTCCCAGAGAAAACCAGCTGTACCAAACCATTTGCATATTGCCCCCTGCATCACCAAGTCTATGGAGTGAGAAACCAGCTGAAAATGCTGTATGTACTGAGAGTGATGGTTTCTTTGGACTGAAAATGATAACACCAGGGTGAAATCTGGATTGCAAGGAACTGAGGTGTTCCTGCTGGCTTGTGGATATTCCATATCTCTTCAAGAATGACAAGACAAAAGGACATCCAGCACATTTAAGTTTATAGTTGTTTTGTTGGATTAGATAAAACTCAAACTCTTATGTGTATATGCTCTTTATATTGTAAATTCACCTTTGAAAAATCCGCAACTAAATGCAAAACGTTAAGTTGTCAGAATTTTGATGGGTATGATGCCCCCCCCCCCAAAAAAAAAAAAAAAAATATTATATAAACAAATAAGGTGGACATAGTCTGGGAGGGACTCTCATTCATTAGCAAATGTCAACTTTTCTTACTTGTCAACCCCCAAATGTTGACCAACAAGAGAGCCTGAAAATTGAGCAATAGACAAGCACATCCCCATAAGCGTAAAATAGTTTGTATGAACTTGGAAACAATTCAAGGGTTCACAACTCAGAAAACATTTTTCAGACCCAAAAAAGTGTATTGAATATTTTGTTTCAGTTTTAAATTCCCAATCATTTAGTGTAAACATTATTGAAGCTGTGTGGATAAAAAGAACATTGAAGAGATTCACACAGTCTGAATCTCAGGTAAGGTAGGTGCTGAAGGCCAACTAAATCATTTTAAAGCAAATGAAAAATAATATTTTTCTTCTACAAAATTGGATCTAAGATATACTATCCTGATGTTATAAATAGTAAAAAGAATACACTCTTAGATGAATATGAAGGAGGGAGTTGATAAGTAATACTCCTTTTTTTAGTCACTACTTTTGGGCCAAACCTGCAGAATGGATGCTGAAAAGATGACAACTCCACTCATATTGTAGGAATGGTATTTTTAACAGAAAATGTTAGCTTTTAGTTTGACTCTTGACTTTAGTTTTAAGTTTGGCTCTAGACTTTAGTTTTAAGTTTGACTCTGTCTCACAACTTTATTTTTTAAAATAATAAAAAACTTTAGCATAAAGAGCAAGGCATTGAGGAGGGGACAGCCCCTTTCATACACAGAATAATTTCTGTTGGTTTTAAGTTTTAATGTCACTCCTTGCTTTCAGTTAAAATAAAAAGCTTGTTTTTTTTTGTTTTTTTTTTAATTCTAGTTTAATGGTCATTGTGTTTCAGCAGTTTTGAAAAAAAAATCTTCAGATAAATAAAGAATTAGTTCTAAGAGAGAGACAAGGGGAAAATGGAGATGGAAACTGATCTATAATCTTCTGGGCTGTATCCAGAACTTTTGTCTGGGAGGCTTCAGAGCAGGCATGTTTATTCGAATCTGAGTTTGAAGGAAAGGGACTATTTTAAGTGCTACAGACCACTGTTTTACTTGTTTTCAGTGTTTTTATAAATAAACAAAAAATAACATGGATATGACTTGAGAAATGTGGCTGAATATAGCTATTTTAATATGAAAGGTGGTTAGGGTAACATTTCTTAGGTTTAAATGTAGGAAAAAATTGCTAATATATTTATAGTCCCAATTATTGGTAAATTTGAGTTTTTTTTTTTTTTTTTTTTTTTTTTTTTTTTTTTTTTTTTTTTTTTTTTTTTTTTTTTTTTTACAAAATGGATGTCCAAAATCATGTGCTATGGTATTACCCTAGGTACAAAATTACCAAATGGATAAACTAGACTGTCAATTAAATAGATTAAACTCTAGATGAAGGGGTTGTCTTTTTTAAGCCCAGGAAAAGCAGAATCATTCAAAAGCTGAAAGTGATGCTGAAAAAGATACTCAGCTGGTCCTGTGGCTACAAGGCAATTCTAAAACACCCATTTTATGCTGCATTTCCAAGGGAGTAGCTTATTTTAGCAATTTTACTTGCCAAGTTTTTATTTTAAGGTTATTTTACAACACTATTTAATGAGGGCCATAACCTCCCTTGTATTTAAGTCAATTCTAATTTATTGTATGAGTTAAATATGCACAAGTGGTACCTTGTTTTTGAAAAAAAAAAATGTCTACTCTAGCAGAATGGAGAGACAACCAGTCAAAGATTAAATTTTTAAACCACTTAAAAAGTTCAGGGTTTTTTTTTTCTATGTGCTTTAAGAATGAAAGAGCTCATTAGTTACATTTATTTTAAGTGATATGGTTTCTTTTCTGTTCAAACATCTTGAAAGGCAATCAGCAAGTAAAATACTTGCTACCAATGGGCTAATTTTTTTGTATTCTTAGATGCTTTCTGGAAACCACTTGTCCAGCTTCAGTATAAAGAGTGGGGCTTGAAGGTGGTGATAGACCTTCCTTCTTATCTATGGCAAAATATGTACTTGTTGTGAATTTTATCATGATGTTTACTTTATTAGAAAAGAAAAGCTGAAATAAGCTTTTCTGTTTTGTTTTGTTCTTTTTGTTTGGTTTAGTGATCATAAAAAAACGAATAAAAGGGTGAAAATTATGGCAAAACAAGTATGTGTGGACTAGATGGGCACAATTAATTATTGAGGGGCTCAGTTATAAAGGGGAACGAAACTTTTCTTTGATTTTCTCTATGGGTGTTAATGGGTAAGTAGACTCTTGTGAGAAAATTAGTTAAAAAAAAAAAAAAAAAAAGTTTATCTGGTATGTAGAGTTCAAGGAGATTGTTTTTTTTTATTATTATTATTTAGATGAGGATTTGTTCCTTCTTTCTTTTCAACTAGTTTACTGAATGATTAAATAGGGCGAACCCCATAAAATGTAGACCAAGATTTGCTCTTTTTATTATTAATAAGCTGAATGTATTTTTGAGGACTTTTTTTGTAAATCCTCCTTATGTAGTTTTTTTGTTCATATATGCAGTTTTAAATCTTTCACAGATTTAAAGTTATGCTCTCATAAAGTTAATCTTTTCAAATTATAAAGAAAGAATAGCTCTGAAGAAAAAGGCTTTGGTAACAGAACCATATTGTAATTCCTTTGTGCAGTATTTTAACCATTGATTTTAATTGCTTGATTTTCTTGTCTTTTTTCCTATTGTACTTACCTTGAAATAATATGCCACCTTGGATGAGAACAAGCACACAAGATTACACATACAACATTTGCTCAAGAATGATAGGTGCAGTAGAAATAGTGATAGTCCTCAGCAGGGTTGCCACAGGTAGTACAAAATACTGCTTTTCGTACTTTTTGAATACTTACTTTGAAAGTAGTACTTTGTATATTATTTTGTCAAAGTGCCCTTTTTGTTTTAATTCTTCAAATCAATAGTAAACTACTTTGTGTTGCCTTTAATTTTTTGCATCCACTATTGGGGACTTTCAGAATCATATAGTTTGCCTCAAAATCTCACACGCAGCAGGAATTTCGAATGTATGTTTAAATGCAATGTACCAACAAGGTGAATATTTTCAAACAAATGAGTTTGATAATGCATCTTGTAGTGTGAATGCCAACTACCATGCAATCATGGTTGACCAAAGTTATACACATTAGCTCACTCTTAAGTTAGTATGTCATGAGTTCTAGCTGTGGGAGTACCCACTGCATGATAAGAGCATAGACATTGTAAAACAACATAATCAGCACAAAAGTAAAAACTTAGAAGCTTTAAGAAATCTAAGGGACAATCTTGATACATTGGAAAGAACTTGGCTATGCCCAATCAAAGATTTCTCATAAAAGCTAAAAAAACAATGGAAATAAAAATTAAAACCAAATTTTGAAGTCTTGCAACTAATTTGATAGAAGGTTTTAATTTCAGGTAAAAGCAGCTAGCTAGGATAATGGAATTTGATCTTGCATTTTTCATCTGGTTTTTCTCAAAATAAAACGAAAAATGAATAGTTGAAACCTAGTACTTCGGTAATCTCTTTTCTGTATGTTCAGGGACTGTTTTAGTAAGATGTATATTGAGGTCTTAAAAAAGAGAGTGGTGTCCCCCTACCACTGTCGAGGAAAGACTTGGTTGAAGGAAAAATAATAATTCTGCAGTTTTGGAACCTTGTGTTCCCACTTTTACTGATATATCACATTCATATAGGGTTTATGTCTTTGCCTCTCAGCAGCACTTTGGCCAAATGTCAGTTTTGGGCATTAGAGTTAATTCTGGCGCCATGTTGATATAAAGTACTGCCAGAAACGATTTCCGATATTCTGCATGTAAAGAGTCTTAACTCCTAGATTAGAAACTTGAATGTTCCTATAGATCTGATTGAGAGTGCAAGGAATGAAAGGCTAAATCACTTATGTCCTGGTCCTCTGAACAAGAAACAAAACACAAACTTTTTCCCCTCAAAACCTTTGAGATAGCTTCCTTTCATAACTGGCTAAGTACTGTTTTGAAGAATTGTAAAATTGATATATCTCAGTACTCAAGACACAAGAATGTTTATTTTGTTGCGCTCACGCTATTCCGGACACTCAAAGGATTGACAGATTGAGAGCTCTTGAACAAGCGATTGGTGCAATTTAGAAATGACCTTGGATGGCCATTGTCAAGCGAATTTCTTGTTGATGAACCAATTTCAAACACAGGCAATACAAACGAAATTCTCCTACTCTGTGTCATGAGTATGTATTGTGCTTTGCACAACACGTGCTAAAATTTTGAAAGGTAGTATGTTTCTTTCAAAATAGTACCTTTTTGGCCACTCTGTTAAGAGTACCATTAGTGTTTTGATTCGATTGGCAACCTGAACCTTAGTGTCTATTTTGGCAAACTTGGCTAAAATTTGATAAACATTAGTGTTTATTTAAAAAGAAAATATGAATGCTCGTCTCTACATTCTGAAACTTATGTTTTGTGAGTCCAGTTTGCACAGCTTTAAATTATTATATAAAGCCATTGGTGAGGCATGTTTTGTGCTAGCTTTTAGTACCCGTTCAGGCCGCTTTGACAACCTGCAAGTAGACTACAAAGGCATGTGACAGGGTTATTTCCATGTTAGAAGCAATTGCCTTAAATTCTGCGAATGCGCAGATCAAGTGACAAGGTGAACCTGGGTGTGTTCTTAGACTTTTTGATTTTCGCTTTAATGAACTATTAGGTCACAATAGTTACAAGTCACATTCCCCAGAGTGAATAGAAGAATCAGTTCAAACAGTTTTGTTTCTGGAGTTTGTAACAGCCAAAAACATCTTCCAGAGGAAGTCTAATATTCCGAAAGTTTTTGCACAATTTAAGAAGAAGAAGAAGAAGAAGAGCTCATTGCTGATTGAATTGCTGATCAATTGGAGTGGACCTTGTAAAATTTATGTAAAGTTTCGCGCTTCTTTGTTTTGTGCTGATTAGCTGAATGCTTCTTGGAGTGGTAATGATACCTAACTCAGAAAAAGGGTATTGTTGGAACTACAACTACCACGTTTATTTAGGCCCAAAAAGTTTTTTTTTTGTCCTCTATTTTTTAAACCCTCCTCGTAGAGTTTTTGTGCTTGTATATGTATTTTCAAATCTTCAGAGTTTTAATTTTATACATCTAAGCTTTTTGAATTGTAGAGAAAGAAGAGCAAAATTATTAGCTCAAAATTCCTTTACTTTTAGGTGAGAAAGAAGCCAATACAGAAGAGAAGCCTGCAGCCCAAGAAAAGGCTGAAGAAAAAAAGCCAGCTGCTAAAGGTATTTTTGATTCTGCATTATATTCCTATTATCAAGCTGAATCTGCAGCAAATATATAAGGCCTTTTGCTTGTCGATCTCGAGTCTCATTTTAGATTGTCAAAATTATCAAAAGAAAGGAAAAATTTGAATATTTCAGATTTTTGTTGGCACAAACAATCAGCAATGCAATTTTGAAAACAAACTGCTATTTTGGCAAAATAAAATACGCTGAATAAAGAGAATAGTAAAATCATTAACCTTCTCACAGTAAAATTTGTATTACGGATTTTTTTTTTTTTTTTTCAAATGATGTCACAGTGAAAGCAAGAAACTGATTGTGTTGGTTGTGAAAAGTGAGGCTTGTCAAGGCTTTTTTCAGTATGAGTTAGTCACACTAAATTTCTTGTTCAGTATAATTTGCAGTGTAAAAAAAATGTATTAACAGATTTAAAAATAATACATACAGTGTTCGTATTTTCTAAATTGAGTCGTTGATGACAATATTATAAGAGCCATTAATTTTTTGTTCGTGGGCTTGTTCTGATGAAGCAATAGGTTAAGAGTTGGTCAAGTAATTTAGTAATGAGGTTTTTTTAAACTGTAAAAATTGGCATCGTTTTATTTGTCTCCTGGGCAGGTAACTCTCTTAAATGGTCTTAATTTCTATTTTACGGTACCTGTAGCATCACTAGATAGTGCCACTACTCCTGCCCTACCTATTTAATCTCTAGATTCTATGCATCTGCTAGACCTTTGGTTGAAGTAATCCACATGTAGCATTGATTGAATAAATATTATCAATCACACACAAATTTAATCAGGCCTAGGAATGATATGTTTCAGTCTCTGGCAAAATTTACATGTAAATCTATTTTTAAACCTGAATGTTCTTGATGTTCAGTGCTAAACTAGGTTGTTTTAGCCACTCTTTCCTGCATGAGCCCCCCTACAGGTAATCATAGCAGTGGAATCAGAACAGGTAATCATCTTCTTTCATAGACAAGCGGGAGTACAAGGAGAAGAAATTTTTTTTTGGAGCCAAGTTAATATATTGGTATGGATGACATTCCATAAATCTGTGCCTTCTAAGGGGGAAGGTGTCATGACATCTAACCGTCCGGAGCACTACAAAATCCGTCATAACATCGACAAAAAAATCCGTCAGGACCACTAACCGTCATAACATCTAAAATTTTAAAACATTAGTTTTTTGGGGTTTAGGGGAAAAAGGTACCTAGGCTAGGTTACTTATTTAATATATGCTATGCTTTACCCCCACCCCCCTGTGCGGAAATATATAGCCGAAGTTAGTTTCTAAACTATTATGTGATTATTACTTCATATAAAACTTGTAAAATTTTTAATGTTATGATGGTTAGTGGTTCTGACGGATTTTCCTTTTAGATGTTATGACGTTTAGTTCTTGTGACGGAAATAGTAGCACCCCCTTATAAGGTAGTAGTTGGCCTTGGATTGTGTTCGAGCCAGTCCTGTTTGGTGTCCTCTTGAGTGATACCAAGTGCGTTTTTGAGTTCATAGCATGAAACCAACAGTCATAGCTAGTAGAATGACTGATACACAACAGTGTTCAAAGTTGATAGAAGAAAGTTTCAGATTATGTTCAATATGGCACAGATATATTTTCAATATTTATGGGGTACTTTGAAGAAAAATTAAATAATGCTTAAATTACCAGTAGACTTATCTCATCAGCTCATGTAATTGTTAAATTCTAAGAAGTAAGAATGCATGACCTTTGGCAACAGATGACCAACATTTTGTTTTGCTTCATTCAAATTGATTTTCTCAACTATCAAGAACATTTCTGCGGCTGGAGATCTGCCTTAAATAATAGAGAAGCATTAACAGGTCTTATATTATGGGATGTCTTATGATAGATGATGGTTTAGTTGTTAAAAAGAGGATGCGGGATTTTAAATCAAGAGTTCAGCAACAGTCTTTTTTATTACTGTATGTAAGTTGACCGTGTCAGGTTCAAAAATATTTGTCTTCATCAGGGAAGTTGACTTTTAAGGGCAGGGAATCATTAGAGGTATATATATAATTGAAGTGGCTAAATAGGGACTGTGTTGTCAGCAGAATAGTGTAGAGGGTTCCTTCTGTTTTAAATCGTCCCGTGTGTATTTATTTCGTGTCAGTCAAGCTCGATTGTCATGCACTCATGCTAGAACCTTGTGTCATAACTGAATCTGGATTGGGATTGGGATTTGGGAAAAGCAAAAACAAGTGTTAAAATAGTGGCATATACTTGCTTTGACAAAAAACACTAGGTTGACTTTGTTATGACAAAATAATTGATTTCGGGACAAAATAGGTTTATTGGGCAAAAAATGGGCTGGGTTCATTAATGTTTGCTTGAAGAAAGAGTATTCAGTTTCTAAATCTTCGAGTTTCTAAAACTTGAATTACACATCTTTTGGTACTTCTTCGTCAGTATCATCACTTAAGACTACTAAAACAAAGTATGATAACACGCGGAAGATAGTTTAGAAAACTGTTTTGAAAATATCTTGCAGCTTGATGTTGCAACACCCATTGAAAAAAAAAACCTCTCGGTGTAGTTTGTTTCCTTTTCAGATCTTCTGCGATTAAAATTGCGTAAACTGAATATAAGTCTCCAGATTATGTGCCAGTATTCAAAGGAGTCTTTTTTCTTTTGAGGCGTTACTAGGAAGACTTTCAAATGAGATATATAGTTTGAAATTCTTATAGCAACATTGCTGGGTCGTTTTTATGATTAAAATGAAAATTGTAAATAACTGGTAAAACTTTTAAATATCAGTTAAATAAATAAAAATCCACTTTAATCATATGAAAGGAAAGGACATATCGTCTAATAAATTATAATTTAAATTATTATGGTATATATTATTTACGTCTAGCCTCGGTTGGGTCTTTTTGTCAGAGCTTCGGTTAATGTATCCAAGAACCTGAGGAGTAATAAGAATGTGTTCTAATCAAAATGTGTCGGTAACTCTTATAGGTTCTGAAATGTTCTGGTAATTTTTTATGTATTTTTTTCTTTCTTCTTCTTCTTGTTTTTTTTTTTTTTTTTTTTTTTTTTTTTTTTTTTTTTTTTTTTTTCAAGTTGGATCTTTTGACAGGTAAAGGTAAAAAGCTGCAAAGGCTGAAGAACCAGCAGCTGAGGAGAAGACTGAAGAGGAGGAACCTGCCGATACTAAGACTGAAGAAACCAAGGAAGGAAAGAAAGGTGAGCTGACTGTATGAGCAAAAAAGTATTCAACCCACACAAAAATTGAATTGATGAACATAGTATTCTGGGTTACACAGAAGACTTCTTTCTGATTTTGTTAACCTTGATAAATTTGTTCAATGTTGGAAGGGCGCATATCCACTCATTGGGATATTTTAACTTTATTTCTATCTATTTCGTCTCTTTTTGGATTTTAATTTTAAGTTTGTGTAACAGTTTTGCACATGACTACTTATGAGACTAAACACATGAACAAAAAACCAGTGCAATTCGATTCTGTTTCCGAATATAATGGTCGCAATTGTGACAATCCACCCCCCCCCCCCTCCCCCAAATTCTATTTGTCAAATTAGTATTATTTTGCATTATGAAGCAACTGCTGGCAAGAAATGCATATAAACAAATCGTACAAACCATCCCTATCAGCAAGGTTTTTTTTTATAGCCTAAAGTTGTATCTTGTCTTATTACATAGGAAGGGGGGATGGAACATAAATATCTTGGCCATGGTCATTATGCTTTGAAAGAATATTGGATGAGGAATTGAATGCTATTATACTTTTGTTGTTATAATATTTAGTTCGGAAGGGGGCATGCACAAGACTGGCTAATTTTTTTATCGTTGCCTCTAAAGTTCGCCTTCTTCAAAGACGTTTAAAGTACCATGGACACTTAAAATGAACTCTGATTCTTTAAATTGTGAAGCGGAAACACAACTGTGTGCGTCTTTCGAGTTCGGCCATTCTATTATGTTTATGTTTATCCCTTTAGTTGACTATTAAATCAATATGATCTTTATTTTCTTCTGATTAAAAAGTATCACTTTTTTATTTAACTTGTATATTCCCAATAGCCTACATTTGTCCAATAGTCTGACTGAACATAACAGTCGGTAATACCCTATTGATTGTTGTGTTTCTCGACGAACAGCTGCAGACCAATTTAGAGTTGCATCCGTTGGTTGGGCTTATTTGTAAACTAGGAAAGTCTGCTTGTTCCTTTTAACGATTCAAGTGTTGCAACAAAAGACAGAATTTAGGCAGCGGAAAAATCTTAACAGATGTATAACAGTCAAATGAAAAATCTTAGAGGATCCCGTTTCCAGTTTTGAACAGTCCGAAGATGGAGCAGGGGTGGGAAAATATTTTCATTTTAATGTCCTTGGTACTGGAAATAACCAGTTTTCCTGCTTTGAACATCTTAGAAAACCTTTGCTGGTGACATATAAGAGGAAAAGTAAGTTGCCGAAACAAGTGCAACCTGTGAACCTAATTCTGGAATTGAAATCCTAATTTTGACCATATATAATAATCAAGAAGTGTTAACCAACAAAGTAGTTTTTATGGCAAATAACTACTAACTTGAAATCAAAGCGCCTTCAAAATACGTAGGGCGGTAGGAGTCCTCGCCCTTGGTTTTGGGCTACAGGCAGACCGGTTTTCATTGTATGTGTTTTTCTTATGCTTCATTTAGCTTTAATTTTGTTAACCAGATTTTTTTATTATTATCCCCCCCCCCTTCAATTACCACAGTGTAGGGATTTCTAAGGACTATGGATTTCTGACAGATAATAAACCTGTGGTAATCTTTAAAGAATTTATTGAAACAACATTTTTTTTGGGAACTTTGACAATTCCTGTTATTCCTGCAAGACCAGCCAAAAATTCCCATTGTGATGTCGCTTAATAAAGTTTTGAAAAAAAAAATACCGTACTCTGTTAGAACTTTGTTCAGTCTCTTGGGGAGGTCAGGATTTTGCGCCGAAACATAGTTTAGTCCATTTATTCAAGGGAAAATTTCCCCCTCCATTTTCTTCTGAATAAAAGCGGCCCCGTTTGGCAGGGTATTGTTTACTGGTGTCTATGAAAATTCTATCAAAGGCTTTTGTGGTGCCTGACTCCACTTAGACCTAAGTTTTATTTTTTTTTTTCAGTTAGATTTCTTCATACCCACACCGTTAGTTCTGATAATTTCGGAACTTAACATATGATAGTTCGAATTTGTCAGCTAGCGAACTGTTTTCATCATTTTGACTTAAAATTCTTTTGTAGTTTTATCCTTTGGGTTTTGAAGACCCTAGAATAAATTTTGTTGAAATTAAGTTTGTTAAAAAAAAAAAGAATGTTGGTTTTATATATAAAAAAAAGCACGTGACGAATACTTATGAAATTGAAATTTGCTTAAAATAATTTGCGTTTAAAAAAGAACTGTTAGGGGA
The DNA here is from genome assembly GCA_027921565.1 of Artemia sinica. NCBI lineage: Eukaryota > Metazoa > Arthropoda > Branchiopoda > Anostraca > Artemiidae > Artemia > Artemia sinica. Next base: position 22,760,207 of record CM051259.1, read on the forward strand.
ATACTGCCTTTTTAAAACTCATATCTATCTTTTTGGGATGGAGAAAGGGGTGCCGATTGGGTGTTAAAGGGACCAGCAACGAGCCCGTGCCCTTTGAATGCTAAATTAATATCTCATACCCCAATTAGAATAGGCTACAACATTTGTGCACCATGTACGATTTGAATTAATACATCTTTTATTATTGTCCCACAAATGTAAACCAAGAGGTGCTTGAATTACCAGTTTAGACCTATGGATTTTGCTGTGTGAGAAACATATTATATATGTTTAGTTTTCTAGCATTTTAATTTTTGAAACTCATTTGTTTCAAACTCAACTTTCGGTTTAACTGTTTCAGAGTAAATAAAAAACGTAATAAACCGTTTTGTGTATTTTTGTTTTGTGCGAAACTGCAGCTGTTTCGCAGAGACCAATTCATGAAATACAAACTTGTAAAATTGTAAAAAAAAAAAAAAAAAAAAAAAAAAAAAAAAAAAAAAAAAAAAAAAAAAACTATCCAATGTAAGGTTTAAGGGATTAAGAATTACAAAAGTTAAACAATGTGACGTCACTTATCGTTAGTATTTGGTGTATTTTCGAAGGTTGCTGAGTGTGAGTAATGACACAGAGGTTATTCTCTTTTCTTCCTATTTATTTAAAAAATGTTCTTTCTTTTTCTAATATGTAAAGATCTGTTATTTCTTACATTTTATAAAGACCTTTTATGTGAGACATATTTTATTTTAATTAAAGCAAATGGTGCGGCTGAAGAGAAGAAGGGTAAAGGACGAACCAAGAAGGGAAAAGTCGAAAAGGCAAGGCCTGCTCCTGCTCGAGCATCTGAGAGAAACAGGGGCAAAGCAGCTATACAGTATTGGTAAGCAACTCTCTCTGCCCCGCTCTTTTTAAAAATCTGAGCAGAGGGTGATGCTAAGTCTTGTAATATGTCTGAGCTAAGTCTTGTAAATAGTCAAAATCTTCTTTAGGAGATGGTTGTTGTAACTCTTGTTTCTTTCGCTGGAAGGGATTTTCGTTTTTGTCGTTTGGAGTGGATTCAGTGATTATATTATACAGATTCTAACGTAAAAAAATAAAAATGAAATGAGTTGTGTAGCCAAATAAGTGGAGTGTATGCGAGATGTGTATTATGCATTCAAGGCGACCATATTGAGGTCAATTTGCGTATCTCTTTTTTTTTGAACGTCAGAGAACAGTTAGTCGCTTACGATTTTTTATTAAGTATACTACTCTCGAAACCTAAACTGATACTATATTTACCCATTTAGTTGATTTCACAACGAAGCCAAAATTTATATTTTGCCTTTTTATAATCAAATTTTATTAGAAATATTTTTCGTGTGTATTTCTATTATAAAATCCAATAGAAAAGGTTTTGTAAAAAAAAAATCCGCACCCCATAATCTCTCTCCCTCCTTCCAAAATCAAGAGAAAGTGGCTTACAAGAGAATTGCCAATAATACCGCCATAGATATTTTTGTATAGTCTACAAGGTGCAAACAAGGGCCCTACATTTACTTCTCTGGGTAATGGTGGATCCTGCGATAGAAATAGTTCTTTGGAGGGCGAAGGCTACACAGAATGTTAACCAGAAAAGCTATCATTTTCTGCAAGTGTTAATAAGATTTTGTACTTTTTTTCTTTTGGGTCTGGTGGGGGGAAGTTGTACGTTCTGTCCTGTCTTATGGACGCACTGCCATAAATATGCAAGCAAAGAAAGTGAAATATGGGTACAACAATTGGTGCACAAGTTTCAGAAACACTATAAACTACTATTTTTATTTTTATTATTTTTTTTTTTAGCCTGATCCTAGCTTTTATTATGTACAGGTTGACTGGAAAAAGTTTACTGGGATGTGTGAAATTTATATGATTTAAGGTATTATTTCTTAAATTCTGAAGCCAGGAGTACAAAGAAAATAATTTGAATCATATTTACCATCAGCGTATACCCCTCTTCGAAAGTGTTCTTATTTATCACGTATATCTTCTTTCGAAGCTTAATTGACAAACAATTCGTCTGCACCCTAAAATCAGCGTTGTATTTCTTGATCTGCCATACTTAGCTTCACCTGTTATTACTCACACAATTAGTTTCAATCCTTTTAAGCGCTTCGCCTCTGTCACGTCTAGAGATCATATTTGAATTTTTAAAACCAGTTGGCATAAACTGCTTGATAAGCTGCTCTTAAAGGGAGAATCAGCAGGGTCAATCACGCTTTGATTCTCCTAATCTACATTACCCACGGATCTTCTCTTTGAGAAGAACTTAGAAAACAGTTTTTGGCTATGTGTCGAAATTTGTTTATATGTATTTTATTATGTTTTTATGTTTCGGACAAAAACTTTGGGGGGGGGGAAAGCGGGTCTCAAATTCTGTGCCCCCCCTGGAGACGGCGTTGAGTACGACCTAAACGCGAGACAGTTCTGATTTAACAGCTTAGCATCTCCTTCCTCTGTTCCTATTATATATTGTTACATATCATGCTGTATGGCCTACAACTTTATCAAAATATGTTGACTAAAAGTTAAATTTCCTTAAATAAGGTTCAGTATTAAAATAAGTCTAGGAAAAAACAGCTTTTGAAATAAGACGTTTTTGAAGCCAAATGAATACAATCTTTTACTGAATTGGTGGCGAGAGGTCAGGTAACTCTTCAAACAACGAGTTCAAAATAAAACAATGTGCATTTTGTCTGTTCTTGTTTCAGTTCAACAAACCTTTTCAGAGAATCGAGCTGTTCAACTAATCATGAGTTGTCATTAGCTGTTATTATAATCATAAGTTGTTATTGATAGAGTAACCTAGGTTTCGGCCGCTCAGCCGCTTCGACATCCTGCATGTAGACGGTATAAAGGCATTTGACAGGGTTATTTCCGCCGTCTGAAGCATTTGCCTTAAATTCTGTAAATACGTAATTTACACCATCAAAAGTGACAAGGTGGATCTGGATGTTTTTAGACTTTTTGATTTTTGCTTTAATGAACTATTGGGCAAAGTAAGTAAATAAGTATGACGGCACTAGACCCTTAAGGTCCAAACCAGCGGTGCTGATCTCCGTTTCGTAGCCCTTCAGCCAGGAAGTGCAATGGGGGTTGGGGGCCAGCCATCCTGTGCTTTCACAGGATGTGCTTTTCACATCCTGTGCTTTTACAACTATTGGGTAACGCCCTTACAAGTCACATTCCCCAGAAGTGTTTTGTGTTTCAGCTGGTCAAATCTTTTCAGAGAATCGAGCCATTCAAATAATCATGAGTTGTCATAAGTTGTTATTGATAGAGTAACATAGGTTTCAGAGAATTTACTGTAGTACTTAGGAGAGATTTGACTTGGTCTTTGTCAAACTAAGATCGAAACCTCCACAAAATTCAAATTATTTGAAATTAATAATAGTCTGTATATTAGTAAAGAGGTCAGCCTAGTGACAGTCATGTAAATTTTGCCCATACATTTTTTTTTTTCTTAAACGAAAAAGATGAGTCAAACCCAAACATGAAAAAAGTCAAATATACAATAGATTAATTGGTATCTGATCTCTTTTCAGTAGTCGCATTATCTGTGTTGCACATCTTCTGTTGTGTATCATAAGGTTACATTTATCGCGGTCTAAACGTCAGTCCATAGGATCCTTCACAAACGATAATAAGGAAAGACAACGCCTTTCTCTCCTAGCCATTAAGAACCTGTACTTCCACAAACAATGAAAAGACACAATCATACCTTTCTCTCTCTCCAAACCAATAGCCGTCGAGAACCCGACTCGACTATCCACCAACGATGATAAGAAACGCAATGCCTTTATCTCCTTCCAAACCAATAGCCATTAAGAACCTGACCGTCAACACAAAATGAGAGGGGAATGGCTTGTTGGTTTTAAATGATGTTGTTAAAACCCACCCATGTAGGAGTCGAAATTTGATAGAACAAAATTCTTTTGGTCTTTTTCCATCAGTAAAAGATTAGATGCTTGCTTTCCTGATAATGGGTTTGAATGTTTTTTGAACCACACATTTGAATCAACGAACTATTCCTATTAGACACGCTGGGCAAAGTTGATGCATCTTTTGGAAGAGGGTGTTCAAAGAATTATCTTTTTTGTTTAGCTGTTGGCTTACGTGAGTTTCCTTAACTGTTTTCTCTCTTCTTAGAAGGTGTAGAGGCTTTTCTAACGAGACTATCTAATTCTCTTTTTATTTCAGTGAGTCATGAGGTGTATTTAAGCGTAATGCTCTAGCGCTAGTTGCTACCCTAGAAGAACATTTCTCTGATGTTGAATTTACATGTTTTAAAAGTCCAAAAGGGAGTAAGCGTGGAGCATTTGAAGTCACTTTAGAAACAAACGGTTCAAATAATCTGTTGTGGAGTGGCCTGACAAGGGGACCCCCAAGGAGGTTGAAGTTTCCTGAATCTGAGTTTATAATTGGTGAATTTAAAAAGTATCTTTATGTTTTTTTTTTTTTTTTTTTTTAACCTTATTGTGCTCAGCAATGAGATATGCCCGTTAACTTTAGTGAATTTAATGATGGGACAGCACTAAATTCTTACCTGTGTTCTCCTGGATGTGTGTTGACACTTTAGTTTTCGGTTTGGTGGATATTACTCTTTTTCTCTCTTCACCATATAAGTATGTTCTTTTAGGTTTCACTAATGTATGTTTTGTCAACTCTGATTTTTAAAATAAATGGATGACAGAATTTTCTTTTAATTGGTAAGTTGTCTACTAGTGGATTAATGCGACGTGTGCATTTAAGTTGCCTTCTCGTAGACGTAAATCCTAAACGAATTTAAAATTGGGGTTTTTTTCGTTTTTACAAAATACGAAAAACGAAAATACAAGTATTTACAAAATAGGGGTTTTTCTTTGTAGTATTTAGCTGCATACTTTCTTATATAGATCATTATTAAAGGCCACTAAACCCGTTTTATTGACACTTATATTTTAAGAAGCAAAGACTAGCTTTTGTTCATATCCACTAGAGTTCTATTTTTAAGAATTTTGGAAAACTAACCGACAAGGTTTGCTTTGTGGTCCTTTGGCTAGCAAAGGCATATCTGTAGTCTTTGGTCCTTGTAAATGAGGCCTGAAATGGTGTTATCATGAGTCACGTATTCTTCTCTTTATCTTTCAGCCCTCGCATGCCTGTGATTTTCTTTCAGCGTTGTCTTCTGCTTTTAACCTTATTTTCGAAAAAAAAAAAATCCCGGTGAGTTGCTATCCGTCAGTGAATTTTTCGTATATATATGAGTGTATATATATATATATATATATATATATATATATATATATATATATATATATATATATATATACACGTGCTACAATACTAGTTGCAATGCCCTTTATGTAGTTAGTCTATAAGCTGCAATACAATTGGTTTGAAGAATCGACACTACAGATCAGGAACTTGTTTTTGGAGGAAGGGTTGCCGGAATTAAAAAAGAATGTAAGCCAAACGTGAATTTTGAAAAAATGTAAGATGTTAGAAGGAAATCGTAAAGACAATGACATTTTTTTTGGGGGGGGGGGGGGCGGGTCCAAATGCCCCTCTCCCTCTACGAACGTACCTGCTCCAAGAAGACGTCTCTTAACTGAGACACGCTTCCATTTGCACAAAGAGATATACTGGTCAATTGCAATAGTTCTGATAACCTATATACTTAAAAAAAAAATGGAGGCACTTTCATAAATTTAAGTTTATTAAATTTCGATCAAAACAAACGTAATACATTTAGGGAAGAAATAGAGAATAAATCAAACTAATACGAAGATGTAAACAGTGTTCAAATTCATTTAAAACGTCTAAAGCTATGAAGCTAAATGGCACGTAATTAAAAAGCTAAATAACTTAATACTACTAAAACTTTTTCATGATGAGACAAGACACATGTGCAAACTACTCCTGATTTTGTGATACAGCGCCCCGAAAGAGCTCTTAACTGTCTCATGGGCTGAACAGTCACATTCGTATGAGACGATAGTAATTGTGTCATTGCCATGACAAGCAGCATATATCAAGTGGATAATGACGTCGCTAGTCTTATTATATGAAAAATTAAATACATCGGATACATAATGAAAGAATAATTATTTAATTCATAGACGTTATGGGTTGCATTTTATGTACAAATTGGCAGACGGGTTAGCTTTGTGTTCTTAGAACTATTGAATTCGGTCATTTATGTGGAAATTAATAAAATATCCACCCAGGTTAATGTGGTTTCGAAAAAAAAAAAAAAAATATCGGCAAAAATACAAGTAACGTAAAATGGAATTTTAAGTCCCATTCCTCTATAGAATCTTAAAAATATTAAGTCTTTCTATCCCTGGGAGGGAGGGTCTCAAATTCGTATTTTCTTTCTAATTATATGAAAAATGAAAAATTTTTCATAAATTGAAAAAGAAAATGAAAGTTTTTTCATTTTTGATTAAAATAAAAAATATGTTTGCCTTCCTCCTTCTACTGTATCCACCAGTATTTTTTTACTAGTAAAAAAGTGCATGTACATAACCAAACAAGTTTTCTTAGGTTGATCAGCATCCTAAAGTGCCCCTTGTACCATACACTGACAAGGGCTGACTTTGGGACTTAATGCTTAGATCTTTAGGACTCCAAAGGCTGACCTCCATGTCCTAGAGTCCCTATTCCAAAGTCGGTAACCCCTCGAAAAAACATAAATTAATTAATTATAACATAGAAATTAAATTAACTTTAAAGGCTGTGATGCTAAAATTAACACTAAGATTACCGCTATAATCGGCAATAATTTTACCAACTTAATAGTCATCAACATTTTCCAGTTAGGCTTTTTTTTTTTTTTAAGCAAAAGTTCAAAAAACTACTTGAGTCTTTCACAGTAAGTTTGGTGTGCGAACTTGAGAAATATTCCTTATGGGGAACATTCTTTCAGAAAATTATCTGTCATATAATAAAGAGTCCCAGAAAAAGAACAACTTCAATATTTTTTTCAAAAATCGCAAGCAAGAAATGGTGCAAAAACGCAGCAACAAAATTTGACCAGTAGTAACAAAAACTGATCAATATAACAAAACACAATTATTTTTTTTTTGTAAAGGAAAAAAAAAAAAAAATAATAAAAACGATTTTGGACATTGATTTTTAAGCAGAGAATACACTTTTGTTTAAGAAAATCATTATCGTATGAATACAAAATTATTCACTTAGAACTATTCCGGAGATACGGCAGTTTTAATATTTTGCTGAAAATCATAATTGATAGGTGAGTTCTGAAGAGTAATTTTTGCAGCCCATATTTGAGAGCAGGATTTTTATTTTTGCAACAAAAAAAAAATCTAAATTTAGTAGGATCTGAGACCAGACAGGCTTGATTTTTTTTATTTTTTTTTTTCTGAATGTTTAGTATATTATTTTATTCAAAAAACGCACGAGCAATATTATTGTATGTGACATCGTCCTATAAAAATAATCTATTTGGGATAAGAAATAAACAAGCTCACTAAAAAAGGGTCCTTACTCTGGCACAATCTAGTATCCTCATAAAAATTCGATTCTAAATTAAGGATGGACCTCGCCCGATCTCGAAGGTACAATTATAGTCAGAGTACTTCTATTTCCTATACTTTCTGAGATGCGACCTTATCTTTAGAGGGGGGTAAGACAGATTTCACCAATTTCGCATAGCAGAAACCCAGTAGACATATTATTATATGAAATCCAATACCCATTTTCTATACCCAGCACAGAATGGTTGGCAAAGACGAGAAGAAAACGGAAATCAAAAACAGTTCGTGGTAACGGACTGTAAGGAGTGACACGGCTCAATATTAATTGAAACTCTAAAAAATGGAATTGTGATATCAACAGATATATCAAAAGAATCGGCTTATTATACTGATTCCAAATATATAATATTCATTAAATTTGTTGTTACCCTTCAAACGCTACGAGCTTGAGGAAATTTGCCTTCTTTTTGGAAAAGGGACCCCCTAAAAGTCTAAGAATCGTAATGAAAATCTCACCGTCAGATTCAGTATATCAGAGAACCTATCTTCAACGGTTGCAAGCTCCTATTATTTATGAAATGGTCTGTCTTCATCTATTTCTCCTGTTCCAATAAGGAAAAAGCCACTATTTTGCAATTTTCTTGAAAACTCACAAAATACTGATATTAGGTTTTAGAAGGACATTCGAATACATTGCCTGTCCAAAATCACAATACATATTGCAAATTTTTTCAGGATTTGGAGCGTAGGATAATAGTAGAGTGGTATAAATTTACCCCATTCCACTTTTGCGATGCCATACAGGGAAATGCCTATTTGCTCATCCACTTTACCTCTCAATCACGATTCTTGCATAACTTTCGTTGCTGATTCAGGTAACCGAGCAACAATCTTATGCTTAAAGCTTTTAAAATCCATTTTTTGTTTATGATAAATTAACTCTTTCTTCATTTTTATCTTAAAAGTAAGATTTTGTTTTAAGGTGCTACATTTTTTTTCTTTCTTTTGTGATGAAGAAGATTTAGGGGAGCTGCAAGTGCCGCTCATCTTGTCTTTGGTCAATTCAAATATTCTGTGCATATAACAACGCACCATCTATTTCACTTCCAAGATTAAAAAGCGGTAGTTCTTGAAAAGCGAGAATTACTGCCATTTAATTCATTTTGCTAGACAAAGTACTCCGGGTATGTAATTCAATTTGATGTCAATATGGAATTTCGGTGCTTAAAAATTTCTTATGAGAAACTTTTATTTCAGAAAGTTTTTAATTGTAATTTTCCTACCCTAAGTCGGAAGATTACAGACTTGTAACATATTAATTTATGATTGTTTTTACCACGTCAAAAAAAAAAAAAAAAAAATATCCAGGAATAATCAAGGTATAACCCTTTCAGAAGCTAAGCTGACCAACTCCCCTCTTTTATATTTATTACGGTTTTACTGCACTAACTGGCTCTGAACTTTGTAGATTCACAATGATGGTCCCATAACAAATAAGGACTATTTTAACAAATTGCAATCATTTCTTTGATTTTTAAAACCAAACAATACTCTTTTAGCCATTTGACCAATCGTATTTTTTAAAGACAATAAAATTCTTCACAAAGTAAATGCAAAAAAAAAATCTTGGACATTTTCTCCATTCGAGGATTAAAGCATTAAGATCAGACCAGTAACGTCCTTCTTTTATAAATGAGTTCGACCCCAGATTTGTATATTCAGGTCTCAAATTTAGATCTAAATAGTTGATGGATAATACTGCAAAAACCTGATGTATGCTATCACATACAAGATTTTACAATATCCTTATGATAATATTGGCAGAAACCACCTTGAAAGGGTAAGACTTGAGAGAAGTTAGTTAGCCTTAGAAAGTGGTAATTCGATTTGCTCCAGATCGAAGTTTTTTGAAACTGATCAGAAGATACTCGAATCGACATAACAATCAACCTTCCGTTCTTCTAAATAGTTTTTTTTAGGGGGGGGGGGTCTTTTTTAGTTGCAAATACGATTACTACATTGGTGTTCAGATTCGTAATCAGAGCCATACTTATGTACATTTTTTGCTTTATTTTTGTGTTTCCTCTGAAAAAGCGAGTGATTAACTGTAAATTGCACTGAAAGAAAAGACATTTTATTAATTAGTTTCGGATCTATCCATTCACTGAGCCAGAATTTATATCACTAAGACCTTTCAGAGAATGATACAAATTTGCTTCAAAAATAGTAAATTTTTTCGCATGTTTGTCACACCTTTTAACGCATTTTTTAATGTAAAAAAAACTACTTTAGAAACTGCATTTTCTGAAAGTTTTTTCTTTCGGCACCATCAGAATCATCAAGTTTTTAAGGCAGTATCACGTTTCGTGAGTCAACTTGGCAACGGCTTACGTCCATAGAAATTCCTGCCGATTTCCAAAGAAGCTACACCTCCTTTCGCTGCTTTGAGCCATGTCTTTTTAGCTTAACATATTTACTGATTTTTAACCCGTTTTTTCTTTTTTTTTTTTTTTATTTGGTGCTACTTCTAAAAGCTGCATAAGTGTGTTTCATTAAAAATTAAACTTCCAGGTTTTCCTAAAAAAAAAAATTTAGATCTGTTTGGTTGTATAAGATTCCACTTACTAGTTCAAATTCTCAGGTTTTATTACCTTTTCCTCTGATCTTTAATAATTTGTGATAGTTTTAGTACAGTGATCACCCCTGGGGAAAAATAAATAAATAAACACGCGTCCTTTCTTCTGGCAAAAAATACCAAATTCAACGTTTTTGCAGATAGGAGGTCGAAACCTCTACATTTCGGTTACTTTTGAGACGAGTCGCTCTTACTATACAGCTCGTTACCACGAACTGTTTGATAGTTTAGCGCAGCTGCCCCCCCCCTTGCTCGGGCCTAGAACCGCCACTGCTAACGACTGCACTTACAGTTAGAACAATATCTTATTTCCTAGCTTTCCGTTGGGTCTTTCCTTGATCGTGAAGATATTTCTATACTCCAGCAACATAATAATCTCAAAATTTAACAGAACATTCCTTAAGTGGAAAATATCTTAAAAAAGATGTGATCGACGTTAACGGAAAGTTACAAGTCACCGTCCGAATTAGGCAGCATAAAAATGAATGTAACTTCCTCAGATTCGGTTCACCCTTCTGAAAATTTGCTTACTGGAGATTCATGTAAAGACATTTTAAATTTCATAAAAAAAAAAACTTATTTCATTTAATGCTCTTTTTCTTTCTGATTTGCTGATTTTAACCTCGTTTTTTTTCTATAGCCTTTTCTAAGGCTGAGTAAGTATATAAGCTAGAACACTTAATTGAACGTCAACTTGCTACAGAATTTTGTAACGCTAATATTGACAACATACGGTTTAAGCTTATTTTCATATTGTATAAAATTTTCAGCCTCTGTTAGTAAAAAAAAAGAAAAAAATAGTAAGAAATATAATTCAAAAAATTCTTACCCTGTAGAATTACGAGGATTTATATCTAAATTTTATATTTATATAATTGCATAATTTTATATTCATAAAAATTGAGTAGATCTAAAAAGCCGAAATTGAAGTTTAAAACACAAGGCAACAAAGACTACACCAATCATCAGTGGAATTAAAATGGCCTTGATAGCACTCACTAAATGCCCCCTGGGATTAACCTTCGGAGCCGGGTTCAACTGCAAGTCATATAAGTTTTGTATTAGTCTCTGAAACTTTCATTACTCTTATTACTGGCACTATTTTTAGCTGCACCACATCAATAACGTCTTCCGTCACCACTACGCAGCTGAATTATTACACCACCGGATTCTCTTGGTCGAACTTCGACGTAGCTATAATCGTTCCCATGGGATCTCTTTCCGTCTCTCTCTTTGTAGCTAAAAATAAAAAATGAATGAACATGCCCAAACAGTATAACAAGAATTAACAGATTTTTTTGTCCTTCTTAGCTTACATTTTGAGAAGAGATAAAACTAGCTCTTTGAACCTTGGTTTTTATTTTGGGTTTTAAATTTAGTTTTATTGGCTTCCTTGGTTTAGTTTTTCCTATAGCCGAATATTCGCTAAGATGTTATTTTAGTCACTGTCATAATAGAAAGTTCTCATTCCTTATAAATTCTGGTTTTTCGCAAAAATTAGAAATCTTTCATCAGTTAAGCCAGGTAACATTCATTGTAATTTTTGTATGAATAAAAATCATACACCTGATTTATAAATATTGAGTACTTGTCAATTAGCTGGAACCCAAGCGATATATTGTACACGGAAGATGCTTAAGAAACTAGTCAAACGGGTTTCTTACAAAAGAGAATTGTTTTTTTTGGGGAGGGGGGGTGGATTAGGTTACGTATTTAACATATGCTATTCTTTAGCCCCTAGTGTGCAAATATATAGCCCAAATTTGTTTTAAACTATTATATTTTCATCATATTTTTTTTATTTCATTAACATTAACCAAACTTGGCTTCTTGCGTGGGTTCCAGCTAATTGACAACTACCAAATACTAATAATAAAATTGTATTTGCGGAAGGATTTTCAAAAAAAAATAAAAGCTAAAAAAATAGACCAGTTGAACGAAAAATAGAATAATAACCAATTTAAGACCACGGTAGTTCTAATGCAAATTATTTCCGGGTAAACAAACAAAAGAACCCCGAAACGATTCAGCACCTGTGCTAGTCTTTTGTGGTTTCTCTAGAGCTTAAGTTTGAAGCTGATCAACCGCTCGTTCAAACTAAAGTCCATTTGTTTTTATTAAAAATCCCTTGGTGTTCTAAGAATGTGCAAGTTTCTTTTGTAAACAGTCAACAAAATCCATTTGGCTTTGTTTTGGTTTATTGTCCTCAGCTTTTAAACTTGCACATTGTTCTCCGTCCAATACGTGAGATACAAATTAACCTGTTCTCACAAAAGCTGAAAATCTGGTTTTGTTCTGATTTACACTTAAAGCTTTAATTGACGAAAAATAGGGGGGAGGAGTGAATTTTTCAGAATCTAGGCGGGGGGCAGTTTTGCTGTTTTTTCTTTATTTCTTTTTTAATAAGAATACCGAAAAGAGAAATCGTTCAGTCAAAAATTTCAGCTAAGGGGAAAGAGGAGGTCAAAAATTCAGGGTGGGGGGGGGGGCACTGCCCCCCTGAAATCGACACAACTGTGTAAATATTTTAAAATGTGATGCATGTTTTTCAGCTTTGGAAACGACGCTACAATGCACGTAACATACTGTGGAACTTGACGTTTACTTATAGCCACATAATGAAATCAGGCCCCCATCCTCCCCATATTTTCTATATTTACCCATATCAACAATTTTACACTTACAGAATGAACAAAAAAAAAAATGGGCAACAGCTTAGCAAAAATACCAAAAATCATAAAAGCATAAGCTATCATAAAAGGTATAATTTTAGAAGCAGATTAGATGATAAAAAGAAATTTCCGAAAAAGTATAAATTATCATATAAATGATTTATTCAGGGAGTGTTTTGGGAGCCCATTGGACCTATAATTTTCGGCATAATTACAATTGGACCTAAAATTAAAATTTACCTCATGCTGGATGCGCATTTTTACCCTTCGGTTCATAAGGCTTGGCCAAAAGCCCTTCCGATACGTCCTTCCTTCCAAATTGGTATAGGGTTGAAATATTGGTATCTCTCTTGTTGAAATACTGATATTACCCAAGCCCTTAAGCCGTTCTATGCCCAAGGATTGGCTCCAGCCTATCCCTGATATCTTCCTCTTTTTGAGATACCGATATTATTTATGCCTTAAAATTATTATGTGCTGAGCCCTTAGCCCCAGGCTTCCTTTGTCCAAAAAAAAGCAAAAAATTCCTTTTTATGAAAATAATCAAATTATTTTAAACTAGAGAGAATAAAAGAAGTTAGGAGTAGCGTAAATACCTAGATCGACTATGAGTAGTATTCTCAGAGCTTTCAACGACCTCCATTGTGTATCCATCCTTTGTTGGTACTGTCTTTTTAGAATAGCGTTGGACATAGTCGGTTTCAGCATCGCCAAAAGTCTGAGGTTTGTTTGACTTCACACGGATAGTTTCACTAAAGTTTTCAGGTGGAGGAGAGCGAAGAGGTGCTATCAGATCTCGCGAATCACGCCGGGAGTTGAAGGAGCTGGCAGGAACTGGGTGTACTTCCTATTAAACAATAACATAAACTTAGAAAAAATATATATACTGCATTTTTTATTGAAAACTGAATATTTGTATCATTATTTATGATGCCTGGCCACAAGGTCGTATCCAGGGGAGTTTTATTGGGTTAGAACCCCTTCCCCTTAAAATGTCTGTCCAACTCGTAAAAACATGACAAAAATGCATACAATTTTGTGTGTGCCCTTTTTAAAGTTCTTTTTGCGCCCCCCTCCCGAAAAGCTTTTTATTGCTTAAAAAAAATAGAGTTGTGAGAAAGAGTCAAACTTTAGCGTAAAGAGCAAGGCGTTGAGGAGGGGACAGCCCCTTTCATATACGGAATAATTTCTGTTCGTTTTAAGTTTTAATGTCGCTCCTTACTTTCAGTTAAAAAAAACTTTTTTTTTTAATTTAATTTTTGATCGTTTTTTAATAAATGCAGGTTTTAATTTTGGCTCACCGTGCATGAATAATTAAAAAAAAGTTTGCATATTAAGTTTACTTTTATTTGGTTAAATGGCTTTCTCGAAAGTTGTTTAATTTTATTTACGAACGTTTTTATTAGTAATAAATATACGTAACTTACGAATTAACTTACGTAACGAACTTCTATATTCATACATTTTTAATGCGTATATCAGGGGGTTCGCCTCCTAGTCAGATACTTCGGTCTTTACGCTATAATTCGAATTTTGTTCCAATTTTTTAAAAATGACACCTTAATCACAGCCGTTAATTAGAATTTCTGATCGTTTTTTTTAAATAATGCTGGGAAACCCAGTGCCCCCTTCATAGCGATGTCCCTTCCCCCATGGAATTTTTGTTTTTTTTTAGATCCTCCTATGTAATCCCCGACCCCCCCCCCCCCCCCACACACACACTACCAGAAAAAATCCCCCCTGAAAACGTCTGTATACTTCCCAATAACCAATACTATATGTAAACATGGGTAAAGCTCATAACTTTCAGCCCTCCCCCCGGGGACTTTGGGGGATTAAGTCATTCTAAAAGACATAGTTACTATACTTTCGACCATGCTGAAGAAAATGGATATCTCAAAATTTTGATCGGGTGACTTAGGGGGAAAAAACGAGCGTGGGAGGGGGACTAGCTGCCCTCCATTTTTGGTCACTTAAAAGGGCACTATAACTTAAAATGTCAGTTCGAAAGAGCCCTGCCACGATATTCTAGGATCACCGGATCGATACGATCACCCCTGGGAAAAAAAAAATAAATAAACACGCATCCGTGATCTTTCTTCTGGCAAAAAATACGAAATTCCGCATTTTTGCAGATAGGAGCTTGAAACCACTACAGTAGGGTTCTCTGATACGCTGAATTTGATGGTGCGATTTTCATTAAGGTTCTAAAACTTTTAGGGGATGTTTCCCCTAGAAAGTCTTTCGCTGTATTTTGCTCGGTTTCGCAGATTATTCGGCTTGGTTTCTTTATCCTCTTCTTCATAATAAAGATATCCGTTCTAGCCGATCGTATTATTTACAGCTTTTCAATCTTTTATCGCTTATGCCGCTACGCTATAAAAGTCAGAACTTTATATTTGTATATGGACTCTCAGCTATCGGAGATATCGGTTTGAAACTTACTGGGCTTGATGATAAACTAATCCAGTGCAAATCCAAGTATTTGGTACCCAATGTGCCCTTACGTCTCTGATTTAGCTTTTAGGGTTCGTTTCTCTTTTGAAGCGTTTATTTCCTTTCTTTTTATTACTACGCTTTTTTGTTGTTGTTGGGGATTGAAAGTAAATAAATATTATTATATTCAAATAACGTTCGGTCCTTTTTCACATTACGAAAGATTATCAATAATAGCCAAGTATTATGTTATGAACTTATATTTGTCACGAAATGTGGTTTATAATAAATATAAAGTTGATCGTGGTTGCAGCGCTAGCTGGAACCTAGTAAAGAAAGAAATCTCGGCAAATATTAACTCAATATTAATCATTTTGAAACTAAATGGGATCGAGATAAAAAGTACACCAAGGGAAACGCCATAGCAGAAAACTCTATACATGGAACTTACATTCCCCTGGCTTCAACAACAAGAAGAATCACTTTTTTGCATAGGAAGCACTTGTGTAATCTCTGTAATCTCTTTTTTCCTTTTTTTCCTTCGATGCTAGCGGGGCACTGGAACATCATAGAGAGCTGTTTAAAGGCTGATAAAATTCAAGCTCAAACTATCCTACCACAAACCAATGAGAATTTGGTTTATTACTGAATTCTATTCATGTTTGTTTAATCGCTTACATTAAGTTCTTCCCAATAAACTCCAACCAATTCTTCCTTATCCACAAGTCCTTTATTCCAAATAATTTGTAGTTCTTTTTTAAGAATTTCCGGGCTCATCTTACTTCGTTTCAATAACTTTTTTGTTTAATAATTCTTGTACTTTAAACCCCTTTATTGTCTGCTTCTTTATAGTTTTTAATTTAGTTCTTTCTTTTTGGTTTGCTTCATTGACTTACAGAGACATTAATTAAAGATCGGATTTTCCTCTAAAAATTTCTTTACATTAAGTTTAAGAACTCCTTCCTCTGCCTCACTCTCGCACATTCACTTTCATTCACTTCTTTTCTCTCTTTAGAATAAACTATTATTATTTCAGACAATCTAGTAACTTACCAGAGCTGTAAGGGGATTTGGCTCTTTCAAGCGTTTTCGAGGAGACAGGTGAATACAGATTATTACGTGAGCCAGTACCATATCCAGAACTTTGATTTGGACCAAGAGACTGATACGATTTTGCATTTTGTTGAGTAGCTAAGTGCTGTCACTGGTGCATAGTATTGACCTCGAGTGCCCTCAGGTGTCCTAAAAGAAAAGCTGGCAAAAAAAAAAAATATGCCAGAAGAGAAATTTGTGGAGAAAAAAAACAGGAAAACTGTAAATCTTGGGGACAGAAAAGTTTCTGGTCCTACCAATATTAAAACCTGCTTTGCAATCAAGACAACTTTTTAATTTAGGAAGTAGAAATATAAACTAACAAAAACGAAATTAAGCACTAAAAAATAAACAGTTAAGGCATAGACTTACGATAAGAAAAAACGATAAAGCACATAAGGCATAGACTTGCCCAAAGGTGTTGTAATAAATACTTTCAAATCTTTGCTTAAATATTAAGCCAACAGTATCATCTCGATTCCAACAACCTACCTAAACAGGGTTACTTTTGTTTAACCCAAAGCATAGAATTAAAATCCATAGATAACCAAGAGTATGCACATGCTGTAAAAATAAATTCATTTTTGTCCACTTTCAAATTCGTACAGAAGATGCGGAGCATAGAACATCTGAAAAAAATGTGAACCCTTAATATTTAACGATTTAACAATTTGAACGCTTATTTTCAGATGTTTTAGCGGGTATAAAACATTATTCAGTCATACCCACGTAAAATTTGAATAGAGTAGGGGGGAGTATATCAATGTCAAGCATCAGGTACGTCGACAAAATGTACAAGTCACATACTAAACTTGATGACGCACATAATTGATCACTGGCGGTTCTAATATTATTCAGATGGGCTTTAAAATGAAGTTATTCAGTATACCATTCCAAATGGGAATAAGATTTCTCCATTCAAAACCTTGATATATCGAACAAATTTTTGATGGAATGGTATCAATTTTAAATTATGTCCTGAAAATTATGCTCAAAAAAGTATTTTGGGGTCGAAACATCGATAGATGCAGATGGTGACACTATAAGAATCTAATTGACGCCTATGATGCACTTATCTCATTGATGCACCTATGTTAATGAAAAGATAACTGTGTCTATAGTATTTGCCAAACTTTAAAAAAAAAAACGCTGTCACGCTTTAAAGTGAAGTCAAATGTTTTTTGTTTTTTTTTTAAATAGCTATATAAATCTTTTTTAATAAACAAAAGAAGCGTAAACTAATCAAACCATGTAATCAATACTTCATTCACTTCCCAAGGTCCTAGTGAGCTGAAATGCAAGTGCACTGACGTCAAATAAAAAATACTTAACAGATCCAGAACCCTTATAATGAACCCCCCCCCCACAACCCAGCTAAATTAATGTCCGAAGCTCTTATACAAAAAAAAAAAACGATTTAGAATCGAAAACTTATTCTTGTCGGAGCTTATACACAGTTAATCTATTTTGAAGGAGAGAAGGGGTGGTCAGTTCAAGAAGCATTAGCTTAATAGCAAGCAATAGCTTTTTAGTCTGGAAAAAGCTTTATAGCTTCTTGGTTCGTAAAGATTTACCACAGAAAAAGAAAGTATTCTAAAATAGAAACAAAAGGATTTTTATATCAAAACTGAAAACTGTCGAGTACTTTTTTTTTTCATAGTTTTTCATAATATAGCTTTCACTCAAATTTTCAACGATTAACAACTATTTAAAGATAACTTGCATCTCTTGACCGATCAACATTTTCTTTTATAGTTTCAGAATTTTCCTGTTAGCAGGAATTTTTTTTGTAAATTTGGAGATAAAACACTTAAACTTACCGTTGTGCTTCCCGTAAGCCATTGCCGTAAATTGATGAAAATATGAGAAGTAAAATTTATTTTTTCTATCGTAGTGTCTCTTACCTATTCAATGCTGGAGTACTTGTATATACGTGATCGAAGCGATCTTTTCGAGTGTAGTCTCGTTTAGCATCTGGAGAAGAAGGAGGACTCTCAGCCTTAACTAAAGGAGGAGGTGGAGAGTCAGGTACTTTATTCATTCTAGTAGAATCAACCTAAAAAAAAAAAAAAAAAAAACGCGTTTTAACTCAATGTTTTACCATCTCTACTAGAAGCCCCAAGAAGGAGACTCAAATGGAGAATAAAAATGGGAGAAGAAGGGCTCTTAGCTTTAGCTAAAGGAGAAACTGGAGAATCGGGTGCTTTATTCTTTCTGGTAGAATCAATCTGAAAACGATGATTATTTAATTCAATGTGCATAAAAAGGGAATTACAGATTAGGTATCGAATAAGACCGAGCAGACCCTCAATATATTTCGTAAAGTATTTTTTAATGAGATAAAAACTGACATCACTGGCTTTGCTTAACATAATGAAAATCATCC
>CM051259.1:22779011-23146511 GCA_027921565.1 Artemia sinica
TTAAGGCTTTAATTGACTCTGGTGCTACCGCGAACATCATAAACTCATGCGTATTTAATATGTTGCCTCCGCATATTAGGCAACAAAGAAATTTTAATAATCCCCAATTTAACTAGCGTGACAGGGCATAAATTGGACGCAAGAGGTTCAATTCACCTAGACGTAAAAAAGGGATAATAGAATCTTTCCGACAAATTTTATAATATGCGATACTTGTCATATGAAGCCATTATCGGCGCAAATTTTTTAAGGTCTACTAGGGTACTATTAGACGTAGCAAACGAAAGGCTTGTCTACCCAGCTAAGGTAGGAGAAGGAAGTTCTACCTTAAGAAATTGTAACAGAGGTTACGAAGACAAACGTAACAGTAAATAAAATTTCTGGCGGTATAATGTCGCAATCTTTTGAACCTCATGTCTCGCAAGGAGGACATGGCAGAATCAGAAATTTGTTCAATTATTCTGAGAGACATTGCAGAAATGAAGTAAATTTAAATAATAAGTGTATTGAATCCGTAAAAATAAAAATAGGAGATATGCGACAGTATAGGCCAAACGAAACCAAGAAAATAGCAGAATTATGGAAAAACATAGTAAAACCCAATGTGATGCCGCAAGATGCCGCAATGACGCAGCATAGCGCCAGTATGAATCTAATAGACAAAGAAAATAAAGAGAAATTGTACGGGTTCGCGATACGGAAAACAAAGATCTCTCCCAAAACGATGCAAAGAATTCAAATATCACAGATTATTGACCCAGTAGATAGCAAATCTTAAATATGGTTTGCGATCCCGTCAAATGAAATTCCTGAAAATCTGTTATGCGAAGAACAGATTATATCTTACGACAAAGGAGAAGGTTTTATCTGGGTAACTAATAACCACGAAAATGATACAATTACAATAAAAAAGGGGACGTGTTTATTTCAAATCCAAGTTATCTCGGAAAATGATTTACATAGATGGGAAAATTCCAAAAGAAAACCTAGTAAATGGCATTAAAACCTCAATTAACAAATACCCTCTAACTAAATCGCAATTCTTAAACAAATTTAATATGGATCATATTACGGACTTAGAACTTAAGAAAATATTATGCAAATTATTATGGAATTTTAAAGATGTTTTCCGCATCTGAAGATGACATCGACTGATACCACTTTATGAACATTCAATTTTAACGACTGGTAATCCTGTAGCAAAACAGCCATATCGTGTGCCGTATAAGCACAAAGAATGGTTAAAAAATAAGATTCATGAATTAGAAAAAAAAATGAAATTATACGCCCCAGTATAAGTCCGTATTCTGCACCAGTGGTCTTGGTACCAAAAAGAATGGTGATCTTAGACTTGTTGTAGATTATAGAGCCGTTAACAATCAAGTAGTTAGCGATAAATTTCCTTTACCAAGAATAGATGAAATCCTTGACTCTATCTCGAGCAAAAACAAAATATTTACTTCTTTGGACCTCACCCAACGCTACCACCAAGTGAAAATAGCCGAAAAAGATGTCTATAAAACTGCGTTTTTGTGCGACCGAATGTGGTTCATATGAATACTTAAGAGTACCTTTTGGACTTAAAAACAAGTTCAAGCGCGCTATGTAGACCCTTGTTACATCTATTAAGAGGATTAAAGAATATCATTGATTTTGTTGATGATGTCATATGCGTGGGAGAAAACGCTGAACAACACTTAGCAACATTAGCTAAGGTGTTTGAGAAATTCAGACAGGGCAACTTAAAATGCCGGCCTGAAAAAGTAAATTTATTTCAACCTAAAATTAAATTTTTAGGAGTAGTGGTGACGCAAGGAGAGATTTCTCCAGACCCTGACAAAATAAAATGTGTTGAAAACCTCAAACCCCCCTAGAACTATGAAAGAATTAAGAGGAATTTTAGGTCTTACTGGCTACTTTAGAAAATTCGAGCGCAATTACGCCCAAATTGCGAAACCCCTCACGGAATTAACTAAAGGGAACTCCCAAAATGTAACCTGGTCCCAGGAAACTCAAACTTTCCTAGACCGTCTCAAAAAGGCACTCACTTCTGAACCAATATTATCGCTGCCTGATTTCGAAAACGGACAGTTTTTGGTCACAACCGATGCTAGTTCAAAGGGCATTGGCGCTATTCTTTCGCAAATAATCCCGGTAGAAAACCCTAATCCTCTAGAGGGAACGCCTAAACAAAAAAAATAGAAAAAGTTATATTCTATTCTAGTAGAACCTTATCAAAAGGCGAAAGTAGTTATTCCGCCATAAACTTAGAATTATTATCTATAAGCCACCACTTGGACATATTTAGACACTATTTAATCGGTAGAAAGTTTATACTACGATCAGACCATAAAAGCTTGCAGTACCTGCGCACATTTAAAAACCCCACGGGAATTCTAGCTAGATGGATTATGAAAATACAAGACCTAGATTACGAATTTGAATATTTAAAAGGTAAACAAAATGCAGCTTGTGACTTTTTGAGTAGATACCCAGAAAATATAAAAGTTCTAATGCGGAATAATCGGAAACCAGTTCCGAAGAGTCAGACGGCGAATTAGACCATATGGTAGTTAAAGAAAAAGGGGGAAATCAAAACCTACTTCAGCGGCCGCGCATGCAAAAGAAACAAAATTAAAAGGGCAAGAATTTTTGAAAAAACAATATAAAAAATTCGATCTTATATCCCTAGCAAAACCGAAAAAGAAAAAAAAAACCGCAAGAAAACAGAAGAAAAAGTAACGACACAGTCAGGCCGAACGGTTAAGAAACCGGACAGATTAAAATACCCTTAAAAATACAAAGACAAAGATTTTTATGGATAGGCGTCATAAAAGGAATAATAATTTAAAAAACTTTTAGCTCACAAGTAAAAATCATACAATTGTAAAAAATACTGTAGAAAAATTTTGTTCAACATATATCATGGCTTCGCATGAATCAAAACCGTCTGATACCGTCTGTTCAACATATATCAGTTCCCGAAAACAAATCCTAATTAAAAAGTCACATTGCATATAATTAATTCGAATAATTTCCTTAATATAAAAAAAAGTCTACCCGTACCATTCCAGTACGATGTATCCAGTCCAGCTGAAAGAAGCCGTGATAGGAAGTACTAAGCGAGAAATATTCATACACCTTAGAAATGATCTTTGGTTATTTTCTGTTCCAAGAGAAACTGTTGGAACTTTGTCTTGTTACAATAATACAGAAAGAATAGACCCAAGTTACAAAACAGAATTACTATTACAAAATGTGGGTACGATAACCATAAAACAAGGATGTCGACTCGTAACTAAAGAGTCAACTGTTCGAACGCCGTTAATTTACCACGAGCGCAAATATAATAAGTCCCAAAATAACCAATTTTAAGGCAATTAACCTGTCGTACACTATTCCCAATACAGAGAGTGAGGAAACGAAAACCTCGATATGGTCCAAAGTAGAAAAGTTTAAAGGGACACTAAGGCTTACAAAAAAAGAGAAGCATTAGACTCCCAGATTCCCCTATTTACAAATGAAGACCAAAGATAAACGTATGTGGATGATAGATACGGATTGTTCTCAACCAATTTTTGGTGGAACATACTACTGACCGTATGTTTCGTGTTCGCGATTTCCCTGACCATGAGAATCTTACTGACTTTTAATTATGGAAAAATCCTGAGACTAAGAAGGCAAAACCCAAAGGAAGAGAACACGGGGAAACGACTGAAATGCAGAAGTTAAACCCGGATCCCCATGAGAACTTCTAAGCCAAAAAAAGGGAAGACATTAGAAAACGAGTGGGTATAGAGGTCTCTCCAATCGTCCTTGCTATGTCTTGTTCCCTCATTGTAAGTGTCGTTTACGTAAAACCGTGTGGTTATGACGCTGCAAAATGCGTTTTCTTAAACAGCATGGACGTGCGTGAACAATGCAGGCATGAAATATGTTGTAAAATTAGACCTCAAACTTAATAATGTAGCGTATATTATGTTTAAAGGATTGTTTTAAATCTAAGGGAGAATTAAATAAGTGTTGAAGAATTAAATAAGCCTTGTATCGTTGTTTCCTTTCTCAAAACAAATTTGAAGACATCTCTGTTTTAGATTTCCCAATGGGAAATCTATGTATCTGAAACCAACATGATAATAATGTCGTTTTATTAAAACCAATGTTTATGTAGTAATATTAGTGTATCTTTTTATATTGTCTTGTAGGGTAATATTCACCCCTAAAATGCACCTAATCCTATTGTTTATTACGTATTAAGACTACGTGATTTTAAAGAACGTGTGATTCTGCCTCGTTATTTTTATTACAGGAAGTGGATCGACATATTGGAAAATCGATCATTACAATGCATAATCCAGTTCAGATACAACCTAGTAGCATCTATTTTCATCATACCTCAACCAACAAAGAGTACTCACCATAGACTCCAGGCAATTTTCATCCCAGATTGTTTACGAAAATTATAGTTACCTTTGATCGTTGTTTTCTCGACCACGAACCATATTGCGTATCAGGTAACACACTATATTTGAATCTCAGTATCCAGTGCATTATCGAACTATATAATCACATAAATCCTGAGAGCCCCATCGACCAGTACAAGATATAAGTACATAAATATCACCCTTGATAATCATTATGGACCCATGTACCATACGACTGTATAGTTATGACATTTGATGACCCCAAAAATCATTTATGTGTCGCAGATTCACGCGTCGAATCCCTTTCGACCATTTCTCAGAATCCATCCTATCACCTCTATCAAATGCGAAAAGTTAATATCTCTGTTATCCCATAAATGTTAAGAGATAATTTCTGAAAAATGGACCTGGAAACCAAGCATTGAATTACAGAAACCAAATTAACCCCAGTGATTAACCCCTCAGTGACAATATACCCCTCCCACGAGTTTAAAGACAATATGTTGAAGGAGTCACTAAAGTTTGGTGTCGACCCATTCCAAATCCAAACGTCAATTCCCCTGTGATTAACCAAGGAATCACCGCAAAAAGTTAATAGACGCAAGCCAGGCACGAACAATTTTATAAGAGAACTGTAATCTCTAAAAATGACGAATGAACAATTTTATACGCGAAGAATTACATTCTCTATGTGCTTTAAAATATCTCAAGAATTATATGCTGAGAAGAAAATGAACGCAGTCCCAGTGTTCAACCCCTTAATTATAAGGCACCCTATGAACTATCCAAAAACAGCAGGTGAGAATGAACTCTGATATCAAAATTCCACACACCTGTATCTGGGAGTATCATTTTTGACAATAGAGAAGGGCGTTACGTCCGAGATGAACTTAATCATGCTAGAACTGTTCTGTGAAGAAACTATGTCGTAAATGTTTTAAAAAAAATTTCCAAGACAAAAGGAGTGAAGGACCATAATTTACAACAGAAGGATTGAGTACGCTAAGAGACACGAAGGTGATGAAATAGGTGTGAATTTACAGATGTTACATTTTAATAACTTCAATAACTTATAAATTCCAATATCCTATCATTAATATTACATAGCAAACATTCCCAGTGAAAGTGTTCTAATATTTATCAGTGGACGTGACAAACATAATATTGTGTGTTTTAAATCGTCCTTATATGTAATATTAGATGTTCACATAGAATTATGTGTAGCGTTGTCGTACTAGTCATTTAATATAGTGTAGATAAGAAGCAGTGTGCCCTATAGTTAGCAAAATAAAAAAAAACTTGTAAAAGGTGAATTCTCAAAAAAAAAAATCTTATGTAAAGGTAGAATAGCCCCAACCTTGTTGGAAATGTAAAAGCCATCAGTGTTAGATGTAGAAAAAGAAAAAAAAAATCTTTAGTATAGTAGCTAGGCTAGAACCATAAATAATCTTAGTCCGGTAGATGAACTTTAGATAGGGATGTATAATAAAATAAGAAAAGTAATAGAGAAAATTTTTTAGCACTCCTGATTAGCTTATATAATTTATAAAATAATACAATGTCAATTAAAATTACGTAGGACCAATAATAAACAAATCGCGAATATTTCAAAAACCCAAGGGCAAGCAAGTCCTAATGACGGGACGTCATTAAATAATGGGAAGGGTAATATGTACCGTGAGTAACATGTGACATATTTAAATACAAAGATTCTTTCCTTTCTAAAGATAATTCCGAATTCCCCTAATTAAGTTTAAATCCCGTTTCCAAGAGTCAAAATTCTTAATCACCAGAAAAACTCGTAATCACCTTTAATAAAAATAATCACTAAATACAATGTTTCTCAGGAAGCTAAAGTTATAACGCTTAATCATCAGAAATATTTAAAACAAATCATTGGATAGATAGTTCGCATAATGTAGTGAGTTTGCGAACATAATTACAAAATAGCGGCCCCCTCCACAGGACTTAGGCCAATCGTGAAAAAGCTGGTAAAGCGCAGCAGTTATATTTTTTGTGATATAGTGAAAAAAAACTGTTTTTCGTTTCAATTATGGATTGTCTCTATTGCCATCATCATTATTTTTGAGAGCCAATTTAATCCTTGCCTCTGTCGTTGTCAGTTAGAAGTGAAGCACTGTTATACACCTAATGTAAGTCTCAATAAAACTATTGCTTTTCTATTCGTGTTATTTTATTTATAAGTCTGTATCTAATCGCACAGCAGGTAACCAGTTCGTATGTCTCCATTGGTAGCGCTCCCAGGAATCTGATTTCTACATAACATTAGAGGTAATTAACAAGAAGAAAAACTCGAGGAAGCGAGGTTACGCTCCCGGATTGATAGTTGGAGAATTTCTAACCTACTATAATTACGTATTTTATTTTCTCGCGTTCAGCGAGTGGCGCGGTCACCCATTTATCTATCCCCCCCCCCCCATTACAGCCGGTGCAGCCTCAACGGCACGAGATAAGCTATAGCGGCTCAGATGATGCGATCGTAAAATTCCCCGGCGGAAACCTTTTGCTTTTCTCATTATTTTTTTTAGCTTGCTTAGCCTACCACTTGACCTAAGAAAAATTCACCCGGCGGAGTAGAAACGTACCCCTAGATCCTTACCGCTCCTAGAACTCTACTGACATCCGTAATAGGATTGAAATGGCCATTGCATTGGGTTCACTAGGCGGTGTATATAACAACCAAACCCAGTGTTTCAACAATTCAATCGACGGGCCCCTTATTGGGAATATCATCTCCTTTTTATTAGAACGAATACCCTCTTGAAATTCTGTTTCATATTGCAGCACAGTAACGCCGATATTTAAATGAGCGTTGGCCCATTCAAAATATCAATTGACCTGAGCGTTACTGGAAATTTTCCCTCTAAACAAGAGAAATCTACAGTGGGAAAATCAGAACCCCTCTTTCCCATGTACGGCCCAGTATTCCAAATTTTTCTTTGAAGCGTTATGTGCCAGAGGTTCGAAAGCTGATATGAGGAAAGCGTACATGAAACATTTTTGGCCTGTTTCGAAACAGATTCGTTGAACGCCCTGACATCCTTCTAAATCGGGATTATATTTTAAAACTATAGACCCTGGCCCACCAGCCCCCTCCCCTCTTAAAATAAAATCTTTTTTAAAATTTACATATATTTACACTTAAATTTTCAATAATAAAACCACAGACCCACTCCCAACATCCCGTTCTCATTATAATTTTCGAGATGCTTGATAATAGTGTCGATCCATTACATAAAAACTGTTTCATAATTCTCCAAATGAGAGTGCAACACCAACATCTCGGTGTGTACATAGTGGTCGTACACCTCGCTTTGTCCTTCATTCAGATAAAATATTTTAAAACATTGATTGGATCCTTAATAGAGTCCCTACCCCCCACACCTGAATCTGGGTTTTCTAAAAGTGCACGAATTTTTTCTACATATTCATGAAAACTATAAATGGGTTCAGTATATAAAATTTCTCCCAATAATAGAATTAAACGGATCCCCAAAAGTTGCAGTATAAACGACTATAGTATTCAATATCGAATTTGTTTTTTGAAATTCTGGTAGTGTTGTGAATTGTATATCATTACCCTCCCCCCTTGTACATTATCATCCCCTCCCCCAATTTGTTCCAGAATATGGCTGGTCCGTGCATTAAAATCTCCCAGTTCACTTAGCATACCCTCGAGTGTATCTGGGCAGTGAGAATAAGCCCAAATTCATTTCATTTTCAATAAAATTTGTTTGAACTGGGACTATATTCATTATTAAATCAGTGGGGGAGAGGTTCTCATTTAACTCTCTGGTAAAATTATTTAAAATTTGTATTGTATTCGGGCTTAGCCATGGTAAGTCGCCCTCTGAACTAGCTGCAATGCTTTGCTCAACTGTACTATCGACTATATTGAAATAATTACTCAATGAATTGTCAATATCAGAAGGTATTTCGTCTAAGTTAACATTACCACTCCATTCTTTATCGTCGATATCTGGTATTTCAGTGTCCTGATTGTCACGAAATTTCCATTGCCCCTTCGATGAGTTCATATATTTCGTGACTTGTTTCTTCAGTTGATGAGGGGATAGCGCATATGGAACCAATGCAATCTATAAAAGAAGATAGCTTATTTTCAAAGTGTCTAAATCACCCTATTTTTAAAATTGGATTTTTATTTTCATATGATTTAAAACATGTGCTTAAAACACGCTTAGTAGTACTAGTAGTAGTAGCAGAAGCAGTATGCACATAGTACCATTTGTTAATTCACTGTTCGCACTCTATCTATCCTGAAAGTTCCAATTTCCAACTTAATAGTGATATAACTTATTTACAATCTAAACAAGCATAGTAGGTTTTGATTTTGTTCAAGCAACCCCCCAAAAAATTTCATATTAATGCTCTTGATCTGCTTTGGAAACAAAACGGTGTCTAATTCATTCATGTCCTATCTCCTAAAAATAGCCTATTTTCAATGTGTAGTCTGTTATTTTCAAAGATTTTCCAGAGCAAATGATAAAATAAAGACCGTTAAGTCTCCTATCAGTAGAAATGGGGGTCCGACTCGTGACATGACCACGTGGTTTATGGTTTTTTTCTCAGTGAGAATGAAAAAACAGGAATTTTCTCACTTGGAAAAACATGAATTTTGTCACATTTATGGTTGTTTTCATGGATGGATATGTGTGTGTGTTCGATTTATTTGATGTTTTTTCTCGGATTCAACATCAAATTATGGATGTTTTATGGTTTTTGTCAGTGAGAATTTGAAAAAACAGGGACTTTTCTCACATTTATGTCTGTTTTCATGGATGGTTATGTGTGTTGTTTCGATTTATTTGATGTTTCTATGTGTAATAACCTAACCGGGACGAAGGTTGCACATGCGCATTGAATTCTAACGGGAACAATGTTATTGATCTAGGACTCGAGGGGGAAGTGAATTTCCGAGAACTTGATTGCGTAATCGATCGTGAATGTCATGGTGTCCAGAAATAGTATTTGTTGTTGTTGCTCGAGCCAAATGTTATGACTTTCCGGGAAACAGTTAGATCACGTGTTTTCCTTCTCAGCCATAATCATCGAGTCGGATACATCCTCCTTCTCAGCTCAGCCATCAGAGGGAAGTGAATTTCCTGCTTACATATAGCGGCGGGGGAATATAAGGAAAAGGGTTTTTTGCTATAGTTTTATTAGTCTATGAATAGAATTCAAGGAGTGGAACAGTTTGACTTTACTCATTTGGATATATTTTGTGATGGCGATGAGTGGAATGTTTACCCTATTAGAAGTTGATAGTGGAGTTTAGATGATAATAGTACAAGAGCACCAAACATTGCGGTGGAATTACGAAAGGATCGCGGCTTTGTCTGGAATGGGATGCAGTATATGCAAGATATGTGATATCCTTGAGCAAATTTTACAAATGGAGGATCAATTATGTTTCGCCGCTAAAGTTGATATAGCACATGTGAAATAGACTTCAATGTGCTTTAAGGTGCATTGGTGAAACATATTGAAGACAATAACAGTATCGCTGATTGTACATGCTCTGTGTTATTGATGTTGTTTTTGTTGTAATTATTCAATAAATTGTTTCGAAATCGAAAATGTTCCCTTTCTTTTCTGGCTATGGGGCTAACGAATCAGGGTCAGTCTAGAGTCAGCAGTCAGAGTGAAAGGATTGAAAAATGAATAATTTGAGAAAGAGAGAATTAGATCAAATCTAGTGTTTATGGTAAAACATTTGATTTTGGATGATGATTTTCTCGAGTTATCTCTTAAAAAAAAACGCAGGATATTCTCTTGTCAGGGAACACTTGACAATATAATGAGGAGTGATTCTCCCCCATTGGACTATTGTATGAAGCTCTGTCGATGTGATTCAATGCTTATAGTCAATTTATTGATATATTAATTGGAACAAGGCAGAATCATATTGTGGATATACTTTTTGAAACATTGCCAATGGATTCAATGTAGATGGCTCCCCCATCATTCGAAAGAGGTAACGTTACAGAGCTACTCCTCTCTCCCACCATTTTCCCTCCACCTTGAATTTATCGAACGAAGAGGATCAGTTTTTTCGTTTTAGCTGTGAGTGAGTTGACATTATCGGAAACCGAAAAATGTTCTATATATGTCCATTGTGCATGTACACTCTTGGCAGTTGGAATCAATGTGAGAATTGTACAATTATTGATGACTATAGTGAAAAGTGTAAATTATGTAATCCTTGTTAAATTACATAGAGGCTATGCAGTACAAATTAAAGGATGTAAGTCATGTCCCTTGAGGAGGTCGTGTGACTCTCATCCTAGAGGGCACCTGTGCTCCAATTGTCACTATGATAAATGTGATCAGTGGGAGAATACTTACCCCGCTATGATTGGAAAGAATCCCAAACGTGATTTTAGTTTATTTCTACGAGATTGGTATCGTCGTGGATTTAAATTATTCTGGAAGAGGAATCTGGTCTACGATTCAACTGTTGGGTAACAAGACAATCTGGTTTCTACGTCATCGTTGTGATGACACCACCTACTATGACTATAAACCAAGTGAATTTTTATTTGGCTGTGACGGAATGTGATTCACCATTTGAAAACATTGTATGTGATATTGCTTCAAATAGACAGATTTGAACTCGGGTGAATTTCATAATATGAATGCAACTAGTATCATTGACTATACAAAGAGATATGACAAGAGTGAAGTTTACATTGTACTGTAGAAAATGTGACCCTGACTTTGCAGTCAATCAAGATCAATATACAGTGAATCCAAATGATTTACCAGCATTAGTGGTTCACGACAGTTGCCTATACATCGAAGATGAAGAAATCTAAAGGAAGATTTAAAGACATTGTTTGTATATATATATGGCATTTTATTAATAAACAAAAATTCACAAACATTTTTTAAGCACTTTACTCTTAGGGCACTGAAATCAATACGATATAGGTCTGAGAGGATATTTTTCCACTAGAAAGTCATTCAGACGTGGATTGTCAACATAAATGGTGGAGGGAACTGCTTGTAAGTATAGCCGCGACATCGGAACACAAAATATAGTAGTGCATGGAAGCCACAGCTTTTTAGTCGTTAGATCCTGTACCCTCTTCCGATTTTGAATAATAGTTTTTCCCACTGCTCTCAATATAGTTGCTGATGTGAGGTGTGTAGAATGTATAGGGTAGACCAAGAGGATCAAAAAATTCAATCGTCTTCATTGTTTGAAAGATGCACACACCAATGACCACGTCAGCACAGTCGACGGACTGCTATTAACAATAATCAATAGGTTATTGTTCGCGCTTTGAATTTTTTCCAAGATAGTCTGAGGGTAGACAATAGGGATTTGTACTGGTGGTACATGTAGGGGTCCATATTAAATACATTGATTATTTTGACTGGTGTTCATGGCGCCAAGTCCTAGTAAGAACACTGCCTTCGGGAGTGATTTCCCAATAGGTTTTCATATTGATTTAGTGAGGATTAGGGCAATACTCTCAGAGCCAATGGTCGGTAAATTGTACACTCTAACACGCACACACCGTCCCCGTACGTACTATACTCATATCCTGTGTACCCGACAAATCCAGTACAATGATACCATGTGTTTTAGCAAACATATCTTCGGTTTATACCATTTTCAAATAGTTGCGAATCGTGATCTATGGGTTTGCATGGTCAACTCGTACAATGTTTCTATAGGATTTATCAAAAGATAGAATTGTAGATGTGGATACCGTTTACTTTGCACACAAGACAGATGAAAGTCCAAACATCTCGAATTTATGTGGGCATTCAGTCCATGATCCTATTGCACTGGCGCTTTTTAAAATGCCAAAGCCAATTTCGAGGGGATTCGCCATTGATAAAGGATGAATCGGTGAAGGTGCGTGAGCCCATTGCAATATTACGTTGATTGGTGATTGTATGAAGGACAAGTAGTTTTAAAATTGTTTGCCATTGGCTCTCAGTTTTTTCGCACGGCCAAAGCAACAGAACTCATAACATGCTGTTTTGCGTACATGAAGTATTGCCGAGGTGAGGGAGAGACTTACATCAGGATTGGCAGCAAGTTCCTTTCTCATATGAAATTGGAGGGTGCAAGCGTCAATTTTATATCCACTTTAACATTGGGCGGCAGCCATTGGGGTATATTAAATATTTCATGATATATTTTTCCAACTAGATGTAATTCACTAGTTGTAGCATTTTTAAGTGCATCTGTACTATCAGTCAATTAGTAATATATTCATATCCATTGGAGGCGCCTCTCAATTCCTTGTATGACTTGGGTGTCATCAGCATGAATTGCATATAGCTTGTATAGTTGGAGAGATTGTTTTTTTTTTTTTTGCTTGTGCTCACCAGCGTGCCATTGATGTAGACACTAATTTGACGAAATAAATTATGTAGTATACAAATTTTCATAGGATATTCCATCGGCCCGAATTGGCATTGTATTATCGGATTTCCGGACTTTCATTTGCAAATCTATAAAAAATGTTGAAGACATATCCGTAAAGTATCCTCATTGGAATAAATTTGAAAGTGGATATTATCGAGAGGGGTTGTTGTGGATAAAATTTGTTCATAGTATCCATGCTTTGACACTCACATCAACATTTTCGGCATTGAATAGATTTCAATGAGGCGGTGATTGAAGGTTGAGAATCCTTATGGCGGTAGGTAGGACATTTTAGGAGAAGAAATCTAGTTTTCGATCTGACAATTCTATTCTTCCTGGGGCTTCTGTTTACAGCACGTGTCGGCTTTTTCCTTCTTTTCTTTGACAAGAGGGATGATGTCTTTCGTTTCCGACCTGAGTGGAGACTGATGAGTGATGCATTGTTTCTTGACCTTTTTAAGCCTTTACCATTCTGTTTTTAATCTCTCGCCAAGGGTTCGCGCACTGGACCTAAGATTTTCCGAAGCACTTTTTTTAAAATCCTTGCCAGAGCCCAATCGTATAGTGTAGTAGAGGATGCAAAATCTGTCGCAGCCCGGTACAAGATATTTTTCTGGCCAGTGGTAGTGAAGAGCGAAACAGCTTAGCAAACCACTGCCAAGACCATAGCCAGACATTGACGAGCGACCTTTGTAGTAGTCCATTTCCATTGCCCTGTTTTCTTTCTTGGTGGCCAAGAGTATTAAAACATAGCAGTCATTCAGGACAAGTGAATACCACTTTTTTATTAGACATCTTGTTGTTGAAGCACGATGGGTCGAAAAATGCATGTAATCACAGCCAAACCTTTTGAAATTGCTATTGGATCACCCAATTCGGTTCTTAGTGTTAATTGACAGAGTTCCAAATAGGAAGTGTTTTACGGGAATATACTGAAGATGCTTTATATTGTAGTGGTGAATATGTTCTTGATTGGTTTTTTTCGTTTCAAGAACTCGTAGGAGGGGAACATTTGAAATTACCAACTCGAGATGTTTCCACAAATGAAGCGTAGAGAAATATACATGGTGTCTGTGGGAGAAGGCAGGCGGATAGTCAGCAAAAATGAAATTAGTGTTTCCGGCACTTTTACCATTGAGTATATTTGAGCTTAAAGCCAAGAACATCCTTTAGATTATCGTTGAGAATAACCTTTTCACTGGCAATAGGTGAACTAATGTAGATCTTGCCCTCCTCCTTTGAATAGTTTAAATGAAAAGCTCCCTTTTTACGAGCGGAAATTCTTTTATTGATAGTACGACATAAATCATTCATACAGGTGAGTTCCTCGTAGGGTAATTCAATATATGGATATTCCATCCAATTGATGATTTTTGAATTTGTTCTTGATCACCTTTGGTGTGGGCGGCCAATCATAGGGTCTAATTTTTATTTCATATTTACGATCCTTTCTCAGTGATTGTCATAGGTATTTTTGAGAATACAGTCGACAAGAGCCACTTCATACTTTCTATTGTCGTCGAATTTGATGGTGGGGGAGAGTTTCGTCCAAAAATCACTTGTTCTATTTCAAATCATTGTAGAGAGGATCAGAAACATTGGAACATGAAAGTCACATAGAAATCATTGGGCATTGTCAATATCTTCAGCACTTTGACCCAAGATCAAAATCTGAGTTGTATCCTAGCCAGCCGAAACAAGCAACTGTCTCTTTGCCTCTGGCGTGTACGGCTCTTTAATATATCTTTTCAATTGATAAATTTCACTAGTGTTTTCTAACTTTTTGCAGTTCATATTCGTAAAAACCGCCCGAGAATCTCATCATCTTTGGTGTCTCGCAGCCCCGATAAGTTATGGGCTCGGTGTCCAGGATTTTGGACACTTTAAAAAGTTCAGTGCTCCATAATATAATTCCCTTTTTTCAAAAATATTGGTGGTTCAATAATTAATTCGAACAGTATCACCAACATTTGAATTTCTTCTTCTTTTTTTTCTCTTTTTCACCCTTGGAGTATTGCTTTAGAAAAAGCATCAAAATGTATTTTCATTGTAGTGAACATCCGTTGGTGTAGAGTTTTGGACAGAGATCGATGGGGTCGATGGTTGTATATCTGCATGATTTTATCTAAATCATGAATAAAAGCCGGTGTATTTTTCAATGTGCAATATCTTGAAATTAATAGACGAATCGTTCTTAATTAATCGTTCAGCCAATGGCACTCTTGTATCGGACTGTGACTATGATAGAGTGTTGTATTATATTTCAAAAGAACCTTTTGCACATGGGGATTAACAAAATTCACTGCCACGATCCGATTGAATTTTTTCTATACGAATCCTGTTCAAGAATACTTTCAATGGCCCGAGCACTTCAACACCTCTCTTTGACCGCAGTGGATGGCATAGGCATAGCGACTAAAGATACTGATTGCCACTAGAATATATTTTGTAGGGCGGCATTTGTGACGCCGTTGAACTGCGTCTAAAGTTAAAAGATCCATTTGCTATTATATGCAGAGGGAAAAAAAAAAAGGCTTTAGTTTTGTCGATATTGTTTACTGCGAAGCCTGTGATTTCGATGCATGTGTGTAACTCGCTTCATTTTCTAGATACTCTTTTGCATTTTTCAATGTGGTGGCGGTGCCGGAGACAGCTTTGGAAGCGTTTTGGGAGACTTAAACTTCCCAACCTCGCCAATATTTTCATAGACACCTTTCAAAAACTTCATCTCACTTTGAGCGTAAACACGTTAGTGTAATGTCCACTCCCCTTTTGCACACTGGCGGTCGAATCAATTCGTCTTCGCTTTTGACTAGCAGCCACAGGTGTTGTAAAATCATTGCTGCTGCTGATAGTATCCTCAAATATTGAATCTTCTTCTTTTTTAAATGGTTTGTTGAAGGAGGAGGACTATATTCTCTTAGTTTTCTTTAGAATTTGCTTATTGCCAATAAGACTTTTGGGAAAGTTTATTGCACACAGAAAGGTGTATAGATTATCGTCAAAGGATAGAAGTCCTTTACGATTCGTCGCCATATCACAAATTAAATCAACTAGATTATAACTTTTTCCCTGAATTTAATTCGTTTCCCTGTGCTATCGACTTGAACTTGATCACCAGCAGTTTCCAACATGAGATAAGATAATACTCTTTTACTCTGTTCTCGATAGGTCAAAGGCAATAGGTTTCCAATTTTCAATACAATCGAATTCAATTCCTTCTCCTTTGATGCTGCTGCAGAATCTTGAGGAGATGTTTCATGTTTAGGGGGATCAGTGGTGACGGTGACGGTGGCAGGTCTCATCACGATAAGGTTTATGTTTGTCCACACGTCGCAATGCATCTTGAAGTAAAAGCAGTTTTTTTGTCGTCTGCAATATTCTCATCGTTTTTTGATATGAATTTGCTTAGATTGTCTCAAAATGTTCGATGGGCGAGAGGACAAGTTTCAAATGGTGTCAATTTATAGGGTTTTGCCATTCTCTCTCTCTCTAGAGAAAAACTGTTTACAAGTCCTGCAATTATCGGTAGTAAAAGTGTGAAGAAGCTACCTACCGCCTGCTTGAAGGAGCCGTTTTTCTTTTAAATTTTTTTCCCTTGTTTTTTTACAAGCCAAGGCGCGTACAGTGGAACGATGTTGCTTTGTCTGTTGTCTAACACCTTCTGGCAGTTGAACATTGCCCTCAGTTTAAATTTAAACAAAGTTCAGATATTAGATTAATGAAATCATTGTCAACCCCATGTTTGAGTATAGCCTTCCTAAGCAATGGTTTTGAAGTGCTTAAAACGGAAAACAGATGCCGTTGTTCGTGTAGTTTCTTCAGTGTCATAATGGTGACTAATAGTCTTTTCTACTGTTCACCTGAAGATATACTGTAATTTCATTGTTGAAAAT
The DNA here is from genome assembly GCA_027921565.1 of Artemia sinica. Taxonomy (NCBI): domain Eukaryota; kingdom Metazoa; phylum Arthropoda; class Branchiopoda; order Anostraca; family Artemiidae; genus Artemia; species Artemia sinica. The sequence continues at coordinate 22,795,760 of CM051259.1, forward strand.
GTCGGTGACTACACGTAGATCCTCGGGCGTGCTCTGATTAAGATCCAGCAAAATGTAACCGTAGGGCTTGCTAGTCGCCTGAGTGTACGCTGACAATAGAAATTTTGGAGCGCCGGGGTATATCTGCTTATTGAGAGTTATGAGCGAGCTAGAATCACGAACGACTCGATAGATAATATAGACGGTGCAATTCAAAGCAAGGGTTCGCATACATTTGCTCTGACGAAAAACAGATTGTGTAGAACTAGGGTAAACGGAAATGTGTCCATGATGGGAGCGAACGGTGAACAGTTGTAGCATTTCCTGTGAGAACTGTTCAATGGATTTCAGCCAAATCATCAATAATCACCACGAGTTCGATTCAATACTATTGAAAACATCAAGTCCTCGTATGAATTGTATTGGTATGGTTGTGGCAATAGCTTTTATTTTATCATAGGACTCCTGCCAAATACTATAGCAATAGTAGATTTTTTTTCGGCTTTTCCAAAAACATTTTATCACAATTTTGAATTATTCTAGCTAAAAGCGTTGTTTTCCCCCGACATTGAGGGACCACACAGAAACGATCTGAAGGGTGTTTTAAATTGATACATGCTGTTGACAAACAGTCGGACTATGACTAACTGTAAATCATATGTGCTCAATGAATAAGTAGTAATTTTCCCCATGGATCTATCTATTCAAGAACAACAGCAAAAACAATATTTCATGACAGCATTTATTTCGGCACTGCATGAAAAACAAATATTTGCAGTCAACATGAACAACGATAAAAATAACACAAGAACAATTGACAAAATGACCGGTGGTCAAAATGAAACTCTATTTGCAGTCAACATGAAACAACGATAACACTTTATAAATAAAACACTTATTGTCTTTAAACACTTTTTTTGTCTTTAAAAACACTTTTCTGTACAATAAAAAAAAAAAACACTTTTTGTCCATCATCAACTTAAACACTTTTCTGTACAACACTTTTTTCGTCAACTTAAACACTTTTCTATACAACAACACTTTTTTGTGTACAACAAAACACAGAAAATACACACACTCAGGGAACTAGTAGTAGCACAGTTGAGCATTATGAATTTAAAGGTGTGTGGGATCCCCCCCCCCACGGGGACCACGGGGCCGAAGGCCGGCCGGCCGCGGGCGGGGACCCCCCCCCCCCCCCTGGGCGGGGAGGTCCGCGGGGAAGGGACCCCCCCCGGGAGCCGCGGGGCGAAAAAGAATAGTTGTCGTCACTGGCAGGTTAGTGGATGGGTTAGTGGTTGAGGTTGAGGTTGGGTTAGATGAACAGTTGAGTTAAGGTGGTTAGATTGGGTCAGGTTAGTTAATTTATGTACAGGTTGAGTGGTGGTTTAGTCAGATTAGGTTAATTTATCCAGACCAAGTTGATTGCGATAGTCCAATGCATTCAACTCGATCTGAAATACGGTAGTGGCCGTGGGGTAAGAACACTCACACCATTCTCGAGCACATAGACCTTGTCGGATATACACGACATTGCATTCTTTTCCACTCTCACAGTATAATTTCTATACTGTAGAGAGCGAATTGCAAGCACTTGTGCTCTCGGCACTAGGCTACTTTCTACACAGTCTCTGTACACGCTCATGTTGAAATTGCTCTTTACAAATGTGTCAGCACATGTGTAGGCACCCCTTTACACGCCTTCTTTTCTTCCCCACTATGAGTTTCCACGCAATAAACTTTGGGGCCTGGGAACACCCCCCGGGATATCAAATCACTCCCCGTCTCTGATTTTAATTTAATAGTTTGGTTGGGGGCTTGACGTTTTCACCAGCTCGGGGTAGAGTGATGGATTCCAGTTGGTGAAATCCATCCGCGAGCTGATGTGCACCCCCTTTTGCAAATCACTCAATAAATCCAAATCTTCAGTCCCATTTACCTTTAACAGCAGAGAATCTGTATCACCATAGTAAACTTGAACCTCCCCCTCCGCGTGGCCATTGCACCTTGCACACATTGTAAAAGAACGACAACATGAGCTTTTTTTGAAATTTCCAGTACTGAACTGCCCGCCTGCTATATTCTTGTTCAGTACTACATTTCGCTTTTCGCCTGTGTAGAAGAACCATGCCGGCCTCTATGCTCGTGAACGATGTAAAATTGGGGTCGGCAATAATTCGTGCACACTCTAGAGGGTCAGTCACGACGTCGCAGCGAGATCTATTACGAACGCTTTTCACACATTTTTGCCAAACGCTGAATTTAGGATAAGCTTATACATTTCCTTCTCCACCTTCGAATTTGCCTTAGAGCGTTTATTTCGGACAAAGGTGTCGATAAACGTTTTCAAGTAGGGTCGCTGATTTTGAATTGCAGGACCCTGTGTATTTTGGTGATCTTGAAGCCGTTGCTCACCATCCAGTGCAAAAGCACATGGTGAACAACGATTCTCCTTAGGGTCTAAATCAGCAATCAGTTTTCTGTTTAGAGGGAGTCCAGTGCATCCCCATATCCTCAACCAATGAACGATTGCAGGGGCTCAGAGAGTCCCTGCTCACGGGCCCGATTGATACAGGGAAAGACAAAATCTTTGACTTAGTCGTGAAGCGCCAGCGGAATGTGACCATCAACTTCAAAAGAACCATCCTTGTGGCCCATTGTCCTCGACGGTGGTAATGTCGGCGAACTCACAAGGATTCTCAAGCCATTGATAGTTCCCACAAACGGCAAAGAGTAGTGGGACATTGCCGAGGGTACAATGGAGTTCATGTCCAAGAACACACTGCATTTGACTTTGCACCGGTGCTTTGTCCGCTCGGATCGGTTGATAAGACGCGGTCCCCATGAAAAACGTACCCTCCCCCGCATTGAACGCTCTACAAAAGGTGCTGATCTACGTCGGTGATTAGGCCTATTTCCTCCCTGCTAATTTTTAAAATTAAATCCATTACTAATGGGGTGTGGAAAAATAATAACCTATATCTAACCCGAACTCTGAATAGATCTGGTCTGTATTCTTACAGACTATATCCAACAAAGTTAGAACGTCACTGGCCAAGTACAGTCTACAATAATCCCACCCATTTTTACAACCCCCCTTGGACCACACCTTCTTGGCAAACTCACACTCCTCGGCTGTGCATTCACTGTTGGTAGTTTCTCCTCACTTAAGCGAGCGCCAGAGCAGTAATAATCGTATGCGTATATACCTTTGCAGGTCAACAGGTCATACATTTCACTGTCTGGAAAGTGCTGTTTAAGCAAGGGAAAGCTATCAAAATTGTCGCTTTTTTGCACTTGAATCAATTGACTCAATGCCTTGGGGAAAAAACTAAAGGAATCTAAAAACCTGATTTTATTCCAGCACATACGCCCCATTATCCACTGCCTGCCATTTCAGCTCGAGAAGCAGCAACTTCTCAGCTGATTTGGGAGTTATGTTGTAGGTAAATGAAACTATTTACCCATGGACAATCTACTCCCCCTCCCTCCCTGTGCATATGTGCCAGTGCCGGTAAAATAAATTTCAAATCATAATTGGAATTATGAATAAAAACAGGGATAAAAAACTGCTGGCTAACATTTAAATTACACGATTGATGCGCAAACCCCCCTAAAATTACTACCCCCCGAGGATATTTCCTGCCACAAGTGATTATGATCTCTGACTTTCCCCTCCCCCCACGTTTCCCTTTAGTCCCCTTATCCACCTCTGCAAACTCCCCCTTACAAACCCAACATATTTTTTTGATTTTTAATCGCGAGACGATCCTCTGCAGACAACACCATTGGGGATAATGTGTATTTCTCAACGAGAAATAGCACCATAGCCGTGCCAATCAGTTTAGTCAGTGCCTTGACCATGCACTCCCCCTCATCCAATGTTTTCAACTATTTTCTAACAACTGCATGGTGTTAGAACTGTCTCTTTGCGCGTGGGGCGTAGGACACTGCAATGGCCTGGTGTTCTTTGACTCGGTTTGGATATTGGGGGTCATTCACCTCCACCAGCTTAGCTTCACAATCCAAAGATATTTTGTTTGCACTGGAGAAGGGTGTTCTGGAAATTTTTGAAACGTAAAATAGCCCTATCCCCTGAAACCGTTTTCCACTGTCTGGTAGCCATGCTGTCTACAATGCTTCATGTGACCCTGTAGTTTCATATCACTACGAAATTGTGACAAGCATGTTTGGACAATAGAAACGTTCCCCCTTTTCATACCCTCCCCCAGAACTCTACTAATGTCAGTGATAGGGTTAAATGACCGATTGTGTTCGGTTGACTAGGTGGCGTGTAAAGCAACCAAACCCAGTGTTTAACCAAATCAACTGAGGGACCCCTTACGGGGAAGACCACCCCCTTCTTTTATAGAACGAGTCCCATCTTCAAATTCTGTTTCATACTGAACCACAGTAACGCCGATATTTAAATGGCCATTAGCCCTTTCAAAAATATCAATAGATCGAAGCGTTTTACTGGGTATTTCCCCTCTAAACATGAAAAATCTACAACTGGGAAATGGGACCCTTCCTTCCCATGTATAGCCCATTGTCTAAATTCGTCTTGGTAGCGTCCCGAGCTAGAGGCTCGAATGCTGATATGAGTAAAGCATATCGGAAACACTTTTGACCTGTTTCAAAACAAATCCGCTGGACACCCTTTTACAACCTTCTAGATCTGGATTATATTTTAAAACTACTGCCCTTTCCCCACCTGCCCCCCTCTTAAAATAAAATCTTTCTTAATTTTACAAATATTTACGCTTAAATTTTCAACAAAAAGAACTAGAGATCCACTACCGTTTTCATTAAAGTTCTCGAGATGCGTTATAATTTGATCTACCCAATCTATGAATGCACCCTCAAAATTTTCCAAATTTGAATAAACCAACGCATCTCGGAATGTATAAAATGATAGTAAACCTCGCTTTTTTCCCTCATTTAATAAAACACTTTTAGAACAATGGAAACCTTAATTGAATCCTACCTCCCCACAACTGAATTTGATTCTCCAGAAGTGCACGAATTTTTTCTACATAGGCATGCACAATTTCTACAGGGTCATAAACAAAATTACCACACAAAAGCGAATTAAAGGGATCACCAAACGTTGCAGTGAAAACAACTATATTATTTAAAATTCTGTTGGACAGCTGAAAGTCTGGGAGAGTTGTACCCCATCCCCTCTTGTATATTACCCCCTCCCCCAAGCTGTTCAACAATAACTGGCGAATGCTCCACTTCAGTTGTTCGAAGTGGAGTCGTTAGGGTATCGGAGGTTGGAGGGTTCCCTGTTAATTCCCGGGTAAAATCGTCTAAAATTTGCAATGTGTTTGGACTCAACAAAGGCAAGTCCAAATCTGAATTAGCTATTTTACCCTGCTCAACCGTGCTACTATCTACATTGAAATAATTTGCTAGTAAATCATCAATATCACATGGAATTTCATTGGAGTTATCATACCATTCACTGATTGGTGGATTGTCATGAATGAACTCCAAAGATGCATCTTCTTCTCCTTCTCCAACTGACGAGCAGGGGGGAGATGGGGAGTATGGAACCAGGACAACCTACAAATGAAAAAAATAGCTTTATTTTTCAAAGTGTTCAAATCATCCCCTACAGCTTTTAAAATTTGGATTATTTATTGCTTAATAACATTTGGTTAATACAACTGAAGATAATCTAAGATATGACATAGAAGGCGACAATTTGTTCGTTTATTTTCAAAGTGTTCAATTTTTTTTTTTTTTTCGTGGCACTTTCCCGCAGCACTTCTCGCAGCGCTTCCCATCCCGCGGCGCTTCTCGGGCCCACATCGCTTCCCGCGATGCTTCTCGGGCCCGCATCGCATCCTGTGGCGCTTCCCTGGCCCGTGGCGCATCCCTGTGGCGCTTCCATGGCCCGTGGCGCATCCTGTGGCGCTTCCCGTGGCGTTTCCCTGGCCCGTGGTGCTTTCCTGCGGTGCCTCCCTGCGGCGCATCCCTGTGACGCTTCCTGGCCCGTGGCACATCCCTGTGACGCTTCCCTGGCCCGTGGCACATCCCTGTGGCGCTTCTCGAGCCCGTGGCGCTTCCCTGACCCGTGGCGCTTCTTGGGCCCACAGCGCTTTCCCCCATCGCTTCCCCGGCCCCACCACATGCATCCCTGCCCCCCCCCTTTAACACAATGTCCGCCAAAAAAACCGTATTGTTAGACTGCATAAGTCCAAGTTTCTCTCTAATTCCGTTCTACATGTTTGGTGAACACATGAGTTGTAAATTATGGAGGTTAGATGAACGAGTTTGAACTTCAAAATGTTGAGAAATTGTTAAGTTACTTTCCCCATACACTTCTTATGCATTAAACCCGCTATGTTTTGACATAAAGCACCCCGCGCGAGGTTATAAATAATTTTTGGCATCTCCTTTCCCTGTTTTTACATTAGCGGTTTTTAGTCAATCAAGGTTTCAATGGCCTTTGCGTAATTCTGTGTTTTCTGAAATAGCGGAGAACAAATTGTCTGCAAAATTAATATTTTAGGACATTGGAGTTCTTTTATTCTATGTAAGAGCGAAACATGGTACAATAGAAATATTCAGTGTAAATTAGAACGACAATATGTGTCAGATTGGATAATCTCTCTCAAAATTATGTGAAAAAGAGCATTCACGGAGTTTCAAAGGTACCTAAAAATATATGTGATAGCAATAGAGAAAATAGCAAAGATTAGAAAAAATAGCATTTTGAGTTTCAAACGCAGTGATTATTAATAGAAATTACCTAAAAATATTCACTTTATGAAATATCGAAGCGATAGCAAAGATTAGAAAAGAGTGGTTTCTTTGCAAAAAATTATATTTAGATATCTCCGCGGGAGAGAAATTTAAAACAATGGTTGGGGGTGAGGGGTTAATATCCCACTGAGATAAGTTTATATAGGGATTGAAAAGGACTAAAAATTGGAAGAAATAGAAAGGTAGGGAAAAATGCTTACATTTGCATATCCCGGCTGCACTTGGGCATCCGAAGGACCAGGTAGTGCATGCTGGAGGGCCCATTTCCTGACCTTGCATAAGTGGGGGCAGCTCTTGAAGGCCCAGGCAACGTATGATGGAAGGTGGACGGGCCGGCGGCGTTACATTCTTGTACAGATGATTGCACTTGTTTTGGAGGCTTCGGCCAGCTACCATATTGCCGGACAGTAGCCTTCGCAGGGCCCGCATTATTAACCCTCGCTTTCTTGGATGGAGGGGGCATGCATTCTTCATAATTGGTCTTAAAAAGAAGAGAAAAAATTAGTATCTAAATAATTTTGCCCCTTTTTTACAGAAAGAAAGTTATTAACTACAATTTTGTTTAGAAAAGTATTGCATTTTAGTAAAGCAAATAACCCATATTCTCTCCCCCTAAATTTAGGAAAATTAACCCACCCTAAGTCTACCCTCTCATTGAGTTAATCATGTGTTTTTATTCAAGCGAAAGCCATATCTTACTACCTTTTATTCAAATGTTATAGCTAAAATCACTAAATGACGAAGAAGACAATTATGGTAAAAACAATCTTTCTTTTCTATTTTGTCACTATTAAAAGTGCTAGCCCCCTCCCCAGCAAAAAATCCTGGATTCACGCTCCCCTCCCGGGAATATAAAAGAACTCTATCGAAAGAAAGCTTGAAAATAATCTGTTTCTCTTCTCTAAAATAGCGCATTGCGTCTGCGCCTAATTATTACAATTGCCTCAAAGTGTTTTAATTTTGACGGAGAAAAACCCCCCATTTTGATCTGAGAAAACCTTTTACAGGAAGTGCTTTAAAAATGGTGACAGCTAATTTTAGGCCTCGTGCTGGAGCATTATGTCAAAACAGAACGGCATTTTCACTAAAAATTGACAGAAGTCAGCGGTCACTTTAGCTGGAAATATAGAAGGAAGGAATGTAACGAAAAGAAAATTATTTCCATTTGCGAGAATTTGGGATTGTAAAACAGTGAGGGGGGGGGGGGGGGGTAAAAAGAATATATTTTACGTTTTCCTAGTGAGTATAATGATGTTTGTAAGGTTTTTGGGGGGGGGTTTGGGGTAAAGGAATATATTTACATTTTAGCTGAACATACTGGAGGATGTCCAAGGAAAAAATAATTTTGAAAATAAAACGGAACTTACATGGTAAATTGTAGTTGCCAAGGCTTCTAATTCATCAATATTATCCATTGTTGTTTACACTGTGTCAAAATGCTTTTCTGATAATTTAATCACATTGCATGTCCGTTTTGTTATATATGAAATCTCAAGGGTGAATTGTTATGTAATGGGGAATCATATGTAAGCAGGTCTCTGATTGGCTGAGAAGGAGATGTATCCGACTCGATGATTTGCTGAGAAGGAAACACGTGATCTAACTGTTTCCGGGAAAGTCATAACATTTGGCTCGAGCAACAACAACAAATACTATTTCTGGACACCATGACATTCACGATCGATTACGCAATCAAGTTCTCGGGAAATTCACTTCCCCCTCGAGTCCTAGATCAATAACATTGTTCCCGTTAGAATTCAATGCGCATGTGCAACCTTCGTCCCGGTTAGGTTATTACACATAGAAACATCAAATAAATCGAACAACACACATAACCATCCATGAAAACAGACATAAATGTGAGAAAGTCCCTGTTTTTCAAATTCTCACTGACAAAAACCATAAAACATCCATAATTTGATGTTGACATCCGAGAAAAACATCAAATAAATCGAACAACACACATATCCATCCATGAAAACAACCATAAATGTGACAAACAACAAAAATTCATGTTTTTCCAAGTGAGAAAAATTCCTGTTTTTTCATTCTCACTGAGAAAACCATAAACCACGTGGTCATGTCACGAGTCGGACCCCCATTTCTACTCCTATCTCTTATTCGAAGCCTTTATTACGCAAATTAGACTCTGGAATTATATCTAACGGTACATTTCTCAGTCCTTCAAATTGACTTGGGGGAAAAATCATTAGCGAGAAATAAAATTTGAAAACTTACATTTAGATTTGCAGCTTGTATGTTGAGGGCTGTAGGGGCCACATTCTCACCTTGTATGGAGGGCGTTTGGTCTTGAAGGCCCACCATTCTTACCATAAACGATGACTGTTGCTCTTGAAACGGCCGGCGACTTCACCGTCTTGCGTGTGGAACATAGATGGGCATGGAAGAACCAGCCAACTCCAACCGCTGCATGGGAGTAGCAGCATTAACACTAGCCCTCTTTGATGGAGGGAATCATTGCTCATAATTGTCCTTAAAAAGAAGAGAAAATTTTAGTTTAAAATGACGACTCCCCTTTTACAGAAGAAAAATTAGTGCCCCCTTTTAGAGAAAAATTAGTACCCCCTTTCTAAAGAAGAAAAACAGAATTTATTGGAAGGTATAATTTTGTTTAGAAAGCATCTGCCATTGCCCAAAGAATCCCCCCCCCTTTTTAGCAAAGCAAAAAGTAAAATTTGCGAGAAATATACCGCGACAGTCAGTAGCTCTATGGTAGACATGCTCCTATTTTTACCATTTAGAAAAAAAAAATTAAATACATGCCTAGAGATACAACGCATTTACAGCAAAATGAGCTCTATTTTAAAACTTAAAAACTATCATTATTCCTCTAGGGCCAAAAGATGTATCAATTTAGATCGTTTAAATGGACCCGCGCTTCAATAAACCTTCACATGGCAGGTTTTGTATCTATTTCTTAACCCCCCTCCCCCCCATATAAACACTGACTACTCAAAATGGAAGCAATTACATTTAGTGTATGAACATATTTATCATAACCAACACCTGACCCCTCTTGCAGTTCATAGGATTTACTCTAGACAATTTGACCGAAAAAAAACATCTTTTTTGTGGAACCTCTGTAATGCTTAAGCGCAAATTTATAAGATTTAGCAGGCCGGATGTGCATTTAAGGGTGCGCGAAAATTAAAGTTTTAACCTGTTTACTGGGCTGATTAAGCCACCCTGAAATATTAGCGGCTTAGCGTCATAGGAAGAGCGATATACTTAAGCCAAAGAGTTAACGGATGATAGTTGACCCCTTTAGCTAGAATATAGAAAACATAAAAAAATTGTACATATTTGGCAAAAGGGAATTATTTCCAATGAAAGAATTGTTAATGGTTTGGGTTTTTTTTACACAGTAAAAAGAGCGTATTTACGCTTTCGAACGACTATAAACATCGCGTAGTGGAGATTTTTTTTTGTTGGGGGGGGGGGGGTGTAACCTGAATTTGAATATATTGGAGGGGGACTACAAAGAATGATTTTATTTGGAAAAACGAAAGAAAAATGCTACCCGGGTTACATTTAATATTTTATGCTTTACGCAACCCCCTCATAATGTGCAAATATATCCTTACCTTATGGGCCTAAAATTTACACTGAGTAACATTTCACTGCGAACAAGTCCAAGTAAATCAATACAATCAAAGAAAAATTGCTACCCAGCTTACATTTAATATATGTTATGCTTTACCCTCCCACCCCCACAATGTGGGAATATATATACCCCTAATTTGTTTCTAAACTATTATTCATCCATTTTCATTTTATTAACTAAACTTGACTTTTTTAAGAAGTCTCCGTATAATGCAACAGTACCGAAATATCTCAATTAATTATTTATAAAATAAACTTACAGCATATAATTTGTTAACAATATCGTCAAGATTTTCCATGTGGCTTATTGTTCAAGAGCTTAAAATGAACTGTTACAATATCGCAGGTATACAATGCACTTATACTAATATTTCCAGAGAAGCCATATTTAAAAAATAGAAATGTCTAACTTGATTTTCATCATAACCTATTACATAAAACCAGGCTAGAATTTCTTAGAAACAATAGGTCGTACCGTTAGTGGATCAATACCATTGTCCCGGTAGTATTCAGTGCGCATGTGCATTTTCACATCAGTATTTCCAAGTTCCCTGATTGTTCTAGAAAGAACACTTTTACCTAGGAAATTAAATCTCTTCCCAACTTTTTACCAAGGACATTAAATCTCTTCCCGACTTTTTACCAAGGACATTAAATCTCTTCCCGACTTTTTACCAAGGACATTAATTTCTTCCCGGCTTTTACAAAGGACATTATATCTCTTCTCGACTTTTTACCAAGGACATTAAATCTCTTCCCGACTTTTTACCAACGACATTAAATATCTTCCCGGCTTTTACCAAGGACATTAAATCTCTTCCCGCGCTGGCACTGTCATCCCTGCTCACGAGAACACCGCAGGTGTTTGTACGTCATAGGGAATGTTTACCTTTGGTTGTTACGTAACTGGAGTTGAGGGTGACGCAATCTTGCGTGATATAGCTTCAGTATTATTTTTTCATCGGAAGGATAAACACCTACGTGTTATTTTAAGAAAATGAAGATGAAATATTCCAAGAAGACGTGCGTACATGATAAAGTTGTAGTAGCATTGAATGCTGAGAAAGAGAAATATTTGAATTATGAAACAAGTACTAATGGCAATCTTATTGGATATGTATAGGTGCGTTGTCCTGACAGTAAGGAGTTAAATTCCCTTGGAGTACCGAGAAAATTTAAGTGTTATAGAGGTGGATATGCGAGAGTAGTATCTCCAAAAAGTTAGTGTTGAAGGAGAACGCAAACCTAAAACTTTTTGTTGATGAAGGTCAATTTCTTGCTGATGGTAAAACGCTACCCGTTGATAGATTTTATCACCATCCTCCTACTATAATTCAAGGAAAGGTAAAATGAAGACAAATGTACCCCCGCAACCACATGCAACCTATCTTGCCTAGATGCCAAAACTGTTACCTATGTAAAAAATAATGCAAGCACCAATGATAGTTTACCTAGGGACACATTCATTGAACCATGAATCAATATATAAAAAGGGGAGTAAGTTTGTTATTAGTGAGATCTATTGTTAGTCTATAATCGGTAATGAGAGTGTCAAGATTAAAAATGACTGGATTTGAGAAACAAGAATCATACGAGATCCAGTAAAACTGGAAAATGCTTGATTCTAAATGATGATTTTCTAGAGATATCTCTTAAACGGAAAATATTTTTTTCGAAGAATCCTTAACGATATAATGAGAAACGAGTCCATCTTTGAACTATTGGATAAACTTTTACGTCGTGGCCCAAATGCATTTACTCAATTTATTGATATATTAATTGAAACAAAACAAAATAATATTGTGATTTTGGTTTTTAACCACTACCTTGACTGCTATTTTGCAAGGAAACAAGAAATACCTCAAACATGTTTTGTGAGGTCACTCCTCATCCTAGAAGATATTCATTTTATTGATCGCGAGTCAGTTTCTTTGTGGAAGTGAGAAAGTCAACATCGAAAAATATGTTACACACGTCCATTATGTTTGTTTACATTGGGCAGCTGGTCATCCGGTGAGAATTGTACTTTTGTTGACGACTGCAATGAAAAGTGTAGATTATGCAATCCAGGTAAATTGCACAGAGGATACGAAGTGCAAATTAAAGACTGTAATTCCTGTCTTGTAGAGATTTTTTATTCTTATAATAGAGGTTTCCTATGCTCCAATTGTCACTATGATAAATGTGGTCAATGGGAAAATACTTACCCTTGCATGATCGAAAAAAAAAAACCTAAACGTTTTTTTAGTTTTATTTTTAAGAGACTGGTATCACCGTGGTTTTAAATTGTTTTGGGAAGAAGAGCCTGGTCTACGCTTCAATTGCTAGCTTAATAAAAGAGTCTAGTTTTTACGACATCGCTGTGAAGATGCATGCTACTATGATTATAAATCTACTGAGTTTTATTTGGCTGTTACAGAAAGTGATTCTTTACATGAAAGTTTTGTGTGTTACATTGCTTCAAATAAGCAAATTGAAACACGTGAATTTTATAATATGAATCAAAATAGTATTATTGACTTTACGAAGAGATATAATAAACACGAAGTTACATTATATTGTAGAAAATGTGGTCCTGACTGCATGCCAAGATGAATACAAGTTGAATCTTGACGAGCTGCTGCCACTTAGCGTTCCCAATGATTAACTATACTTGTATGAAGAAATCTAAAGGACACAGTTTTTATACATACAAGTTTTATTAATAAACAAATTTACAAAACATTTTTAAAGCATTTCACTCTTGGGTACCAAAATTTATATTATACAGGTATGAAAGAGTATTTTCAACTAGAAGGTCGTTCAATCGAGGATTGTCGCGATAAATGTTAAGAAATTCGCTTTAAGTATGTACACGACGTCGGAAAACAAAATATAATGATGCATGATAATCACAGCTTTTTGGTTGATAAATTTTTGTACTTGCTTTCGATTTTGAATAATTCCACTTTGCTCAAGAAAGTTTATAATGTGAGGCGTGTAGAACGTATACGGTAGGCCATGAGGATAAAAAAAAATACAATATTCTTTGATGTTTGAAAAATGCACAGCCAATGCTTCGTCTTTACAGATGATGTGCTACTATTAACAATGATAAGGGTATAGTTAGCCCTTTGAATATGCTCGAGGAAATCCGAGGATATGCAATAGGATTTATATTTGGACATGTAAAGATCCAAAATTGGTTACAGTGATTAATTGATTTGTGTTCATGGTGCCAAGTCTAATAGAACACTGCCATCAGGGATAATTTCCCAATAGGTTTCAAATTGATTTAGAAAAATTAGTGCAATACTCTTCTCCAATGGTTCGGCAAAGGTACACTCTAAAACGTACTGTTCCCGTTCGACCAATAGTCATTATCTTGAGTACCGGAGAATCCAATACATGATACCATGAGTTTTCGCAAACATTTCTTCGGTTATACAATTTTCAAATAATTGTGAATCTCGATCTAGGGATTGCATTGTCAATTCATATAAGGTTCTGTAGGATTTATCAAAGGATAAATTGTATAGTGGAATTCCATTTACTTTACATACAAGAGATGAAAGACCAAACATTTCAAATTTATGTGGAGAATTTGTCCATGATCCAACGACACTAGCACTTTTTACAAAAGCCAAAGCAAGTTTTGAAGGGATTTCACCATTGATAAATAATGAATCGGTGTAGGTTCGTGTACCCATCGCAATATATCGCTGATTCGCGACTGTATGAGGAACGAGCAGTTTTATATTATTGCCACTATCTCTTAGTTTTTCAATTGCCAAAGGAACAGAACTCATAAATTGTTGTTTTCGTGCATGAAGTATTGCCGAGGTGAGAAAAGACTGTTACATCGGGTGCAGTACCAACAACTTTTCACAAAAATAAAATTGGACGGAGCAAATATCAATCTTTAAATTGGGAGGCAACCATTGAGGTATATTAAATTTCTCATGATTTATTTTCCCAGCCATGTGTAAATCTTTAGTTGTCAAACCTCTAAGTACATTGCTAGTGTCAGTGTCCGTTTCATATTCATATCCAATAGCCATACCTCTCAAAAGCTTATAGGACATTGGAGTCATCAAAATGTATTGTATATAACGTGCATTATTTGAAAGATTGTTGCTTGTGCTCACCACTGTTTCCATTTATGTAGACACTGATTTGCCCAAATTTTTGTAGTACACTCGGCTGCACTTCGTTTTTCATTGTTAGATTTTTGACAATGTCATGCAAATTTATAAATGTAGAAGTCAAATCCATCAAATAATCTTCACTGGAATAAATCCGATAATGTATGGTTTCAGAAAGCAGTTGTTGCGGATAAAATTGTTCATAGTAACCATGTTTTACTCTCACATCAACATTTTCTGCATTGAATAGATTTAAAGATGAGTTGACTGAAGGATAAGATTCTTTATGTGGTAGATATGCCATTTCTAGGAAAATAAATCCTTTTTCAATCTAAAAATTTTTTACTTTCTTTTCTTCTTGACAAGAGCGATGTTTTCCGCATCCGGGCTGAGTTGAGACTGATGAGTGATGAGGTGTCTCTTGCCTTTTTTACTTTTTCCTATTTGTCGTGATTTCAATCGCTCGCAAAGGGATCGCGCATTGGACTTGAGAAGCACTTCCTTTGTAAAACACTTTCTTTAAAATCCTTCCCAGAGCCCCAATCATGTAGTGTAGAGGATGCAAAATCCGCGGCAACCGGTGCAATATATTTTTTAGCCAAGGGTAATGCAGAGCGAAACACCTTAGCAAACCAGTTACCGAGACTGTAACTGGACATGGATGAACGACCCCTGTGATAGTTCATTCCATAACCCAATTGTCGTTGTCCAAGAGTAGCAACATAACAATCGATATAAGGACAAACAAAAGTATTTTTTCTTTAGCCATCTCACAGAATGGTTCGAAAATGACATGTAATCACAGCAAAAAAACCGTTTGTTATTGCTAGAGAATCGCCCAATTCACTTCTTAATGTTAACTGACAGAGCTCCAAATGCGAAGTGTTGACTGGAATGTATCGTTCATGAATACGTATAAAAAGGGGATATTGGTATTATCGACTCTCGATGTCTCGACAAAGGATGTGTAGAGAAATATATAATCGTCTGATGAGAAGCCGGGTGCATAGTCTGCATATAGATAACATGATCCTTGTTACTGAAATTTTTATTTTAATGAAACGATCTTTAAAACTGAGAACCTCACGTAAATCCTCATTGAGGAAAATTCTTTCATTCTCAGATGGATTGATAATGTAAATTCTCCTCTGTTCTGTTGAATATGAAGCCACCCTTTTTTCGACTAACAATTTTTGTGTTGATAACTCGACACAGCTCATGCATATAGTTGTATTCCTCATAGAGCATAACAGCAAAGGGGTAATCATCAGAGTGAAAATTTGCCACTAAATCCTCGTCAGAGAAGTCAAAGGGTCTTACTTTGATCTCATATGTACGATCCGTTTCTCAGGATATCACATGTATTTTTAAGGATACAATGACCAAGAGCAACTTCTTATTCCCCCCTCAAATTTGATGGCAGGGAAGAGTTTTGTCCAAGAATTACTTGTTTTATTTAAATCGTCATAGAGTGGGTCAGAGACAATGGACATGAATGTCACATAAAAAATCATTATACATTGTGAATGTCTTCAGCGGCAATCCAAGAATCAAAATCAGAGTTGTATCCTAGCCAGCGAACAAGCAACTGTGTCTTACCCTTGCGAGTTCGAGTCTTTAATATCTTTTCAATTTGATACATTCCACTGGTTTTAACTTTTTTGCAATTCATAATCATGAAAACCACCAAGAATCTCGTCATCTTTCATATCACGGAGACGATACATTACAGGTTTAGTGTCTAAGACCCTTTGACACTTTAAGAAGTTGAGTGAACTACAAATACTTTCCTTTTTCAAAAATATTACTTTTTCGACTGATTCGAACAGAATAACAAACATTAGATTTTGTCTTCACAAACCTTTTCAATTGGAATATTGTTTAAGAAAAATGTTAAGTGTATTGTTATTGTGATGAACTACAAGAGGGCTAATGTTGAACAGAGATCGATGAGGACGTTGATTATTAATTAACATGATTTTATGTAAATCTTGAATAAAAGCAGTCGTATTTTTTTCAGTGCACAATATCTTGAGACTAAGATTCGAATGGTTCTAATCAATCGTTCAGCCAATGCTGCCTTTATCGGACTATGACTATGATAGAGTATTGTATTGTATTTCAATGAAACTCTTTTTGTTACATGCGGATTGACAAATTCACTTTCCCAATCCGTTTGAACTTTTCTATACTAATCTTGTTCAAAGATAGATTCAAGGGCTCTAGCAACTTCATCACCTCTCTTTGAACGCAATGGAAACGGCATATGATTGCAATTACTCACTATGATTACAAGTAAAAATATACTTGTATTGTTTATTGTGACGTCTTTGAATCTCATCTAGAGTTTTTTTGCAAGATAATGCTTTAGCTTTTCGATAATGACTACCGCGAACTCTATGATTTCGATGAAGAGCGTAGCTGGGTTCATTTCTGTAAATACTCTCTCGCCAACTTCCTTACTTAAACTTCCCACTTCATCAATATTCCCATAAACTCGCTTCAAAAACTTGATCTATTTTGAACGTAAACGCGGTGTGAAGCGTCCACTACCCTTTTGCATACTAAATGCGGTGAAAAGACACTTTCGTTTAATACTCTTTAAATCATCAAGCCCATATGGCGTGCTATCAGAAAACGATATATCTTCTAATATTTCTCCGAATTCCCTTAATCGTTATAAAAACATGTTTATTCCCAATAAGACTTACTGGAAAATTTGATGACTTTGAAATTTTATACAAATGACTCAAAGGATTCAAGTCTTTTATAATTTGCAATCAAATCTGACGCCAAATCAATTAAATTGTAGGGTTTGCCCAGGATTATAACTTTATTCTTTTCCTCGTCAATTTTTACATGCTCATTTTCAGCAAGATAAGTCAAGAGTCTTTTACTTTGCTCTTGATAGGAATGATACATTAGGTCTACAACATTTGTTAAAACTTAAGATAACTATTCTCCTTGTTTTGGTGTTATCAAAGCTTCAGAACTTACAGAAGTTGGAGAATGATCAACGACATTTACTTTGAGCGATCTTTCACGATAAGGTTTATGCCTATCGACACATAGAAGGACATTTTGAAGTAAGATTAATTTTTCATCGTCGTCAATTGTTTCATTGTTAATAGATTTATCAAGATTATATTCAAAGTGCTCCTTTGGTGAAAGAGCGAGTTCAATTGGCGTCAATTTTTAAGGTTTCTAGAGAATAGTGTTTACAAGTCCCGCGATTTATCGGCAATAACTATGAAAAGAAAAACTACCGCCCGCTTGAACAAGCTGTTTTCTTTTAAAATCTATTCCTTTGTTTTTTGCAAGGAAGAGCACGTACACATGAACGATGATGCTTTGTCTGTTGCCTAACACCTTCTGACAGTTGAACATTACCTACAATTAAATTTAAACAAAGCTCAGATAGGAGATCAATGATTTCATTGTCAATATCGTGTTTGAGTACAGCTTTCCTAAGCCGTGATTTGGAATTACCTAGGACGGAAAATAAATGTATGTTTTCATATAGCTTCTTTAATGTCGTGATGGCGACTAATGACCTTTTCTACTATTTACGGGTAGTAATTTCATTATAAAAGATATCCGTGACTACGCGTAACTCCTGGGCGTGTTTTGATTGAGATCCAATAGAATGCATCCATAAGGTTTAATAGTAGCTTGATTGTATGCCAAGATTAAAAATTCCAGTTCGCCGGGATATATTTGCTTGTTTAAACTTACAAGAGAACTTGAATCGCAAACAACCCTGTAGATGATATAATAAGTACAATTCAAAGCAAGTGTTCTCATGCATTTACTCTGATAAAAAAGATTATGGTGAATAACAGTTACGGAAACTTTTTCATGATAAGACCGAACCGTGAATAACTGTAACATCTCCCGAGACCATTCTTTAATGGATTCAGCTAAATCATCAATAATCAACATCGAGTTTGGTTCAACAATATTAAACACGTCAAGTCCTCGTATGAATTTTATGTCTGGCGCGCAATAGTCTTCATTTTATCATAGGATTCTTGCCATACACTATAGCAATAATAGATATTTTTTGTATATTCTAAAAACATTTTATCACGATTTTGAATTATGCTCGTTAAAAAGTGTCGTTTTACCACACATTGATGACCCGCAAAAAAAATGATCTGAATGGAGGTTTACATTGATACATGTTACACCTCTCGTTTTTCAACATACAACTAACCGAGCCTAACCTCAATCTGATGAATAGATACTAAAAAACAGAATGCATGGTTTCTTTAATATAAATAAATGCACTACAATTTAAAAAAAACATAAAATAATCACTTGAACATATATTTACATAAAATGGACACTTAAATATAATTAAGTTAAAGGGCACTTAGAAATGGGTTCCACCCGGAGGGCCGGACGCGAACAGACTCCTCCGGAGGACGCAGCGGCTAGAACGGTGACCGCAAGACGCCACAGTGGTGGCGCGGTAGCATCATTGGTAAATTCATAGTATAATATAAAGCACTTTTTAAAACAATTCCGCTTTGCACAAAAAAAATAAATCAGAACATGTAAAAACACAACATACAAAAAACACTTGAAAACGACTAGAAAAAAAAAGACTAGAAAAAAAACACGACTAGAACACACAGACTGCTGAGCTTGAGTCTGTCAGTGGTAGAAAGTGTAGGGATAGAAAAAACGGGCCTTCCTCCACCAGCTATTGAGCTTTCTCCAGACCAAGACGCCGTCTGTAATCTACACATGCGTCTCGATCTGAAATAAGGTAGTGACAGTGTGGTAGTGCCTTCACACCGCCAGCGCGTACAGACTTTATCCGATATGGCTGTCATGGCATTTTTTCAACTCGAACTGTTTAGTTTCTAAATTTTAAGGAGCGAATGGCCATGACCTTAGCTCTTGGTACTAAATTATTTTCTACACAGTTCCTATAAACACTCATATTGAAATTTTCCTTTACAAAGCGTGAAGGTACCCCTTTGCAAACTTATTTGAAATCCTCATTGTGCGTATGCGCACAATACAGCTTCGGACCTGCAAGTACACCTTTGAATATCCAGTCGCTCCCCGTCTCGGATTTTAAAAATAGCGACTTATTTGGGCCTGGCGCTTCACTAGCTTTGTCCAGTCGGATCGGTTTCCAGGATACAATCCCCGTGAAAAACATACCCTCTCCACATAGATCTCTCTTCAAACAGGTGCTGATCCATGTTGGTAATCAGACGTACTTGTTCATCGCTGATTTTAAGAATTAACTATCACCAAATGAGGAGTTAAAAAAAATAATACCCTAAACCTAACCCAAATTCTTCGTAAATTTTATCCAACTTTTTACATACAATATCCAACAAAGTCAATACATCACTTGCCAGGTACATTTTACAATAATCCTCCCCATTTCACACCCTCCCTTAGCCAAAATCTTTTTTTTTAGTAAATATCATAATCGGTAATGGTGCATTGACGATCGCAAAGTGAATCATAAAACACTTCTACGGGCGGTAATGTTGTTTTCCTCCCTCACGTAGCCTCAAGATGGAGCTGTAGTACTCAGACGGGTATATGCCCTTACCGTTATTAAATCATACATTTCATCATCTGGAAAGTGTTGTTTGAGAAGGGGGGAAAAACTATTAAAATCGTCACTTTTCTTTACTTGAATGAGTTGACTTTAAGATTTGGGGAAGAAACTATAGGAATCTAAAAAACGGATTTTATTCAAGTATGTATTATCGTTTTCAACTGTTGACCATTTTAATTCTAAGAGCAGCAACTTCTCAGATGATTTGGGTATGATGTTACAAGAAAAAGACCTATATACCCATGCGCCATCTAAAACTTTACCTTTTTGCAAACGTGCCAATGCTGATAATATGAATTTTGAATCGTAGTTGAAGTTGTGTATGTAAACCGGCGGAAAGTATTGCTGTCTAACATCTACATTACAAGATTTATTCGCAACCCTCCGAAAGTCACACCCTCCCGATATAATCCGCGACCCGATGGTCGCGGACTTTCATATCCTCACTACCCTCAACAAATTTTTTCTTACAGACCCAACACAAATCTTTTATTTTAATGGCCAACTCGTGTTCTGGTGATAGTCATTGGATAATTTGTATTGCGCAGCCGTGAAATTGACTTATTTGCTGTGTTATAAGTAAAACCATAGCTGCGCCTACACAATCTTCCTTGCCCAACGTCTCAAATACCTCTACCAACCACATGGTATTACTCGAGCCTCTTTACCCGTGGGCAAAAACTGCAATGGCTTTATGTTCTTTAACACGATTGGAGTTTGATGGATCGCACACATCCATGAGTTTGGCCACAATGTCTAATGACACCTTGTCGCTATGCAGGAACGAACTTTGAAAATTTTTTAACCGCAAGATGGCATTGTAGCCTGAAACCGCCTCCAAGGACTGGTACCCATGAGCTTGCAGTGCCTCAAGTGGTTTTTTTATTTTAATTCTGTATCGAATCTAGATGAACACATTGGACAGTAACAGCAGGTCCTCCCCTTAGTATATTTTGAAACCCTCACTTAATACCCGACTAATATATGGAATAGGAAAGAAATTTCCAATTGACTCGTGGTCTTTGGCAGACTTGTAGAGAAGCCATGCCCAGTGTTTCACCGATTCAATGAATGGAGCCCTTACTGAATATATCACCCACCTCCCCTTTTATGTTTCAGTTCCCGCTCTACATTATCTGTGTCGTATTGTAAAACTGTAATACTAATATTTAAATGTACGTTGGCCCTCTCAAAAAATGTCTATCCCCTTAAGCGTTGCAGGATATTGCCCCTTTAAACAATTGAAATCAACTTTAGAAAAATATGTACTTTAATAGCATCTCGGCCACCCTCCCCACCTCCATTATTGTCAATTTGTCCAAATATGTCTTACTAGCATCATTTTTTCTGGTTTATGTCCTGCGACGAGGACTGAATACTTGAATTACTCGAAGCCCGTGTTAAAAGAGAAGTGTAGTACACCTTTGTACTCCCTTAAATCTGCATTACATTTTACACCTCTCTCCCCCTCCCACTTCTTAAAACAAATTATTTTTTTAATTTTGTTACATTTAAGTCTAAATTTTCTGTAAATAAAACAACTGACCCGCTCCTATTTTCATTATGGCTTTCTATCCTATTAACAATATTTCCCACCCAATCCAAAAAGGACCCTTCAAAATTTAGCAGGTCTGGGTGAAGTATCCACATTTCTGCTTCTAGGTAATGCGAGCCTACATTACCCGTCTTTTCGTGTAAAAAAATATTTTTTAGTGCGATGGATGCTTTCACGCTGTCTCTACCCCCCCCCCTTCTCGCGAATGTGAATTCAAGAAGTGCCCGAATCTTGCTGACATACGAGTGTGCTATGTCCACGGTATCCGTATGGATACTACCACTTGTAAGGGAGTAGAAGAGATTTCCAAACTCAGCTCTAAAAACATTAACATTGCGCAAAGTGGTAGCTGCTAAATACAATTCAGGTAAAACAGGGGGTGAGCCGGCATCACTTTGTCCTGGTTCCCCCATATCACTTTGAGGGACGGGCACCTGTTCTTCCAGCACCCTCTCAACATCGCTTTTTGGTACTTGCACTAAGAGATTGTCCGAACATTCATCATAGATGCCGAGGTCCCTCGCAAAACTATTGAAATCAATGTTTGGAGGATGGTATACTAATAGGGCTCATCCTCAAACTATAATCTCCTTCAAGTTCACTTTCCACGGGCCCCGTACATAGATTATCGCAAAATTCCAATGACGGCGACAATACGTTCTCCATATAGGGTCCTGGTGTACTTGCCAATGCCAGTATGTGAACCTAGAAAATAATAAGAGATTATTAGATCATTGAAACACTTCATCCTGTGAAAATAGAATTATTAAGAGTAAGCGTTCAGAGCTTGAAAGACCTCACTAGTACGTAATGACCATAGATGGACAATGCGACCCTTCGAATATATTGAGACCACACTGCCAGTTATAAATTTAATGACCATACATGGGCATCCAAAGGGACCCTTCGGATCTATAGAGACCATACTAACACGAACAAAAATTATCACATAAGATGTTCGTCTTTACGTTTCAGGTATTATATTGTAGAAAAACTTACTGAGGAGTGTTGATGTCCGTTGCTTGTTCTCCAAAGGCATCAGCCAGCAGATCCTTGATCCACGCTGGGAGATCATCATTGTCGGCCTGGAAAAAGAACAAAAAATTCTTATTCACTTTGAAGTATTTGTGATTTTAAGCCTTGAAAGAATATTAATCTAAGGACCATCAAAGCCTTCAGAACTAGCAGACCAAGGAGCCCATTATTATGCTGAAAAGGACAAAAAATCTAAGGACCCTCAACGCCTTCAGAACAAACGGGCCAGCGGGCCCGTTATTACGCTGAAAATGAATATGATTCTAAACACCCTCAAATCCCCTCTTCGAAAAATTTTCAACACTAGAACTACAAGATCTTAATTATTTCCTGAATGGAATGTCCTATTTCCCTGGGGATTTTCCTTCACAGTGAGGGGCCCTGATATTCCCCCCGTTATTAATCTTAGGATTAGGACCCCCTCAAATCCCCTTCTTAGAACGCTTTTCAACAGTAAAACGCTACTAATTTCCAGAAGAATGGATTAGTTTTAGCTATTTCTTTTCAGGTGCAAGCCCCCAAGAGCAGCATCAAACCAAGAGACTGTGTTTAATAGTCTGCGACTTTAGGCTAGTCTTGGGGCTTCAATGTTCTAATCGTCGTCCGACAAATTTTTTGCATAAAAAATTGAGTTTTTTACCGTTAAAGTACATA
This sequence comes from Artemia sinica, assembly GCA_027921565.1. Classification (NCBI taxonomy): domain Eukaryota; kingdom Metazoa; phylum Arthropoda; class Branchiopoda; order Anostraca; family Artemiidae; genus Artemia; species Artemia sinica. The sequence continues at coordinate 22,819,098 of CM051259.1, forward strand.
ATAAGCCCTCAAAACTATAGACAGAGTCCACTAATAGCAAAATAAAAAGAATAAACATTAGTTAGAAAAAACGGTAAGTTTTTTTATCGTTCCAATAAATAAGCTTTATGAAAGAATATCTACAATTTGCACTTACATTAAGATGGGCAGCTCCATCTTCGCTTTGCGCATGTGGCACTGCTCTCGAAGGCACCGCAGATTGACTGTCATAAGGTGTAAGTCTTGAAGCCCCGGCGAATTCACCTACTTGCATGCGGAAAACAGATGGGCCAGCATATATAATGGCCGAAGGTCTTGAGGGGGTCGCAGAAGAGGCCACATCTTCGCTTTGTAGAGCGGACGATGTTGCCTCACCACCGCACGCCTTTGCCCTTTTTCGTGGAGGTCATTGCTCAGAATTTTCCTCAAAAAGAAAGAAAATTTAGTTTCCCATGAAGTGAAAGAACATGGTTTCCCGTTAAATTTACTTCTAGTATCCCATGTTCCCCAAGCGTGTCATCAAAATTCTGGTAATAAAAAAATAAATTTTAGTTTTTCCAAATATCTTGAGTCTTATTTCAACATATCCCCACTTAAATTTAATTCATTGTACCCCACCCCTTCGATACTGACGTTAGAAACCAGTTTTCACGGGCCGCGAGGATAAAAAAAAAAATGAAAATTATGAAAAGAAGGTAAAAACTCAATTTAACCAAAAAATAGAATCAATAATCTAGCTAGGTGAAGGTCATTTATGTAATGAACACGAGAAAAATGGAATATTTTGACAGAAAACTTTGAATTAATGAGTACCCCTGATCGTATGTATTTTTATTCCCTGACTAAATTTTTGCTTTTATTCTCTCTATAATAAGCAATTGCAAAGGAAAACAAGCCCCCCTTTTTCACGATTAAAATCAATAATAGGGTACATTGACCGCTTAAAATGGATATAGTTAAAATTTAGATCACCCCCCTCAAAAATCAGGGATTTTGTGTGGAAAATAAGTCACCAGCTTGATCAGAACAACATTTATAAATTGCGATGCACTTGCAATACGACAGCATTCAAATTTGCTGGTTGGTAAGAATCCTTTTCATGCGAAGAGCACCCGTTGGGTAGAAAATTTTACGCCATTAAAGTTTAGCGGAAATATCTATTTATGTCTTTTTTGCCCATCTGTCAGAAATAAGCCACGAATCTTCAATGCGATTTAAAAGGAGGGCAGGTTTAGAGTAAGATGTATTCTGTCATGATAAAGCGATTTGAAATAACAGATGAGAAAATTAGGTCATTCTATCGAGGTCAATTCAATATAGAGAATTATAGTAGCTCAAATCAGTGGAGGGAGGGTATGGAAAGAGGGGGCTCACCAGCATAATAGTACTTGTCCGATAGAAAATTTGGGTTTAACACACCTTCAGCCTTTTACCAGCTTGCTTGAAAACACTTTGAAATAACAGACGAGATAAATAGGTTATTCTAAACGCGATAAAACCTATCGGTGGAGGGAGGGTATAGATAAATACTTACCTGTTGATATCTTTGAAACATATCCGTTTTTTAAATCAAGTTGTACGTTCAAAATCCAAAACAAGACTGATGGGAATTCCGTTCTAGCGGTCACTTTTATAGTCCTCCGGGCATAAGGGAATTGATTGGTTTCCAGGTTAGAATAGAAGCAGATGTTTTCCAAGAAATAACGGGGATTCTTTGTCTCATAAAATCAATAGTCACGGTTCCCCACATACAAAATGGAGCAAAATTGTGTTCGCATAAAATGGCAGAATATATTGGGATGATTTAGGGACCATGCCCTTACTTAAGGAGGGGCCCTCTGAAGGTTTCTTCATGCACCTTAGGTTTTTCAAAGAGTAATCATAGAAATCCTAGGGTAAACAAACCCTGGCCCTTCGTAGGTTTTTTAGAATGAAACTATTAGGTAAAACCCAAGAAAATCTTGATTTAGCGGCCCCCTGAAGGTTTTTAAAGGAAATCATGAGATAAAGAATCCCTTGAATGTTTTTAATGAGAAATCCTGGGGTAGAGGAAACCCCCTGAAGGTTTTAAAGGGAAATCCTAGGGTAAAGAAGCCATGAAGGTTTCTTAAAGAAAAATCAAGAGGTAAAAAAATCCCTTGAGGTTTGTAAAGAGTAATCTTGGGGTAAAGAAGCCCTCATAAGTTTTTTTAAAGGGAAATCTTGATTTAGCGGCCCCCCTGAAGGTTTTTGAAAGGAAATCCTAGAGTAAAGGAGCCCCTGAAAGTTTAAAGGGAAATCCTGGAGTAAAGGAGCCCCTGAAGGTTTACCCTGCACTCTTAGGCGGCTTTTAAAGCATAACAACCAAAGAAAAAATATTCCCTATGACGTAACAAACACATGATGGTTTTCGTGGAATGACGGGTCGGTTGTATTGCGGTAGGTACTTTCCGGAGGTATTGCGGTGGTACTTTCCGGTGGTATTGCGGGTGGTGCTGACCGGTTAAAACCAGTGAGGGGTCACTACTGTTATTATATATCAAATATATATTACAAATATATAAATATCAAATTTATTATTACTTTTGTCTTAGGTTTTAGTATGGCTCTTGCAAACAACAAATCCCGGCGAATCAGGCCGTAGAGCTACTCAAATATGATATCATATCCTACTGAAGCAACTTTTCAAAAAATACGTGCTAGCGGTAGCAACAAACTAGTAAAGAACGAACCACAGTCCATAGTACCCAAAAATGAAAAAAAATAAAACTGGCTAGTGAAAAAAATGCCATTTGTAGCTGATCAAGGATGGGCAACTATTATCTAAATTAATCTGAATAATAAAATGTTCTTTCAAAAATGAATTTATGAGAATTTCAAAAAATAGCCGGAAACCCCTAAAAATGGCTTCAGATCGAAACAAAAAGTAAACAATTGGAATCACCACGGCCAAAAACCCTATATAGGAGAAATACACTCCCCTGTCTTAAACAACAAGGGAAATTACTTTTTTGCACGGGTAGGACTGATGTGTCTTCTTTTTATCCCCATTGCTAGCAGGGTACAGTGGAACGTCACAGAGCTGTTTAAGGACTCATTTGAAAAGATATTTCGGTACTGGTGCATTATATTATACACACGAAAGAAGTCAAGTTTGGTTAATGCTAATGAAATGAAATAGGATGAATATATAATAGTTTAGAAAAAAATGGGGCTATATATTTGCACATTAATGGGGGGGGGGGGAAGGGTAAAGCATAACATATATTAAGTACGTAACCTAACCTAACCTAGGTACCTTTTTCCCTCCTAAACCCAAAAAACAATCGTTTGAATATTGAAAAAACCCACGCTTTGCCATCAATTTATCTATCAAATCACCCGTTGTCTGCTAATGAAATAGCCGTTTGACGGGTTTCGTGACTGGTTTCCTTGATAAAGTCTATAGCGGTGTGTACGTTATTGTGCACTCGTACCGAAATTTCTATATCTAGTGCCTTTTGTAATTAGCTAAAAATAATATTATAATAAAATACAATCACACAGTTCGTGGTAACGAACTGTAAGTAAGGAACGACCCGGCTCAATAGTAATCTAAAACTCTAAAAATGGAATTTTGATACCAATAAATATATCAAATGAATTGGCTTTTTATGCTGATTTCAAATATACAAGTTTCATTAAGTTTACTCTTACCCGTCAAAGGTTACGAGCCTGAGAAAATTTGCTTGATTTATAAAAAAAGGGGGAAACATCCCTTAAAAGTCATAGCATCCTAATGAAAATCACACTATGAGATTCAACGTATCAGAGAACCCTACTGCGGAGGTTTCAAGCTCCTATCTGCAAAAATGTGGAATTTTGTATTTTTTGCCAGGAGAAAGATCACAGATGCGTGTTTATTTGTTTGTTTTTTTTTTCCCCAGGGGTAATCGTATCGATCCATTGGTCCTAGAATATTGGGATAGGGCTCATTTGGACGGAAATTGAAAGTTCTAGTGCCCTTTTTAAGTGAACAAAAAAATAGAAAGGCAACTAGGCCACCTCTCCCGCCCCTTTTTTCTCAAAATCGTGCGATCAAAATTTTGAAAAAGCCATTTTGTTGAGCATAGTTAAAAGGCTGAATAACTATGCCTTTGGAGATATCATGACCCCCCCCCCCCATAGCCCCCGGGGAAAGGTCTTTAAGTTAAAAAAAATCTGCCTATTGTTTACATATGGTATTTGTTATTGGGAAGTATGCATATATTTTTCGGGTGGGGAAGGGGAGATTTTCTGCTGGTGGAATTTTCCACAGGAATAATTTTCCATGGGGAGGGAAGTTTTCAAATTTTTCAGGGGAAATTTTACACACTGGGAATTTGCCAGAATTCCTATACGAAATTCTTCTTGTGTCTTGCTTTCTTTTTGCCGACTCAATTTTACGCGTGGAGATGTTAAGGGTAATTGTCGGGGGTAAATTTTCACCAAGATTAAATTGTCTTGAGCAGTGATTCTCAAACTTATTTAGAAACTGTACCCCTTTTTACCCACAAAAGATTTTAAGTATTCCTTCTCAGTTACTGGTACTAAGTAAACTATAGCTAAAATATAAATAAAATTGCCAGTCCTAGAGTTAAAGGGTTGTTTTTTTGTTGTTGTTGTTGTCCGGCCGCGTAACCACTGAAAAATTTTGCATACCCCCAAGGGGTACGCGTACCACAGTTTGAGAACCACTAGTCTAAAGAATAAATCCGTGGGGACGAGGGATTTTTCCGTGGATGTGTAGTCATATTTCCTGGCATTATTAAAAAAACGATCAGAATTAAATAAAAAAAACAAGTTTTTTTCAAACTTAAAGTAAGGAGCACCATTAAAACGAATAGAAATTATTGCGTATATGAGGTGGGTTGCTCCTCTTAAACATCTCGCTCTTTGAATTTGTTCCTTAAAAACGACTCCTGAAAAACGATGTCTGTTTAATTAGAACAATGATAAGCTTTTTTTAAAAGTACTAAAAAACTAAAAAATTACGAAAAGAAAAAAAGGAAACAGCAGAGCAACTGATTTTACTTGTTGCTAAACAAGGGGGACTGTAATTCTACAGGTGAAATTTTCGGTTACGAAAATCCGAGTGTGCAGTTTTTATTTTGACGTAACACCATTTTTCAGGGAGGGGGACTTTTGAAATTCCCATAAATTTGTTTTCGTAATAAACTTGAATCCGTAAAAAGATGAATTCAAATGATAATTACCATTCTTGAATCAGCTTAAAATGGCGATTCTTCCTCACTCAGGTTTTTTTTTTTTCGAAAAACGTTTTAAATTTTTGGTTACTATGGACAAAGGTTTGTTCATTACTAGGATACCCCAAAGAGGGCAAAATTAGTGCTGCTGGGTTTTGACTGTTCACAAGACTGTTATGCGTCTACATAACAGTAGTACAACACATGCATAATAAGGATTTGTGTTATCAGGAGGGGAGATGACTCCACAATTTTTCTATCTGATCCACTAGAACATTCTGCACTATAAGCTCCTATGGAACTTATAATCTATATACATATAAGTAGCGAAGTATACTATGTTCTCGTGGGTTATCAAAATGGCATATCTGCAATATTTTGGGAACAGCTTAGTTTGTCAAATTAAAACTTTAAGGGAGTGTTGGCATGGGGGGGGGCCAAGCGGACTTGAATTATAACTTGGAGGAGAAGGTAGAGGAAAATGAAAAGACACTGATCTGATTCTAAATTAACAATCAGCTCTATTAAGTCAAAAATATTTAGACTCAACCCGAAGAGAGACTTCGTCCTCCCTAAGATTCCGCTCCCTGTTGTAAATGAGGTGAAAATCCTGTTGTGAATGAGGTGTGATTTTCTCACATTATGGTATTTACAACTCATATTAACAGTTTGACCCGTAAAGATAGCGCATCTTTAAAGCGCTTTCAAAAATGCTTCACCGCATGGGCGCGACACCCACAGTCTTTTTAGGGCAGAATAAGGGCATGTCCTGTCTTGGACCATTCCGCATTAAGAACCGTCTATTTGATGCATGAACTGGAGTCAGCCCTGACACAACCTTAAACTCCAAAGTCAAGAACTCCAGTTGGGTGACCTAACCCTGAGATTTTGCATAATGCTACTGTCTAACACTGCTCATCCTGACATTTTATCCTCGGAAGCCGAAAAAAAAACAGTCTTACGAGCCAGATGCAAAAACTTGTACCTACAAGTACTCGAGCAAATCACCAGCATACAAGAACTCTTTCTTGTCCTTTTCTGCATCATTGCACAATAGTGCGTAATAACATGCTTTGCAGTAAAAAACATATAAACTCACCATTTAGTTGTATCTGTTTGTGCAAATATATTTTCTCTCTCTCTCTCATTCTTCCTCACTTGGCAGTTTTTGCAAACACACTTTTTAATTCCCAGTTACCATGAGCGGTTCACTCTTTACTAGGTTACAGCCACAGTCACATAAAATTTTTCCAACAGTCTTTAAAAGGTGAAGGTAAAGCACGCGGGCATATTTTAAAGAAGTCCTACTAAACTATTTAGGGCTGTTTTTTAAACTGGGGGATTAACAGCTCCAGCATAGAGAATTAGACCATGAAGGAGCCGGTATTTTTACTAGAATCTGCGTTCCCTGGCAATTGCACGCTCTTTGGGAAAAACCGATGTTTTTTTGGCACAAAAAAAGCAAAAAACGCCTCGTTTGCTGTGGTTTGTCAAGGCTGGGGCTTAAAACTCCCTGTTTATGGTCTTAAGCCGTGAACAATAAACTTGCTATCAGATAATTTTTATTCTCTGGCATTTTACCCTGTTTGGATAAAGATAGTATTTAGCAACATGAAATAGCAGAAAATGCCAGTTTACTGTAACAACATTTCATCTTTCTTTTTAAATATGCCTACTGAGACTCACTATGTAAAGATCGACCAGGCTTTTTTTCATTTTTTTTCTCAACCACTTCGTATCGTACGGATATTTTAAGAAATTTAAGAGGGGTTTATTTGATTTGAAACTAAAAGTTCTAGTGCCTTTTTAAGAGTCGAAAGTGACAAGATTGAAATAGAACATAATTTTTGGAAAAAAACTGCATTTTCTGGTACAACACTAGGGAATGGAAATTCTAAGACAGCCAATCGATTTTTTATGGTCACTTGGAGGTTTACAGTCCTCACCTTTAAACAGTTTTCTTTTACAAGTAACTATATATCTAGAGCTGATCCTAGGGCTGTGGTTGCTTTAAGCTGCGTATTGCCTGATGCTAGGCCTAAAAATAGATAAAATTCGTAATTATAGGTCACTAATCAGCAAGCACAGAAAAAATTAATTTGCATAATTCCTACTTAAATTGAGAAAAACTAAAAAAAGGAGAAGCAGAATAATTTGAGCAAGCTAATAAATATAATCGGGTAAAAGTCTTGGAAAAAATAGAAATAAATTGCTAAGGGTATAATCCGGCACTTCGCCTCATTTTCGGAAAACTTTGGCAAGAAAGAAACATTAATACGGCGGTGCTGATCTCCGTCTCAAGGCCCTTCAGCCAGGAAGTACAATAAGGGGGATGAGGGCCAGCCATCCTGTGCTGTCGCACACCTTTTTTATTGCTCAAAGTACAGCTGAACAAAGAACTGTCATCAAAAACAGAATACTACTAAGAAAATAAGAATGCCCTGAAACTGAAAGTCGTGGCCAGATTCAAAAAACGATTTTAAAATCTCCAACTTGAATCAAAAGAAAGAATACGTGTACACGAATTTATTACATGTATTGCGAAAAAATACGTGCAAAGTATTAAAGAGACGCTGATTGCCGGAAAAATTGCAGGAAAAGCTGTTCTGCTAGAGGTACTCAAAATAGGCTCCGAAACTCATATGAACTTGTTTTTGTAATAAACTTTACATTAAGAATAGCTGAAACGTCAGTTACCATTTATCAATCACCTTCAAATGATAATTCTTCCTCACTAGACAGCTTTTTTTCAAAATACCTTTTTAAACTTCTGGTTACAATAGGCCATGAATTGCTCTTCCCTAGGCAGCAGCCAAAGTTCCGACCATGCAGATGCACTATTTTGATAACATTGATAGATATGGTTTCAATTACAACCAATTCAATTACCTTGCTACTTAACCCTAAAGTATGAATATTGAATAATTCTTATTTAACTTTTTTTTTATTGTACGATAATATCTTCTAGTTAAAAAAAAAAAATACAGTCTTTCTTATTAAAATCAGTTTTCCTCGAATATACAAAATTTTAAAAATAGAGCTTTTAATTGGTGAAGTTTTAAATTTTGTTGTTGGAGATTTGATGTCTTTTGCTGTTGTTTCGTGAAAGAACATTTCACCAGAACATGACAACAAAATACACAAGTTTGAAAGTTTACACAAAGCTTTAAGGCTTAAATGTTAAACAACTTTTCTGTTATCAATTTTTAGCAAAATCAATTCTCTTATGCATAGTTAAACCCAACCTCTGGGCTAATTTTGGGACATATCTCACACTCAGTATTTCACATGATTGAATCCACATATGATAATATGGTTGTTACAAGGAAAAGCTTTATTGAAGATATTGCATAATATTGCACCTATTCACTTTTACGAAATTACATTAGGCTTTACGCTCCCTGTGGCAACTCTCACCAAATGACAACATGGCCATTTCATTGAACTAATTAATTTCATATCTATCCACTCGTCAACCCAGAATTATGATATCACTGAGACTCTCCCTTAGAGAACGATCCAAACTTGATTAAAAGAGAAAATTTTCCTATTTTTTGTAAGTTTCGGACGAATTTTCGAAGTGTTTTTAATCTAAACAATATAGGCTTCATCTAGCAAATTTTTTAAATGTATTTTGTTGGACGAATCAAGATGAGTCTCAATTATCAAAGGGCAGAGTAAATATGTTGTCTTTCGTGGAAGAGTCAAAACCTTAGGATGGCAGAAACACCTTGCACAGGGAACATACTCTTAAGTTACAATGTCTATTTTAGGCCAAAACTAGGCGAAAATCACTGCTAAAATGTCTAACAATTACATTTTTGGCCTCTATCTTTGACATCATGGATCCTTCAACGCATGGGCTCGAAACCTCAAATTTATGGTCTTGGGCCAAGAATAATCAATAGGCTATCTAGGACTTACTATTCTCTGCCATTTTGATCCTGTTTGGACAAAAAATGATATTTGGTGGCACAAAATAGCAGAAAATACAATTTCGCTGTAGCAGCATCTCTTTTGCCTTTCAAAATGTGCCCAGTGAGATACTAAAGATGTTGTCTTACATGGAAGAATCAAAACCATAGGGTGCCAGAAACACCTTGCACAGGGAGTATAGCCTTAAGCTACAATGTCTATTTTAGGCTAAACTTAGGCAAAAATCCCAGCTAAAATATCTAAACTATATTTTTTGTCTCGATTTTTGACACCATGGATCCTTCTACGCATAGGCTCGAAACCTCCAGTTTATGGCCTTAGCCCATAAATAGCAAATAGGCTATCTGAAAAAATTTCTATTCTTTTCCATTTTGACCCTGTTTGGACAAAGAATGGCCACTGTTTCTGACACCATGGATCTTTTTGTGCATGGTCAAGCCTGATCTTTGGGCAAATTTCTTTTCGCAAATTTCACACTCAAAAGGTTTTTCACCAGAATGAATTCTCATATGATTAGTTAAGTGGTCACTACGGTAAAAGCTTTTTATACAGACCTTACACTGATAGACCTGCTCCTTAGTATGAGTTACCATGTGCTTAGTTAGATCTGACATACCAACAAAACTCTTCATACACACTTGACATATAATTGATTTATCGCCTCTGTGTCTTCGCAAATGAATAGTCAATTGCGATTTTTGAGCAAAATCTTTCTTGCAAATTTCACACTCGTAAGATTTTTCCCCTGTGTGAGTTTTCAAATGATCAGACAGATGACCTTTACAACGAAATCTTTTTCCACATAAAGCACACTCGTACGCCCGTTCGTTGCTATGAATTCGCTTGTGTTTACTTAAATTTGACATTTGAGAAAAACTCCTCTTGCAAACATTGCATTCGTATGGTTTTTCGCCACTATGAAACCTCATGTGATTAGATAGTTGCGCATTTGTTATAAAGGCTTTTTGGCATAATTCACACTGGTATGCTTTGTCACCAGTATGTGTTTTCAAATGATTTGCCAGAAAGTTCTTGTTTTTAAGGATCTTTCCACATACCTCACAAAGACATGACTCTTCACTATCATGCTTTGTTAAGTGCTTAGCTAATGTCAAGCTTCGATAAAAACTTTTCTTACATTTGTGTCGCTTTTCACGACTGGACATATCCTTGTAAAGATGTAAATTTGACCTTGTTGTACAGCATTTTTTGGAGCGGTGTTTATCAGACGGATTTTTCAAGCACAGAAGGTGCTTGTTCCCAGTTACTCCAGGGGTGCTTGCCTCGAAAGTGGGTGTGCTTGTAAAATATTTTCTCGCAATTTTGGCACTTTTTTCTGTTTCACTTGGTTCTTTCTCTTGAACAATGACCAGGGTTTCATTTGTCAGCATCTCCTTTTTAACTTCATCATAAGAATTTATTGTGCAAACACCCAAGTGGGTCAATTTCTTCCTTTAAATTAATATCCTCACAGTCAGTTGTACACCCCATTTTACTTTCTTAGGCAAATTTATTATTGTATAACAGCGACTCAATTCGTGTGCCTAGAACAAGATAAGAAAGTTAGACTTAGTCTTTCCATGGAAATATTCTGTTATTACTAAATTTTATCTATAATTCTCTCAAGTGAAGGGGTATTTTAGATTTGAAAACACCTTTGATTCTCTTAAACATGAGATTCTTCTTACAAAACTTTAGCATACAAGGATAAGATAAAATTATTTTACTGATTTAGGTCTCATCTAAATATTAGCTGCATGTTCCTCAATTTATTAACAATTAATTTAGTTTGCTAAAATATTGCTAGAATTCAACAAAGAAATAATTTAAAACAGCTTCTTTTTCCCTAAAAAGTACAAATTTTAAAATTTTCTTGTATTTTTTAAATGGACCAGTTAAACAAGTATCTCAACACTGTTATAAAATTGTAATACTTCTAGTTTCGCAAGAGACAGTCTTATACTTCTAGTTTTAAGCCTTGCCTATCCTTCTGAGATCCTTCATCCTTCGCTTTTTAAAAAGATTCTGTTAAAGCAAGGCCATCTATTAAATACTGGCTTACCTTGTTGTGTTCCTGCCATCTTTTAAGAAAGGAGATTCAAGAAAAATTCCAACAGGCTAAATTCATCCATACAGAAAATTCCCCCTTAGAAAAAAATATCCCCGCAGAAGATTCTCCCCTTCTTTTCAGAAGATTCCCCCTGTATATTAATATAAACAGCATTTTAATCTAAACGTATTTTAAAAGTTTCAACTGAAAATATTCCTTCAGCCATTCTCCTCCTGACTCCCCCATGGAAAATTCTTCCCTGGAAAATACCCCACCCCCCCCAAAAAAAAAAAGAAATCTCATAGAAGGGGAATTTGCCAGAGTTCCTAAGCGAAAATCTTTTTATTTGTTTTGCTTTCTCTTTACCGACTCAATTTTACATGTGGATATATTAAGGGGAATTGTCCGGTTGGAATTGTCTAGAGTATCTTCTCGTAGGCGGAGGGGATTTTCCACAAGAGAAATTCTCCGTGGGGAAGTTTTCCATAGGATAAATTCTCCACAGGGAATTTTCTGGGGGAGTGCCCTTTCTACTAGGGGGCGGAGAGATATTTGTGGGAACAATTTTCCATTCCAGCATGATTTTTAAAACAGTCAGAATTAGTCTTTTCAAACGAAAGTGGGCTAAGAAAAAATTTTCAGCCAGAATTGTCTGCAAGAAATTTTCCTGGGGTAATTTTCAGCTAATAGGGAATTGTCTGGGGGAATTTTCCCAGGTGGGGGGGGGTATTTTATGTGGGAAGAACTTTACATGGAGAGATTTTCCGTGAGGGGAAGGAGTTTTTTGTCAAGGGGAAGCCAGATTCCCAGGCATTATTTTAATAACTATCAGAAATTAAATTAAAAAAAAACAAGTTTCTTCAACTGAAGAGCAACATCAAAACTTGAAACGAACAGAAATTATTACATATGTGAGGGGGGTTAACCCCTCCATAATACCTTGCTCTTTATGCTACTTAATGATATTGTTAACTAATCATTTTCTTTGATTTATGAAGTGGAAAAATAGCTCTAGAATTTACAATATTGACATTTTTCGAAACTATTTAATAGGCGTGCAATTATTTGAACAATTTATTTATTAATATCAACAATAACAGGATATCATCATTTGCTTTGTTTATTACAGTTTTACAGCAAAGAAAACAATTTCATGTATTTATGATTTCAGCTCTGAGAGACATTATTTTTGCTTGCTTTTTTGTGTTACCAATGATGCTTTTTTGTGCCTCTTACTGATATCAAACAGTTCGTGGTAACCAACTGTAAGTAAGGAGTGACGTGGCTCAATTGTAACCGAAACTCTACAAAAAAGGAATTACGCTACCAATAGATATATCAAAAGAATTGGTTTATTACGCTGATTTCAAACATATATGAAAATCACACCATAAGATACAGCATATTAGAGAACACTACTCTATAGGTTTCAAGCTCCAATCTTCAAAAATGTGGAATTTTGTATTTTTTTTTTTTTTTTTTTTTTAGAAGAAAGATCATAGGTGCGTTTTCTTTTCAGGGGTGATTGTATCAACCCAGTAGTCCTAGAATATTGGGAGAGGACTCATTTGAATAGAAATTAAAAATTATATTGTCCTTTTTAAGTAACCAAATAATTGGAGGGCAACTAGGCCCCCTTCCACGCCCCTTTTTCCCAAAAATCATCCGATCAAAATTTTGAGAAAGCCATTTTGTTCAGCATAGTTGTAAGGCCCAATAAATATGCTTTTGGAGATAACATGACCCACCATAGTCCCTAGGGAAGGGTCTTTAAGTTGTAAAATTTGCCCATTGTAAACGTATAGGATTTGTTTTGGGGAAGTATGCATACATTTTTTTTGGTCAGGTGGGAGGAGGACAAAATTCTGATGGGAAGATTTTCCGCGGAGAGGGATGTTTCCAGGGGGGGGCGAATCCTTCAGGTGAAATTTAAACTGGGGAATGTACCAGAATTCCTATTTGAAATTCTTTTTATACGTCTTGCTTTCTCTTTGCCTAATCAATTTTACACGTGAAGTTATTAAGGGTAATTGTCCGGGGTAAATTATCACCAGGATTTAATTGTCTAAAGGATGTTCCCGTGGGGAGGGGGATTTTTTCGTGGAATTGGAGCCAGATTTTTTGGCACTATTTAAAAAACGGTCAGAAATTAAACAAACAAGTTTTTTTCAACGGAAAGTAAGGAGCAGCATTAGAACTTAAGTCGAACAAAAAATTTACATACATGAGGGGGGTTGCCCTCTCCTCAAAACCTCGCTCTTTCTGCTAAACTTTGAACTTTGTCCAAATTCTTTAAGAACGACTCTGAAACACAAGAGTTGTTTAATTAGAATAATATGAAGTTTTTTTTAATAATAATAACTTGCTTTAGCGTGAACAGCGTGGTGTTGAGGAGGGGACACCCCCTTCATATGCAGAATAGTTTCTGTTTGTTGTAAGTTTTAATGATGCTCCTTACTTTCAGTTAAAAAAAACTTCTTTTTTTTGTTTAATAATGAATTGAATTGATAAATACAATGTACATTTTTTTACAAACATCATGCTATTCATAAAAGAGTTGATTCTTGGCCGAGTAAAAAAAAAAAAATCAACTGAAGGTAAGGAAGAACCTAAAAATTCAAAACACACAGAAATTGTCACGTATATGAGGGGGTTGCCCCCTCCTCAATAACTCACTCTTTACTCTAAAGTTTCACTTTTTTTTCCAACTATTTAAGAATGACTACTGAAACTCAAAGGTATTGTTGTAAAATTACTGCAATAAAATTGATACGATAAGAAAAAATTGAAATATAGGGAAAATAGGAAATATAGAGTAAAATTGCTGTTTTAGAGTTGCCCTGTAGCTAGAAGACCAGTTGATATTTTTTTTTGTCTGTTATTTTTTCAGCTTTTAATAAACATCTTTAACGATTTTCCTACGCTTAAAAGGGTAATACCCCTCCTCTATTTTGAAAACCAATAGGTAGAAATTTTCTTAACAAAAATAAATCCAAGTTTTATTGAAATACTATTTAGTTTAGGGCACATGAATTGGATTAACACTCTTTTTATTTATTTATAATAAATAAGCTTTGATTTGCCAAGGTCAAAGGCAGGGGCTAATTTGGGCCCAATTCCCTTACACTTCAAATTTTAGACACTCCCTAATCAAATCATCTAGCTTTTTTTTAGAATCGTTCTCTCCCTTCCCAGAAAAAAAAACACATTTATGACTATCAATTTTGTTTCTTTTATTATTTAACCTCAGCAAACACACTCATTCATCAGTAGCAAAATAACACCGAGTGGGTCCCCTTCCATTTTATTCCTCTTCGATCTCGGCGTGGGCGTTAAAATAAACAATAGTTTATTTTGTCCTGCGTTCATTGAAGTGACAATAGACGGCTGCATTTCTGCCATTGACATTTGTTTTACCATGGATTTTTTTTTTTCTTACCACCTAATGTGTCCGTTGCAATACTATCCCATACACCTCTAAAAAAGCCAAGTAAAATAAATGATTTGTAGAAAACACCAACCATGTCTTGGGGCTAAAAGGCAGTCTGACTCAACAAAGAGTACCAGAACATCAAAGTGTATTAAACTAGAAGTTGTTTAAAGTTTTAAATATTGGAATATTACCTAAAATAAAATTGTGTGCAGTTAGAGATAATCTACAGTCTTTAACCACACACATAATTTTATTTCAGTTAATATTCTGACATTTAGACATTTCATGCTGAAGAGAAGGAAATTGGCACCAGAAAAAGCTACATATGTTCTAAGCTTAAGACTGGGTAACATTGCCTCAGACACACGGGCCAAATGATATTACTTTCTGAAACCTTAATTAGTGGAAAAATTACTTAAACTGTTCATTAAGAGAGAACCATTTTACCGTGTTAACTACAAGACGCCATAAAATATATAAACTACTGGTAAAATAGGTAAACTACCGATTTTACAGGGTCCGTAAAATTCCAATAAAAATAACCAATTTTACCGTTTACAACACTACACAAGGGTCATTTAATTAGAATAATATACTTTTTTAAAATAAAAAAAAAACTTCAGCATAAAGAGCAAGGTATCTCTCCCCTCTCTCTCTCCTCCTTCCTCCCCTCTCTCTCTCTCTCCGTGAGGAGGGGGCAACTCCCTCATATGTGTAACAGGTTCTGTTTGTTTTAAATTGTAATGTTCCTCCTTACATTTCTCTCTTTAATGTCCCTCTTAGTTGAAAAAAACTGTCTTTTATTTAGTTTTTGATTGTTCTTAAATAATGCCAGAAAATCCGGCTCCCCTTTCATGCAAAATTCCCTTCTCCCATGGAAAGATCCTCCCACATACCCCCCCCCCCAAAAAAAAAAAAATTCTGTATACTTTCCAATAGCCAATCCTATGTGTAAGCTATGGGTAAAGTTCATACTTTGCAGCCCTTCCCCTGGAGACTCTGGGGGGGGGGTCAAATCATCCTCAAAGACATAGTTATTACATCTTTCAACTAGACCCCGGCGCCGCGCTGGCGGATCGACCAAACGCCGCCAACGAGAGGCCCGGTTGACCACCACCAAAGTGTCGCAACGCCCCCAGCAAGCCACCGCGGCAGAGGCGGCGGCATTCGGCTGACTTTGAATTAATTTGCGGCAATTCTTTATTGCATCAACCGCAAAGTCGGAGCTTTTCTTTCTTGTGTGGTTTAGTATTTCGAGTTTCCTGATTAGAAATCAAGCAGGGCTTGCACTAACCCCGAATTTTCGGGTATTGCCTCGAAAATTTATGCGTCATCTCGAAAAAAAATTTGGTTCCCCAAATCCCCGAAAATCACCCAATCATGGTGCCACCCCTAGCGATTTATCACCAGTGACTTTCCCTGCCAAATATTACTTTCCCTACCATAATTCTTCACTACTCTCTTGTTCGTTAATTTTCGTCTCCTTTGTTACTTTGCATAAAAACCAGACAGATGGAATTGCAATATACACAGTTCTTCATATGTTGACAAAAAGTATTGTCTTTATGAAACGAGATTTAATCATTCGAATGCAGTTTCCCAATTGCTATTTCTTATATCATTTGTAGTCAAGAACTTTATGTTTAAGTTGAATAGAACGCATTCACTACTATACAGCTTCAGTTGGATTTTGAAATTGATAGTCAACAGATTGTTTCTACAGCTGAATCACAAATTTGCAGAATTTTGTTTTCTTTTGCTGTTTTTAGATAAGATTTTCTTAATGTTTAATACACAATTGTTGAATGCCTGATAGATTAAAGAAAGTACAATCTTCTTTCTGAAAAATTCCCCCCCCCCCCCAAAAAAAAACAACCCTTCTATTGAGACAAAATTTAGCTATAGACTAAGCTATGTACAGGGTTGGAATTAAAGACTGAAACGGAAGTTTTCTCCAAAATATGATTCATAAAAAATTGTAAATTATTGCCTATAGGGAGGGGTGATAGGGGGCTATTATTTTTAAATGATAATACCTCATTTTTTTATTATTGCAAGCAGGGATGCCAAAAAGACAATTGTTTTTTTCATTTACAGTGGAGACGGAAGAAAAATGATATCAAACTCCGTGGGAAACCACTGAAATATTTTGATAGACCCAGGGTCCCCCATTGGGACTTGTTCATTGTCTTGGGTATTTTGCAATTTCTCATAGGCTAATGGCCTAATTTGGCTTTGTTTGTGCTCCCTTTTAATTAGATTTTTTGGATCTTATTGAATGCTGTGGCGAATCTATGACTCAGTTTTCCCAATAACTTGAGGTATATCTGAATAATTTTGAAATTCTTTGTTGTTGTCATTGTACCCTTTTGCTCATACCCTCATTTTTTTTCAAGGAACACTAAGCTATTTAACGTTATTTTGCGTGTTTGTTTGAACCATATAGTGACCTAATTAATTATTAAGTAAATTATTTTTAAATGTAAAGCTGAGATGGTATCCTATCAAGGTGGTATCCAGAGGGGGGGGGGAAGGTATTACATTTAAATGATATCTCGATTTTTTTTTTTTTATTGAAAGCAGGGATGCCAAAAAGTTGATTTTTTTTAATTTAAAGCAGAGACGGTATCCTATCATGGTGGTATCCAGAAGGGGGGGGGGGATAGGGAGTTATTATATTTAAGTGATAGTACCTTGAATTTTTTTTTATTGAAAGCAGGGATGCCAAAAAGTTATTTTTTAATTCAAAGTAGAAACGGTATTCTATCAAGGTAGTATCCAGAGGGGGGTTAGGGAAGTATTATATTTAAATGATAGTATCTCAAATTTCTTATTTTTTAAAGCAGGGATGCCAAAAAGTTAATTATTTTTTTAATTTAAAGCAGAGACGGTATCCTATCAAGGTGGTATCCAGAGAGAGGGGGGGGGGGGTATGGGGAGTATTATATTAAATGATAATATCTTGAAATTTTTTTTTATTGAAAGCAGGGATGCCAAAAAATCAATTATATTTTTAATTTAAAGCAGAGACGGATCTCATAGAACATTATATGGCTGCTTTAAAAAAAGTACAAAAGGGAGTGTGAAGGGAGGTGAGAGACTTTAACAAGAATATGACAGTTTGCTTGCTACCAGTAGGTACTAGGTGGAGTATCCTATAAAAGTGTACTGTCAATGAGTAGAGAAAGTAAATTTGTAAATTTAAGCTGTGATTCAAGAAAGACTGATGAAAACATTAATGTTTGCAGTCAACATTGATCGCGCGAGCGTCGCGCCGCCACTGCTGTTTTTGGCCCTGCCGCCGCTGGTCTTCCCTCATCGGCGCGGCTCTGGTGTCTACTTTCAACTATCTGAACAAAATGACTATCTCAAAATTTTGATTGGGCAACTTTGGGGAAAAGAGGCATGGGAAGGGACTAGCTGCCCTCCACTATTGTTGGTCACTTAAAAAAGGGCAAAAGAACTTTTGATTTCCATCCAAATGAGCCATCTCCCAATCTTCTAAGATCACTGGTTTCATACAATCACCCCTGGAAAAAGTAAACAAATAAAACATGCATCTGTGATATTTCTTCTAGCAAAAAATACAAAATTCTACATTTTTTTATATAGCAGCTTCAAACTTCTACAATAGAGTGTCTGATATGTTGAACCTGCTGGTGTGATTTTCATTAAGATCACTTAATGTTTTGAGCGTGTTTCCCTTTTTCAAAATTGGACAATCTTTTTCATGCTCATAACTTTTGATGGGTAACATTAAACTTGATGAAGTATATATATTTTGAGCAAGCATCAAAATTGATTCTTTTGATGTATCTATTGTTATCAGGACTCTGTTTCTTCAAGTTTCAGTTAATATTGAGCTACATCACTCCTTAGTTATAGTTCGTTATCACAAACTGTTTGATAAACTTGTCCTTTGCCCTACATTTATATAAATTACCTAATCAATTTACTTTAATAATGAGCAGAGCTCCAGCATTTTTAATGGGAGGGCAAGAGGGGGTCCACATTCAGGGAGTCGGGAGCATGGGATATTTTTCAGGGGAAAAGAGTGTAATGTTTTTTTCAAGATGCCTGAACTTATGTAGGGAATTATTTTACAATGGATGCTGAACACCCAATGGAAAAAAAAAGTAAAGGTGGTATGTGCCTGCCCTAAGTCTTCAACAAACACATTTTAAGTGAAGAAAATCTACTATATAACAAAGACACTACTTGGATAATTTCAAAACCTTAAATAATACATAAGAAACAACAGAACGAGGTCAAACAAACATAAAATTAAGAACTGGGGCTCAGCTTTTTACAAAAATTATCAGCAATGAGTTTGCTGCAAATGACAGTAGTGTAGTGTAAAGAAGCTTTTGGGTGGGTGATGGTGAATTTCATATAAAATTGGCTTTTTGCCAGCTTCACTGATAATATTAAACTGCTATCCCCCTCCAATTCCCTTGACTCCCACGTCCAGCAGAGGAGAATAAATTTGGCAGTTGAACTACACACTATTCCAACAGCCATGTACATTGCATCATTGAGTTGCAGGTGGTTTGGCAAATGGCATTGTAGCTAACCAAACACAACACCCTTTGAATCACCATTGCTGAAACCTTATACAGGAAAATTACAAACTCGTGTTGAATGAGAAGGAAAATTGCTTTTTTTGCATGGCCAGTGCTGATTTTGTCCTCTTTTTTTTTTCTTTGTCCCTGTTGGGGTACTGGAACATCATAGAAGTTTGAGAGCTCATTTAAAAGTTAATTCTTATAATTTATCATTTTTATCAGTTTGACTTGATAAAGCTGTCAAAAAGCGCCATATGGTACTCTAACAGTGCAATTTGTGTGAAAGTTCCATTTGGCCCTCAAAAGTGGCCTTTTGTTTGTTGTTTTTTTTTCCATTTTTTAAAAAATGAAAATAACAAAAAAAAAACATCTAGTCCAATTAAAAAAACTCAAAAGATAAATTTCCCCAGGAAAATAACCCTGACCCCTGCAGAAACTTGAAAATTACCTCCCCCTTTGTATCCTTGTTAAAAAAAAAGAAAAACTAAATTTAGAAAGCTTACACAAAAGTTTTTCTTGCATGAGTCAGGCTATGGGGGTGGGGGGAGGTAAACTTAATATTGTTTTTATGTCTTAAATTCTCTTTGCCAACCAAAGCATGGTCTGTGTCCCAATTATCTCAGAAACAACTACTGAAACACAGGGGCCAATTTATTAGAATTAATTAAAAACACTTTTTCCACAAAACAAGTTTTTTTGAAGAAAAGTAAAGAGCACCATTAAACCAAAAATGAGCATAAATAAAATCAAATAATCTACCAAGCATGAAACTACCACAAATCAGCATCGATAAATAAATGAAACCCAAAATGAACAGAAATTACAATAAATAGCTGAGTCAAACTCAAAACGAGCAAAAATTAACATGAGTTGGGCTCAAAACCCCCTATGCCTTCCCAAGGCCAGAACATAACTTGAACTTTACTGAAAAAAATATAAATGTTTTTTTTTTTTACTTTTATAACTTTAAAAAATCAAATAGTATTAACCTTTTAATTACTAGATATCAGTATATGTATATTAAACTGACAATGCACATTCATTTGTATTTTTTTCAGTAAAGTGCAAATGATGTTCTGACCTAATTTCCTAACTGACCAAATTTCCAGAAATTTCTACTATGTTGAACAAAATGACAATCTGAAAATTTCGATTGGATGTGTTTGGGGGAATGGTGGCGTGAGAGGGGGGTTAGTTACCCTCCAATCGCTTTTGACTATTAAAAACCGCACTAGCCCTCTCAATTTCCAATTGAATGAGCCCCTTTTGAAGTTTTTACAATAATACTATCTATAAAAACCTTATATACCCCCCCAGGGCATAAATTACAACCTTTGCCCTGGGGAATCTGGGGGGTTTGTCATCCCCAAATACATAATTTCTAGAACTTTCAACTACTTTGAACAAAAATGACTATCTCTAAACTTTGATTGAATATGTTTGGGGAAATGGTGGGTGTGAGAGGGAGGTTAATTACTCTCCACTCACTTTCGACTATTAAAAAGGCCACTAGCCCTTTCAATTTCCAATCAAATGAACCCTTTTTGAAGTTTCTACAACAACTTTCTATATAGACCTTATATGCACCCAGGGCATAGCTTACAACCCTTGCACTAAGTGCTCTGAGGGGGTTATCATCCTAAAAGACCTAATTTCCAGAACTTTCAACTACATTGAACAAAATGGACATCTCAAAATTTTGATTGGAAGTGTTTGGGGAAATGGTGGGTGTGAAAGGGGGGTTAGTTGCCCTTCAATTACTTTCAACTATTAAAAAGGGCACCTGCCCTTTCAATTTCTAATTGAAAGAGCCCTTTTTTAAATTTCTACAACATTGCTTTCTATAAAAACCTTATATGCCCCCAGGGCATAACTTACAACCCTTGTCCTGAGGGTTGTGGGGGGGAGGGGTTCTCATCATTAAAGACCTAATTTCCAAAACTTTCAACTATGTTGAATAAAATGGCTAGCTAAAAAATTTTGATTGGACATGTTTGGGAAAAAGGTGGGTGTGAGAGGGGGTTAGTTGTCCTCAAATCACTTTCGACTATTAAAAAGGGCATTAACCCTTTGAATTTCCAATCAAATGAGCCCTTTTTCAAATTTTCTACAACAAAGATTTCAATAAAGACCTTAAATGCCTCAAGGGCATAACTTATAACCCTTGCTCTGAAGACTGTGGGGGGGGGGATTGTCCCTGCTCAAAGGTATAATTTCTTTAACCTTCAACTGCGTCAGCTGTGGGGAAGTGTCCTCCTCAAAGACATAATTTCTATCTGGAAATCAACTATGCTGAACAAAATGGCTATCTCAAAATTTTGATTGGATGTGTTTGGGGAAATGGTGCGTGTGGAAGGGGTGTTAGTTGCCTTCCAATCACTTTTGACTATTAAAAAGTGCACAAGCCACTCCAATTTCCAATCAAATGAGACCTTTTCGAAGTTTCTATGACATCTCCTTTGATACAAAGCCCACTGGCCTAAAGAAAAAAAAAAAATTAATACATTGTGCCAACATTGTTTGTTACTTAGGCAGCACAATTTCACTGCCTATGATAGGAAGTTTTTTTTTTAAAAGTGCTTGATACTTTTTTTTGTGAAGAGTAAGATATTGAGGAGGGGGCAAAACCCTTCATACATTAAATAGCTTCTGTTCATTTTTTGAGCTTTAATGTTGTTCCTTATTTTCAGTTGAAAAAAACTGAAAGTAATTCAAACCTGTCATGTATGTAATCTTTGGAGTCCTAGAAAAAAGTAAAAGATAATGACAGTAGTGAGGCAAAATTTCCCAGGATATAATTTAGGCCCTGAATTCATTCCAAAGATGTATTTGCCTAAATCAGCTACTTTCCAAGCTAGGAAGATGTCCATCAACTACAAATTTACCAGAAAACTTGCATGAATTCAAATTTTAAAAAAAAACAAGATTTTCTGCCTTGTAGTCAACCAATTGTAAAAGACCTAGTCCCAACTATCAGCACCAACTTGAGTAATAATCCATCAGGGATTGCAAAAGTTCAGTACTGTAATTGGTAAAATAAATAAAGGTATTGATGCAGCATTCCTACTCTCCATAAAAAAAACATTATAACATTCTGAAAACTAGGCCAGCTTCAAACATTCTAAAATACTTAAGAATATTATTCCTTCAGAAGTGTCAATATACTTTACCCCCTCCCCCCTTAAAGACCAAATATATAGGCCTATTTCAAATTATATGTAGGCCTATGCAGTGAGTTTTCTATAGATGACTCATTTCTTCAAATGTGTTTAACAGTAACAAAATAGTAAATTCAGCACATAGAGAATTGTTTTGTTATAGTCCATATATAGCACTACCAAAACAAGGAATGGTAAAAACACACCAAAGTCACAATTTGGGCATATCACAATTATGATATGACCTGGCCCAGCCCTTATAATAAAAACCATACCATTAGATTCCTTATTTCATGCTCTTTTTATCAACATACTAGTCATTAGTCAGACAATACATCCCCCCCCCCTATGGACCCATATATAACCCTATAAATATAGCTGATTATTTCTACTATTTGTTCTATAGTAAACAAGTTATTATGAATGTGTTGAATATCAGACAAAAAAAAAAAAAAAAAAAAAAAAAAAAAAAAAAAAAAAAAAAAAAAAAAAAAAAAAAAAAAAAAAAAATTAGATCAGTATAAAATGTGAATAATAATGGAAGGAAACATGATTGCCTTAACTTAAATCAGGCTTCCAGTAAGGACAAGAACTACAGATGTCAGTCAATGATGATGAAGACTGCTTGTCAGGAGCATCCTATACTATGAGCCAAAGCTTCCTGCACCAATCCCTGTCAACTTCAGACTTGAAGGATTCACCAGTAGAAGATATAACAACATTCTAGCCAAAAGATTTCCATAGGCTGGCTATGCAATGGGAGAAAGTTTTTCTTGCAGCCTGGTATTAGTGTACTTTGGTAGAGCTTCAGAGGGTTGCTTTTAATCCAGTCTATCTGAAATAGGTTTGGGATGATATTCTGGTCACAGAATAAACTGAATACTAATAATACATCCCCTTGCCAATGTCTATTTGATATAGATGGTAGTCTATTTTGATGTTTTGGAGTTGGGTAGAATATGAGAGAAGTTGAAAAACCTTTATAAATTTAGTTGATGAGGTAAATTTTAAAAAATAGCAGTTCAAGATTTCCTCTTTTTTTTGTTTCAGCAGGAATCTTTTTTGGAAAGCCACTTCTCTAATTAATTGCCAAATGGAATCCAGTGGAGTTTCTACCTTGTCCTATAGTTGTTAAGGAATTTTGTATAGGCTATATTCACTGTATATTGGCCAACTGGCACTCCTTAAACAATTATGTTAGAGTTGTGTATGATTGAACAAAAATTAGTTAACTGACAAGTCTAGTTATTTTGCTTTTAGCATTTTATTTGCCAGAGAGTGAACTGAGGAAGTTCACCAGGCTTTTGCAATTATAATAGAAAGTTTGGCAGGACATTCAAAGTTACTATAACATGAGCTCTACAAGAAATTGGGAACAGATCACTCAGGGAAATGAAGCCTGAAACAGTCAAAACAATGAAGTAGGGTGAAATCATTAAGACTAATGCCAGAATCACATACATGGGATGACCCCTCACAAAAAAGGAAAAGACCAAGATTTGTTCTTCTAAAAAAGTTTTATAGATAAATTGAGCAGTTCACATAAATGACCTACAATTAAAGTGAACTTACCACTTGATGCCTTTTTTAATTATCTATAATATCTAATTACACCTTTTTAATTAATATAATTTTTGGTCACAATCAACTCTATCCTAACTTTACCCAAATATATACCCCATATCAAATATTTCTATACACTTATTGATTCTTGATCTTCTCATGTCAATTCAATTTACAGGTAAACCAGTTTTAACAAGAGTGGTGCTAACAGAGGTATATAGGCTGTTAGTCCTATTTAAAATAAGAGAAAAGGTATCACCTTTGAGCATCTATAAAGAGCTTAAAATTGATTTTGCAACAGAAACAATGATTATAGGCCTATTCAGAGAAACCATAAAAAAGGTATCAAGTATTTTCACTTTATTTGTAGCTCATTTGTGTGAACTGCTCAATATTTACTGTTTTATATTTCAGCTGTTAAATATCACCTGCATAAAATGACAGCAAAACACTCATTAATTGTACATGATGCAAAATTTGCCAGACTGTTAAAGTTAAGAAGATCTTGAAGACAATCCATGTTGAAGTAGCTTTTCAATTTATGCTCTAATAAAAAATGGTAGGTCTCTAGATTGTTAAGTATTTCAGAACCTAATATAGAGGCTTAAGACCCAAAACTAGCTTAACATAGCCTATAGTCTAGAGTATGTACAAAATGCATAGCATTAAATATAGGCCATTGAAAAAAGTGAATATAAACACAATCTATGAGCAAATAATATAACCCCAGGCAAGGCTGTACCCAGTATTTTTTTTCAGAGGGGGTTTTAGTCAAAGATTTTTTTTTTTGGGGGGGGGGGGTAACACAAAAAAAAATCAAAAAACAGTCTTTTTTTTCTTTTTCCCTTCTTTTCCAACTTAAAAGAAAAAATTACAATTTTTGCCAAGCTCTCATTGCAATGTGTTAATCTTTTGAAATTGCTGCTATAAAACTGTTTATTATAGATAGCATTCATCCTAGTGGATGAAGAATTGACCAGGATTCCAAAAATATACAAACCTAACCTAACTGAACCAAACCCAACAATATTTTGTTGATATTTATAGCAATATTTTGTATTTTTGCTGCAGCTTTATCTGCATCCTGGTGGATTATTTATCCACAGGTGGATTATTCATCCATTGGGATGAATGCTATCTATAAGAACAATTTATAGCAGCAATTTCAAGATTTAGGCATTGCATTGAGAGCCTGGAAAAAAGGATAATATCTACCAAATCACATTACTGACTTACTCATAAAGTGAATATACCACTTGATGCCTTTTTTTATGCTGATTACGAATATAATAATCATTTCTATTGGAAATGAATTTCAGCCCCCCCCCCTAAATATGCCAATTCAGGGTATATATTTCTACATTAGGGGGGTGGGGGCAAATTTTGTTTCTGATGTAAATGGGAGGTAAGTTTAAACTTTACCCCCACCCCCTAATGTAGAAATATATACCCTGAATTGGCATATAGGCTATAGGGGGGGGGGGGGTGGGGCTGAAATTCATTTCCAACAGAAATGATTATTATATTTGTAATCAGCATAAAAAAAAGCATTGAGTGGTATATTCACTTTATACATAAGTCAATAATATGATTTGGTAGATATTTACCAAAAGAGAAAAGACTTGATGATAAAGGTTCTCCCCTTAGATAATAAGCAAGCTAGGGTCATTATACATATTTTAAAGTAAGAATTGTTTTCTTAACATGTCTCCTTATCAGGGGCCACAATTCTAAATTAATACTGTTTTTACAAGTCAAAAAAACATTTCGGGTGGGGCTGAAACCTCCCGTCTCTGGGTACAGCCTTGACCCCAGGATATGTACAAAGAGTTGGTCATTTGGTTGTAGCATAAGTATATTATAATGATTTCAAGTAAAATATAGTAGTAATTCCTCCCACTACTTGGTAATTCAGAAAAAAAAACGCACACAAAAGCAAACTTAGGTAAAATAAGAAAAATATTGATATAGGATATACTGCCAATTTCCCATTCAGCAAGGTGGAATTTTAAAATTCCTTGCATATAGCCACGGTTGCCAGGTTTTAGCATGACGTACAGTCCAAACAGGCGCAATTACTAGCCCAAAGTAGTTCGAAAATAGCGAACACTATATAGCTCTATTTGGCAGATTCTGCAAATTTGCCATCTTGCAGAAAAAGCAACGCCGAAGGTTACAGTATCTGCAAACTGACAATACGGAGCCAGAAAAGAACTATCCATTGAAATAAAATTTGTAGATTGGTGGTGCAGATTTGCAGAATCTGCTAAATGGAGACTGTCTTTTATGCCCTATTATAGCGCTGTTATGGTTAAAACAAGGAAGAAATACAATCGTCATATCAGATAACCTACACATTAGTATAGGTCAAAAGCAAAAAAGAGCTCTGTGAACGAATAAAAATAACAAACCCTCCACGTATGCCGTCCTAAAATTGACAAGTGCTTCATTGAAAACAAAAAATGTATAAAACCAAAAAGGCGAATTGTTCTTTACACACTCGGTTTATTGCATACATACCATGATCTTACTGAACAAGAGTGTAAGGTAAGCTTAAAAGAATACCTAGTAACAAACAGAAAATTCACATCTGTACTGTTTTGTTCCAAGCTTTTAGCATATCACTGGCGAGTTTACCAGATAAATATGCTCCAGAGGCTCAGGGGCGATAATTGACAATAGGTACTGCCGACTAAGTGGCTTTTTTTCTAGCAGTGAGAGAACAACCTTTATTACACTTGTTTGCTTTCAGTAAAGCGCTAGTCAATTTATGACGGCACAAGTAGAGGGGTGATAACTTTGTTCGTTTTAAAGTTTCAACTTCGTTCTATCCGCCCATTTTATCCGTGGAGCGTACATAATTAATTATTATGCATTATTAGGCATTCAATCTTTATTCGTTATTTTTAAAACCTAGAATAAAAGAAAATCAGACTGAAACCACAATTACAGAAAGTTTTATTGTTAATCAGGGTTAAAACTTAGGAAATACCTCATCCAATTCCTCAAAAACCCCGCTTCTTTGATGTCACTTGATTCACTGTTTTCCTCAAGCTTGTACATTGAATTATTGAACCTCTAAGACGTCAATTTAGATGGAATAAAGGTTTGACAGCAGATTCCGTCCCCAGATTCCGTCCCCAGAAAAACATCCTCTAAACACTAAAATGGACGAGAGCAACTGTAAACCTCTTTTGTTTATAGCTTTTGTTTGGAATTTTAAAATTCCTTGCATATAGCCACGGTTGCCAGGTTTTAGCATAACGTACAGTCCAAACAGGCGCAATTACTAGCCCAAAGTACTTCGAAAATAGCGAACACTATTATAGCTCTATTTGGCAGATTCTGCAAATTTGCCATCTTGCAGAAAAAGCAACGCCGAAGGTTACAGTATCTGCAAACTGACAATACGGAGCCAGAAAAGAACTATCCATTGAAATAAAATTTGTAGATTGGTGGTGCAGATTTGCAGAATCTGCTAAATGGAGACTGTCTTTTATGCCCTATTATAGCGCTGTTATGGTTAAAACAAGGAAGAAATACAATCGTCATATCAGATAACCTACACATTAGTATAGGTCAAAAGCAAAAAAGAGCTCTGTGAACGAATAAAAATAACAAACCCTCCACGTATGCCGTCCTAAAATTGACAAGTGCTTCATTGAAAACAAAAAATGTATAAAACCAAAAAGGCGAATTGTTCTTTACACACTCGGTTTATTGCATACATACCATGATCTTATTGAACAAGAGTGTAAGGTAAGCTTAAAAGAATACCTAGTAACAAACAGAAAATTCACATCTGTACTGTTTTGTTCCAAGCTTTTAGCATATCACTGGCGAGTTTACCAGATAAATATGCTCCAGAGGCTCAGGGGCGATAATTGACAATAGGTACTGCCGACTAAGTGGCTTTTTTTCTAGCAGTGAGAGAACAACCTTTATTACACTTGTTTGCTTTCAGTAAAGCGCTAGTCAATTTATGACGGCACAAGTAGAGGGTGATAACTTTGTTCGTTTTAAAGTTTCAACTTCGTTCTATCCGCCCATTTTATCCGTGGAGCGTACATAATTAATTATTATGCATTATTAGGCATTCAATCTTTATTCGTTATTTTTAAAACCTAGAATAAAAGAAAATCAGACTGAAACCACAATTACAGAAAGTTTTATTGTTAATCAGGGTTAAAACTTAGGAAATACCTCATCCAATTCCTCAAAACCCCGCTTCTTTGATGTCACTTGATTCACTGTTTTCCTCAAGCTTGTACATTGAATTATTGAACCTCTAAGACGTCAATTTAGATGGAATAAAGGTTTGACAGCAGATTCCGTCCCCAGATTCCGTCCCCAGAAAAACATCCTCTAAACACTAAAATGGACGAGAGCAACTGTAAACCTCTTTTGTTTATAGCTTTTGTTTGGAATTTTAAAATTCCTTGCATATAGCCACGGTTGCCAGGTTTTAGCATAACGTACAGTCCAAACAGGCGCAATTACTAGCCCAAAGTACTTCGAAAATAGCGAACACTATTATAGCTCTATTTGGCAGATTCTGCAAATTTGCCATCTTGCAGAAAAAGCAACGCCGAAGGTTACAGTATCTGCAAACTGACAATACGGAGCCAGAAAAGAACTATCCATTGAAATAAAATTTGTAGATTGGTGGTGCAGATTTGCAGAATCTGCTAAATGGAGACTGTCTTTTATGCCCTATTATAGCGCTGTTATGGTTAAAACAAGGAAGAAATACAATCGTCATATCAGATAACCTACACATTAGTATAGGTCAAAAGCAAAAAAGAGCTCTGTGAACGAATAAAAATAACAAACCCTCCACGTATGCCGTCCTAAAATTGACAAGTGCTTCATTGAAAACAAAAAATGTATAAAACCAAAAAGGCGAATTGTTCTTTACACACTCGGTTTATTGCATACATACCATGATCTTATTGAACAAGAGTGTAAGGTAAGCTTAAAAGAATACCTAGTAACAAACAGAAAATTCACATCTGTACTGTTTTGTTCCAAGCTTTTAGCATATCACTGGCGAGTTTACCAGATAAATATGCTCCAGAGGCTCAGGGGCGATAATTGACAATAGGTACTGCCGACTAAGTGGCTTTTTTTCTAGCAGTGAGAGAACAACCTTTATTACACTTGTTTGCTTTCAGTAAAGCGCTAGTCAATTTATGACGGCACAAGTAGAGGGGTGATAACTTTGTTCGTTTTAAAGTTTCAACTTCGTTCTATCCGCCCATTTTATCCGTGGAGCGTACATAATTAATTATTATGCATTATTAGGCATTCAATCTTTATTCGTTATTTTTAAAACCTAGAATAAAAGAAAATCAGACTGAAACCACAATTACAGAAAGTTTTATTGTTAATCAGGGTTAAAACTTAGGAAATACCTCATCCAATTCCTCAAAAACCCCGCTTCTTTGATGTCACTTGATTCACTGTTTTCCTCAAGCTTGTACATTGAATTATTGAACCTCTAAGACGTCAATTTAGATGGAATAAAGGTTTGACAGCAGATTCCGTCCCCAGATTCCGTCCCCAGAAAAACATCCTCTAAACACTAAAATGGACGAGAGCAACTGTAAACCTCTTTTGTTTATAGCTTTTGTTTTTACACAATTCATGGCATTGAACACACGCTCCACGAAAGCGTTTGAAACTGGAGGAGCAAGGAGGTCAAGAACAGCAAAAGCAATCTCTCTGAATGAAAACTCACCGGCTGCATTTGTGTTGTGGTATGCAGTGACTCAGAGTTGTTCAGTTGACATGGAAGGGTCTTCATCTGAAACCGTGAACCAATTTACTGACAGAAGCCTTCGCCATTGATCTTCAATTGTTTCCATTTTTTAAAATTCTGATTCAGGTTACCGACCAAAAGAAAGATAGGTAGTTGGTCGAAGTTACATCTACTTTGGCTAAGACAGTTTTCTGGGAAGAGGAGATACATCGATGAAAGCAAAGTAAAATGGGAGGAAACCCTTTTTTAACCTCCTCACAAAGTTTCTTAACAAAATCATAGCACCGTCTTCTAAGTTCTTCCTTCTGTTCTTTACCAACTTGGGAGTTGTTAAGAATTCGACGCAAATTTGTCCCAAGATCGGTATCCAAGATCAGTCACTCAGTTTTCAATTGAATGAACCCCCCTTAAGTTTATATGACGACTCCTTCCGTATAAAGTGCCTCTGAGGAAAAAAATTGAATACAAAAAATAAATAATAAAACATTGGAGCCGTATGGTCTTTATTATTAGCAACGCTATAACGTTGCCTCTGATATCAGTATTCTGATATCGAGTATTCTTTGAGAAAATATTTTCCTTTGAATCGATAACTCTGGGAAATCATCATTTAGATTCAGTCATTTTTCCAAAATCACAAGGTTCCGCATGATTTTTTGTTTCATAAATCCATCCATTTTTAACCCTAACACTCTCACAGTTGACTACAGACTAACTAACAAATCCAAAGATCCTTTCTAGTTTAAGGGTCCCAAAGAGAGAGGGCTGGTAACCTGCTAAAAATATCTAACAACGGAAAAAACATTCTCGATTTAGAAACATTTTATTTCATAATGACAATAACATATCACCCTTTTCCACATACTGATTCAAGTTATTATCCTCAATATATTTCACTATTGCATTTAAAACAGCTTGAATTCTATGTATATGCATTATATTAACTTTTGCTGCAAAACATTTGCTGCTCCTCCAATTTGAATTTATTCAATGATATCACATATCTCGCAAACATCTCATCCGATTCAATGTTTAGTCAACATCCCCTTGTAATTTCTATAGCTATGTTTGGTACTCTTGTCTTTGAATCACTGCTGCTGCTGCCAACTCCTACAATCAACTTTTCAAATGCAAATGTTGTATCTGTTGTCCTTGTTACAGCCACACTACTGAAATTTTTGAAAAATAGCCTGAAACCCCCTAAAAAATAGCGTTGAATCGAAACAAAAGTACACTATTTGAATCGCCGTGGGCAAAAACCCTATACAGGAAGTCCCCTGGCTTGAACAAGCAGGACAATTACTTTTTTGTATGGGTAGTATGTATCTGTCCTCTTTTTTTCACTGCTAGCAGGGCACTAGATCATCATAGAGGTCTAAGGGCTCATTTCAAAGGAGATAGCTATATAGTCCGGGCTCCAGATTTTGAAAATGTGAAACATACCACGACAGAATGGGGCAGGTACGAAAATTAGCCCCCTCCCCCTAAATTGACCATGCTGATTTGAAAAATACCAACGGCACTTGCTTCCAAGGGGTGGAACACTCCGAAACTTGACATTTTATTTTATTTTGGTATGTCATGCAAGAAAATGCATCTTCCACAAAGGTTGAGGTGCAGCTTTCCGCTCAAATACGACATAGAAATGCCTAGAGGCCATAGAAAGTCTTCAGTTCAAACTAACACGATTAGTTAGAAGAAAATGGCAGCAATGAAGCAGGTAAAGAAACTAAACAAAGTCAGAATTAACACTATTTATTTAATACTCACACTCCCAAATTCATTACGGTTTTTTTTCCTTGTGTCCCTCCATTTCAAGTCACGCACAATGATTCCTTGTCTGAATCAGTTTCGGCCTCGCAGTATTTCCCACAACAAAAGCACAAAATATCGCAACCTCTGTCTGCACACGGACATTTTGGTCCACAAGATTTACGCTTGCAATATGGCGAAGTTTTCACAATACCGGATGGCCAAGCAGGAAGGGTTGATTTAATGGGTACTATGCACCGGTCCTTCATCTCCTATACAAATCAAGCGTAGAAAGGTACGAGGGGCGAGGCATAACGGCCTGCAGCATATTGGACCGCTGGTAAATGCACCTTTCCACATGTAAGGCAAAGGAGTCGTCGGTTGGAGGCAGGATCTTCAGCGTTTTCCAGCGAGGTAACAAGTGAACGAGGAGGTCATTCAAACACGAAAATTCCTCTGATTTCCTGTGTGAGGCTGTCAAAATCTCGCAAATATAGCTTCATAATATCTTCCTCAAGCTCAACTACTCGGTCGATTTGTTCCAAAATATGTTCAGTTAGAGCAGATATTCGAGGTAGCCACGGCAGAGCTGCTCTAAGGATCGTCGTCTTTCCTTTGGAGAAAATGAAGCTCACAGTATCGCAACAGGTGAAACAGTGCGAAAATGCAATTGAATTCGCTAGAGACAGTGGGAGTCTGTATGCAAGTTCAGTGATCGAAATGACTTTGTCCCGCAAGCGCAACAAAACATTAGGGGTGTGTACGGCTTTGCTTTTCAATCGTCTTAAAAGACTGAAACAAGATGGTCACAATGTCTGTGTCATTTGCTTCCACGATTACATCCGTGCACCGCGTCCTGGCACAGAAACCCATGAGAAGAGCGACACGGGTATCCACTTCTTCACGAATGCTGCTTAGTTCATTGGCAAATCTCTCAAAGTTTACAGTCTGGTTACCTGGAAGCAGCTGAACTACACCAGTTCTATCTGCAAATCCTCCTGATAGGTACACTGGAAAAGCAAGGACTTTGCGGTCAGTACCGGTCCAAAGGTCAAACATGCATTCTATCAGCTTTGCTTTACTTTGGATATCAAGCAGGATAGAGTCCCAGCTGTCGAGAACCATATTCGGTCGAATTGAAAAGGATTTTCCAGGCCCGTTTCCACGCCGTTCATGGCAACGACTATTGTCTTTCAAAGAAACGACTTCACAACTTTCAATGTCTTTAAATAGTCCACCATAACGGCCTGTTACAACACGTAGCTGAGTTGTTTCTTTGGTAAGTCCTTTTAGCAAAGTCTAGTAAAATTTCATCCCTCCTAAGAGGTTGGTCTCTTATAAAGGGCATAAAATCAACAACAACTCCCATACTTGCTGCTTCTTGGAAACTTGGTACTTCAGCTGGTCACTTTCCGATGCTAAGAGTCTTTCAGAAATTCTAGTAAAGCACACTTACTACCAGTTCTTAAGACAGTGCTTCCACTTTGCGTAACCTTAAAATGTGCCGGTGGATATGAAATAAGTTCACAACTTAATTATTTATGGAATATATCGGTGCCTAAGCCCTGGTCAGTATCAAAAGCAACCATAACCCGTTTGAACACATCTAATTCCGTGTTTGGGGCCAGGCTACAGGGTTGTGGGTGGGGCGGCTTAGACCCCAAATTCCAAGAAAGCTGAAAATTAAAACAAAATCAGGCTTTTCAAATTCTGGTAACTGGAAATTCCAGAATTGTCAGAAATTATATGAAATGATTATTGTATTCGATAAAGGATTAAACTATGTATCACAGGGTCCGTTTATTTCATATCTATCGCATTATGGCCTGACTGATGCAATCCATGCAGTGCATAGGAAAATCCTTTCTACTGAGACTCATGACCAAATTTGTGTCAGTTCTGATGCCTGGCAAGCAAGTGCCAAAAAACCAGCTATTAGTTTGCCAATCAAGAGAGCAAAAGCAAACTGACATGATATGGACCTTAAGCGTAGAGAACTCTAATATCAGTCTCAGAGGATTACCCTTTCACTCAAGACTCTTTGGTTAATAGAGAAATTACCCAATGAGACCAAGTGACGACACACAAAAAAGGCCTTGCTCTCAAATAACATCACGTTCTATGCAGTCTCCACTGAATTAACCAAAAACTATCGCCAGGAACTTCTTTCTCCACTTCTGCTGTCTTGATACTAAAACAACAGCAGTCAAGACAACACCAATCTTGGTTTTTTCGTCTAAAGGACACCGGAAAATGACGTCTGAAACCGGCTTCTGCTCGCTAGATAGCACTTTTCGGGAAATCTGAAGTTCAGGTCCCCTTGCTTTAAAGTGCCGTTTCTATTTTCGGTATCAGCGTTTTTTAGGCTATCTTTTGGTATATTTTTCATAATAACCCCATTCCGTCTTACCCCCTTCTTGAAACAAGCGAGATAGCCAAGCGTGGCGCCCTGACTAATAAATATGTGCTTTTTTAAGTAATAAGACATAATATTAAAAACGAAATCTATTTTTCGACAAAAAACTAATTCCTCCAATATAAGACGATGCTATATTGGGTATGATTTCATACTAATGACTGTGCTGCCTGATTCCCTTGTTCGTTCTTTACTATATCAATCTAAGAAAAACCCCAAGGCTTTTTCGTGTTTGTATTCTGTGACGTAATTGCAAAAAGACACAGCTACAAAAACTAAATTTAAAGACATTATATGTATTGTGGTTGCCAAGATGGCTTATCTGCAATATCTCAAAAACAGTTATAACTGGCTCATTTACCACTAAGAAGTCAGTCCAGAAACGCCCTTAAGCTCCAAAATCTAGAGCTCCTGTCAGGCAGGCTAATAATCCTGAGGTTTGCTGAAATGCTACTGCCTAACCCTGCTCATTCTGACATTTTACCCCCAGAAGGCAAGACCAAGAGCCTATAAAGCCAGAAACAAAAACTTGTGCCAGTGACTGCTTCAACAAATCAATAGTCTCCTAGAACTCTTTCGTGTCCTTTTTAACTTCATTGTAAAATAGTGCATAAAAATATGCTTTGCAGCATTCCCCGGCAATTGGACGCTCTTTGACAAAAATAATTGTTTTGCTGCATAAAATAGCAACAAATGCCTGCTTTACTGTGGCTTGTAAAGGCAAGGACTCAAAACCTCCTGTTTATGGTCTTAGACCATGAATAGTGAACTGGCTATCTTAAAATTTCTACTATCAGCCATTTTGACTCTGGAAAAAAATTGGTGCTCTGATGGGCCAAATAGCATGAAACACCACTTCATTATGGCACTATCTCTTTCTTTCGAAATTGATTTTTCATGATCGAAAACCCTCACCAGGAGGTTTAAATAGCCCCATCATGGAATTGTTCTTTCCTTCAAAAATAATTATATATCTACAGCTAGTCCTAGGGCTGTGGCTGCTCTGGGCCTAAAAATGGAGAGAAGCCGTAATCATAGATCAGTCATAATTGACCACAGAAAAAGTAACTTTCATTATCCTCTTTTAAATTGCAAAATCCCAAAATTAGGAGAAGTAGAATAATTTGAGCAAGCTCACAAATAAAAACAGTTAAAAATCATAGTTAAAAAAAAACTTTGAAAAATTGCTGTAGGTACAATTTAAAAATTTGCCTCATTTTAGAAAAACTTTGGTAAACACAAATAACTTAATGATAAAATTAAGATTTATAGAAGATCTGAACAAAGAACTGTCGTCAAAAACAGAACATTAAGAAGAAATTAGGAATGCCCTGAAACTGAAAGTCGTGGCTAGATTCAAAAAGATTTTGAACTTTTTAACTTGAATCAA
This sequence comes from Artemia sinica, assembly GCA_027921565.1. Classification (NCBI taxonomy): domain Eukaryota; kingdom Metazoa; phylum Arthropoda; class Branchiopoda; order Anostraca; family Artemiidae; genus Artemia; species Artemia sinica. Next base: position 22,854,305 of record CM051259.1, read on the forward strand.
AAGAAAGAATACATGGAAACGGATCATTACATGCATTGCGAAAAAACCCGTGCAAAGTATTAGAGAAACAATTTACAGGAAAAATTACAGCAAAAGCTGTTCTGCTAGAATTACCTAAAAAGGCCACTACACATGGTTATGCCATTTCAAATAAACCCTCTCAAGATTCTATGACAACTAATTTTGTTATGTTTACCCTGGGAAAATAGAAGAGATATATTGCTTCCAAAAGCGATTTTTCTTGTTGTTTATGATGGGGGACTGCAATTCTCCTAAACGAGGTGCTAAACCATGGTGCTTACAATCGTGTAGCTTTTGATTTAATAAGACACAGTTTTTGAGGGGTTTCCCACTCTTTCTGGAAACTCCCAGAGTTGATTTCGCAATAATCTTTTACCATTGCTGTTATCCAAAATGTCAATTACCATTTCAAATGATAATCCTTCAACGGAAAATTCTTCCTAACTTAACAATTTTTTTTCCAAAATACCTTTTTAAACTTCCGGTTACAATGGACCATGAATTGCTCTTCACTAGGCAGCAGCCACGGTTCCGACCATGACGCAGATGGACTATTTTGATAACATTGATAAATATGGTTTAAATTACCACCAGGGATAGATTGTAGCCCAAAAGGAGCACAGAAACAGATTTAAGATCAAATCTTTATAACTCCAATTTCATCTTCATCCCAATAAACTGTCCTGAGAATTTTTCAGTCTTGCAGCTTCGATGACCTGGGAACATGCAGTGTCTTTTGATTTACCTTGCTGCTTAACCCTGAAGTGTGAATACTGAATAATTCTTATTCAATTTTTTTAATTGGTGTAATAATATCATCTAATTAAAAAAAAACACAATCTTTCTTATTAAACTCAGCTTTCCTTGAACATACAAAATTTTAACAATAACACTTTGAATTGGTGCAGTTTGAAATTCTTCTGTTGAAACTTAGATGAGCAGAACATTTCTTCTTCACTTCTTTGATTTAGCATTAAGCTTTATGTTTGCTGTGGCAACTTTTACCAAATGACAAGATGGCAATTTAATTGAATTTATTAGTTTCTTATCTATCCATTCATCACCCAAGAATTATGATATCATTTAGACTATTTCTTAGAGAATAATCCAAAGTTTAGTAAAACAGAAATTTTACCAATTTTCTGTAAATTTTGGACGTATTTTCGAAGTATTTTAAATCTAAACACTAAACATCTAGCAAATTTTAAATGTAATTCGTTGGACGGATCATGTTGAATTTCAATTATCAAAGGGGGAGTAAACATTTTGTTCCATATGGAAGAATCAAAACCTAAGGGTGGCAGAAACACCTTGCACAGGGAACATACCCTTAAGCTACAATGTCTACTGTAGGCTAAAATTAGGCGAAAATCACTGCTAAAACGTCTAACAATTTGTTTTTGGCCTCTATTTTTGACACAATGAACCCTTCTACACAAGGGCTCAAAACCTACAGTTTATGGTCTAAGGCCATGAATAATAAACAGGTTATCTAGGAATTCTTATTCTGTACCATTCCGACCCTGTTTGGACAAAAATGGTATTTGGTGGCGCAAAATAGCACAAAATAACACTTCGCTACGGAAGCATCTCTTTTTTTCTTTCAGAATGTGCCTACTGAGACATTAAATATAGTCTCTTGCATGAAATAATCAAAACCTTAGGGTGGCAGAAACACCTTGCAGAGGGAATAAAACCTTAAGCTACAATGTCTATTTAAGGCTAAAATTAGGGGAAAATCTCAGCTAAAATGTCTAACAATTTAATTTTGTCCTCTATTCTTGACACAATAGATCTTTACATATATGGGCTCGGAACCTCCTGTTTATGGTCTTAGGTCGGGAATAATCAATTGTCTATCTAAAAATTTCTATTCTCTCCCATTTTGACCCTGTTTGGACAAACAATAGCCATTGGTTCTGACACCATGGATCCTTCTGTGCATGGTTAAGCCTGATCTTTGGGCGAATTTCTTTTCGCAAATTTCACACTCAAAAGGTTTCTCACCAGAATGAAGTCTCATGTGATTAGTTAAGTGGTCGCTACGATAGAAGTCTTTTATACAGACCATGCACTGATAGACCTGCTCCTTAGTATGAGTTACCATGTGCTGTTTTAGACCTGAGATTCTAACAAAACCCTTCATACATACTTGACATATATTTGATTTCTCACCTCTGTGTCTTTGCAAATGAATAGTCAATTGTGATTTTTGACCAAAATCTTTCTTGCAAATTTCACACACGTACGATTTTTCCCCTGTGTGAGTTTTCAAATGACCAGTCAGATGAACTTTACGACGATATCTTTTTTCACATATAGCACACTCGTGGGCCCGTTTGTTGCTATGAATTTGCTTGTGTTTGTTTAAATTTGACATTGCATGAAAACTCCTCTTACAAACATTGCATTTGTATGGTTTTTCACCACTATGCAATCTCATATGATTAGAAAGTTGCGCATTTGTTCTAAAGGCTTTTTGGCACAATTCACACTGGTAGGCTTTGTCACCAGTGTGTATTTTCAAATGATTTGTCAGAAGATATTTTTTTCGAAAGATCTTTCCGCATACTTCACAAAGAAATGATTGTTCACTAATATGTGTTTTTAACTGCTTAGCTAATTCCGAGCTCCGATGCTTTTTATGACTGGACATTTCCTTGTAAAGATGTAAGTTTGATCTTGCTGCAAGGCAGTTTTTGGGGCGCTGTTTATCAAGAGGATTTTTCAAGTGCAGAGGGTGCTTGTACCCAGTTGTTCCAGGGTTGCTTGCATCCAAATTGGGTGCTTGTAATAGATTTTCTTGCGATTTTGGCACTTTTTCCGTTACACTTGGTTCTTTCTCTTGAACAATGACCAGAGTTTCATTTGTCAGCATCTCCTTTTTAACTTCTTCATAATAATTTATTGTGCAAACACCAAGTGGGTCAATTTCTTCCTTTAAATTAACACTCTCACAGTCAGGTGTACAGCCCATTTCAGTTTCTTTGGAAAATTTGCTATTGTATAACAGTGACTCTAACCGTGTGCCTCAAACAGGGGAGAATAATTTGGAATTGCTGTCAAATCCTGGTTTATCTAAAAGAAAAGAAATAAAATAGTTTTAAGGGAAGTTTGTATCTGTTAAAAAAAAGGAAAACTGAGGATAGTAATTCACAAAGAGTAAGCACAAAGCACAGAAATCCCAATATAATGCAAAATCAATTGAATGCACAAAGTTTGTAAAAAAAAACGGCAAAGAGCATGGTACATCCAACTAAATAAATCGCTCAAAGGCAGACAATAAGAAATATTTTGGTACTTTTCCGTTTCTGCCTAAACTTTTTTATTGATTTGAATTACATATAAAATTTTGTTTAAGACTTGGTCGTTCTATGGACCTAATTTGTTACTGCTGCATTTTATTTATGATTCTCTCGAATCTAAAATTATCACTAAATGTGTATTTTAAATCTGAAAACACTTTTGATTCCCCTAAACACTCTTCTTACTAGACTTTAACATACAAGGATAGGATCAAATTTATTTTACTGATTTAGGTCTCATCTATATGAATGTTGCATGTTCCTCAGTTCATTTCAAATTAATTTAGTTTGCAAACATCTCACTAGAATTCTTTCAACAAACAAATAATTCATCACAGCTCCTTTTTCCTTGAAAAGTAAAAATTTGAAATTTTTCTTGTATCCCAAATGAACCAGTCACGCAAGTATCTCAACACTGTTAATGTATTCTAATACTTCTAGTTTCACAAAAGACAAAGGTAAATTTTCGTAACGATTCCTCATCCCGAGAGGTCCAAACTGGTGCAATATTTTACACTTTTCACGTTACTAGCACTTTTCTGGCTAAAAAAAAAAAAAATCTTTTAAGCGTTGCCCCTCCTTCTGAGTAAACCATTGGGGACTTTGCACCTTTTAAAGAGATTCTTTTGCAGCCAAGCCATTTTTTAAATACTGCCTTGCCTGTTGTGCGTTGATGCAATCTTATAAGAAAAGAAATTCAAGAAAAATTCAAGAGAAATTCTAAATTTACCCTTGCAGAAAACTCCCCTTCAGAGAAAAGTACCCCACGGCAGATTTCTCCCTTCCTCACAGAAGATTTTCCCTCTGTATTAATAACGACTGTAAGCTGTTTTTCAGAGAAATTGCCAACGGTTTGTCCTGGGCACCCGGCTTACTGGCCGTATTTGAAACAGTAGGCTGTACGAAAAGTGTGGTTCAATCCCGTTTTCTAGCACTACGAGAAAAAGGGTGAGAGGGCTGGGGCACGTTCTGCGGATGAAAGATGACAGATTGCCAAACGTTATCCTTTCTGACCAACAGTCAAGGGCTAAACAGAAAGCAGGTTGGGGTGGGAAGATGTCATAAAGAAATGATTTAAAGGAAATAGAAACTTCATGGGAGGATGTAAAGAAGGAGACTTTGAATAGATTGGGATAGACGAGGAGAGTGCGTAGCACTGTTGGCCTCATGCGGTTTGGTGCTGCGGTGAGTTGTTAGTAGTGTGGAAGTATGTTAGATGACCAAATTCATAACTACTAATGTGTTAATTGATTATCCAGAAAGTGGATATTCAGAATATCAAGAAATATTACCAAAAATAACTGTCAATGATTTTGTTGAAGGGTCTCTAATTTGATCAAAGCGAAAAATATTGAGAGGGCCCTACGGATTACGGGTTAAGCAATGGAGATTAAGTTATTTCAATTGAACGTTTGTATTGCATATATTTTGTCTGTGTCTCTGTGTCCAGGGAGCAGTGATAAGTGATACCAACCTTTGCATGCTTCTAACAGTTCACAGCACTATCACCATCTAACCTCCTTGTCTTAAGGGTCCAACATACGGTCAAACAACGTAGCTTTTTTCGGGCACCAATTTCAGCCGCTCAGTGGGCAAGCAATATTGGTAAAAAAAAAACAATTCCTGTTGCGTGACATTTTCAGAAACAAACATCATGGACACCATTAGTCAACTGCGTTAGTCAACACTATTAGTCTGAAGTGGTTCGTCCTGAAATTAATTTAAAAAAAAAAACTATGCTTTCTAAAAGCTAGAATATAATTCGTATTTACAGGAAAAAATTCAAATGAATTTACTGAAACAAATGTGCATTGCCAGTTTAATATGGATGAATTTTCCGCTTCTAGTGTCATATTGATAGAGATTTCGATGTATCGAACATTGTGATTGCAGTCAAAAGTGTCGTTCGTTTAAAGCGTTTTGGACAGTCATCGGGTGTGCAACTAAGCTTTCGTTCACAAGAGGAGATGAAAACAGCACTTAAATATGGTATTAAGATTGAGTATTGCCTTTATCGAGTTTCCAAGCCCTTAGCCCTTAGTTTTAAATGCCAAGGTTTTGACCATATACCTCGTAAATGGACTAATAAATTGAAATGCAGTAAATGTGCCAGTGAACATAGTAACAGCCGTGAGAATCCTTGTCCCGAGCTAAGTATCAAGTGCGCAAACTGCGGTGGTAGCCATATGAGCTTCAGCTTCCGGTGCAAAGAGTTGAAAAAACGAGCATCGGGGGTCATAGTGCTATGCCATTACAGGCGAGTCGTTAATAACCGAAGCTTCTATGTGGGCTAACGTTTTTTGCCTGAATGTTAACGGAGCAAGAAAAAAGTTAGATATTCTACAGTTAGTTTTTGGTGTATTTGACATAGTTTGTATTATTGAGCATCTTTTTAATTTTGATAATTCGAGAAGGTTGGAACTTTCGACCCATCATGAGTTTTTTATTCGCCCGGCTAGATCTACCCTAGGTCGGCCCTCTGGCGGAATTTTGGTAGCAGTTCATAAAAAGTATCATTGTAAGCTTCTTGATATTAGTGATTTTTTGCTGCAGTTGATTTTAGCAACATGGTGCTTACATGTGTTTATATGCTGATACATTACCGGGATGAGAATTCGTCCCAGAAATATGCCATGGCTTGTGCATCGCTGTCGAAGCTTACTCACCGAATATGGTCGTCTGGTAAAAAGCTGACGATTTTAATACTGATCTTTCAAAAGCTACGTCCCACTTTTCACAGATGTTTATTAGTTCTTTACCACCGTATATGTTTGTTGTTACGAATGATAAAGATTTCGCTTCTATTCATAATTCTGAGTCTACTTCTAATTTAGATTTTGTGGTCACGGACTCTCGTCAAGTAGTGTGTCGATCAGTACATGCTTCGGATGATTTTTTGCTTAGTGATCATTCTCACCTTGAATTTTCCTTGAACGAGAAGTAAACTTTCAACAAATAATTTTTTTTATGAAGAACTACTAGAATAATGTAAATATTGAGCTATGCCATTATGTTCTTGATTCGTACCTTTCAAAGATTAAGGTCCTGTTTCATTTGCTATCTGCTATGTCTAAAGGTAATTCTATTGATCTAGATTGCTATCTTGCTGATATAATGCATTGTTTAAAAATTGCCGAGTCTTTTGCAATACCTTAAGTCTCTGTTAGAAAAAACGCTCAGAAAAAGGTTGGTAGGACTTTCCTCTGCTTAAAGAGGCGAAGCTCCAACATCTTTTCTGGTATCCTATATGGTTGTAGGTGCGATAGGCTTAGTTTTGGAGTAGTATTTGAAATTATGAAATTTACGAAACGTGCATTCCGTAAGGTTGTTCGAAAATGGAAAAAAATAACAAGTATATGATATATCTTATTCTGTCCAAAATAATCCTCAATTTCTATGGGAAAAAGTTTCTAAACTTACTCGTTCGTACTCCTTTGAATCTGAACAGATTAGTATTTCTGAGTGGCATGCTTATTTTTCGTCAATTTTTTCAGCAGACCCGCCACCTCTAAAGTCTTCTTTTAAAGATATTCTTTATAGTTACCTATCAAATATTGACCATAGTAAGAACTTTGTTGATATTCAACCTTCATCTGTAGCTACACAAATTCATTTGATGCAAACGGGAAAAGCCCCCGGTCTGGATGGACTACAGACCAAACCTCTGAAGTATGGCACGCCGTACCTTTTTGACCACCTTTCCTTGTTGTTCCAGGCAATTGTGTCTCAGCAATATGTGCCCAAGGCCCTTTGTGAAGGTGTTATAACATGCATTAGAAAAAAGAATGAAGACCCTTCAGTTTGTGGTTTATGTAGGCCAATTAATTTTCGTTCGATAATTAGCAAACTTCTTGAAAGGCCTTTTCCCGTTTATTAATGCACATTGCAATTTTGGTGACAATCAGTTTGGGTTCAGAAGTGGCATTGGAGTTCAAAATGCACATACTGTTTTCCTTGATATTCTTGATCAGCACTGTTTGGCTAAGAAAAGTCTGCGTATGTGTGCTTTGGACATCTCTAAGGCCTTTGACTCTGTCCTTCAAGCTCATGCTATCCTTGCTCTCCTTTGTAATGGTGTCAACCCTTTCATTTGTTCTTGCTTATGGCATTGTATCAAAATTCTCATGTTAAGGTGCGTTCCGGTATTCATCTTACCAATCATATTCCAATCAAGAGAGGAGTCAAACAAGGTTCGATCATTAGTCCAGCTTTATTTAATAACGCTATCCATACAGCTACTAGAAATATTCCCCCTTTCCTGATTGATCAGTTCATTGATATTAGCCATCTATCTTATGCTGATGATATTGTTTTGCTAGCTAAAGAATTCACTTCAATCTGCCGTTAATGCAGTCCAATCTAGTCTTTCATACATAACTCTTTCCTTGGAGGCTTCTAAAACGGGATTTATGGTATTTCATCCAAATTCAGGGGTAGGTGAGTTTCTTTTAGTCGGGTCATCCTCAATTGCATGTTTGGATACGTTAAATTATCTGGAACTACCTTTTAACAAGATTTGCCTAGGAAGGCTCTATAATGCATTGTTTGCGCCCCACATGTTTTCTATCATGCCGGTTTGGAAGTTTTTTAGTAAGACTGAACACCTTATAATCCGTAGACAGTTTTTTAGATATTGTAAGTTTGTTCTTGGCCTTCCCTTATGGATCAGGAATCCTTACATAGTTCAGAAATGCAAAGTTTTTGATAGTACGTTAAAAATGGAAGAACTTAGGTTAAAGTTTGAAAAGCGTAGAGAATGTATTGTTAATTTTCCTCTTAATTGCATCTGATAGTATTGTTATTGTTATAGTATTGTTATTCATTAGAGGTGTTTTCATTGTATCTTTTTATATCCTATTTAGTATTTTCTTAGTGTGTGTGTGTGTGTGTATTTTTTCCTTTTCCCTTTATTTATTCCTCTATCAGCATTTTATGTTTGTAAAGAGGGTACAAATAAATTATTATTATTATTATTATATACTGACATTTATTTCTTAAGTCTTAATTAATGTTTAATTTCTTAAAATTATAAAAGCGAAAACATTTAAAGAATTTTTTTTCAGTAAGTACAAATTACATTTTAGCTTTTAGAAAGCATAGGGGTTTTGAACACTATTAATCTCTTCTTGTTTTGAGTTTGACTCTCTTATTTATTTTAATTTCTGTTCGTTTTGGGTTTCATTTATTTATTGATAATGATTTTTGGTAGTCTATGTTTGGTAGATTATTTGATTCTGTTTTTGTTTATTTTTGGTTTAATGGAGTTCTTTACTTTTTTTTCAAAAACTTATTTTGTGGAAAAAGGTTTTTCTAACTAATTTTTGTTCGTTTTATACTGACATAGTCTTTTTCAGGGAAAAAGAAAATACTAGTTTGAATCTTTCCGGTTTTCCTTTAAGAATTTATAGTTTGGCCTGATATTTATATGCTGAAGGAACTTTTTCCGCAATTTTTAACAACATAAACTCTTTTGAAAATCCTGACACAAGTAGTGGTGTTTAATTTAGTCATATACATCCTCTAGTGGACCTGATATATAAAAGTTGATACCATTCCCCAAAAAATTATATTTATACTCTTTCACAGCCTGGATACACTTACACTCTTTTGATTTAGTAAAATTTTAAGAGCAGAAGTAGTAATAGAAGTAACCCTGAAAAATTGAACTTAATACCCTCAGTTGTTATTGTTATATTGCTGAGATGTCTTATTGGCAGCCAGAATACAAACAGTGTGTTTTGATTTAATCTTAAAGCAATATTTAGTTTTTAAGCATAATGGGCAAATTACATAACTTTGAGGAGTGTCTGGAAAATTATGAGCTAAAGAGGAGGGCGGATTGCCTTCCAATCACTTTTGACTCTTAAGAAGGCACTAGAACTTTTAATTTTCAATCAAATTAACTCCTTTAAAATATCAATGATATTCCTAGCTATGCTAGAGCATCGCTGCCTATGTCCTTATGAGTCCTATAGTGCTTATATGCCCTTTTAATACCTGCATGCATATAGGTTTTTCGTTTAACTGAAACTCCTCCCAAACGTTCCCTAAAAGTGTCAACTTAATGCCATTAGTGTCGTTAGTTACAGTAATTGAAGAAGCAGCATTAAATGAATACACACAGTGTCTTCTGGCTAGGTCAAAATCCACAACCTATGAAAGTATGAAGATGGAATTTTCAAAGAATGGGGGTATAGACATTATTATATATTCTTTGGACTATTTTGAAAAAAAAATCGCTATTTCATAATTTTAACCAGATGAAATTCATTAGAATTTTTCCTAAGAACCTTAAATACTCCCGGATATTGACTTACAACCCTCGCCCTAAGGCTCTAGTGGTTTGTATCAACCTCAAAAGCCTTGTTATATGATATTTGGAATATTTCGAATAAAAGGCCTGTCTCAAAATATCTATTGGATACATCTCAGGAAAACATGACCAGTTTTTGTGTGTGTGTGTTCAGAGCTGCACTCTGACCACTTTGCCTCTTAAACCTGTGTCATCCCTAGAAACATTATTATATGTTCTTTGGATTATTTTGAAAAAATCACTATCTCATAATTTTAATCAGATGCGCTTGGTGAAGAGTGGGGTTTTAGGGGAGGGGGCTAAATGCCGTCCATCACTTTTGACGCTTAAAAAGAAATTAGAATTTCCAATTTTCAACCAAATGAGCCTCTTCTAAAGTTAAACAACCATTCCTTCCATAAAAACCTTAAATACTCCCTAGGCATAACTTACAACCCTTGCCCCTAATCTCTGGGGTTTGTTTCAACCCCAAAAGCCTTGTTATATGATATTTAGACTATTTTGAATAGAATGGCTATCTCAAAATTTCTATTAGATGCATTTCGGGACAATATGACGTGGATGTGCGTTGGGGGGGGGGTAGATGTCCTCCAATCACTTTGACTCTTAAAAAGAGCACTAGAGCACCTGATTACCAATCCAATGAAGGCCCTTCAAAGTTCATATGACCACGTTTTCTATAAAAAAAAACCTTATATGCCCCCAGGGCATAACTACAACCCTTGCCCTGAGGGCTGGGGGATTTGTTATCCTCAAAGACATAATTTCCAGAGCTCTTAAATACCTTGAACAAAATGGATAACTCAAAATTTTGACTGGAAGTGTTTAAGGAAATAATGCACATGGGAGCAGGGGTCATTTGCCCTCTGATCACTTTCAACTAATGAAAAAGGCACTAGTCCTCTCAATTCCCAATCTAATGAGCCCTTTTTGAAGCTTCTACAACAACACTTTCTATAAAAAACCTTATATGCCCCAAGGGCATAACATACAACCCTTGTCCTGAGGGCTATGGGGGGGGGTGTCATCCTCAAAGACATAATTTCCAGACCATTCAACTACGTTGAACAAAATGGCCATATCAAAATGTTGATCGGAAGGGTTTGGGGAAATGATGGGCATGGAGGGGGATGGTGATTCTCCCTCTGATTACTTTTGATTATTAAAGGGCAATAGCCCTCACGATTTACAATCGAATGTGCTCTTTTTGAAATTTTTGTGACAACACTTTATATAAAAACCTTACATACCCCCAGGATATAGCTTACAACCTTAGCCCTGAGGGCTATAGGGGTTGTCATACTCAAAGACATCATTTCTAGACCCTTCAACTACGTTCAATGAAATGGCTAGGATATATCAATTTCTTAATTGGAAGTGTTTGAAGAAATGATGGGCGTGAGGGGGGAGAGTTTGCCCATTGATTGCTTTTGACTATTAATATGGACACTAGCCCTCCCAGTTCCCAATTGAATGAACCCTTTTTGAAGTTTCTACAAACAAACTTCCTATAAAAATCTTATATGCCCCAAGGGCATAACTTACAACCTTTGCTCTAAGGGCTGAGGGGGATTTTTCATCCTCAAGGACATAATTTCCAGGCCTATCAACTACATTGAACAAAATGGCTATTTCGAAATTTTGATGGATGTGTTTGGGGAAATGGTGGGCGTGAGAGGGGGGTTATTTGCCCTCCAATCAATTTTGACTATTAAAAAGGGCACTAGCCCTTTCAATTTCCAATCAAATGAGCCCTTTTTGAAGTTTCTATGACAACTCCTTTGATACAAAGTGCCCTGGTCTAAAAAAAAAATAAATAAATAAATAAATAATACATTGTCCCAACATTGTTCTTTACTTAGGCAGCGCTATTGTGCTGCCTATGATTGTGTGTCCTCACTGGATTTAACGTTAGCTTGGTAAAATGGGACCCAGATATCAAACCTTGCTTAGCAACACACTGCAGGGACATTTAGTAGTCAAGCAGCATCATTAATCCAATTACAATAGTCAACTGCTGGTTATCAATAGTTGCATTATTGATCTCAACTTATTATTTAATTCTTTTATTATCATTGTTATCTTGCTCAACATGCCTGAGATTCTAGTTAGGCATGCCTTTCCAAAAACTAACAAACAAGTATGTGTCCAATAAGAGAGTCATGCATACTCCCCCCATTTACCCATGCCCCAGCCATTTAAACATTTGCCTCTCAATTACTTGGACTATCTGTCTTGGCTTTTCTCTGTCTACAATTAGCCATGTCTTGATGCAACCTATGCACCTACTGCAAAATACTTGATAACTTCAATTCAAAATCAATTGTGTGTGTCAAAAACAAACAAGTATGCGTCCAATTTGAGAGTCAAATTTGTCAGCTTTTGTTTTGTCAGTTGTTCATTTCTTAGTTTTTTGACCCATTGGCTTGGGTTGCAGTCCTTGTTTGAACTGTTTGGGTGGTACCATCTTCTGATATCATCTCCTGAATCATTGTTCATTGATAGTAAATTTGGAGGCAAGGATTTGATTGCTGGTAATATCTACTAATCTCCTGGTGGCTCTGTTCCTCTATTTCTGTGTATTCTGAATGAACTCCTCAATCATGATTTTCAATCTGGTGTTCATTTGAATCATTCAATCAAGAACAAGTACAATTCTGTTGAACAATCTTTATTCTCCACCAGGCTCCAAGTTGATTCCCACTACTTTTTGCTTGGATATTTGTAAAATCTTTGACTCATTAGCCCACAGTACTCTTGCCTCTAAATTTGGTGTAAAAGGTAGTACATTTATCTAGCTAGGTATCACCTCTAACTTATAGCTACCTGTCCACATATTGGGGCATAAAACCTGATACTTTGGTATTCCCTGTCTCTAAAAATACTACAGTCAAGCCTGGAGATTATACACCCAGACTAATTCAAATACTTCTGAAAAACCTCCCAGCATAACTGAGGTTAAGGAAAACAAGCCTTGTATAATCAAAAATAAGTCACAAGCCACAAGTTGGTATAAGACCCAACAAAATCTGCAAAAATCAACACAAAGAAAATTAGACTTCTTGCTGGGCCAAGAGTATGCAACCAACAAGAGAAGAGCAAAATTAATGGGGCCTTTATCGCCTATTCCATCACCTTCAATAGCATGCTCTAAAATAGTGAACTTACCTTTACCAAAATAACTTGGAATTGCATGATTCACTGTAATGAAAAGTCATACAGGGAAAACAATATAATGTTACTTGACATTGTCAGACTAAATTCTGTAAATACATATTTTTGTGAAATAACAAAATCAAGACACACTATGTGCATGCTGGTTGTCAAAAGGGCAGATGAGCAATAAATAAGGACTGGCTGTGGGTATTAAGTTGAAACTTTCATTGCATGTTGAAGAGTGAACAGAGGGCAAACAACCCCTGTTGACTTTTGAATAAACTTGGTCAAAGTGATGAAATACTTGAGAGCCTAATTATATTAAAGCCAAGACAGATAGTCTCTGTGAGGGATGGCAACATCTTTTCAGAGTTGTATAAAAATGAAATAATTATTTTCACTTCTTGATGATAGTCTATCATCCTAAGGCAGAACTAAGACAGATAGGCATACAGTAAGGGTAATTCAGATAGTCTACCAGATCTATGGGCCATGTGAATGCAATCAGAGACCAAAGAATGATTAAACAATTTATGACCCAACATGTTCACAGTACTTGCAGGTGAGTGTGCAACTGAGATTAATCATATTTTTATGGGTTTTGCATACTAGGAAAGCCCACTAGAATTGCATTAGGGTGATCAAAATTTATTACGTTGACTGATGGTTAACAATATCCACTGGTCTTGTAGGCATACAGGTGAGCCCCAAGTCCCCTTCAAAATCCAGATTCCTAGATTTGGTCTTTATTGTGTTACAGCTTCATAACTATCAGAAAAGTCCAGTACAAGTAACTCTATCTTAATTTCTGCAGGAATTTTGCACAGCATTATTGGAAGATTGTTTCAGATTTAGGTACTAGAATAGAATCTTTCCATCATAAAAATTCACCAGTATTACTTGACAAAGCTTATGTCTTAAATTTAGGAAGGGTAGGCTAATTGTTTTTATTCAACAATTATTGATATAGGTAACAAATAGACACATATTTAGCATCAGAATTTCATTCTGAAACAAAATATAAAATTCATTTCTGTTGTAAATTTTTTTTGCCTACCCTTAATTGTATTAATGTTACCATGAATGTCTGCAAACTGGTGAGAGTTGACATTCACCAATGAATTTCCAAAATACCTTTTTTTTTCTCCTTGGATTTAGTCAGTGTTGCTAGTCAACTTTTTCAATTTAATGTAAGATTTGATGAAGACAGTTAGGTTTGATTTTTAACCCATTTCTGATATTTAGGACCAATTTAACCTAATCTAACCTGACCTAAACCAACACAATCTAACCTAAGTTTAAGTTTTACCATTATAGCTTTCATAAGACTGAAAAGGCTGACTTGCAAGGCTAATTGAATCCAAGCAGGAAAAAAGGAATTTTCAGCATTAACCAGTGAATGTCAACATTAACCAGATTTCAGACATTCATGGTAACATATACACAATGAACATGCTATTCATTTACACCATTGCATCAAAAATGATATCACAGCAGAACTGATATCATTTTTGAAAGGTTTCTAGTTTCTTTTTTTAACACCTTCTGCAAGTTTGTTATCAAAATAACCTTTCTAAACAGTTTGCAGTAACAAACTGTAAGTAAGGAGCAACTTGGCCCAACAGTATGGTAATCAAAACTCTAAAAGACATAATTTTGATAACAATAGATATGTCAAAAGAACTGGCTTTTTTGCTGGATCCAAATATATAAAATTCATTAAGTTGATTGTTACCCATTGAAAGCTACAAGCCTGAGATTATTTGCTTGATTTTCTAAAAAGTGGAAACATCCCCCAAAGGTCAATGAATCTTATTGAAAATTGCACCATCAGATTCAGCATATCAGAGCTACTGTAGAGTTTTGAAGCTCCCATCTTTAAAAATGTGGAATTTTATATCTTTTGTCAACACAAAGATCATGGATGCATGTTTATTTGTTTGTTTCTTTGTTCTTCCCAGGGATAATTGTATCAAACCAATAATCCTGGAAGACTGAGAGAGGGCTCATATGAACAGAAATTAAAAGTTTGAGTGCCATTTTTAAGCAACCAAAAACATTTGAGGGTAACTAGCCTCCTTCTGCACCTTTTTTCCCAAAACTTATTGGATCAAAATTGTCAGATAGCCAATTTTGTTCAGTATAGTTGAAATGCCCAATAACTATGTCTTTAGGGATGACATGAACCCTCACAGCCCCCAGAGGAAGGACCATGGTTTGCATAAGGTATACAAAAAAAATCAGGTGAGAGGGTGGGGGTGTCAGGGGATTTTCTACTGGGAGAATTTTTAATTGAGATGGAAGTTTCTGGGAGTGACCTGTCTAGGGAAAAATTGCTAAAGTTCATATACTGAATTTGTTTTCATGTATAGAATTCATATACAAAATTTGTTTTACTTGTCTTACTTTCTTGTTGGCAACCAATTTTAAATGTAGAGATAGGCCTACTCTGAGAGATTTTCCCAGGAAAGATTTTCAGCAGAATTGGAATTCTCTGAGGATTTATATGTTTGGGGTGGATTTCCCAAAGGAAAAATTCTCAATGGGGGAATTATCACCCCAAGAAAGTCTCTATTGGGAAATTTTCTATGGGAGAAACTTTCCATGGGGGGGGGGGATTTCTGAGAAATATTTTGGCACAAGGGAAGATTCCACCATGAAATAAAAACAAATCAGAAATTGAATACAAAAACACTTTTTTTTTTAATGAAAGTATACTAAGGAGTATTTCTCATTTGAAGTTGTAAGCATAAAACTTTCTGAGGGTAAAATTCTACTTTAGCTCCTTTGGGCTATCTTGGAAAGGGGTTATGTTAGGAAAATGAAACTTTCAGAGATGGGTTTACAGGCTAAAGAATGTCCCAGGGAGGTATTTTGAAGTACCTACCTCCACTTCTTCTCCCTTTATAGGATCCTAAAATTTGCCTACATGACATGACCTATTGAAATTTTGACAAAATAACATTTTACCTTAATTTTCAGTTACCAGTTTCTTTTTTTTCTGGCTTTAGTTCTGAAAATGTATTTCCTGTTATTTGAATAGAATTTTAAGTCATATCAATATTTTTTTTCAAACTTTAGGATATGTATTTACATATCTTTAAAATCTTATAAATTGGGATAGCAAAGTAGTGAAGCTGAAAACAATTTTGTTATACTTCATCTAAGCAGAAGATCTATTTTGCAAGGTTTCAATTTTATAACACACAGATTTTATGAGTAGCTAAAGTAGAATTTTACCTTTTCTGGGCAAGAATTCATAGCAAAAATGGATATGTCTGGAGGCATGGGCATAGGCAGCATATTGTCTAGGGGGGGGGGGGGTAGTTGATAGTGTGATGGAGGGGGAGATGAAGTTATGTTGGCATGGGCATACATAGCTTCTTGCCTAGGGGAGGGGGCAGCCACTTCTGTGATGAAGGGGGGGGGGAGCTGAAGTTATATTGGCAGTTCACAAAACCTTAAATTGCCAGCAAGTTCTATCATACTTATGAAATCCTTATTAATAAGTAATTACCAAAAATTATAAATCATCAATATGCTTCAGCATTAATCTTCTTGGATTAAAGCTAAATCTTTCCAAGACATTATGGATGACTGCTTCTTGTCTGAACTGAATAATTTGTTTGAATAAATTTCTGTTTATTTCCAGTTTTTTCAACCATCTACCTTTTATCAACTGCTTTTCCAACCATCTCCTTTTTCAGCCATATCTAATGTAAATTTGAAAGTCTAGGGGGGGGGGGGGGTAACTGCCACCCTTGGTCAATATCTACCAAATCATATTATTGAGTTAGGACTAAAGTGAATACACCATTTGATGCCTTTTTTTATGCTAATTACAAATATAATAAGCATTTCTATCAGAAATGAATTTCAGCCCCCCCCCCTATATATGCCAATTCAGGGT
Organism: Artemia sinica; assembly: GCA_027921565.1. Taxonomy (NCBI): domain Eukaryota; kingdom Metazoa; phylum Arthropoda; class Branchiopoda; order Anostraca; family Artemiidae; genus Artemia; species Artemia sinica. The sequence continues at coordinate 22,871,010 of CM051259.1, forward strand.
TAGGTTAGGTATAGCCTATATAGGGAGGGGGGGCTGAAATTCATTTCCGATAGAAATGCTTATTATATTCGTAATCAGCATAAAAAAAGGCATCGAATGGTGTATTCACTTTATTCCTAACTCAATAATATGATTTGGTAGATATTGACCCCACCCCCTCCCTACGCCCATGTCTAGATGTCATTTCCTGGGGGCAAGGATTTTAGGCTATATAGGAAAACTTTCTATGGAGGAATTTTGTGCAGGAGGTTTTAACTTATGGGCGCCAATGCTGCTACCTCTTCAATACCCTTCTCTTTATGCTAAATCTAATTATTATTCCTGAATCAGCTACAAATTTCAGTTTTTTTAGAAACATCTTTTTAAACTATTTTTTACTTTAAATAGCCTAATAGCCCAGAAATTTCAAAATGATGGCACATATCCATAGCCATACATGCAGGGTTGCCAACTGCCGACGTCAAAAAAGAGTGCAAATCAAGGCCAAAAAAGAGTGCAAGTTGTTAAAAGCGTGTGCAAGTCAAAAAATTTGCGCGCGCGCGGCTGCCGCCGCGCGCGCAGCCCCTTTCACTGTTCTGACCATTCTTACGCCATTTACACATAATTACCAGTTATCCTTCTATCGATAAACATACTACCTTTCAATTTTTCAATTGTATTTAAAATAAAGTTAGGAAATCAAACTCTAAATAATAAGTTAGATAATGATTATCATTCTTTTTTTCGCTTAATAGGTAATGCTCTGCATGAAATTTGCTGATGTTTATTTTAATTTCTAAGATCTTTAACTGAACCATAGTTGACTGCATCCAATGTTTAGTAAAAGTTTTGTCACCATTTTATCCAAACGTTTTAAAAGGAATATAAGAGGTCCAAGTAACTAGTCGTGAACTATAGCTGACTTGACTGTAGTCAAGTCAAGTACCGTACCCTAGCACAGCGAGAAAAAAATCGAAACAGAAACAAAACGGATTTATCATCCTTCAAAACAGCACAAAAAATTGCGCGTTTATTAGATTTTCATTTGCATTTTATCACGTTGTGCCTCAGTGTCACTCAGCAAATTCGGAAACCGTTGAAGAAGAGGCACAAGAGTGTCCACATCTCCAGATAAAGCAGAAAACTAAGATAAAAGCATCTCCAGATAAAAGCAGGAAGAAACTAAGGACAGACGAGCACAAGCACTAAAATTGTTGGTACCATAAAAAAAAGAGTTTTGGGAACTAGGAGGAAACTCAGCAGCAACCTTATAAGAAAATTAAAATATATTTTCTTGTGAATTATTATCGCTTCTAATCAGCAGTTGTACTAAACCAATCCTGCTCAACTCATCCTCAGGGCTATACTGTGGTGTTTCTCCTCCCCATAGTATAGTGCAGACGGTTTGATATCATTCTATTTTCCCTTCTTGTTTTAGTTTTTTTTTTGTTTAAAGCTTTTTCCAATAGGCAATGTTTAGAAGTCCTCCAAAAAAAAAGTCCCCCCAGATCCCAAATCAAATTCAAGTGAAAGTGTGATAGTGAAATATACCCATCTTGGCAGGTCAAGCACACTATCTCAAAGTTCAACTGATAGCTCCAATTCGGAGAATAGGACAATGATAAGTGTAGGGGCTAATGTAACCATAAATGATGATAATGGGTTTCAAGAGGTCCTCTCTAGAAGCTCTAAAAAAAGGAAAAAAATATCCCCAATCAAAAGCATTTCCCCTCTCCCTGCCCAAGATCCTCCCTCCAAAAACTTAGGAATTTACCTTAAAATTACTCCCACTACCCCCTTTGAAATAAAAATGATCACTGCAATAAGAGTTGCAATTTTTAATTGCTAAAATAAATGTTCTCTCTTAATATTAACCGTGATGGATCTCTGCTAATACCTGTGGAAAATCAGAAGATACAATAATTAACCTAAAATCCCTTCTGAATACCCCAATTATTGCATCTAATTGGAACCCAAAACAATCACCAACAAAAATAGTAGTTTATAATGTTCCCCCAGAGATATCTACTCAGGAGTTAAAAGAAGGGCTCTCAGATAGGGCTGGAAACACAATCCCAGTTGAGGATGTTACCCAACTTGGAAAACCTAACTCTAATGGCCTAAAAACTAGTAGATCCTTCTTATTCACACTGAAGGATAAAATTGATATCCCAGAAAAATTATTCCTATTTGGGCAAATCAAACCACACAAGGAATACAAACCTAAGCCTATCCAGTGTCAGAAGTGTTTCAAACCGGGACTCAGCCTACATGCATCAATTGCAAAGGCCCACATGAATCTACAAATAAATCATTATGCCCTGCATACAAGAAAAGAGCTCTAACACTCCAAATATCAACAGAAAAGGCCATCCCATACCCCTTTGCAGCAATGGAAGCAAATGCTGCCCAACGATACCAAATAAAGCCTGTAATGAAACCAACCAAAACCCCCAAGTCAAATGCCCCCAATGCATCAAGCACCCCATATAAAACACCATCTTCTAAGCCCCCTAGCTCAAATCCCTATCAGAAGGAATCACCAAGCCAACAAGCCTCCTTGTCCGGTGAGATGAGGTCAGCCTGGCCCCCCCTCCCAAGAAGAAACAAACCAGAAACACTACCAGGAATCAATCCCTTAACCAACAAACAGGATGCACAACCAAAAATGCAATCCCCAAATATATGCTTATTCATTCTAAACTGTAATGCAGTTCAGGCCATGAACACAGATCAACTACAGAAAAAAAAAATTAATGCAGAATTGGCAAAAATCTACATCCCAGATGATATGCTCATTCAAGCAAAAAAAGATATTGCTTTACTTTTAACAAAGCTGAACATTGATGCACAGTCATATGAAGAATAAATCAACAACACAACATTTATCAATACTCCAATGGAATGTAAGATCACTCACAGAAAATAAGCTAAATGAACTAATATCATTTATGAATAATAATTTCATTAATATTGCTTACCTCCAGGAAACTCATTTAACCCAAAATCAACAAATTAAGTCTCTGGGATATACTATCCTGAGAAAGGATAGATCTTCAGAGAGAAAAGGAGGTGGGGTAGCTTTATTAGTTAATAATAATATAAAATTTTGTGGCATCGATTTTCCAGATTTTACCAATGATGTTGATGTAATTGGTATCAGTGTTTGGCTGAATAATTTAAAAACCTACATAATAAGCTTTTATAACCCTAATGGCCAAACTACAGATGCCAAGGATTTCTTTAATTATATAAATAATTCTAATATGTTAAAAAATATCATTATTTGTGGTGATTTCAATGCCTACAGCCTTTTGTGGGGGAATAAACCAGCAAATAAAGCTGGTAAATTCATTGAGCATTTGACTTCAAATAATAATGAATTAGCTGTTGCTACCCCTCCAAACCTGAATACATATTTCAACCCCAAAAGTGGCAGATTCTCCACAATTGACCTACAAATTGTGTCCTTAAATTTTTTGAACAAAATTTACATAAATAAAATTGATAGTCTATGTACTGACCACTTTGCCATAGTTTGCTCCCAAAATGAACCTGCTGAAACTTTATCTCATACCTCCAAGTATATCAACACTAAAGCAAATTGGTCTATGTTCCAAAATAAGCTAAATGATGAAATTACAAGTTTCACCCAAAGTTCATGCATTTCTAACAAAACAGTTGACACACATGCTGAAGCCTTGACATCTTTACTAATAAATACAGCTAATCATGCTATCCCCAGGACAACACCTAAGAAAACATTCCCTAAACAAATTCCTAAAGCATGGTGGACAAATGAGTGCCTAAATAAATGGAGGATAAAAAAGGCAGCTAGGACAGAATTCATAAAAAACCATCACCTACTACATATTTAAAACAATTACAAGCAGAATCTAATCTAAAAAGGACTATAATAGATGCTAAATATAAATACTGGAATAATTTTGCAAATAATCTCTCCAGAGAAACGCATGAGCCAGTTATACATAAAGTCATAAGCCACATCTGTGGGAAAAAGACTTCCCCCAACCCACTCCTGTATGAGCTTATACATAATAATACCCATTATGACAATGATAATGGAAAAGCTAACCTATTTGCAACTCTTTTTGTTAATAAGCTAACATCAAATAATCAAAGCAAACTGTCCACAATTCCTATGAACCCGAGTTCCTACCAACCACGCCCAGGATCCGAGTACATAACTAATCCATTTTCAATCCAGGAATTGAGTAATGCAATACATCATATTAGAACCAAAACTAGCGGCAGCTATGACAATATACACCCTACATGGATAAAGAATCTCACACCTTCATACAAACAAGAATTGCTAAATTGTTATAATCACGCTTGGGCATCCTCTAGGTTCCCCAATATATGGAATTGTTCGTCCCTCCTACCAATCCTAAAGAAAAATAAACCAAAAGATAACCCTGAGTCTTATAGGCCCATAATGATTACTCCTGTGATGGGGAAAATAATGGAGAAAATGATATAGCCTATCACAGACTCCTCTGGTTTGTTGAAAAAAATCATATGATCCCTCACACTCAAACTGGATTCATCAAACATCACTCCTCAACAGATGCTTTCATTTTGCTAACAAATGCAATAAATGAATCTTTCTTCAAAAAATAATGTCCTAGTTGCAGCTTTCCTAGATTTTGAAGGGGCATATGACAATGTGAACCATCAAATCCTTCTAAACAAACTTGCAAACCTTGGAGTACCCCCTAAGCTAGTATCTTTTATTAAATCCTTCATAGAAGTGCGAAGTTTCATCGTTTGTGTTGGTTCAGCCTCTTCACCCCAAAAGACAATAACCAAAGGCCTACCTCAGGGAGCAGTCCTCAGTTGCCTCCTATTTGTCCTATATCTCTGGGACATGAACCTACCCCACGCGAATCTACAATATGCTGATGATCTAGTGCTATGGTCATCTGGAAACACCTTCCAGATAGCACAGTCAAATCTGCAAAAGTCACTTTTCCAGTTTGAAAAATTCTCTCAACATTCAGATTTACCCATTGCACCCACCAATTCAAAAATAATCCAATTTCACCGGAAGCGAAACCATGTTAATGCAAAACTAACTCTAAATAAAACAACTATTCCAGAAGATAATCATATTAATTACCTAGGTCTCATGCTTGAACAAAAACTTAATTTCCACCTCCACATTTCAAACACAATAAAAAAATGCTAGAGAAAAGCAAATATACTAAAAAGACTTCTTTCCACACCCTGGGGTTGTAAGGAGAAAACCTTACTCCAGTTTTATAAATCACATATAAGACCCCATATTGACTATGGGCTCATCGTCTATGGTGCATGTGCAAAGACCCAGATGCAAAAAATTGAAACAACACAAAATGACATAATACGTCTCATATTTGGTCTTAGGAAACCCACAAGCACCAAGTTTTTGCTGATGGAGAATGGATTAACAACAATAAGGGAGAGACGTAGCTTTCTCTTGACAAAACATCTTACAAAAATTGAATCAAATAGCTCACACACACTACATAATTGGTTAAGAAATCCAGCCATGTATAGAGGCATTGCAGATGAGTATGCCAATATTCAGAAGAAGTTCCCCATACCAGCAAAGTCTATTGCACCCACTTTCCCCCGATCACCCCCATGGAATTGGTCAAGTCCCATAATAAATAATGAGTTCTCAAAGTGGAATAAAGATTTAACCCCCATTGCTTTTGTCCAGAAAAAATTTGCAGAACTTAATACAATTACCTATAAAAATCACTTCCAAATATTTGTTGATGGGTCAAAAATGAATGAGAAGGTTGCCAGTGGTGTTTTCCTTCCTCACCTGAATATTGCAATGGGTGAGAGATTATATAATAATTTATCTATAATGTCTGCTGAGTTAAATGCCATAATCATGGCATTAGAACACCTTAAAGAAAACCAACCTTTGATTGCAAATTCAAATAATATTATCATATATTCCGACTCTCTATCAAGCCTTGAGTTGCTGGCCTCAGCTCCTCAATATAAGTTGGACATTGACACTTATCATTGTCTCAGTATTATTGATAATCTTGCTTCAAGTGGTATAAAAACTTATTTTCTGTATATTCCTAGCCACTCTGGCATAAGTGGTAATCATCAGGTTGATGAAATAGCAAAAAATGCTATAAATATTGACCAGCCAAGTGGGAGACCAATCCCAATTAGAGATATTTACCGATGGAGGCTATCAGATATTAATTTTAATAAGATTAATCCTATCCTTTCCCCCTTTCCCAATAAGTATCTTTCTAAAATTTATCATAGAATTCGTTCTGGAACAAATGGACTAAATTCCCTTGCATTCTCATATAAGTTTTCTAATTCAAGTGGTTCAATTCCCCTGTCCCCTCTTTGCAGGCATTGTAATATGAATAATGAAACAATAGACCATTGCCTATTTGAATGTAATATGCTGACGTCTGCACACCATACCTTGCTTTGTAAACTATTAAAATGCTTCAAACACCTCAAAATCTCACTATCAGCCAAGAGCCTAGCCAACTATACCTGCACACAGAGCACAGAAATCGATATCTATCATCTTATATTTGAACTCCTTGAGTCAAAAGATCTACTGAAAGATATCTGAGAATATCTAATAAATAAGAGACGACCAAGCCAGTAGCTCTGTAGCCCACAGAGTGAAGCAAAAAGAAAAGGGCTAAATAGTACTAACTGAATAGCCCGCCTGCTGCGAATTAGAAGAAGAAGAATGATTTCCTTGCCATGATTTACAAGTCAAATGAACAGATCAATTCTAAACATTAAATTAGCAATAAAATGTATTTATATATAACTAGACAATACCATTACAGCTGACAGGGTATGTTAGACACATTTTTGGAAGCCAAAAAACAAACATATAGGATTTATTTATTTCAGACTTATGAGCTTTTGGTATGCAGCAATTGATTAACTAATTAAATCCTTGATTTAAATCGTATAACAATTGAACTATTTAATCAAACTGATTTAACTCTTTGATGTTGAGCTAAACTTAAACCAAGTATGATAAACAGTGACGTCTGCACAACATACCTTGCTTTGTAAACTGTTAAAATGTTTCAAACACCACAAAATCTCATTATCAGCCAAGAGCCTAGCCAACTATACCTGCACACAGAGCACAGAAATCGATATCTATCATCTTATATTTGAACTCCTTGAGTCAAAAGATCTACTGAAAGATATCTGAGAATATCTAATAAACAAGAGACAACCAAGACAGTAGCTCTGTAACCCACAGATTGAAACAAAAAGAAGAGGGCTAAGTAGTATCAACTGAATAGCCCACCTGCTGTGAATTAGAAGAAGAAGAAGAAGCAACATTTGGACTTAAGCATTTGAGATTTTCCAACGTTAGGTCATTGTAGTCAATCCGTTTGCTCTTTTGTGAGCACAACTCCAAAAAAAAAATTCAGACAGCTCATCTGGATGCAGTGAACCTGCTAAGCACTCAATAGGCCAATGTTTTGCAAGCTTCTCATGAGGCACAGTGTTTTTGGTCCCAACTTTATACAATCAAGTGCAAGAAAATGAGCTGGGCTCAACCGAATTTTAAATGGATGTTTTACCCGCCCTATTTCTTTTTTTTTGACATAGCACTTAAGGAGCAACAGATACGTCTGTCGCGATGTTTCCAAAAGCCTGTGAATCCGTGTTCCCTCAGCTTGAAACTCTTTGTTTAGTATATTGATCTTTTTAAGACAAATGAAAGGAAATGCAAAATAACTTTCACAGATGAATCACGGATAAAAGAAGGAATTTTATTAGAATTTCCTTTGGCTCCTCTATCTCCAGCGGAGTCACCTTCTCCATGGTTGGTAAAGAATAAAAGGAGTGGGTTCTACTGCGCAAAGATCGTTGAACGGAAGCTTCAAGGGTGAGTCATGACGTACTTTAAGTCTGCAAAAGCTTATGGTTTTACACGTGACAGAAATTTTGATAGATTTTTAGTTCATCCTGTCTTTTTGGGCTACTTGCCACATATGCAACTACGTCACGAATAAAAATTTCAATTCCTTCTGGCAACTTCTTAGCTTCATATGCAGAACAGAGAGCAAAGGAATGGCTAGTGCAGCCTATCACAAGCAAATCTGGCCCATATTCTTTTAACAGTACACCAAGACCTTTTTGATGTCCAGTGTTAACATTGGCATTGTCAAAGGCAATCGCCATCAAATTTGCAAAGGTATTCCTAGGCTTTCCAAGTGTCCAAGTATTAGACGCTTTTGCCCCTCTGAGCCGGCCTCACTTACTTGTAAAAGCCCCAGAAAGTCTTCCCGCACTATATCTTTGGAGTCTTTGTACTTTTCTGTAAGGACCAAGACCTTCTGCCAAGATTTATCGGTAGATTACTCAACTATTAAAGATACATGAGCTTTCTTCAGTTCACAAGAAAGCACATCTCTTTCTACACGGGCAATGACGTGTCTAAATATCCCACTAGTTTTATTTCTGCCCTGATTGAATCTTTTACAAAGTTCTGAGTCTCCAAAAGCATTTTTCAGGACTGGGATTAAAGTGTCCATTTTTGTAATGGGAATGTCTTCCAAGACGACCCACGACGTAAGTTTCAAGCTGGCTTCAACTATAGACTCAGCATGTAATATTTTGGGTAGGTTTTCATACTGCAGCATTGATCTTTGATTGTTCTGAACCCTGCTCTTGTGAAAGTTTGTTCTAAGATGGCACCTCACGTTTGCCAAACATCCGATTATGTCTTTATAACACACTTTACAGTAAGCTAAGTCCTGGCGTCATTTAAAAAACGATCAGAAATTAAATAAAAAACAAATTTTCTCAACTGAAAATAAGAAGCAACATTAAAACTTCAACCGAACAAACATTACGACGTATATGAAGGGGGTTGCCTGCTCCTCAACACCTCACTCTTTAAGCTAAAGTTTAAATTTTGTCCCAATTCTTTAAAAAAGACTCCTGAAACACCAGGGTCGTTTAAGTAGAACAATAAGAAGCTTTTTTAAAAGCACTAAAAGACTTTAAGCGTGAAGAGCAAGGTGTTGGGGAGAGGGAGACCCTCCTCAAATACGTGGTAATTTCTGTTCGTCTTAAGTTTTTATGTAGTTCTTTACTTTCAGTTGAAATACTTCCTGTTTTTTATAGTGTTAAAAACCAAGGCTGAAATAAATATGCAAAATACGAAAAAGGCTTGGACAGAAATACTAGGCACCTTTTTTCTTCTTGTTTCTTGTACAAGATTACTTGCTTTTACTATACAGTAGTATAAGCTCTCGGGAATGTTCAATGGGGTGAATAGCCTATTCTACAATCAGCTTTGCTTAAAATTGAGAATGTAAGCACTTAGTACTTCTGCCAAGCTTTGTCCATAAGCAAAGCTTGGCAAAGACAAAGATGTTTTGGACTCAGTCCTACTTAAAATTCAGCAAGCGAAATGGATGTGGATGATTTTAATACCTGGGCACAGTTTGCTCCCTTCCCCAACTGAAATTTGAGTCTTCAAAAATCTTATCAAACATAAGACAGGCCTGCATAATTCAAGCATCCACAGAAAAGGATCATTTTTTTTAGTTTACCTGTCTTTTTGGTTCTATATTGTTCATTTTTTCAATATTGAGCAGTTGATATTATTGACCTATGAGTAAAGTAAACATGCCATTCGATGCCTTTTCTTATGTTCTTTCCAAATATACTAATTGCTTTTGGCGTAAATTGTCGTTACTCTCATCCCCTAGGTAATATATTTACTCATTAGGGGGGGGGGGGGCTTGTAAAGTTCATTTCTGACGCAAAGAAATGTTAAATTTGGATTCAGGATGCAATTCTGACTATAGAGGTAAGCTTGAACTTTACCCCCACCCTCCATCCCAATGTGCCAATATATACCCTGAATTAGTATATTTGGGTGGGGAAAGTGAATTTGCGCAAAAAACGATTAATATATTCCAAAAGAGCGTAAGAAAAGACATCGAGTGGTATGTTCACTTTATTCATAGGTCAAAAATATGAACTGCTCAATATTTGCCAATTTTTCATTGTCATTTTCAATTGGCTCGAATATTTTTGGCCCAGGATTCATTTCTTAAAGTGTCATTCACCTAACTCAACTGCTTTCCAGGGAAGCAGAAGTGTCTAAAGTCTAAACTACAATTTTAGGCTATCCTATATTTTCCCAATTTACCCTTTTATATCATTTTGATAGTATGGGTCCCATCCAAAGCAAATTCTTGGCCCCCTGGCTAGTAAGATAAGATGTTTTTCTCAGAAACAATGGATATCACAAGAAAATACGGATCATTCACGCTTTAAAATGGTGCACAGGCCTAAAGTCTTTGCAGAATTTTATCAGAATTTTCACTTAATACTTTTTCTATCATCATTTCATAAAACTGTGCAAAAAAGAGTGCAAAGAGCAAAAAATGGGCAAAAATAGTGCAAATCCGGTCCGTGGTGTGAAAGAGTGCAATGAAAAAAAAGAGTATATTTCACACGAAAAGTGTGCAAGTTGGCAACCCTGCATAGCTGCCAGGTTTTTGGCGAACGAAATAAGGGTCCAGCGAAACGGCCTAACTCTACATAATGGTACACTGAAATTAAAATCTATGCAGATGTTTCGAGGGATCAGGTTAAAGACACTGGACAGATACGTCAGTATGTACAGTGAAAAAGTCAAGATAATTAACTACGAGCTACAAATAAAAAGGTGCGAAACTACAAATAATGACATTTATGATACGTAATACTTTAATCAGCTATCATTCGATCCTGAATCAGTGTTACATAGCAATCTTTTTTTCACTAAGCAGTTTTTTTTTTTCAAAACGCGTTTATTAACTTTCGGTTACTTTGGGCTTTACTATGTTGCAGCTACCGCTGCAACCATGACTCCTGTTTTTCTTATTGCAATTTTTCAGCCGTAATGCTGCGAGCCGTAATGTGAGATTAATCGTATAGGAGGAAAACTGCCCCTTCCTGATCCCCATCTCCACCTCAAGGTCACAGAAACTTTGGAGGGTGCTCATTCGACCAGAAAATGATAGTTCTTTTATTATAAGTGGAAAGCGATTGGAGACCAACCACACGCAGGGAGTATTTTTGGTGAGGGAAGGGGGTAAACGCCGGTTCCCACCTATTTTGTACTTTCTTTTTGATTGCTCGATTTTACGTCTGCTCAATTATGCGTCTTTTAAGAAATTATCAGTTGACACAATGCCCAAAAACCCAAAGGATTTTGATTTGTAACAAAATCTGCTTGTGTTTCCTACAAGTGCCAATTTCATGATCTTAAATAGATATGATAGCTGAATTTCCACGCCATAGAGCTCTGACAATACTTATCAATTCCACAGGGGCGAGGGCAAGGAAACCGCCAATGTTGAACAAGGTTGAACATGGAAACGGCCTTTTGACAATAAATTTTGAACTACGCACGCTCCTCCTCCACCCCAATCTGTTCAAAGCCTCCATTTTTACACCCGTCCACGAAGTTCCTATTTCCTTTAAATCTTTCTTTGTGACGTCCTCCCACCCCAGACGGGGAAGACCTGCTTTCCGTTTAGCCCTAGACGGTTGGCTGAAAAGAACAATCTTCGGCAATCTGCCATCCTTCATCCGCACAACGTGCCCTAGCCACCTCAACCTTTCTTTCATTATAGCCCTAGAGAGCGGTATTGAACCACATTTTTCGCATAGCCTATTGTTTGAAATACGGTCAGTCAGCCGGGTACCCAGAACAATCCTTAAGCAATTTCTCTGGAAAACATCTAGCAAATCTTCATCCGCTTTTCGGAGCGTCCATGCTCCAGAGCCATATTTGACCACTGTCATCACTGTAGCTTCTAATATTCTAATCTTGGTTTGCAGACTTATCTTCCTATTCTTCCAAACTTTTTTAACTGTGAAAAAACACCCGGAGCCTTGGCTATTCTACTTTTAACATCTTCACTGCTCCCACCATCTTTGCTAATAATACTACCAAGGTAAGTGAAGCTGCCCACCTGATCAATCTTGTGATTACCCAACGTCACCTTTTCATCTTCACTTATTCCTAGCCTTAGTGACTTAGTCTTCCTAACATTAATTTTCAAACCAATTCTAGCACCTTGAACTCGCAAAAGCTCTAAAACTTCATTCATTTTGCTCAAACTTTCATCTAGGATGCTTAAATCATCAGCATAATCTAAGTCCAGGAGACTTTTTCCTCCCCATTTGATTCCGTGGTCTCCCATTGCCTTTCCTGGGCTCCTTAAAACAAAGTCCATCAAAATAATCCATATACAGGGGGATAGAACACACTCCTGCTTAACTCCTGATTTAATACAAAACCAGCTGCTAACCTCATTTCCTACCTTAACCGCAGCAGTGTTATTCTCATACATAGCACTAATCACTTTAATGTATTTGTCAGGTATACCATACAAGGATAAAACCTTTACCAAAGCTCTTCTATCAACAGAATCGAACGCTTGCTCATAATCTATAAAACTGAGGACCAAAGGTGTTTGAAAACTCAGGCACTTCTCAATTATTAGCCTAAGAGTGAAAATTTGGTCAACAACTTTTCTAAAACCGCACTGCTCTTCTCTTAAAACTTTGTCTTAAAACTTTGGATAGAACACAACCCTGCTTAACTCCTGATTTAATACAAAACCAGCTGCTAACCTCATTTCCTACCTTAACCGCAGCAGTGATATTCTCGTACATAGTACTAATCACTTTAATGTATTTGTCTGGTATACCATACAAGGATAAAACCTTTACTAAAGCTCTTCTATCAACAGAATCGAACGCTTGCTCATACTCTATAAAACTGAGGACCAGAGGTGTTTGAAAACTCAGGCACTTCTCAATTATTAGCCTAAGAGTGAAAATTTGATCGACACATCCTCTACCTTTTCTAAAACCGCACTGTTCTTCTCTTAAAACTTTGTCTACGGCATCTCTCAGTCTAAAAAGTATCATATTACTTAGTAATTTACTACCTACAGAGACCAGACTAATGCCTCGATAATTACCACACTCACTTTCATCACCTTTCTTATAGAGTGGCTTAACTTAATTAAGGTTTTCCTAAAATCGTTAGATACTTCCCCTTTTTCAAAAATCAGATTCATAATCTTCAGTAGCTTATTTCTAACCTCAGAGCCACAATAATTAAGAAACTCATTTACCACCCTATCAGCACCTGGAGCCTTATTATTTTTTAATCCTTTTAGTACCGTTGCTAATTCTTCCTCACAAAACAAATCTTCTTTCACATCCAAGGTATCACAAACTTTTTCATTTTCCTCTATATCTTTTCCTGCAACTCTATCTCGGTTAAGTAAATTCTCAAAATGTTTGGCCCATCCCTCTTTAGTTTTTTCCTTGTCGCTAATTGCGGCCCCATTCCTATCTTTAACTGGGCCAAGTCCAGCTCAAGAAAATCAGTCTCTTCATTTGCTTACACTTACATCTATTCTATACTTAAAAACTTAACTATAAAAATTAATTACCAAAAACATCTAAAAAAAAGGCTCATTAAAGGGAAGTTTTGGGTGCTCAACTATTGCACAAGTTTCGTATATCTGAAATTCAGGGGTAAACCAAATATTCCTTTTTAATGCAAATTGAATGGTTGTGGGACAAACTAAATTGTGACCAAGATGAAGAACAAAAAAATCTTGATATTAGCTAAAATTCATTACCTATTGTATATTAAAAGATTCGGGTCAACTAAAAATAAAAAAACAAATTAGTGCTAGAGGCCAATCTGTTTTTCTTAATGAAGTTTATTTATTTTTTCTATGTTTCATGTAGGCTACTTCGTAGTTTCACCCAAAAAGAGTGTAAATAGAAAATAATTGGAATATCTTATCACAAAATGAAAGCAAGATTTAAGAAAATAAATTGAATTCTATGGAGCTCGGAAGTCTTGAAAAAAGCAATATTTCATTGGTCATTACACTTAAAAATAAGCTAGTCAAATGAAAATTTGTGTCTACAAGTCTGTGTTAGAAACTGGTATATTTTCATTTTTGTGTCATTTTGCGTTTTATATTCCTCGTTTATGTGTTTTTTTTTTAATTTAAGCTTCGTCAAAACAAGATGATTAACTTGGTAATTAATGGCGGAATTTATCATCTTGAAAGAAAATAAAATTGCTACACAGCTGAAGAACATGAAAAACAATTTGAAACAAGAGAACATTCATTGCCTATTATAAGGTTTAGAGTGGCTCCAATTTTCCTCATCTGTCTTCGCTTTGTTAATGTATTTTTTTATTTTACTTTTATCTTAGTTTAGCCAAAAAAATCAGGCAAAAGTAGCAAACTCGGGGAAAATTCCTTCAACACCATGTATCAAGTTGTTGGTCATGCAGAAAACTCAATCGACAGCTCTGTTTAATAATGTCCTCTGCTTCTGTTTATTTACCTTCATTTGCTTTATTGATGACTTTCAGAAATTTTTTCGTTTATTAATAACGACCGAAAGTGAATGATGGAAGATAGTTTAAGCGATCTTAAGTTTAGAAATTTCTAAATTATAACGTCGGTGAGTGGAGGAGGTGCCGTAGCCACTCTTGCAGTTAAATCTGAAAGAGTATACAATAAAAAAAAAATGCTACGCGGGAAAAGTGAAAAACTAAAATGAAAGTAGTACCATCATTCGGCTTTTTTTATTATGATTGAGTTGGGAGGGGACACTGAAATTATCTTTCCCCGGGTACTACCAATACTAGAAATGATTATGCTTGAAACAACGTGGAAGGATCTTGACCTTAGATCTTCCATCAGATCTTGACCTGTCAAGACGTCTTGTTTTGAAATAAATGACACTAGTGATTTTTAAGTGAAGACGCGAGATCAGCCTTGTGAACTTTTCTTTAGAAAGTACCAGTGCTAATCCTGGCTTAGGCGACCAGGTTTTAGTTGAAGATATAGCTTCCAATTCAAGGTCTGTCTCGTTTTTATTACTTAGTCTAGAATGTCCCATCCTTGTAACGAATGCTACAGAAAATGTGGAACTGGGTCTTTCCAGTGTTCTAAGTGCAATACTTGGTTGCACCCTGCTTGTGCAGGCATAACAAAAAGTAATCGCCTTAAAAACCCTAATTGGTTATGCGTTCAATGCCGAGCGTCGATGGTTGAAAATGGCGTGATTAATACCATCGATAATCAACCAGAAGTGGTTCAACCAATCGAGGCGGTAAAATCCCCCGTTATTTCGGATGAAGAAAATTCATCTATCCCCAACGAAAATCAAATTGAAGTGATCGTTCGAAGTGGTATTACAAATTCCCCTGCTATACCTCGTGCTTCGAGTAATATCAACAATAGTTCTGATGGATCGATTGATTCTGCAAAAATAACCACAACCCATCAATCCCAGATTACCCCTCAAATCTATTGTTCCAGTAAATATGAATTGACAAGCATTGCAGAAACGGCTGGTGTCTTCGAGCCCCATACCTGTGAAGATTGCCTAAAAAAAAGACGCGGAAATCGTCAATCTCAGGAAACGGATTACTAGTCTTGAATTTCTTCATGATAGTTTATCTGATCTTTACGAACGTCAGAAAAGTGATCTTTTCAAGGACAATGAAATCAAAATGTTAAAAGTCGGTTTTCAGCTCGCAATTGTTGATGCTATACATGCATTAAAATCCCATACATCGCCCAGTGTTTCTCCTTCAGCTGATACTTCTAATCCAAATATGCATTATCCAAATTCTTCAAATTGCGTAAAACTGTAAAACCCTTTGAATCTGAAAACGTCACTATATGTAATCAAGCAAGTGCTAGTGAACTTCCTTCGTCAGAATTTTTTCAAGGATTAAAAAGTTACGCGAACTAATCCTTCTGACCTTGTTTTAACTAAAGATAATTTATTCTTGAAATCCAGTGGTAATGACACATCTTTAAAGATTGACAATGATGTCGAACTTACAAGCGGAAATTCTCAACCAATACAATCATATATTCAAGAAAATGAGTTCAGTGATCTTAAGTGTAATCAACCTAATGTGTGCTTTAGATTTTTAGACAGTAGATGTATGTCTAGTAATTGTAAATATCTACACATTTGTAAGTTTCATGTTTTTAGCCGTTGTATAAATAATTTGTGCAAATACCCCCATGTTGATATCTGCAAACAATTTTCAAGTGGAAGATGCTTTGGCTGTGAAAAACATCATATCAAATTGCCCATTAAGAGTCGTAGTAGGTTCCACAGAACTGGGCTACCCAGAGGCCACCTAAATTCTGTTAATCCTACTAAATATTTTTTAGACCATCGCTCACACACAAGAAAGTCCACGAGCCATCCAGTCCTTACCAATCGAGTACCTATCCAAAGGATTCCCCCGTCTTCATATCCACTTCCCTACCCCCTTCCTTCTTTTTCAAAGATAAACCCTCCCACCCCTCCGGCTGCTTTCCAACATTTTCCTACCCTTCCATCTATCATTCCCCACCACCTTGGGTACCTACTCAACGTGGACTCTTTGTACCATTCCCCTGAAAAAATAACCTCATCTCTCTTGATTCCTCCAGTTCACCCCAAACTCAACCGCTACTTAGTTACCGTTGTTTAGAGTCTCCGCTAGTACCTACTCAATTAAATGCAATTGTATTTGAAAAAGATGGATTTGATCCCCCTGTCCCTTGTTCTCACTATCCAAGTTTAGCCCCCGTCAAGAATTCCACTAGAACCTCTGACCCCATCTGTGATATAAAAAAATTAAAGTGTAAAAACGGTACCTTCACAAGTCGCTTTCGATTCCCCACACTTTTTTTGAGCAACGCTGAAAGCCTTAACTTTGAAAAACTTAATGAATTAGACACCGTTTCTAAAATGTATAGATTGGATGTAATCGCTCTTACTGAAGTTCAAGCTCAAAATTTGCACATGTTAAAGATTAACAATTTTTCTCAATTTATTAAACTCAGACCAGAAAACCACCCTCTGGGTAAGAAAGGTGGCGGAATTCTGTTCTTTGTCCATAATGACTTGTACCCAAGTGAAATCTCAATTCCGTGTCTTGCTCCCTTTGATGAGATTATGTGGGTGTGTGTTCGACCTAAAGTCTTGCCGCGTCCTTTCCATTTAATTGTCCTGAGTTGTTTTTATTACTCCCCTAATCAGAGATCTGCTGACAAAATAAATTTTATTGAATAATTACATGCAAGTGCTGACTTTGTACTATCAAAATACCCAAATGCAGGAATTTTCCTGATGGGTGACGCAAACGATTTAAGACTTGATTCTACATGTAATGCTTTTAATTTAAAACAGGTCGTTAATGTCCCAACTACAAAAGGTAATACTACTCTTGATTTAATTTGCACTAATCTTTCGAAGTTTTACAAACCCGTCTCCACTCTGCCCCCTCTAGGGGGTAGTTTCCACTTTAGGCTTTTCCTACCTCCGCTGGCTGAAGTTAAACAGTCGTTTTCTATAACTGAAACCGCTTATAGACCTCTCACTGACTCGGGACTTTTCAATTTTGGCTCCTGGATTACTACTGAAAATTGGTCCACTGTGTATCAAACAAATGACGTAGACTGCATGGCTTTGTCCCTCCAAAATTTATTGAGGAGTAATTATGAATCCCACTTCCCTGAGAAAAAAATTTAAAACGTGTTCTACAGATAAGCCTTATGTTACTGAGTCTTTTAGAAAACTTATAAGGAAAAAAAATTAATTTTTTCAAAACAGGTCGTATTACTGAGGCTAATAGTCTAAGGAAGTTCCTAAAGAAAAAATTGAGAAAAGTAGCTTCTAATTATTATAATAGTAAAGTCAAAGATCTATGTTCTAACAAGCCCAAGCAATGGTACAGAAAAATTAAAGAAATATGCAGAAAAAGTCCTTCCGAAGTTGATTCCTGAACCCCCTAATAAGACTGCCAACGATTTAAACTTGTACCTTGCTTCCATCGTGCAAAGTCTCCTTCCTTTCACCGGCTCAAGTCCAACTATTCCTCCCAATACTTCCTTCCCCTTTATTTCTCCCTCTGATGTTATAAATAAATTATAAAGCTTAGAAAATCAAGTATTTGTCCCCTGGACATCCCAGTTGACTTAATTAAAGCCTTTTCAGACGAAATTGCTGACCCTTTATCAAATACTTTCAACCACATCACAAAATTTGGTAAATTCCCAAGTTGCTGGAAACAAGGTTTTACAAAACCTGTCCCAAAAAATGCACCAGTCTGACTTTCGCCAACATTCGCCCCATTACACTCACTTCAGTTTTTTCCAAACTTTATGAAAGTTTCCTCTGTGACTGGCTTAGGGATATAATTTGTCCGCGTATTGACACCCGGCAGTTTGGTAACTTAAGGAAAACTTCCACCACCCATTACCTTGTACACTTAATGCATACCATCGTAAGTAACCTTGATAAACCAAATGTTTGGTTGAGCCTTGTCTTAGTTGATTTCCAAAAAGCTTTTGACCTGGTTGACCACACCATCCTAATTCGTTCACTACTGGTTAACTTTGAACTTGATCCTCTGTTAGTAAATATTGTTATATCGTTTCTTTCGAATAGATCTCAAGTTGTTAAATACGAAAATATTTTATCTAACCCCCTCCCTATATATTGTGGAATTCCTCAAGGAACCTTATTAGGACCACTTTTATTTCTAATCATGATTAACGATATTGGTAGGGATTTTCCCAAAGGTGGAAATATGTGGATGACTTGTCGATCCTTGAAGTATGTCACAGGAATACTAAAACTGACCCCCTCGCAATCTTAACCCACATTTCGGATGAAGCTAAGAACCTAAATATGAAATCAAATTCAACTAAATCAAATATAATGACGACAAATTTTTTGAAATCCACTCCCGCTTTCCTTGACCGTATCCCACCCAAAATGCTTGTGAAACATGTTAAACTCGTTGGTGTCACAATTTCAAATAATCTCAAATGGGACATGCGTGTTTCTAATATTGTTAAACAAGCAAACGTTTCATTATCTATGTTAAACATTTTGAACAAATTTAATTGCCCTAAGATGCAGTCCCTCCGTTTTTATTTATCATTATCAGGCCGCTATTAGAATCTGCATGTCCGGTCTGGCATTCGCATTTTTCAAGCGAGCTTAGTGACAAAACTGAGTCGGTCCAAAAGCGTTCGCTCAGTATCATCTACAAAGAGAGCAAAATTCCATACTTCTTCCTCCTTAAATCCGCAGGTATTACCACGTTAAAAGAAAGGAGAGCACAATTTTGTTTGCGTTTTGCTAAATCCGCAATATCTAATCCTCGTACTGAGGACATCTTTCCTGATTTACATGACCCCATTAGACCCCGTCTCCCCCGCTTAACTTCCTTGGCAATTCCAACATATTCACCTATCCATACGGTTACTGAGAGGCTCCGGAAAAGTTTTATCCCCTTTATTTTGGAGCACCTAAATAATCCCTGAACTATGCTCTGTACCAAAATTAACTCCTCCGTCCCTTATTTTATTTGTTGTGTATGTTCACAATAATCATGCGTCTTTTTTCTCTTTATCTTTGTCCCTTTTATTTTCCCTTTTGTTGATACTTATTTATGTTAAATTTCTTTTCTGACTTTTGATTTTAATTTTTTTCCCTTTAATTGTATTCATTTCTTTAATTGTAAATATTTCTTGTGACAACTAATTTGGCTTGATTTTAAGTGTTTTTTTTTAATTTTATGTATTTGACCTTGAACACGATTTCGGCAATGTTTTTCTTCTTGACTGTGATTTTCTTTTATCCCCCACCCCTTCTTCTATTATTTTTCTGTTTCTATTCTAGCCATTTGTTAAATTCTTATCGAATATTTTTATTCTTGATTGGTGTTTCTTTTATTGTTGTATTAATTGTTTCTTCGTTTTGCTTCGTCTATTTCTTTTTGACATATGAAGCGAATTCGGCTCTATTAGAGCTTGTGATAGCCTTTGGAAAATAAATAATATCTTATCTTATCTTACACACTTCTCCAGAAGCTAGTCAAATAATTCGATAAAATCACAGTTTTAATCTAATGGTAAATCTAGGCCTATTGTTTTCACTTCAAAAATGTACTGTATAGGACATAATAAGCCAAAGCAAGGCCATCGCCCGATTTTTTGTAAGATAAGGATTTCGAATTTCTTAAAAAAAAACTTTATTTGGGAAGTAAATTGAATTCAGACTTTTAAACGCGGTAAAACGTATATATTATGAAACGGAGAAAAATGGGCTTTAAAATGAGCTACTAGTCGAGCAGATAAGGTTTAGTCCCAAAAGTAGTGTCTAACCCCTTAGAATCTCCTCTACTGTGAGTCAATTGTGATTATGCTCCGATTTGTGGCCAGTTACAGTTCATTTGAAACGTCTCATCTGTCTGATGATAGCACTCTGCGTTTTGAGAAGAATAAGAACCTTTTTCTCATTCTTTGTCCTTATGGCTGGAATTTTAAGACTAGGGCGATAAGAAAATCACCCTGGTTAAATGAAAAAGTTACAAAGAGTTATAGCAATGAATAATATATTGAATTTTATGGTAAATAAGGCCTATTGTCATAAAAACACTGTATAGGGCATAATCAGCCAAAGCAAGGCCGTCGCCCGCTTTTTTGTAAGATAAGGATTTCGAATTTCTTAAAAAGAAACTTTAATTGGGAACTAAATTAAATTCAAGACTTTTAAACACGGTAAGACGTATATATTATGAATAAGAGAAAAATGGGCTTTAAAATTAGCTACTAGTCAAGCAGATAAGGTTTAGTCCCAAAAAGTAGTGTCTGACCCCTTAGAATCTCCTCTGCTGTGAGTCAATTGTGATTGTGCTCCGATTTGTGGCGAGTGAAAGCTCATTTGAAACGTCTCATCTGTCTGATGATAGCATCCCACGTTTTGAGAAGAATGGGAACCTTTTGTCTCATTCTTTGACCTTATGGCTGGAATTTTAAGACAAGGGTGATGAGAAAATCGCCCTGGTTAAATGAAAAAGTCACAAAGAGTTGTTGCAATAAAGAAAATATTGAATCATGTTGTAAATCTAAGGCCTATTGTTTTTCACTTCATAAAAACACTGTATAGGACATAATAAGCCAAATCAAGGCCATCGCCTACTTTTTTGTAAGATAAGGATTTTGAATTTCTTAAAAAAAACTTTATTTGGGAACTAAATTGAATTCAAGACTTTTAAACACGGTAAGACATATACATTATGAATCAGAGAAAATGGGCTTTAAAATGAACTACGAGTCAAGCAGATAAGGTTCAGTCCCAAAAAGTAGTGTCTGACCCCTTAGAATCTCCTCTGCTGTGAGTCAATTTTGATTGTGCTCCTATTCGTGCCGAGTGACAGCTCATTTGAAATGTCTCATCTTTCTGATGATGGCACTCCATGTTTTGAGAAGAATAGGAACCTTTTTCTCATTCTTTGACCTTATGGCTGGAATTTCAGGACTAAGGCGATAAGAAAATCGTCCTGGTTAAATAAAAAGTCACAAAGAGTTGTGGCAATGAAGGAAATATTGAATGTTATGATAAATATAAGGCTTATCGTTTTTCACTTCATAAAAACACTGTATAGGACATAATAAGCTAAAGCAAGGCCATCACCCGCTTTTTTGTAAGATAAGGATTTTGAATTTCTTAAAAAAAACTTTATTTGGGAACTAAATTGAATTCAAGACTTTTAAACGCGGTAAGACGTATACATTATGAATCAGAGAAAATGGGCTTTAAAATGAACTACGAGTCAAGCAGATAAGGCTCAGTCCCGAAAAGTAGTGTCTGACCCCTTAGAATTTCCTCTGCTCTGAAGTAATTGTGTTAAAGTATTTTTAATAGTCCTTTAGATTAAAGGAGACAAAATTTGGCAACACTGTAATCAATTTTAAAGATTGGGTGATCGGCGAGGGATGTTTTCTTCAAAATTTGGTAACACCGAACATAGGGCGATGGCCAGGGCGATGGGCGATGGGCCATTAGTTCAGGCTGGTAAAGAGCAGTCGTAATATCGACTATTATCCCTCTTCGATCGTGCCCTAAACATTTGTTCTGATTCCCATATCACGGCAGAATTAAACCTCATCAAGGACATACTTTTTGGAAATGGGTATCTTCTTTTATTTATTAATAGTGTAATTAACTGTAGACTGAAAAGACATTCCCGTAAAATTAATGATAGTTTACCATTTGAGATTTCTGATAAGCCCTTAAACATAATTTACCTCCCCTACTCCCAAAAATTACTACAAATCTTACAAAAGTTTGCACAAAAAATAATTTGTATGATGTATTCACAAATAATTTTAAAATCATAAATTTTCTAAATTTTGGTAAAGATTAAATAAAAAAAACAAGTTTTTTTAACCGAAAGTAAGGAGCGACATTAAAACTTAAAACGAACAGAAATTATTCCGTATATGAAAGGGGCTGTCCCCTCCTCAACGCCTCGCTCTTTACGCTAAAGTTTTTTATTGTTAAAAAAAATAGAGTTGTGAGAAAGTCAAACTTTAGCGTAAAGAGCAAGGCGTTGAGGAGGGGACAGTCCCTTTCATATACGGAATAATTTCTGTTCGTTTTAAGTTTTAATGTCGCTCCTTACTTTCAGTTAAAAAAAACTTGTTTTTTTTTATTTAATTTTGAACGTTTTTGAATAAATGCAGGTTTCGATCTTGGCTCACAGTACATGAATAATTAAAACAAAATTTTCATATTAATTTAATTTTATTTGGTTAAATGACTTTCTCGAAACTTGTTTCATTTTATTTACGAACTTACGTAACGAACTTCTATATTCATATATTTTTAATACGTATATTAGGGGGTTCGCCCCCTATTCAATACCTTGCTCTTTAAGCGAAAGTTCGAATTTTGTTCCAATTCTTTAAAAATGACCGCTTAATCACAAACGCCGTTAATTAGAATAAATAGCTCTTATGAAAGTACTAAAAAATCTCTGGCTTAAAGAGTGAGGTATTGTCTAGGGGGTGAACCCAATTATATATGTAATATTTTCTGTTCGATTAAAGTTTTGATGTTGCTGCTGTTGCAGTTGAAAAACTTGTTTTTTTATATTTAATTTCTGATCTTTTTTTAAATAATGCTGGGAAGTCCGGCGTCCCCTTCATAGAAATGTCACTTCCCCCATGAAAACGTCCTTCACGGAAAGATCCTCCCATATAACCCTGACCCCCCCCCACCCCACTACCAGGAAAAATGTCCCCTGAAAACGTCCGTACTGTATACTTCCCAATAACCAATACTATATCTTAACATTGGGTAAAGTTCATAACTTTCAGCCCTCCTCCCGAGAACTTCGGGGGATTAAGTCATCCTAGAAGACATACTTATAATATTTTCGAACATGCTGAACAAAATGGCTATCTCAAAATTTTGATCAGGTGACTTTGGGAAAAAATGAGCGTGGGAGGGGGCCTAGTTGCCCTCCATTTTTTTGGTCACTTAAAATGGGCACTAGAACTTTTAATTTCCATTCCAATGAGCCCTCCCACGATATTCTAGGACCACTGGGTCGATACGATCACCCCTGGGAAAAAAAAACAAATAAACAACGCACCCGTGATCTTTCTTCTGGCAAAAAATGCAAAATTACACATTTTTGTAGATAGGAGCTTAAAACCTCTACAGCAGGGTTCTCTGATACGCGGAATATGGTGGTGTGATTTTCATTAAGGTTCTATAACTTTTAGGGGGTCTTTTTCCCTTTTATCGAAAATCAGCCAAATTTTCTCAGGCGCGTAACTTTTGATGGGTTGAATTAAACTTAATAAAACTTATATATTTGAAATCAGCATTAAAATCCAATTCTTTTGATGTATCTATTTGTATCAAAATACCGTTTTCTAGAGTTTCGGTTACCATTGAGCCGGGTCCCAATAATCAGTACTATATGTTAACATTGGGTAAAGTTCATAAATTTCAGCCCTCCCCCTGGGGGCTTCGAGGGATTAAGTCATCCTAAAAGACATAGTTATTATATTTTCGACCATGCTGAACAAAATGGCTATCTCAAAATTTTGATCAGGTTACTTTGGGAAAAAAATGAGCGTGGGAGGGGGCCTAGTTGCCCTCCATTTTTTGTCACTTAAAAAGGGCACTAGAACTTTTAATTTCCGTTCCAATGAGCCCTCCCACGATATTCTAGGACCACTGGGTCGATACGATCACCCCTGGTTAAAAGAAAAAAAAAGAACAAATAAACACGCATCCGTGATCTTTCTTCTCGCAAAAAATGGAAAATTCCACATTTTTGTAGATAGGAGCTTTAAACCTCTACAGTAGGGTTTTCTAATACGCTGAATATGATGGTGGGATTTTCATGAAGGTTCTATAGCTTTTAGGGGGTCTTTCCCCCTTTTTTCGAAAATCAGCCAAATTTTCTCAGGCGCGTAACTTTTGACAGGTACAATTAAACTTGATGAAACTTATATATTTGAAATCAGAATTAAAATCTGATTCCTTTGATGTAGCTATTGGTATCAAAATTCCGTTTTTTAGAGTTTCGGTTACCATTGAGCCGGGTCGCTCCTTACTTACAGTTCGTTACCACGAACTGTTTGATAAACCCCAGTTACTCGCCAAAGAGGGGTCTATCAAATACCATGCGATTGTGGCAAATATTATGTAGGTAGAACACACCAGAATTTAGAAAAACGCATGAAACAGAATAAAGTTGATATAGTCAAAGCTCTAAATTCTAATATTTCCACTGTTTCTTTTGATTCTGCATTAGGGACCTATATTTTTGAAAATCCTAGCCACAATATACTTCTTGATGAATCCGCCCTTATTAGCAATGACCTAGGCATAAAGCAAGTAGTCCGAGAATCAATTGAAATCAGACTTAAGATTAATGATAATATTTCCTTAAATAGGGACTTGGGGGAATATACACTAAATGCTCTATACACAAATTTAATTAAAAATGATCTTACAAAATATTTTAAAAAACTAACAGACATTAACACAGAACCGATCACAAAAAGACCTTTGAGGTTAGCTGCCAAAAAGGCTGGATTAGCAATAAAAACGTGTTTTAAAATTATTTTGCTTTCATCTTATTGAATCGCCTCTTATTGAACTTCCTTTTTATCAGTCCTGGTTGAACATCGCTGAAGTATGGATGCTAGGAATGCTTTGAAATTTTTTTTTATTTTTGGTTTTATTAGTCGCATGTTGTTGTGAGTCTTTTTTATGTATATATTTTTGTCTTGCTGAGGACGGCCCTTGGATATAGGGCCGAAACATTCATTCAAATTATCTCCGCTGTCTTGCAAAAAGATTTCCCTATTGTTCTTCGTGCTTTTGTTGTTTGTTATTTAAAGAAAAGAAAAAGTTTAAGAAATTAGTTTAGTTTCCTAAATAATTGTCCCTTCTCTAGTATAGATTTTTGGAAGTCTCTTCAGTGATGAAGGAAGGGTTGACACCCAAATAACAGTACAATTTGAAAAATGAGACTGAACTAAGCTTGAGAAAAGTAAACAAATAACTTGTCATGAAAGTATGAGTTTTAGCGTTCTAAGGATTCCATGACTTCTGGAGACTTTCATCTTAACCAGTATATCCCGGTGCCGCACCGGTTTTTTTTCGGAGGCCGATAGCTGATTTTTATTGAAAGTGGCGGCCCGCCATGGCGTGGCAACGAAAATTTTTGGCATGCCGCCAATGTTCTTCGGTGGCTCGACACTGCCTGACGCTGATTTTTCTTATTAAGAAGGAATTTGAAATCTGTTCAGAAAACCTCAAGTGATGTATCGTCCAACTCCGAATATACCCGAAGTGTCTGTTAAAGCAGAGCACCGCGGGACGTACTAGAAGAACACCGAGAACAAAAACATCCTTACTATGCTCGATATTGATTACGATAGAACCCTATATTCCCAGTTTTTGAACATCGGGCCTTCTTTTCAATACTGTATCTTCCTTACACGGACAAACATTTCAGGAGGTGGGGGGTTGATGTTTAAAAGAATGTACTTTAATCATCATATAACTGAAATCATTCTTCATTGACAGATTCTAATATCTGGATCAACGAATTATAAGTGAATCTGTCAAAATGCCTTTCGTCAGACTCTCCAGATGTATCAACGAAGATAAAACCCTTAAGATGGTAATTTTGTCTTGACTTTCGTTCTCCCTTCACATGGAGAAATGTTTCTTGATTCTCGTTCGCCCTTCACACGGACTGAAAAACGTCTGAGAAAACATTGAGGGGAACGTTAAACTAAATTAAAACACAGTTTGTGCAAACAGATTGCTGATACAAGCGTATCTGAAATATTTTTGGAACGGCTTACCGTATCAAAAGGAAACTTATCAAGGCTGAAGACATTGAAATAAATGTCGGAGAAAATGTCAAGGGGAAAGTTGAACTAAATTAAAACATAGCTTTTGCATACAGATTGCTGATACAATCGTATCTGAAATATTTTTGGAACGGCTTACCGTATCAAGAGGAAATTTAGGGGGGTATGAAGAGTTGGATGTTCAATCGAGCAAAAGTAAAAATGACCTACTAGTACTGCTATTAATACTGCTGCTACTGCTGTTATTACTACTAACAATAATACACTATCACTGCTACTGCTGTTCCTACTACTACCACTACTGCTATGATACTAGTACAATTAAGGCTATGTGTATGAAGGTGAAAATTTGACAGGATATTAAGGGGGAATTTTAAAGTAAATCAAAACATGCTATGTGCATGTAGATTTTCAGAAGGGCGTAGGCCTATCTCAAGAATAGATTTTGGTAGTAAGTTGGAACTGTCAGAGAATACTTAAAGGAGAATATCAAGTGACCAAAATGTAATATATGCATGTTACTCCTAACACTACTACCACTACTACTTTTACTAATGATGTTACTGCTACTAAACTACTCCAACTACTACTTCAATTGTGAAAAGTTGTGAGGCTTAGAGTATTAAGATGAAAAAGGAATCAAAAGGGGGTCAAAAGGATTGATCAGTAATATTTTTGGAACGGCTTAACGTGTGAAGGTGAAACTTCCGGGGTATCATGAAAGGAATGTTCAACTGACCAAAAGGCAAAACGTACATTCTACTACCACTGTTTCTGCTGCTGCTACTACTGTCACTACTACTACTAATACAACACTAACACTTCTACTACTTCTCCTGCTACCACCGCAAATACTGTGATACGAGTTCTATTAAGGTTAAGCCTATGAAGATAAAATTTGAGACAATATTGATGGCAAATTCGAACTGAAAAAAAAAACAATCTATGTGCATTAGATTGTCAAAAGAGTGTATTTTAGGAAATTATTTGTGCATTAAGTTGGAACTCTCAGATAATACTTAAGAAGGAAGATCAACTGACCAAAAGGCAATATACGCACACTAATACGAATAATACTGCTACATTTACTTGTTTTACTGCTATTATTACTATCACTTTAACTACTACTTCTATTCCAACTACTTGTTAGTAGTAAGAGCATGAAGATAAAAATTTCAAGAAGTATATGAATATACAGGTTATCAAAAGGACTTATTGACAATGTAAAAGCAATGGCTAATTGTATTAAGTTGAGTACTAAATAGTACTACTGTGACTACTGTTACAACCATGCCTAAGGTTATGAAGGTGAAATTTTAAGGGAATTTTTAGAAAAGAAGGTAAACTGAATCACAACACGCCATCCGTATGTAGATTGTCAAAAAGAGCATATTAGCAATATCTTAAGAACAGTTTTGTGTGTGAAGTTAAAACTTACAAGGTTTGTTTGGGGGGGGGTGGATGTTGAACTAACCTAAATATAACACTTGCACCATAATACTGCTACTTCTTTTTCTGCAACAACTACTGCTGCTACTATTATTACTACTGCTATTACTACTATTGCTACTAAAGCTACGACTACCACTATTATTTCTACTGCTACTAGTATACATACTGGTACTACCACTACTGCTGCCAAAACTAAGGGTATTCAGGTGAATATTTTGAGCAGTATCGAAACTTTATTGAGCTAAATCAAAACGCCCTATGACCACAAAGTTTGTGAAGAGGACGTATAAGCAATGTTTCAGGTACGGTTGACGGTATTGAGTTGAAACTTTCATTGTGTGTTTAAGGGAATGTTGAAGAAACACAGGCTAAGGGTGTGAAGGTGAAGCTTTCAAGGAATATACAGGCAGAAGTTGAACTAAATTAAAAAAGAACTATGATTATGTAGATTGTCAAAAGGGTAAGAAAGGAGCGTCTCAATAACGGCTTATATTATCAAGTTAGACCTTTCAGGGTAAGTTGTGCTGGATTTTGAACTAGCTAGAAGGTACTATGTTTATATTTTTAATATTACTACTACGGTTGCTGTAACTAATGTCACTAAGGCCATTAAGTTGAAACTTTTAGAGAACGTTTAGGGGGAATTTCAATTAAACGGAAAAACTATTTGCAACAGGTATTAAAAGTGTATATGGGCAATATCATAAGCAGGACTTCTCTATCACAGCTAGTAATATCATTTAAATTTTAAAGGAGCTTATTCAATTGGAAATTAAAAGTTTTAGTGGCCTTTTTAAGAGTCAAAAGTGATTGGAGTACAATCAGCACTCGTCCTTGGTCCATAATTATCCAAAAACTTCCGAACAAAATTTTGGATAGCCATTTTGGAACAGTCCTGTAGCTATATCTCTAGGTTTATTGGGTAGGTCAACCACCCACAGTTATTTTTGCCAACTATGCTTAAAAACTAATTTTCGCTTTAAAACTACATCAAAACACACCGTCTGTGTGCTGCCTGCCAATAAGACATCTGAGCAATAACCCGAGAACGAATAAGCCAATTAAGTTCAAACTTAAAATAAAATTCTTGGATACGGTTCTGGGAGGGAAGTATTCTTCAGAAAACAGAAAAGGGGATTTTGTTGCGTTTTCAGTTTCTTTGGCAAAATACATAAAATAAATTAAGCACCTTTTCAATGAAAACATCACAAAAAGTTTAGTTTTGATTTAGGGGACGAAGGAAAAATTCCCCTTCTCCTCCAATTAAAGCCACTGTCATTGATATATGCTACTTCGTTATAATTAAAGTTATATTGTGGCATTACTAAATTTGCTCCAAATATGGACACAAAAGCTGGATTTTTAATCATCCAAGGAAAATATCACAGTTTATAGAATTATCCAGTAAGTTTATCGCAGATCATTTCTGGTCTTCGTTCTCGGTGCGAACAAAAAGCTCCTCCCACTTATTTCTGCATTAGTGGGAATGCGGGTAAGTCTGTTTCCGATTGTTTCCAACAAAGTGCATTATTTGTAATAGCGGGTTTCCACTTATTTCCGATTGTTTCGCGTCTGACTTGTCTACCCGTGAAAAGATCTGACTTCGCTTATGTTTATATCTGCAAAAACGTTCTCCGGAGCACTCGCACCCCGGTCCGGGTTTTTGTAATGGGTGAGATAGAGAATGATCATACTGGATAATTATATAAACTGTGGAAAATATACAGCATCAAAACAATGAGATTTTATCGGGAAAATGGTTGCTTACTTTAATTAGTATTTATCCTTTTTATTCTTCATTTACTTGAAGTGATTTAAGAAACTTTTGCCACAAAATACGTTTTTCAAAGAAAAGTAAAGAACTCTATTAAACCAAAAATGAGCAAAAATAAAAGGTAATAATCAACCACGCGTATAACTACCACAAGTCATTATCAATAAGTAAATGAAACCCCAAACAAATAGAAATTACAATAAATAACTGAGCCAAACTTGAAACAAGCGGAAATTAGCATGAGCAGGGCTCACAATCCCAATGCCTTCTCAAGGCCAGAACACAATTTGCACTTATTCATTATAACACATTTTAAATGTTTTCACTTTTCTGACTTCAATAAATCAAAAATTATTAGGACTTAGAGGAATAAGTATCAGCATATCTGCATTAAAAATACAATGCACATTCATTTTTTTTTTAGTTAAGTCCAAATTATGTTCTGGCATTGAAAGGGCAAAGGGGTTGTGAGCCCTACTCATTTTAATTTCTGCTTATTTTGAGTTTGACTCGGTTATTTATTGTAATTTTGGTTCCTTTTGAGTTTCATTTATTTATTGATGCTGATTTGTGGTAGCTTTACGCTTGGTAAATTATTTGGCTGTATTTTTGCTCATTTTTGGTTCAATGGAGTTCTTTACTCTTAAACAGGATGCACCTTAAAATGCTTAACTCTACTGTGACCATCCAACTTAGGCTAAATTGCCAGGAAAAGTGCTGCAGGGACTTTGATGCTACACCCGCTATGCTGAATAGATTTACCATTGGCATGTATGACATCAAAAGACCATCCAATGACAATGAAAATGAAACTCTTGAGGACATTTTGGGCGACATAGAAGGAGGGTTTGCTGTTTATCTTTGAAAATGATCTTCAATACTAGTCGAAGATAAATACAATATATGATTAAAAAATGTACAAAACTAATTCGAAGTTCATTAAAAGGAAAACACAAATAAAATAACAATCGGAACTGTTGAAGGACCTTGCCAAGTACAATTTTGTCTCATATGTATGTCTTCGGCTTCTGTTTCATGACAAAATCTCAGAACATTATCTTTAGCCTGCAATTTTACAGATAGTTGCATTAATAACGACCGGTCTAATTTCTTATCTTTGACTTGGTCGTTCTTGTCGTTCTAGTTTATATTTTGAAAGCTACGAAACATTTTGTTCTCATAGCTAAGCTTGAGAATTTATATCTTTTTGAAGCTTAGAACTACAATGTCATAAAAACTTTGTATAAAGAAGTAAACTTTGATGTCACTTACCTAAATGACATTTTGGAGAGACGTGACCTTCAAGGATCATGCTTCTCTTTAGTTCTACGTTAGAAAATCCTATCTATTAGTTATCTTTATCAAATGCGCCTTTAACTTCCACGTTTTTGTATAACTTATCTATATTGCAAGACCAGTATACTAAGTACCTATTTCTTTTTTTAGTTCTTTAATCACAATTTCTATTGTTGATAGGGAATAAGTCAGCATTTTACCCAGAAAGTAATGTTGAATACAACCTTAGATATTGGCAAGTATTTTTTGTGTTAGATCTTCTTTATTATCCTTTTTTATTTAGTTCTCCGACATACCAGAGAACTAAGGAAAACATCTTTCTTGTCAAGCCAGAGACTGAAAACAGAAAATTTCAACCACAAAAACGCATGTTATCAGTCAAGAATGCTTCACTGTTTCAGATTTTGGAATATGGAGCCGAAATCTGTCAATGAAGACTGAATCCTACCAATTTTGAGTTCTAGTATTCTGAAAAGCAAAATTCACACTATCTGGTAACATTGTCTCTGAATTTCTGTTTTTTTTTTTTTTTTTTTTTTTTTTTTTTTTTTTTTTTTTTTTTTTTTTTTTTTTTGCAGTCATCCCTGCAAGATCTAATTTACCCTTCGTTCCCACATGCTGCAGATTGCGGAAAATCGTTGCGGATTTGCGGATTCCGCAAAGATTTTTTTTTGGTGATATTGCGGAAAAAGCAAATCCGCATGCGTTGAAATTTTTCAATACTTGCGGAAAAACGCATGCGGATTAGCAACTGAAGAATAATTGATATTTAGAAAAATAGAACTGTTGAAAAATTGATAATATCAATTCGATTTCAAGAATTGCTCTTCAATAGAAGTCACAAAGACCACCATAACAAGATTCAGCTGGTCAAGGCGTGGGAGCAAGTTTCCAGGGAGACTGGACTATCAGGTAGGCTAAACAGTAAACACAGCTTGGACATTTTTATTGCTTTAACTATTTATTTGATATTTATACTTTTTGGTTTATTTGCTTCTTTTTTTGCTAAAGATGGAGATAAGGCTAGCTACCCCTTCAGTGGAGGGTGCAGAGTCCCTGCCAAGAGAAGCAAGATATAGCCTACAATATATCCTGGTCCTACTGGACAGTATCTGTGCAGTAACTGTTGTCTAAAACTCAGAGACCGTTTGAATTACCCTTATTCCACGCCTATCTACCTTAGTTCTGCCCTAGGATGGATGGATGATAGACTACCTATCAACTAGTAAAATGACATCATTTTTATACTTTTTTAAAAAAGGCTTATGCCAGCTTTTGTGACACATCCTAGATGTTTTCATTTCTTTTTCTCTAGTTATTTATTCAATATTTGCACTCTTTGGTTTATTTGTTTCTTCTTTGTTAAAGGTGCAGATTAGGCTAGCTATCCCTGTTGTGTAGTGTGCAGAACCCCTGCCAATAGAACCAGAATATAACCTACAATATATCCTGCTCTTACTGGACAGTGTCTATGCATCTTACAGCCCGATTGATTGGATAATACACAGTAAATAAGTTTTCTTTTTGGTGGTAGCTAATCTACATCTTTACCCTTTTCATCATGCTAAACAAGCATATAATAATGCATAATATATCCCTTAATGGTGTTTGGAACTTGCTTTCAGTATTTGCCTTAATGAACTAATTTTTGAAAAGTTGCTAGCATTCTCCTAATGCAAGTATGCACTAATTCAATCCTGCTCCAGGAGTTACAAAACCTGAACTGAAGCATTATTAGATTTCACAGTCAAAATTCATATTCACTGGTAAAATATTGCAAATTTTATTTTCCTGTGATGGTTGAAAGCCCAATTGATTGAATAATACACAGTAAATAAGGTTTCTTTTTGGTGGTAGCTAATCTATATCTTTACCCTTTTCATCATGCTAAACAAGCATATAATAGTAGATAATATATCCCTTAATGGTGTTTGGAACTTGCTTTCAGTATTTGCCTTAATGAATTAATTTTTGAAAAGTTGCTAGCATTCTCCTAATACAAGTATGCACTAATTCAATCCTGCTCTAGGAATTACAAAACCTGAACTGAAGCATTATTGGATTTCACAGTTAAAATTCATATTCACTGGCAAAATATTACATATTTTTATTTTCCTTTGATGGTTGAATTTATTGAGTCTATTTTCTCTTTTTATTTATTTTTTTCTGTCTATGTTGTGTAGTTTAAGATTTTTTCAACATATTAATTCATTCACTTCAGTGAAGTTAGTCATTCTTTCAGCTATGATTCATTTTGAGACTCCAATATGTCTCAACACCCAAACTTTGTGCTTTTATAAAAGCTTACCTTTTAGTTATTAAATAGTTCACATTACTCATTTACCCCCACTATAGAGTGGTTCATTCTAATAAAGAGCAGTACTAATTTTGTACTTTAGGCTTAATTCAATAACTTCAAATGCAACATGCCAAACATTAAATTTTTAATTTGTTTAAGTTCAACAATTGAAAACATTCAATCGACCCCAACCTTTCAGTTAACTTCAAATTATGTTCTGGTCTTAAGGTTATTTAACGATGATAATCCTGATTTTTTTTTTTCAGTCCCCACTGAATGGGTATTGACAGTTTAATATATATATATATATGTAGTGATATTTTCTCCTTAAAGTCTTAATAATTTTTAATTTGTTTAAGTTCAACAATTGAAAACATTTAATCTACCCGAACCTTTCAGTTAACTTCAAATTATGTTTTGGTCTTGAGGTTGTTTAATGATGATAATCATGATTGTCTTGTTTTGTTTTTTTTCATTGACCTGTACAAATTACCTCAGTATAATTAATTCAAGCAATCTTTTGTTACAGTGATTCAAGTTCTTCAGCATATGCGGAACCAAAGAAACCGAGTTATAAGAAGAAAAAAATGGAGGTTTTAGAAGATCTATTAGAAAAACTGCTATTGGAGCAAACAAAGGATGCCCAAAATCCAGATTATGCCTTTGACATGTATGTCAGTAATGAACTGAAGCAACTCGACAGAAAAAAAAACGCCCTGACAAAATTGAAAATTCAACAGGTGTTATATGACTTGGCAACAACGGATGAGGTGCAGACCTATTTTTTTTCAAAAATATTTTTTACTATGATTTAATAAAGAGACAAGTTTTGAATTTTCTTTTCTTGTCTGACGAAAGGTAGAGTCAGTAGAACATTCACTGGGAAAACTATTCTCAGAGAAGATCAAAAACAGTAAAAGTCTGTTTAATTTTTAACAAATTGATGAAAATATGGTTATAAGTACTATTATTTCTCTTGTGCTTTGGTTATCTGGAACTTCCAAAGAGATGGTCACTTTGCCAAGATAGCTGTCCATCATGGGAATTGAAATATTCTTGAAATTTTATTCAAGTCTCATTGGCCAGGAGCGTGTGATTATTGGACCCTTGCTGGTTCAAATGGCTGCTCCATAAAGAAGGCTCTTATACCCTCCACGGACAAGATATAATATCTCCGTTTCCTCGAATAGTGTCAGTAAGGCTTGAATTACAGTAATCGGAGCTCTTGGCTACTAGATAGTTATGAAGACATACGCATGCCATGTTTATGTTCTTAACCGTCTCTAATTTACTATCTATTGCCTGTAAAATATTCTCCACCGAGCAGCTAACACTCCAAATGCATTCTCAACGCTCATTCTAGTCCTTGATAATCTGTGATAAAAAATTCTCTTAGAGCGTGATAAATCGTGTTCATTTCCTGGGAAAGGTCTCATAAAATTATTTCTTAATGGAAAAACCTGATTCCCAACAAATACAGGTGGTAAACTATGGGTTCCAATGACTTTTTGTGGGGGTAATTCTATTGTACTTTCTAGAATGCTTTTTCCAAAAGAACTGTTTGAAAACACCCCAGAATCGCTAGCACTTCCTTCTGCACCGATGTCCCCAACTATGAACTTGGATATTACATCAGCAACAGCTAGAAGAACATTACTGAAGAAACTTTTATAGTTGTAGAACGCCGAGCCTGAGTTAGTTGGACATTTAATTCTTATATGTTTGCCATCTATGGAACCCATGCAGTTCGGAAAGTTCCACCTTTCATCAAAAGCTCTTGAAATTTGTTCAAAGTCTTCAATAGTAGGGGCCTTCATCACAATGGGTTTCAAGGTATCTCATATAGCTTTAACAATTTCAGCTATTATTTTACCTACATTGGACCTACCTATTAAGTACTGAAAAGATAGCGAACGTTTGCTATCTCCAGTGGCTAAATATCTAAGTGTAAGAGCTAATCTTTCCTCTCCACCAATACTTCTTCTCCATCTTGTGCCCTTTTTTGATATTTTATCTCTAACAAGCTGGAATATATACTGAAACTGATTTGGCATCATTCGAATATGATCAAAATACCACTGAAAATCCTGTTGTCTTAGATAATCAATAAGAATAACATATGCTCCAGAATTCTCTCTTTTCGGAAGGACAGGTCTCACCCACCATTGATGTTCTGGCTTTGACTCTCTTAGCTAAAAATGGGGGGTTGAATTAAATCTTTGAAAATAAATAGTACAAACGTTCATTGGTCATTTAATTGGGGCTTAGGTGCTGCCCATCCCATCTTTTTAAACGGAAATAATCGCCTGATATAATTTTTTTTACTTTGTTTTTTTCTCTTCAAAAATTGCAGTTACTGTATCTACTGTGAAGGGGACTATTCTGTCCCAGCATTTTGATGAATATTTATTTTATCAAACAATTCATGGTAACGAATTGTAAGGAAGGATCGAAGCATTTCAGGATTTGTTTTTAAGTTATTGGAACAAAAAGTCAAACTTTAGCATAAAAATCAAAGCATATGAGAGGGCTGGAACCCCTTTCTAAATAGAAGGGGGTTGCCCTCCTCAATAATCCTTTTCGTTTTAAGATTTGATGTTGCTCCCCACTTTTAGTTGAAAAAAAAAAACTTATTTTTAAATTTAATTCTAAATACAATAATGGGGAAAAATAATGGCTCTTTTTTGTTTTGTTTAATGATTTTGTATATATAATTTTACCATTTAACTCTAATATTTTTTGTCATATATTAAAGAAGAAATCTTAAAAAATAAAGAGAATTGTTAATTGTGGATGCACTGTAATCCATACACAGAAAATTTAGGCTTTCTGTGTGTAATCCATACACAGAAAATTTACACTTTCTGTGTTTTTCTTTTTAATGTGCGACCCGTCTCATATGCAAAGTAATTTCTGTTCGTCTTATGATTTAATATTGCTCCTTACTTTCAGTTGAAAAAACTTGTTTTTTTTTAATATAATTCTATATGCAATAATGGTTGAAAACTATTTGGTAATTTTGCATAATAAACCATAACTGCAATATTTGTTGCTATACATTACAAAATAATTACTATAAATTAAAGAGAATTACTACTTGGGGATGCACTGTCATCCATATAAGAACAACATAGTCTTTTCGTGTTTTGGTTTCGTCTGAGCACTATGGTCTATGTCATCCACAAAACAATTTCTAAAAAGGGAGGGGAAGGACCAGGGACCTGGATTTCAAAAGGCCTATATGCAAGATA
This sequence comes from Artemia sinica, assembly GCA_027921565.1. NCBI lineage: Eukaryota > Metazoa > Arthropoda > Branchiopoda > Anostraca > Artemiidae > Artemia > Artemia sinica. The sequence continues at coordinate 22,907,373 of CM051259.1, forward strand.
GACTGTTGTGTTATGGGCATAGACGGTTCTTGGGAGAAAGTTAATCAAAATAGTGAAATATTTTACCCTTCTTCTCCTTCTGCGAAGCAAAACAAGGGCAGTAGCATCTGCAGTTGGAGATAGAATCATTCTAAGAAGAATCTAAAAATAACTTGTTTAGCTTGGACTTATTCCGCATGCGATTTTTCCGCATTCAAAATGCGTTTTTCCGGAAAATATTCTGCGATTTTTCCGCAAAGAGAATGCGGATATCGCATTTCGTTTTCCCGCAATCCGCAGCATGTGGGAACGAAGGGTTACCCTGAATTTTCAACTCCACCCAAAAATCTCTAGCGAAATGCGCCGATGGCACATTTTCGCTTCCCTTGGTGCGCTATCTGAAGGCACGCACCTGGCATCACTAGAAGTAATACACCCGCAAATTTTAAATAAAGATAAACGAGGTTTTGTGAGGTAGAGTGATACTTTCCGTTTTGAATCGAGTGTTTAAACACTGAGAAAGGTTGATATTGGTAAGAATGAAGCTGTGTGGTATGTAGTATCCCGAATGTGGGCTATTCTGACCAGGATGAAGCTATCTCCTGGCTCCCATCTCCAGGTTTATCTCCCTGACCTAAAATTGCTGGTAAAGTTCTACCAAATCATATTATTAGTTAGGAATAAAGTGAATACACCATTCGATGCCTTTTTTTATGCTGATTAAGAATATAATAATCATTTCTATCGGAAATGAATTTCAGCCCCCCCCCCTATAGCCTATATGCCAATTCAGGGTATATATTTCTACATTAGGGGGTAAAGTTCTACAAAATCATATTATTGAGTTAGGACTAAAGTGAATACACCATTTGATGCCTTTTTTATGCTGATTACAAATATAATAAGCATTTCTATTGGAAATGAATTTCAGCCCCTTTCCCCCTATATATATGCCAATTCAGGGTTAGGTTAGGTTAGGTATAGCCTATATAGGGGGGGGGCTGAAATTCATTTCCGATAGAAATGCTTATTATATTCGTAATCAGCATAAAAAAAAGGCATTGAATGATGTATTCACTTTAGTCCTAACTCAATAATATGATTTTTTAGAACTTTACCCATTAGGGGGGGGGGCAAATTTTGTTTCTGATGTAAATGGGAGGTAAGTTTAAACTTTACCCCCCCCCCCCCCCTAATGTAGAAATATATACCCTGAATTGGCATATATAGGGGGGGCTGAAATTCATTTCAGATAGAAATGATTATTATATTTGTAATCAGCATAAAAAAAGGCGTCAACTGGTGCATTCACTTTATTCCTAACTCAATGATATGATTTTGTAGAACTTTACCGAATTGCTTACCCTATAGCTCTGAAAATAAAAACTATCCTTAAAAAAAACTGCTGACACTTATAGCTCTCAACTGATACTAAGCACTAAATTTTACTCTTAATATGCATAGTATTTATAGGGTAGGTTGTAAATAGTCTTCAAACATAGGCTATATCAGTAAATTTATACCAAATCATATTATTGACTTACAATTAAAGTGAATATACCACTCAATGCCTTTTTTTATGCTCTTTCCAAATATAAATCTTTTTTTTTGGAAATAAATTTTAGCCCCCACCCCTATATATACCAATTCAGGGTATATATTTGCACATTAGAGAGGTGAGGGGAAAGTTTAAACTTACCTCTCATTTACATCAGAAATAAAATTTGCCCCCACCCCCCTAATGTGCAAATATATACCCTGAATTGGTATATATAAGGTTGGGGGTAAAATTCATTTCCCACAAAAAGGATTATTATATTTGGAAAGAGCATAAAAAAAGGCATCAAGTGGTACATTCACTTTATTTGTAAGTCAATAATATGATTTGGTAAAAATTTACCCATATATTCATGAATAGGCTAGGACTATGTGTAATTTAAAGCCAGTTGTTTACTTAGTGTTAAATATTTACCAAATCATATTATTGAGTTACAAATAAAGTGAATATACCACTTGATGCCTTTTTTATGCTCTTTACAAATATAATAATCATTTTTGTTGGAAATGAATTTTAGCCCCCACCCCTATATATACCAATTCAGGGTATATATTTGCACATTAGAGAGGTGAGGGGAAAGTTTAAACTTACCTCTCATTTACATCAGAAATAAAACTTTACCCCCACCCCCCTAATGTGCAAATATATACCCTGAATTGTATAAATAAGGGTGGGGGTAAAATTCATTTCCAACAAAAATGATTATTATATTTTTAAAAAGCATAAAAAAGGCATCAAGTGGTATATTCACTTTATTTGTAACTCAATAATATGATTTGGTAAATATTTACCTACTTAGTGGTATTTGGAAAATTTGAAATTGTCCTGATGCAGCTAATGGTAAGATTGTATACTGATGTAAGCTCTGTAATAATAAACACAGCTAATCCTACTTTGAAATAGCTGGTAAATTTCTAGTTGGCACTATAATTTTGCTAGGATAAAAGTGAAAACATCATTTGATGTCTTTTTATTATTCTTTCATAATTCAAGAATTAAGAATTGCTTCTGGGGCTAATTGCATCTTGAGCCCTTAAAGGGGCCCCAAAGGTATTTTACATGAATAATGAAAGAGCATAAAAGAAGCATGAAATGATGTTTTAACTTCCATCTTAGCTAAACTATATGATCAACTGCAAATTTACCCAACCCCACCCCCCTAATGTGCAAATATATACCCTGAATTGTTGACAGCAAAGTTTTGAATTGCAAATTTCAATGCTATTTTTGGTCAACAGCATTCAAAAAACTTGAATAATGCATTCAAACAGCATTCAAAAAAACTTGAAAATGGAAGGAAAAGGGTTTATATCTGAGTTCCTGAATAAATAAGGTTTGAATTGTTATAAATAAGTATTTTTGGGTATATTACTGTTGAACAACTTATTTTTAAACTATTAAAAGGTTTTTAACCACTTTTTAATAACTTAACTAGTGTTGATAACTTCTTTCTGTGGTTACAAAAATTAAATACCTTTGGGGCCCCTTTAAGGGCTCAAGATACACCTGGGGCCCCAGAGGCAATTCTTGAATTATGAAAGAACATAAAAAAAGGTGTCAAATGATGTTTCACTTTCATCCCAGCTATATTAAAGTGCCAACTAGAAATACACCAAACAGCCTAGGTCAAGGGTATGCATCATGTATTAAGTTTTGTTGATAAATTTCAAATTTATATGTTAATTTTTAGTATCAGCTTAGGATATCCATTATACATAAGAAAACTTACAATAGAAAGCTTGTACCATTTGACTCCTTATTCTATGCTCTTTTCTAATTTTCTGTCAGTTTGATGAGCAGTTCATATAACTGACACACAATTAAAGTGAATATACCCCTTGATGCCATTCTTTTTCTTCTTTATGAATATAATAATTGTTTTTTTTACAAATTCAATTTCAAGCCCTATTAGGACCATTAAATACAATAATTTCTTTTTGTAGGTTCTGGATATAAAAATTGTTGGTAAAATTCTAGTTTAGAAACTTTTACTATCTTCAAAAGGGGTTAGGTAAAGAAAATGAAACTTTCCATAATTAATCTAGGGCAAACACATACTCTTGGAAGGCATTGCCTAGCTTCCATGTTAAACCTCTTTAGATTTCTAAGTCTTAAAAATTTGCCTACTTGACAAAATTTTGATTGGATGTGTTTGCTTGGATGATGGATGTGGGGGGAGGGTAGTTGCCCTCCAATCACTTTTGACTATTAAAAAGCGCACTAGCCCTTTGAATTTCCAATCAAATGAGCCCCTTTTGAAGTTTCTATGACAACACCTTCTATAAAAACTTTATATACCCCAGGACATAACTTAAAACCCTTGCCCTGAGGGTTGTTTGGGAGTGTCCTCCTCAAAAAAATTTTCTATCTGGAAATCAACTATGCTGAACAAAATGGCTATCTCAAAATTCTGATTGGATGTGTTTGAGGGAATGATGGGCATGGGGGGCTAGTTGCCCTCCAATCACTTTCAAGTATTAAGAAGGAACTAGCCCTTTGGATTTCCAATTGAATGAGCCTGTTTTGAAGTTTCTACAACAATGCCTTCTTATAAAAACCTTATATGCCCCCAGGGCATAACTTAAAACCCTTGCTCTGAGGGTTGTGGGTGAGTGTCCTCCTAAAAAGCATATTTTCTATCTGGAAATCAACTAGCCTACACTGAACAAAATGGCTATCTCAAAATTCTGATTGGATGTGTTTGAGGGAATGATGGGCATGGGGGGCTAGTTGCCCTCCAATCACTTTCAACTATTAAAAAGGGCACTAGCCCTTTGAATTCCAAATCGAATGAGCCTGTTTTGAAGTTTCTACAACAACGCCTTCTATAAAAACCTTATATGCCCCCAGGGCATAACTTAAAACCCTTGCCCTGAGGGTCTTGGGGGAGTGTCCTCCTCAAAAACATATTTTCTATTTGGAAATCAGCTATGCTGACAATATGCCTATCTCAAAATTGTGATTGGATGTGTTTGAGGGAATGATGGGCATGGGGGCTAGTTGTCCTCCAATCACTTTCGACTATTAAAAAGGGCACTAGCCCTTTGAATTCCAAATCGAATGAGCCTGTTTTGAAGTTTCTACAACAACGCCTTCTATAAACAGCTTATATGCCCCAGGGCATAACTTAAAACCTTTGCCCTGAGGGTTGTGGGGGAGTGTCCTCCTCAAAAACATATTTTCTATCTGGGAATCAACTATGCTGAACAAAATGGCAATGGTGTTTGGGGGAATGATGGGTGTGAGGGGGGGGGGGTAGTTGCCCTCCAATCACTTTCAACTATTAAAAAGGACAGTAGCCCCCAAAATGGCTATTTCACAATTTTGATTGGATGTGTTTGGGGAATGATGGGCATGGAGGGGGGGGGCTAGTTGCCCTCCAATCACTTTTGACTATTAAAAAGAGCACTAGCCCTTTGAATTTCAATTGAATGAGCCTGTTTTGAAGTTTCTATGACAATGCCTTCTATAAAAACCTTATATACCCCTAGGGCATAACTCAAAACCTTTGCCCTGAGGGTTGTGGGGAGTGTCCTCCTCAAAAACACATTTTCTATCTGGAAATCGCCTATGCTGAACAAAATGGCTATCTCAAAATTTTGATTGGATGTGTTTGGGGGAATGATGGATGTGGGGGGGGGGCTAGTTGCCTTCCAATAACTTTCGACTATTAAAAAGGGCACTAGCCCTTTGAATTCCAAATCGAATGAGCCTGTTTTGAAGTTTCTACAACAACGCCTTCTATAAAAAAGCTTATATGCCCCCAGGGCATAACTTAAAACCTTTGCCCTGAGGGTTGTGGGGGAGTGTCCTCCTCAGAAAGATATTTTCTATTCGGAAATCAGCTATGCTGACAAAATGCCTACCTCAAAATTGTGATTGGATGTGTTTGGGAGAATGATGGGTTTGAGGGGGGGGGTTAGTTGCCCTCCAATCACTTTCAACTATTAAAAAGGACACTAGCCCTTTGAATTTCCAATTGAATGAGCCTGTTTTGAAGTTTCTATGACAACGCCTTCAATAAAAACCTTATATGCCCCCAGGGCATAACTTAAAACCCTTGCCCTGAGGGTTGTGGGGGAGTGTCCTCCTCAAAAACATATTTTCTATCTGGAAATCAGCTATGCTGAACAAAATGGCTATCTCAAAATTTTGATTGGATGTGTTTGGGGGAATGATGGGAGTGGGGGAGGGGCTAGTTCCCCTCCAATCACTTTCAACTATTAAAAAGGGCACTAGCCCTTTGAATTCCAAATTGAATGAGCCTGTTTTGAAGTTTCTACAACAACGCCTTCTATAAAAAGCTTATATGCCCCCAGGGCATAACTTAAAACCTTTGCCCTGAGGGTTGTGGGGGAGTGTCCTCCTCAAAAAGATATTTTCTATTCGGAAATCAGCTATGCTGACAATATGCCTATCTCAAAATTGTGATTGGATGTGTTTGAGGGAATGATGGGCATGGGGGGCTAGTTGTCCTCCAATCACTTTCGACTATTAAAAAGGGCACTAGCCCTTTGAATTCCAAATCGAATGAGCCTGTTTTGAAGTTTCTACAACAACGCCTTCTATAAAAAGCTTATATGCCCCAGGGCATAACTTAAAACCTTTGCCCTGAGGGTTGTGGGGGAGTGTCCTCCTCAAAAACATATTTTCTATCTGGGAATCAACTATGCTGAACAAAATGGCAATGGTGTTTGGGGGAATGATGGGTGTGAGGGGGGGGGGGTAGTTGCCCTCCAATCACTTTCAACTATTAAAAAGGACACTAGCCCCCAAAATGGCTATTTCACAATTTTGATTGGATGTGTTTGGGGGAATGATGGGCATGGAGGGGGGGGGGGCTAGTTGCCCTCCAATCACTTTTGACTATTAAAAAGAGCACTAGCCCTTTGAATTTCCAATTGAATGAGCCTGTTTTGAAGTTTCTATGACAACACCTTCTATAAAAACCTTATATACCCCTAGGGCATAACTCAAAACCTTTGCCCTGAGGGTTGTGGGGAGTGTCCTCCTCAAAAACACATTTTCTATCTGGAAATCGCCTATGCTGAACAAAATGGCTATCTCAAAATTTCGATTGGATGTGTTTGGGGGAATGATTGGCGTGAGGGGGGGTGGCTAGTTGCCCTCCAATCACTTTTGACTATTAAAAAGGGCACTAGAGCTCTCAATTTCCAATCAAATGAACCCCTTTTGAAGTCTCTATGACGATCCCTTTTATATGAAGTGCCCTGCTTTAAAGAAAAAAAAATAATAAACTGTACATTGAGTCAACATTGATCTTATATGTCCTCAGGGCATAACTTAAAACCCTTGCCCTGAGGATTGTGGGGGAGTGTCCTCCTCAAAAAGATATTTTCTATCTGGAAATCAACTATGCTGAACAAAATGGCTATCTCAAAATTTTGATTGGATGTGTTTGGGGGAATGATGGATGTGGGGGGGGGCTAGTTGCCTTCCAATAACTTTCAACTATTAAAAAGGGCACTAGCCCTTTGAATTCCAAATCGAATGAGCCTGTTTTGAAGTTTCTACAACAACGCCTTCTATAAAAAAGCTTATATGCCCCCAGGGCATAACTTAAAACCTTTGCCCTGAGGGTTGCGGGGGAGTGTCCTCCTCAGAAAGATATTTTCTATTCGGAAATCAGCTATGCTGACAAAATGCCTACCTCAAAATTGTGATTGGATGTGTTTGGGAGAATGATGGGTTTGAGGGGGGGGGGGGTAGTTGTCCTCCAATCACTTTCAACTATTAAAAAGGACACTAGCCCTTTGAATTTCCAATTGAATGAGCCTGTTTTGAAGTTTCTATGACAACGCCTTCAATAAAAACCTTATATGCCCCCAGGGCATAACTTAAAACCCTTGCCCTGAGGGTTGTGGGGGAGTGTCCTCCTCAAAAACATATTTTCTATCTGGAAATCAGCTATGCTGAACAAAATGGCTATCTCAAAATTTTGATTGGATGTGTTTGGGGGAATGATGGGCGTGGGGGAGGGGCTAGTTCCCCTCCAATCACTTTCAACTATTAAGAAGGAACTAGCCCTTTGAATTTCCAATCGAATGAGCCTGTTTTGAAGTTTCTACAACAATGCCTTCTTATAAAAACCTTATATGCCCCCAGGGCATAACTTAAAACCCTTGCTCTGAGGGTTGTGGGGGAGTGTCCTCCTAAAAAGCATATTTTCTATCTGGAAATCAACTAGCCTACACTGAACAAAATGGCTATCTCAAAATTCTGATTGGATGTGTTTGAGGGAATGATGGGCGTGGGGGGCTAGTTGCCCTCCAATCACTTTCAACTATTAAAAAGGGCACTAGCCCTTTGAATTCCAAATCGAATGAGCCTGTTTTGAAGTTTCTACAACAACGCCTTCTATAAAAGCTTATATGCCCCCAGGGCATAACTTAAAACCTTTGCCCTGAGGATTGTGGGGGACGTGTCCTCCTCAAAAAGATATTTTCTATTCGGAAATCAGCTATGCTGACAAAATGCCTATCTCAAAATTGTGATTGGATGTGTTTGGGGGAATGATGGGTGTGAGGGGGGGGGGGTTAGTTGCCCTTCAATCACTTTCAACTATTAAGAAGGAACTAGCCCTTTGGATTTCCAATTGAATGAGCCTGTTTTGAAGTTTCTACAACAATGCCTTCTTATAAAAACCTTATATGCCCCCAGGGTATAACTTAAAACCCTTGCTCTGAGGGTTGTGGGGGAGTGTCCTCCTAAAAAGCATATTTTCTATCTGGAAATCAACTAGCCTACAGTGAACAAAATGGCTATCTCAAAATTCTGATTGGACGTGTTTGAGGGAATGATGGGCATGGGGGGCTAGTTGCCCTCCAATCACTTTCAACTATTAAAAAGTGCACTAGCCCTTTGAATTCCAAATCGAATGAGCCTGTTTTGAAGTTTCTACAACAACGCCTTCTATAAAAAGCTTATATGCCCCCAGGGCATAACTTAAAACCTTTGCCCTGAGGGTTGTGGGGGAGTGTCCTCCTCAAAAACATATTTTCTATCTGGGAATCAACTATGCTGAACAAAATGGCTATTTCACAATTTTGATTGGATGTGTTTGGGGGAATGATGGGCGTGGAGGGGGGGGGCTAGTTGCCCTCCAATGACTTTTGACTATTAAAAAGAGCACTAGCCCTTTGAATTTCCGATTGAATGAGCCTGTTTTGAAGTTTCTATGACAACGCCTTCTATAAAAACCTTATATACCCCCAGGGCATAACTCAAAACCTTTGCCCTGAGGGTTGTGGGGAGTGTCCTCCTCAAAAACACATTTTCTATCTGGAAATCGCCTATGCTGAACAAAATGGCTATCTCAAAATTTTGATTGGATGTGTTTGGGGGAATGATGGGCGTGGAGGGGGGGGGGGGGCTAGTTGCCCTCCAATCACTTTTGACTATTAAAAAGGGCACTAGAGCTCTCAATTTCCAGTCAAATGAACCCCTTTTGAAGTCTCTACGACGATCCCTTCTCTATGAAGTGCCCTGCTTTAAAGAAAAAAAAATAATTAACTGTACATTGTGTCAACATTGATCTTATATGTCCTCAGGGCATAACTTAAAACCCTTGCCCTGAGGGTTGTGGGGGAGTGTCCTCCTCAAAAAGATATTTTCTATTTGGAAATCAACTATGCTGAACAAAATGGCTATCTCAAAATTTTGATTGGATGTGTTTGGGGGAATGATGGATGTGGGGGGGGGCTAGTTGCCCTCCAATCACTTTCGACTATTAAAAAGGGCACTAGCCGCTCCAATTTCCAATCGAATGAGCCCTTTTCGAAGTTTCTATGACAACTCCTTCGATACGAAGTTCCCGGGGATGGAGAAAAAAAAAAAACACATTGTGCCCACATTGTTCTTTACTTAGTTAGTGCTAGTGTGCTGTCTATGATTATTTTAGAAATAAACTTGCCCCTTAAAGTTACTTCACATGGGAAAACTTGGGCTCTGAGAAACTTAGCGGAAGATGCTCAATACTTTTTCAAAATGTATATATATTAAATTTGATTAAATATAATTGAAAAAAATCAAAGAGAGGATTAGTGGCTATAGTAGACAACTAGTAAGTTGACTACTAGTTTCTCACTTGCTTGCACTATTTACAAGTAATATTTGACTAATCTTAACGAGTAAAAGAAACTGCCGAAACCTCTAAAAAAAAAAACGTACCTAGATCTCTACCTCTTGGATGGTATGGAAAAGAGTTTTTTTTTTTTTAATATAATACACAATATATGTGAATTTTATAAATGTAAACCATGGGCTCTAAAACAGGCTTAGTGGACCATACTAAATATATTTTTTTAAATATACATTCATTAAATTTGGCTTAGTAAGAACTTGTTTTATTTAATTTTCATTAAAAACAGTTTTTGAAATTTTCAATAATTGTTTTTAAAGAAAATTAATCAGAGGATTAGTGGCTAATGACGACACCTCTATAAAAAAAAAACGCGCCTTGATCTCTACCTCCTGGGTGGTTTGGAAAAGAGATTATGGGAAAAAATGATTTTCTTTGAAATTTTTTTTAGTTTGAAGAAACATTGCCAAAAAATAGGCTGAAAAAGAGAACAAGGAGGTGGTCTAAAAAAGAGTAGCGAATCGGGAAGAGCTGCAACCAATCAGGAATCAAGTTGCACTATACTTCATCCTTTTAAAGACATCAGAAGAAACCGAAGACGACGGTGACGGCAACGTTCTTCTGTTCCAAAGACACAATCACGATGAAATTTTCTACGTCGCCGCACTTGCCAGCGAGTCATTGTCTATTCCTGCGACTAGTGTGACCACACAAAGACTATTTTTGGTGGTAGGCCTGATAGTGACTATGATAGTGACTTAGAAAAGAAATGGCCTCAGTCCACACACAGTGGATAAGTTGATTTTCATTCACGATATCTATAGCCACATCCCGCAGTTCTAATATACTTCCGAAGTTTGCCTGAAGGAGTTTTTTTTTTTTCGGCGCACTAATATTCAAAGATAAATGATGAATTTTGATACGGTATTCGAAGTTTTGTATACAGTAATTTTCGAGGAATAAAAATAATACTAATTTTGATCATTAATTCTGTTAGAAAAACATAGCTCTTAGATATTTCAACTATTCTGCAAGGATTCTGAAATGCCACAGCCATTTCATTTTTACCAGATTTCTACTTCTCTTGATGAATAATGTAGAAGACCAGTGTCCAGCCAGCAAGTCGCAAAGTTTCTACCTCATGAATAGGTAGAATATCTTGTAAATAAAAATTGGATTTGAGGGAGACTAAAGTCTATGAGGAGTGTCCTCCTCAAAAACATATTTTCTATCTGGAAATCAACTATGCTGAACAAAATGACTATCTCATAATTTTGATTGGTTATGTTTGGGGAATGACGGGCGTGGGGGGGGGCTTTTTGCCCTCCAATCACTTTCGACTGTTAAAGAGGATACTAGCCCTTTGAATTTCTAATCGAATGAGCCTGTTTTGAAGTTTCTACAACAACGCCTTCTATAAAACCTCATATGCCCCCAGGGCATAACTTAAAACCCTTGCCCTGAGGGTTGTTGGGGAGTATTCTCCTCAAAACATATTTTCAATCTGGAAATCAACTATGCTGAACAAATGGCTATCTCAAAATTTTGATTGGATGTATTTGGGGGAATGATGGGCATGGGAGGGGGGGGGGGCTAGTTGCCCTCCAATCACTTTCGACTATTAAAAAGGGTGCTAGCCCTTTGAATTTCCAATTGAATGAGCCTGTTTTGAAGTTTCTACAACAACGCCTTCTATAAAAACCTTATATGCCCCCCAGGGCATAAATTAAAACCCTTGCCCTGAGGGTTGTGGGGGAGTGTCCTCCTCAAAAACATATTTTCTATCTGGAAATCAACTATGCTGAACAAATGGCTATCTCAAAATTTTGATTGGATGTGTTTGGGGGAATGATGTGCGTGGGGGGGGGCTAGTTGCCCTCCAATCACTTTCGACTATTAAAAAGGGTGCTAGCCCTTTGAATTTCCAATTGAATGAGCCTGTTTTGAAGTTTCTACAACAACGCTTTCAATAAAAACTTTATATGCCCCAGGGCATAACTTACAACCCTTGCACTGAGGGCTATGAGGGGTTATCATCCTAAAAGACAAAATTTCCAGAACTTTCAATATGTTGAACAAAATGGATATCTCAAAATTTTAATTCGATAGGTTTGGGAAAATGGTGGGCATGAGAGGGGCATTAGTTGTTATCCAATCACTTTCAACTATTAAAAAAGGTACTAGCCCTTTCAATTTCCAATTAAATGAGCCCTTTTGAAGTTTCTATGACAACGCTTTCAATAAAAACTTTATATGCCCCCAGGGCATAACTTACAACTCTTGCCCTGAGGGCTGTGGGGGGAGGGGTTGTCATCCTTAAAGACCTAATTTCCAAAACTTTCAACTACGCTGAGCAAAATGGCTATCTCAAAATTTTGATTGGATGTGTTTGGGGGAATGATGGGTGTGGGGGAGGGGCTAGTTCCCCTCCAATCACTTTTGACTATTAAGAAGGGAACTAGCCCTTTGGATTTCCAATCGAATGAGCTTGTTTTGAAGTTTCTACGACAATACCTTCTTATAAAAACCTTATATGCCCCCAGGGCATAACTTAAAGCCCTTGCTCTGAGGGTTGTGGGGGAGTGTCCTCCTAAAAACATATTTTCTATCTGGAAATCAACTAGCCTACGCTGAACAAAATGGCTATCTTAAAATTCTGATTGGATGTGTTTGGGGGAATGATGGGATATGGGGGGCTAGTTGCCCTCCAATCACTTTCAACTGTTAAAAAGGGCACTAGCCCTTTGAATCCCAAATCGAATGAGCCTGTTTTGAAGTTTCTACCACAACGCCTTCTATAAAAAGCTTATATGCCCCCAGGGCATAACTTAAAACCTTTGTCCTGAGGGTTGTGGGGGAGTGTTCCCCTCAAAAACATATTTTCTATCTGAAAATCCACTATGCTTAACAAAATGGCTATCTCAAAATTTCGATTGGATGTGTTTGGGGGAATGATGGGCCTGGGGGGGTGCTAGTTGCCCTCCAATCACTTTCGACTATTAAAAAGGGCACTAGCCCTTTGCATTTCCAATCGAATGAGCCTGTTTTGAAGTTTCTAAGACAATGCCTTCTATAAAAACCTTATATGGCCCTAGGGCATAACTTAAAACTCTTACCCCGAGGGTTGTGGGGGTGTGTCTTCCTCAAAAAGGTATTTTCTATTCAGAAATCAGCTACGCTGACAAAATGCCTATCTCAAAATTGTGATTGGATGTGTTTGGGGGAATGATGGGTGTGAGGGGGGGGGGGGGCTAGTTACCTTACAATCACTTTCGACTATTAAAAAGGGCACTAGCCCTTTGAATTTCCAATTGAATGAGCCTGTTTTGAAGTTTCTATGACAATGCCTTCAATAAAAACCTTATATACCCCCAGGGCATAACTCAAAACCTTTGCCCTGAGGGTTGTGGGGAGTGTCCTCCTCAAAAACACATTTTCTACCTGGAAATCGCCTATGCTGAACAAAATGGCTATCTCAAAATTTCGATTAGATGTGTTTGGGGGAATGATTGGCGTGAGGGGGGGGGGGGGGGCTAGTTGCCCTCCAATCACTTTTGACTATTAATTAGGGCACTAGAACTCTCGATTTCCAATCGAATAAACCCCTTTTGAAGTCTCTACGACGATCCCTTCTACATGAAGTGCCTTGCTTTAAAGGAAAAAAAAAATAATAAACTGTACATTGTGTCAACATTGATCTTATATGTTCTCAGGGCATTTCCTCCTCCGGTGTAAGCAACTATCTCATTTAAGGGGATTAATTATCCAAGAGGGGAATGATAGGCTACTTTGTGAGTTAATGAGGTCTAGGACTCCCCGTTATATTGTGGCAGTAGGAAATTTTGTATTGATGGGAAGGATGTCAAATGAAGTGTAATTTTTCTTTAGTATGTCTTTTTGTATATGGCTTTAGTTGGCTTTTAAATACAGATTATTATTATTATATTCAAAGATAAATGATGAATTTTGATACGGTATTCAAAGTTTTGTATACAGTAATTTTCAAGGAATCAAAATAATACTAATTTTGATTATTAATTCTGTTAGAAAAACATAGCTCTTAGATATTTCAACTATTCTGCAAGGATTCTGAAATGCCACAGCCATTTCGTTTTTACCAGATTTCTACTTCTCTTCTTGATGAATAATGTAGAAGACCAGCGTCCAGCCAGCGACTCGCAAAGTTTCTACCTCATGAATAGGTAGAATACCTTGTAAATAAAAATTAGATTTGAGGAAGACTAAAATCTATGAGGAGTGTCCTCCTCAAAAACATATTTTCTATCTGGAAATCAACTACGCTGAACAAAATGACTATCTCATAATTTTGATTGGATGTGTTTGGGGGAATGATTGGCGTGAGGGGGGGGGGCTAGTTGCCCTCCAATCACTTTTGACTATTAATTAGGGCACTAGAACTCTCGATTTCCAATCGAATAAACCCCTTTTGAAGTCTCTACGACGATCCCTTCTATATGAAGTGCCTTGCTTTAAAGGAAAAAAAAATAATAAACTGTACATTGTGTCAACATTGATCTTATATGTTCTCAGGGCATAACTTAAAACCCTTGCCCTGAGGGTTGTGGGGGAGTGTCCTCCTCAAAAAGATATTTTCTATCTGGAAATCAACTATGCTGAACAAAATGGCTATCTCAAAATTTTGATTGGATGTGTTTGGGGGAATGATGGACGTGGGGGGGGCTAGGTGCCCTCCAATCACTTTCGACTATTAAAAAGGGCACTAGCCGCTCCGATTTCCAATCGAATGAGCCCTTTTCGAAGTTTCTACGACAACTCCTTCGATACGAAGTGCCCGGGTATGAAGAAAAAAAAAAAAAAAACATTGTGCCCACATCGTTCTTTACTTAGGCAGCGCTACCGCGTTGTCTATGATTATTTTAGAAATAAACTTGCCCCTTAAAGTTACTTCATATGGGAAAACTTGGGCTCTGGGAAACTTAGCGGAAGATGCTCAATACTTTTTCAAAATGTATATATATTAAATTTGATTAAATATAATTAATAAAAATCAAAGAGAGGATTGGTGGCTATAGTAGACAACTAGTAATCTGGCTACTAGTTTCTCACTTGCTTGCTCTATTTACAAGTAATATTTGACTAATCTTAACGAGTAAAAGAAACTGCCGAAACCTCTAAAAAAAAAAAAAACGTACCTAGATCTCTACCTCTTGGATGGTATGGAAAAGAGTTTTTTTTTTAAATATAATACACAATATATGTGAATTTTATAAATGTAAACCATGGGCTCTAAAGGAGGCTTAGTGGACCATACTAAATATTTTTTTTTTTAAAATATACATTCATTAAATTTGGCTTAGTAAGAACTTGTTTTATTTAATTTTCATTAAAAACAATTTTTGAAATTTTCAATAATTGTTTTTAATGAAAATTAATCAGAGGATTAGTGGCTAATGGCGATACTTCTATAAAAAAAAACGCGCCTTGATCTTTACCTCCTGGGTAGTATGGAAAAGAGGTTGTGTAAAAAAAATATTTTCTTTGAAATTTGTTTTAGTTTGAAGCAAATTGCCAAAAAAAAGGCTGAAAAAGAGAACAAGGAGGTGGTCTAAAAAAGAGTAGCAAATCGGGAAGAGCTGGAACCAATCAGGAATCAAGTTGCACTATACTTCATCCTTTTAAAGACATAGGAAGAAACCGAAGACGAAGGTGACGGCAACGTTCTTCTGTTCCAAAGACACAATCGCGAGGAAATTTCCTACGTCGTCGCACTTGCCAGCAAGTCATTGTCTATTCCTGCGACTAGTGTGACCGCACAAAGAATATTTTTGGTGGTAGGCCTGATAGTGACTGTGATAGTGACTTAAAAAAGAAATGGCCTCAGTCCACACACAGTGGATAAGTTGATTTTAATTCACGATATCTATAGCCACATCCCGCAGTTCTAATATACTTCTGAAGTTTGCCTGAAGGAGTTTTTTTTCGACGCACTAATATTCAAAGATAAATGATGAATTTTGATACGGTATTCGGAGTTTTGTATACAGTAATTTTCAAGGAATAAAAATAATACTAATTTTGATCATTAATTCTGTTAGAAAAACATAGCTCTTAGATATTTCAACTATTCTGCAAGGATTCTGAAATGCCACAGCCATTTCGTTTTTACCAGATTTCTACTTCTCTTGATGAATAATGTAGAAGACCAGCGTCCAGCCAGCGACTCGCAAAGTTTCTACCTCATGAATAGGTAGAATACCTTGTAAATAAAAATTAGATTTGAGGAAGACTAAAATCTATGAGGAGTGTCCTCCTCAAAAACATATTTTCTATCTGGAAATCAACTACGCTGAACAAAATGGCTATCTCATAATTTTGATTGGATGTATTTGGGGGAATGATGGGCATGGGGGGGCTATTTGCCCTCCAATCACTTTCGACTGTTAAAAAGGGTACTAGCCCTTTGAATTTCCAATCGAATGAGCCTGTTTTAAAGTTTCTACAACAACGCCTTCTATAAAACCTTATATGCCCCCAGGCCATAACTTAAAACCATTGCCCTGAGGGTTGTGGGGGAGTATCCTCCTCAAAACATATTTTCTATCTGGAAATCAACTATGCTGAGCAAAATGGCTATCTCAAACTTTTGATTGGATGTATTAAGGGGAATGATGGGCGTGGGGGGGGGGGGGGTTAGTTGCCCTCCAATCACTTTGGACTATTAAAAAGGGTACTAGCCCTTTGAATTTCCTATCTAATGAGCCTGTTTTGAAGTTTTTATGACAACGCCTTCTATAAAAACCTTATATGCCCCCAGGGCATAACTTAAAATCCTTGCCCTGAGAGTTTTGGGGGAGTGTCCTCCTCAAAAACATATTTTCTATTTGGAAATGAACTACGCTGAACAAAATGGCTATCTCAAAATTTTTATTGGATGTGTTTGGGGGAATGATGTGCGTGGGGGGGGGGGGTAGTTGCCCTTCAATCACTTTCGACTATTAAAAAGGGCACTAGCCACTCCAATTTCCAATCGAATTAGTCCTTTTGAAGTTTCTACGACAACGCTTTCAATAAAAACTTTATATGCCCCCAGGGCATAACTTACAACCCTTGCACTGAGGGCTGTGGGAGGAGGGATTGTCATCCTAAAAGACAAAATTTCCAGAACTTTCAACTACGTTGAACAAAATGGATATCTCAAAATTTTAATTCGATGTGTTTGGGAAAATGGTGGGCGTGAGAGGGGCGTTAGTTGCTATCCAATCACTTTCAACTATTAAAAAAGGCACTAGCCTTTTCAATTTCCAATTAAATGAGCCCTTTTGAAGTTTCTATGACAACGCTTTCAATAAAAACTTTATATGCCCCCAGGGCATAACTTACAACCCTTGCCCTGAGGGCTGTGGGAGGAGGGATTGTCATCCTTAAAGACCTAATTTCCAAAACTTTCAACTACGTTGAATAAAATGGCTATCTAAAAATTTTGATTGGATGTGTTTGGGGAAAAGGTGGGCGTGAGAGGGGGGTTAGTTGCCCTCAAATGACTTTCGACTATTAAAAAGGGTACAAGTCCTTTGAATTTCAAATCGAATGAGCCCTTTTTCAAGTTTCTTCAACAAAGATTTCAATAAAAACCTTATATGCCCCCAGGGCATAACTTATAATCCTTGCCCTGAGGGTTGTGGGGGAGTGTCCTCCTCAAAAATATGTTTTCTATCTGGAAATCAACTACCCTGAACAAAATAGCTATCTAAAAATTTTTATTGGATGTGTTTGGGGGAATGATGGGTGTGCGGGGGGGGGGGGCTAGTTGCCCGCCAATCACTTTCGATTATTAAAAAGGGCCCTAGCCCTTTGAATTTCCAGTCGAATGAGCTTTTATTGAAGTTTCTACAACAACGCCTTCTTTAAAAACCTTATATACCCCCAGGGCATAACTTAAACCCTTGCCCTGAGGGAAGTGGGGGAGTGTGCTCCTCAAAAACATATTTTCTATCTGGAAATCAAGTACGCTGAACAAAATGGCTATCTCAAAATTTTGATTGGATGTGTTTGGGGGAATGATGGGCGTGGGGGGGGCTAGTTGCCCTCCAATCACTTTCGACTATTAAAAAGGGTACTAGCCCTTTGAATTTCCAATCGAATGAGCCTTTTTTGAAGTTTCTATGACAACGCCTTCTATAAAAACCTTATATGCCCCCAGGGCATAACTTAAAACCCTTGCCCTGAGGGTTGTGAGGGAGTGTCCTCCTCAAAAACATATTTTCTATGTCGAAAACAACTACTCTGAACAAAATGGCTATCTCAAAATTTTGATTGGGTGTGTTTGGGGGAATGATGGGCGTGGGGGGGGGGTAGTTGCCCTCCAATCACGTTCGACTATTAAAAAGGGCACTAGCCCTTTGAATTTCGAATTGAATGAGCCTGTTTTGAAGTTTCTATGACAATGCCTTCTTTTAAAACCTTATATGCCCCCAGGGCATAACTTAAAACCCTTGCCCTGAGGGTTATGAGGGAGTGTCCTCCTCAAAAACATATTTTCTATCTGGAAATAAAGTACGCTGAACAAAATGGCTATCTCAAAATTTTGATTGGATGTGTTTGGGGGATTGATGGGCGTGGGGGGGGAGCTAGTTGCCCTCCAATCACTTTCGACTATTAAAAAGGGTACTAGCCCTTTGAACTTCCAATCGAATTAGCCTCTTTTGAAGTTTCCACGACGACGCCTTCTATAAAAACCTTATATGCCCCCAGGCCATAACTTAAAACCCTTGCCCTGAGGGTTGTGAGGGAGTGTCCTCCTCAAAAACATTTTCTATGTGGAAAACAACTACGCTGAACAAAATGGCTATCTCAAAATTTTGATTGGATGTTTTTGGGGGAATGATGGGCGTGGGTGGGGGGGGTAGTTGCCCTCCAATCACTTTCGACTATTAAAAAGGGCACTAGCCCTTTGAATTTCGAATTTAATGAGCCTGTTTTGAAGTTTCTACGACAACGCCTTCTATAAAAACCTTATATGCCCCCAGGGCATAACTTAAAACCCTTGCCCTGAGGGTTGTGAGGGAGTGTCCTCCTGAAAAACATATTTTCTGTGTGGAAAACAACTACGCTGAACAAAATGGCTATCTCAAAATTTTGATTGGATGTCTTTGGGGGAATGATGGGCGTGGGGGGGGGGTAGTTGCCCTCCGATCACTTCCGACTATTAAAAAGGGCACTAGCCCTTTGAATTTTCAATTGAATGAGTCTATTTTGAAGTTTCTATGAGAACGCCTTCTATAAAAACCTTATATGCCCCCAGGGCATAACTTAAAACCCTTGTCCTGAGGGTTTTTGGGGAGTGTCCTTCTCAAAAATATATTTTCTATCTGGAAATCAACTACGCTGAACAAAATGGCTATCTCAAAATTTTGATTGGATGTGTTTGGGGGAATGATTTGCGTGGGGGGGGGGGCTAGTTGCTCTCCAATCACTTTCGACTATTAAAAAGGGCACTCGAACTCTCAATTTCCAATCGAATGAGCCTGTTTTGAAGTTTCTACGACAACACCTTCTATAAAAACCTTATATGCCCCCAGGCCATAACTTAAAACCCTTGCCCTGAGGGTTTGAGGGAGTGTCCTCCTCAAAAAGATATTTTCTATCTGGAAATCAGCTACGCTGACAAATTGACTATCTCAAAATTTTGATTGGATGTGTTTGGGGGAATGATGGGCGTGGGGGGGGGGCTAGTTGCCCTCCAATCACTTTCGACTATTAAAAAGGGCACTAGCCCTTTGAATTTCCAATTGAATGAGCCTGTTTTGAAGTTTCTACGACAACGCCTTCTATAAAAACCTTATACGCCCCCAGGGCATAACTTAAAACCCTTGCCCTGATGGTTGTGGAGGAGTGTCCTCCTCAAAAACATATTTTCTATCTTGAAATCAAGTACGCTGAACAAAATGTCTATCTCAAAATTTTGATTGGATGTATTTGGGGGAATGATGGGCGTGGAGGGGGGCTAGCTGCCCTCCAATCACTTTCGATTATTAAAAAGGGTACTAGCTTTTTGAATTTCCAATCGAATGAGCCTGTTGTGAAGTTTCTGTGACAACGCCTTCTATAAAAACCTTATATGCCCCCAGGCCATAACTTAAAACCCTTGCCCTGAGGGTTCTGAGGGAATGTCCTCCTCAAAAACGTATTTTCTATCTGAAAAACAACTATGCTGAACAAAATGACTATCTCAAAATTTTGATTGGATGTGTTTCGGGGAATGATGGGCGTGGGGGGGGGGCTAGTTGCCCTTCAATCACTTTTGACTATTAAAAAGGGCACTAGCCCTTTGAATTTCCAATTGAATGAGCCTGTTTCGAAGTTTCTACGACAACTCCTTCTATAAAAACCTTATATGCGCCCAGGGCATAACTTAAAACCCTTGCCCTGAGGGTTTTCGGGGAGTGTCCTCCTAAAAAACATATTTTCTATCTAGAAATCAATACGCTGAACAAAATGGCTATCTCAAAATTTTGATTGGATGTGTTTGGGGGAATGATGGGCGTGGGGGGGGGGCTAGTTGCCCTCCAATCACTTTCGATTATTAAAAAGGGTACTAGCCCTTTGAATTTCCAATCGAATGAGCCTGTTGTGAAGTTTCTGTGACAACGCCTTCTATAAAAACCTTATATGCCCCCAGGCCATAACTTAAAACCCTTGCCCTGGGGGTTGTGAGGGAATGTTCCCTCAAAAACGTATTTTCTATCTGAAAAACAACTACGCTGAACAAAATGACTATCTCAAAATTTTGATTGGATGTGTTTCGGGGAATGATGGGCGTGGGGGGGGGGGCTAGTTGCCCTTCAATCACTTTTGACTATTAAAAAGGGCACTAGCCCTTTGAATTTCCAATTGAATGAGCCTGTTTCGAAGTTTCTATGACAACGCCTTCTATAAAAACCTTATATAGGCCAGGGCATAACTTAAAACCCTTGCCCTGAGGGTTGTGAGGGAATGTCCTCCTCAAAAACGTACTTTCTATCTGAAAAACAACTACGCTGAACAAAATGACTATCTCAAAATTTTGATTGGATATGTTTCGGGGAATGATGGGCGTGGGGGGGGGGCTAGTTGCCCTTCAATCACTTTCGACTATTAAAAAGGGCACTAGCCCTTTGAATTTCCAATTGAATGAGCCTGTTTCGAAGTTTCTACGACAACGCCTTCTATAAAAACCTTATATGCGCCCAGGGCATAACTTAAAACCCCTGCCCTGAGGGTTTTCGGGGAGTGTCCTCCTAAAAAACATATTTTTTATCTAGAAATCAACTACGCTGAACAAAATGGCTATCTTAAAATTTTGATTGGATGTGTTTGGGGGAATGATGGGTGTGGGGGGGGGGGGGCTAGTTGCCCTCCAATCACTTTCGACTATTAAAAAGGGTACTAGCCACTCCCATTTCCAATCGAATGAGCCCTTTTGAAGTTTCTACGACAATGCTTTCAATAAAAACTTTATATGCCCCCAGGGCATAACTTACAACCCTTGCACTAAGGGCTATGAGGGGGTTATCATCCTAAAAGACAAAATTTCCAGAACTTTCAACTACGTTGAACAAAATGGATATCTCAAAATTTTAATTCGATGTGTTTGGGAAAATGGTGGGCGTGAGAGGGGCGTTAGTTGCTATCCAATCACTTTCAACTATTAAAAAAGGCACTAGCCTTTTCAATTTCCAATTAAATGAGCCCTTTTGAAGTTTCTATGACAACGCTTTCAATAAAAACTCTATATGCCCCCAGGGCATAACTTACAACCCTTGCCCTGAGGGCTGTGGGAGGAGGGATTGTAATCCTTAAAGACCTAATTTCCAAAACTTTCAACTACGTTGAATAAAATGGCTATCTAAAAATTTTGATTGGATGTGTTTGGGGAAAAGGTGGGCGTGAGAGGGGGGTTAGTTGCCCTCAAATCACTTTCGATTATTAAAAAGGGTACAAGTCCTTTGAATTTCAAATCGAATGAGCCCTTTTTCAAGTTTCTTCAACAAAGATTTCAATAAAAACCTTATATGCCCCCAGGGCATAACTTATAATCCTTGCCCTGAGGGTTGTGGGGGAGTGTCCTCCTCAAAAATATGTTTTCTATCTGGAAATCAACTACCCTGAACAAAATGGCTATCTAAAAATTTTATTGGATGTGTTTGGGGGAATGATGGGTGTGCGGGGGGGGGGGGGGGCTAGTTGCCCGCCAATCACTTTTGACTATTAAAAAGGGCCCTAGCCCTTTGAATTTCCAGTCGAATGAGCTTTTATTGAAGTTTCTACAACAACGCCTTCTTTAAAAACCTTATATACCCCCAGGGCATAACTTAAAACCCTTGCCCTGAGGGAAGTGGGGAGTGTACTCCTCAAAAACATATTTTCTATCTGGAAATCAAGTACGCTGAACAAAATGGCTATCTCAAAATTTTGATTGGATGTGTTTGGGGGAATGATGGGCGTGGGGGGGCTAGTTGCCCTCCAATCACTTTCGACTATTAAAGAGGGTACTAGCCCTTTGAATTTCCAATCGAATGAGCCTCTTTTGAAGTTTCTACGACAACGCCTTCTATAAAAACCTTATATGCCCCCAGGCCATAACTTAAAACCCTTGCGCTGAGGGTTGTGAGGGAGTGTCCTCCTCAAAAACATATTTTCTATGTGGAAAACAACTACGCTGAACAAAATGGCTATCTCAAAATTTTGATTGGATGTGTTTCGGGGAATGATGGGCGTGGGGGGGGGGCTAGTTGCCCTTCAATCACTTTTGACTATTAAAAAGGGCACTAGCCCTTTGAATTTCCAATTGAATGAGCCTGTTTCGAAGTTTCTATGACAACGCCTTCTATAAAAACCTTATATAGGCCAGGGCATAACTTAAAACCCTTGCCCTGAGGGTTGTGAGGGAATGTCCTCCTCAAAAACGTACTTTCTATCTGAAAAACAACTACGCTGAACAAAATGACTATCTCAAAATTTTGATTGGATATGTTTCGGGGAATGATGGGCGTGGGGGGGGGCTAGTTGCCCTTCAATCACTTTCGACTATTAAAAAGGGCACTAGCCCTTTGAATTTCCAATTGAATGAGCCTGTTTCGAAGTTTCTACGACAACGCCTTCTATAAAAACCTTATATGCGCCCAGGGCATAACTTAAAACCCCTGCCCTGAGGGTTTTCGGGGAGTGTCCTCCTAAAAAACATATTTTTTATCTAGAAATCAACTACGCTGAACAAAATGGCTATCTTAAAATTTTGATTGGATGTGTTTGGGGGAATGATGGGTGTGGGGGGGGGGGGGCTAGTTGCCCTCCAATCACTTTCGACTATTAAAAAGGGTACTAGCCACTCCCATTTCCAATCGAATGAGCCCTTTTGAAGTTTCTACGACAATGCTTTCAATAAAAACTTTATATGCCCCCAGGGCATAACTTACAACCCTTGCACTAAGGGCTATGAGGGGGTTATCATCCTAAAAGACAAAATTTCCAGAACTTTCAACTACGTTGAACAAAATGGATATCTCAAAATTTTAATTCGATGTGTTTGGGAAAATGGTGGGCGTGAGAGGGGCGTTAGTTGCTATCCAATCACTTTCAACTATTAAAAAAGGCACTAGCCTTTTCAATTTCCAATTAATGAGCCCTTTTGAAGTTTCTATGACAACGCTTTCAATAAAAACTCTATATGCCCCCAGGGCATAACTTACAACCCTTGCCCTGAGGGCTGTGGGAGGAGGGATTGTAATCCTTAAAGACCTAATTTCCAAAACTTTCAACTACGTTGAATAAAATGGCTATCTAAAAATTTTGATTGGTTGTGTTTGGGGAAAAGGTGGGCGTGAGAGGGGGGTTAGTTGCCCTCAAATCACTTTCGATTATTAAAAAGGGTACAAGTCCTTTGAATTTCAAATCGAATGAGCCCTTTTTCAAGTTTCTTCAACAAAGATTTCAATAAAAACCTTATATGCCCCCAGGGCATAACTTATAATCCTTGCCCTGAGGGTTGTGGGGGAGTGTCCTCCTCAAAAATATGTTTTCTATCTGGAAATCAACTACCCTGAACAAAATGGCTATCTAAAAATTTTTATTGGATGTGTTTGGGGGAATGATGGGTGTGCGGGGGGGGGGGGGGCTAGTTGCCCGCCAATCACTTTTGACTATTAAAAAGGGCCCTAGCCCTTTGAATTTCCAGTCGAATGAGCTTTTATTGAAGTTTCTACAACAACGCCTTCTTTAAAAACCTTATATACCCCCAGGGCATAACTTAAAACCCTTGCCCTGAGGGAAGTGGGGGAGTGTACTCCTCAAAAACATATTTTCTATCTGGAAATCAAGTACGCTGAACAAAATGGCTATCTCAAAATTTTGATTGGATGTGTTTGGGGGAATGATGGGCGTGGGGGGGCTAGTTGCCCTCCAATCACTTTCGACTATTAAAGAGGGTACTAGCCCTTTGAATTTCCAATCGAATGAGCCTCTTTTGAAGTTTCTACGACAACGCCTTCTATAAAAACCTTATATGCCCCCAGGCCATAACTTAAAACCCTTGCGCTGAGGGTTGTGAGGGAGTGTCCTCCTCAAAAACATATTTTCTATGTGGAAAACAACTACGCTGAACAAAATGGCTATCTCAAAATTTTGATTGGATGTGTTTGGGGGAATGATGGGCGTGGGGGGGGGATAGTTGCCCTCCAATCACGTTCGACTTTCAAAAAGGGCACTAGCCCTTTGAATTTCGAATTGAATGAGCCTGTTTTGAAGTTTCTACGACAACGCCTTCTATAAAAACCTTATATGCCCCCAGGGCATAACTTAAAACCCTTGCCCTGAGGGTTATGAGGGAGTGTCCTCCTCAAAAACATATTTTCTATCTGGAAATAAACTACGCTGAACAAAATGGCTATCTCAAAATTTTGATTGGATGTGTTTGGGGGAATGATGGGCGTGGGGGGGCTAGTTGCCCTCCAATCACTTTTGACTATTAAAAAGGGTACTAGCCCTTTGAATTTCCAATCGAATGAGCCTCTTTTGAAGTTTCTACGACAACGCCTTCTATAAAAACCTTATATGCCCCCAGGGCATAACTTAAAACCCTTGCCCTGAGGGTTCTGAGGGAGTGTCCTCCTCAAAAACATATTTTCTATGTGGACAACAACTACGCTGAACAAAATGGCTATCTCAAAATTTTTGATTGGATGTGTTTGGGGGAATGATGGGTGTGGGGGGGGTGGGGGGGTAGTTGCCCTCCAATCACTTTCGACTATTAAAAAGGGCACTAGCCCTTTGAATTTCGAATTTAATGAGCCTGTTTTGAAGTTTCTACGACAACGCCTTCAATAAAAACCTTATATGCCCCCAGGGCATAACTTAAAACCCTTGCCCTGAGGGTTGTGAGGGAGTGTCCTCCTGAAAAACATATTTTCTGTGTGGAAAACAACTACGCTGAACAAAATGGCTATCTCAAAATTTTGATTGGATGTCTTTGGGGGAATGATGGGCGTGGGGGGGGGGGGGTAGTTGCCCTCCAATCACTTTCGACTATTAAAAAGGGCACTAGCCCTTTGAATTTTCAATTGAATGAGCCTATTTTGAAGTTTCTATGAGAACGCCTTCTATAAAAACCTTATATGCCCCCAGGGCATAACTTCAAACCCTTGTCCTGAGGGTTTTGGGGGAGTGTCCTCCTCAAAAATCTATTTTCTATCTGGAAATCAACTACGCTGAACAAAATGGCTATCTCAAAATTTTGATTGGATGTGTTTGGGGGAATGATTGGCGTGGGGGGGGGGCTAGTTGCCCTCCAATCACTTTCGACTATTAAAAAGGGTACTCGAACTCTCAATTTCCAATCGAATGAGCCTGTTTTGAAGTTTCTACGACAACACCTTCTATAAAAACCTTATATGCCCCCAGGCCATAACTTAAAACCCTTGCCCTGAGGGTTTTGAGGGAGTTTCCTCCTCAAAAAGATATTTTCTATCTGGAAATCAGCTACGCTGACAAAATGACTATCTCAAAATTTTGATTGGATGTGTTAAGGGGAATGATGGGCGTGGGGGGGGGGCTAGTTGCCCTCCAATCACTTTCGACTATTAAAAAGGGCACTAGCCCTTCGAATTTCCAATTGAATGAGCCTGTTTTGAAGTTTCTACGACAACGCCTTCTATAAAAACCTTATACGCCCCCGGGGCATAATTTAAAACCCTTGCCCTGATGGTTGGTGAGGAGTGTCCTCCTCAAAAACATATTTTCTATCTTGAAATCAAGTACGCTGAACAAAATGTCTATCTCAAAATTTTTATTGGGTGTGTTTGGGGGAATGATGGGCGTGGGGGTGGGGGGGGGCTAGTTGCCCTCCAATCACTTTCGATTATTAAAAAGGGCACTAGCCCTTTGAATTTCCAATCGAATGAGCCTGTTGTGAAGTTTCTGTGACAACGCCTTCTATAAAAACCTTATATGCCCCCAGGCCATATCTTAAAACCCTTGCCCTGAGGGTTGTGAGGGAATGTCCTCCTGAAAAAACGTATTTTCTATCTGAAAAACAACTACGCTGAACAAAATGACTATCTCAAAATTTTGATTGGATGTGTTTCGGGGAATAATGGGCGTGGGGGGGGGGCTAGTTGCCCTTCAATCACTTTCGACTATTAAAAAGGGAACTAGCCCTTTGAATTTCCAATTGAATGAGCCTGTTTCGAAGTTTCTACGACAACGCCTTCTATAAAAACCTTATATGCCCCCGGGGCATAACTTAAAACCCTTGCCCTGAGGGTTTTCGGGGAGTGTCCTCCTAAAAAACATATTTTCTATCTAGAAATCAACTACGCTGAACAAAATGGCTATCTCAAAATTTTGATTGGATGTGTTTGGGGGAATGATGGGCGTAGGGGGGGGGGGGGGCTAGTTGCCCTCCAATCACTTTCGACTATTAAAAAGGGTACTAGCCACTCCCATTTCCAATCGAATGAGCCCTTTTCGAAGTTTCTACTACAACTCCTTTGATAGGAACACCAACATCGTTCTTTACTTAGGCAGCGCTAGCGCGCTGCCTATGAAACATCAATGGATTCAGCAGTAACTGTTTCATTAAATTCTTTGTTCCAATTGTTGACAATATGTGTTGAGAAGAATTGACTACAGACTCTAGAGATTGTAGACTGCTGGAAAATTTTCAGGTGATGACCTCTAGTTCTTGAATTGGTAGCAACAGTAGGGAATAATGTGGAGAGAATATTAGCCCTCAATAACTTAAAGGCTAAAATGGCATCCCCTCTATTTCTCCTGTAAACAAGTGTAGGGAGATTCACCTTTTATAGTCTTACAGGGTAAGAAAGCTCTTGCATGCCAGGTATCACTTTAGTAGCACATCTCTGCACATCTTCAAGAACTTCTATGTCTTTTTTTAAAATATGGAGAGGCAAGAAGACATTCCAACTTAAAGCTTATGATGCACAAGTCCCTTATAAAGAAGACTGATGACTTTAGGGGAACAAGAGGAAATAGTATGCTTAGTCAGTCCCACTGTCAAACTAGCCCCAGCAGCAGACCTCTTTGCATGACTGCTGAAGTTTAGTTCATTGTCAATAGTGACGCCAAGATCTTTGTTCAATATTTACAGAGGAGAGTAGGTGGCCTAAGGAAAAAATAAGAGCAGTAAGGATTCAGTTTGCCAAAGTAAATGATATGGAAGTTGGCAACATTGAATTTAAGAAGCCAGGCCTCAGCCCATTGACCCAGCAGTTGAAGATTATTTTGTAGCAGGGCGTGATCTTGACAGGACAAAGCTGGTCCAAGAAGCTTCAGGTCATCTGCATAAAGAGCTGATTTACTGCTGATAATGGAAGGAGCATCATTGATGAAGATATTAGATAGTGTGGGACCCAAGACACTTCCCTGAGGAACTCCACTCAGGACATGCATTGAGGAAGAAAGAATATGATTACCAGAGTAATCAAATAACCAGAGTCATCAAAATATATTCCTAATAATTTAGTTGATTCCGATGCTCATATCACTCTAGCATTCAGGTTCAGAGTAAATTTGATATACTGAAAAGATTCTGATGATTTTGAAAATTACTCTGTGAAGAACTAAAGAGAGTCTCACACTAGAGAGAGTCTCTAGAGAGATTTTGAGTGAGTATCACAGTGCATCAATTCAGAATTAATCTATGAAACATTCCCTGTATTTAACCAAAAATAAAGACAATCATTTGAAAGTCAATAGATATAATACTATCTAAAAAGAAAGAAAGCCATTTAACAAAATATTGGAGACAAGACACAAGCAAAATCAAGATAGAGACACCAATACCAGAATATGAAGTTCAAAAGTTCTCAATAGAATGTATATCCAAAGAAGGGGAATTCTCTTACCAAAAAAAGTCTCTTATCAAACAAGAAGCTAAGCCAGGACACCTGTGTGCACTCCTTCCACCCCAATCTATCCAAAGCTTCCTTATTTTACTCCTTGCAGGAAGTTCAAATTTCATGTAAATCTTCCTTTATTACCTCTTCCATCCAAATTTGGATTTGGGATGACATGCTTATCACTTGGCCTCTTTTATCTTCTGGAAAAGTTTGATTTTTATCCCAGTTCCTTAAAAAACAAGTTCTGTGAATTAATTTAATCTGCTTCTTGTCTTATTTTTTTCCTAAGATGTTTAAAAGCTTCCCTATCATATCGTCAAATGTATAAAATTTAGGACAATGAACAAAAGCAAGGAAAATTGCAGTCAGTGAAAACTATTTACTTTTTTTGCACTGGCTGTGTTTTACTTCTATTTTCGTGGTTGTCTCAAAATTTATTGTTTTATCCCTTAAGCCAGTATGGTTTCAA
Source organism: Artemia sinica (assembly GCA_027921565.1). Lineage (NCBI taxonomy): Eukaryota > Metazoa > Arthropoda > Branchiopoda > Anostraca > Artemiidae > Artemia > Artemia sinica. The sequence goes on from CM051259.1 coordinate 22,935,854, forward strand.
AAATTATTCATGTATTACTTCCTCTTTTCTTGCAAAGAAATTGTTCTGAATTAGAAGTTTCAACATCAACATTGAGTTTTTCTGTATTTTAGATGCTGTAGCAAAATTTTTCTTTGACATACTGCTTCTTAACAACATTAAAAAAAAGACAAGAACATGCTTTTATTGTGTTTAAACTCTCATATTAGCTTTATATTGTGCAACATTCAGCCTTTTGAATTACAGCTCCCAAGTTCGCCTATGTAATTTTACTAACATCCAGAATAGAGTCAATTAAATTCTTTTGGTAAAAATCAGTAAAAATAAAGTCTTTACTAGTAGGCCACTACCTAGTACTTATGGTGCAAAGTCTTTCAATAAAAACACACATAGCAAGTCTTTATCACTCACACACAATAATGTATTTTGGCAGTAACTTTGAAGAAATAGCAAGTTTTGATCTTACATTTTGACGTGATTTATTTACCCAAAATAATTTTATGGTTCATGTTGTCAAATTTTTGTAAATATACAATAAAATAGTTGCCATTGCTCGTCCTTCATCAATAGCTTTATAAATGAAATGAAAAAGAGAAAATGTCTTCTGTTGAATAACTTTGTCTGTAATGAAATTGTCTGATATTATATAAACTTCTTATTTAGGCTATCTACTTTCTGATAATTTTAGAAAAGACTAATAAAATTAATTTCGGTCAACAGTTAGAGGGATCAGCTGGGTCATCATGCCTAGAAATTGAAACAATTCTAGGCTTTTTGAGAATGTCTTGAAATGCACTCTTTTCAAATGTAAGATTTGGTACATAAGTTAGAGGGTTTATTGGAACTGTTTGTCTTCCCTCACAGCTAGGCTTTTGAAAAAAAGAAAATGAATATTTTTATTTCAGTTTTTATTTCACTTCTGATGATTGTAGCGTGATATGATGGATCTGAAAGATGGAAAGATACCAAAAGTTGAAAAGGTGGCCTTCCTTACATGTTTAGAGGTTAGTCACTGTTTATCATACTTGGTTTAAGTTTAGCTCAACATCAAAGAGTTAAATCAGTTTGATTAAATAGTTCAATTGTTATACGTTTTAAATCAAGGATTTAATTAGTTAATCAATTGCTGCATACCAAAAGCTCATAAGTCTGAAATAAATAAATCCTATATGTTTGTTTTTTGGCTTCCAAAAATGTGTCTAACATACCCTGTCAGCTGTAATGGTATTGTCTAGTTATATATAAATACATTTTATTGCTAATTTAATGTTTAGAATTGATCTGTTCATTTGACTTGTAAATCATGGCAAGGAAATCATTCTTCTTCTTCTAATTCGCAGCAGGCGGGCTATTCAGTTAGTACTATTTAGCCCTTTTCTTTTTGCTTCACTCTGTGGGCTACAGAGCTACTGGCTTGGTCGTCTCTTATTTATTAGATATTCTCAGATATCTTTCAGTAGATCTTTTGACTCAAGGAGTTCAAATATAAGATGATAGATATCGATTTCTGTGCTCTATGTGCAGGTATAGTTGGCTAGGCTCTTGGCTGATAGTGAGATTTTGTGGTGTTTGAAGCATTTTAATAGTTTACAAAGCAAGCTATGGTGTGCAGACGTCAGCATATTACATTCAAATAGGCAATGGTCAATTGTTTCATTATTCATATTACAATGCCTGCAAAGAGGGGACAGGGGAATTGAACCACTTGAATTAGAAAACTTATATGAGAATGCAAGGAAATTTAGTCCATTTGTTCCAGAACGAATTCTATGATAAATTTTAGAAAGATACTTATTGGGAAAGGGGGAAAGGGCAGGATTAATCTTATTAAAATTAATATCTGATAGCCTCCATCGGTAAATATCTCTAATTGGGATTGGTCTCCCACTTGGCTGGTCAATATTTATAGCATTTTTTGCTATTTCATCAACCTGATGATTACCACTTATGCCAGAGTGGCTAGGAATGTACTGAAAATAAGTTTTTATGCCACTTGAAGCAAGATTATCTATAATACTGAGACAATGATAAGTGTCAATATCCAACTTATATTGAGGAGCTGAGGCCAGCAACTCAAGGCTTGATAGAGAGTCGGAATATATGATAATATTATTTGAATTTGCAATCAAAGGTTGATTTTCCTTAAGGTGTTCTAATGCCATGATTATGGCATTTAACTCAGCAAACATTATAGATAAATTATTATATAATCTCTCGCCCATTGCAATTTTCAGGTGAGGAAGGAAAACACCACTTGCAACCTTCTCATCCATTTTTGACCCATCAACAAATATTTGGAAATGATTTTTATAGGTAATTGTATTAAGTTCTGCAAATTTTTTCGGGACAAAAGCAATGGGGGTTAAATCTTTATTCCACTTTGAGAAGTCATTATTTATTATGGGACTTGACCAATTCCATGGGGGGATCGGGGGAAAGTGGGTGCAATAGACTTTGCTGGTATGGGGAACTTCTTCTGAATATTGGCATACTCATCTGCAATGCCTCTATACATGGCTGGATTTCTTAACCAATTATGTAGTGTGTGTGAGCTATTTGATTCAATTTTTGTAAGATGTTTTGTCAAGAGAAAGCTACGTCTCTCCCTTATTGTTGTTAATCCACTCTCCATAAGCAGAAACTTGGTGCTTGTGGGTTTCCTAAGACCAAATATGAGACGTATTATATCATTTTGTGTTGTTACAGTTTTTTGCATCTGGGTCTTTGCACATGCACTATAGACGATGAGCCCATAGTCAATATGGGGTCTTATATGTGATTTATAAAACTGGAGTAAGGTTTTCTCCTTACAGCCCCAGGGTGTGGAAAGAAGTCTTTTTAGTATATTTGTTTTTCTATAGCATTTTTTTATTGTGTTTGAAATGTGGAGGTGGAAATTAAGTTTTTGGTCAAGCATTAGACCTAGGTAATTAATATGATTATCTTCTGGAATAGTTGTTTTATTTAGAGTTAGTTTTGCATTAACATGGTTTCGCTTCCGGTGAAATTGGATTATTTTTGACTTGGTGGGTGCAATGGGTAAATCTGAATGTTGAGAGAATTTTTCAAAGTGGAAAAGTGACTTTTGCAGATTTGACTGTGCTATCTGAAAGGTGTTGCCAGATGACCATAGCACCAGATCATCAGCATATTGTAGATTCGTGTGGGGTAGGTTCATGTCCCAGAGATATAGGGCAAATAGGAGGCAACTGAGGACTGCTCCCTGAGGTAGGCCTTTGGTTATTGTCTTTTGGGGTGAAGAGGCTGAACCAACACAAACGATGAAACTTCGCACTTCTATGAAGGATTTAATAAAAGATACTAGCTTAGGGGGTACTCCAAGGCTTGCAAGTTTGTTTAAAAGGATTTGGTGGTTCACAATGTCATATGCCCCTTCAAAATCTAGGAAAGCTGCAACTAGGACATTATTTTTTGAGAAAGATTCATTTATTGCATTTGTTAGAAACATGAAAGCATCTGTTGAGGAGTGGTGTTTCCTCAATCCAGTTTGAGTGTGAGGGATCATATTATTTTTTTCAACAAACCAGAGGAGTCTGTGATAGATCATTTTCTCCATTATTTTCCCCATCACAGGAGTAATCATTATGGGCCTATAAGACTCAGGGTTATCTTTGGGTTTATTTTTCTTTAGGATTGGTAGGAGGGACGAACATTTCCATATATTGGGGAACATAGAAGATGCCCAAGCGTGATTATAACAATTTAGCAGTTCTTGTTTGTATGAAGGTGTGAGATTCTTTATCCATGTAGGGTGTATATTGTCATAGCTGCCGCTAGTTTTGGTCCTAATATGATGTATTGCATTATTCAGTTCCTGGATTGAAAATGGATTTGTTATGTACTCGGATCCTGGGCGTGGTTGGTAACTTGGGTTCATAGGAATTGGGGACAGTTTGCTTTGATTATTTGATGTTAGCTTATTAACAAAAAGAGTTGCAAATAGGTTAGCTTTTTCATTATCATTGTCATAATGGGTATTATTATGTATAAGCTCATACAGGAGTGGGTTGGGGGAAGTCGTTTTCCCACAGATGTGGCTTATGACTTTATGTATAATTGGCTCATGTGTTTCTCTGGAGAGATTATTTGCAAAATTATTCCAGTATTTATATTTAGCATCTATTATAGTCCTTTTTAGATTAGATTCGGCTTGTAATTTCTTTAAATACGTAGTAGGTGATGGTTTTTTTATGAATTCTGTCCTAGCTGCCTTTTTTATTCTCCATTTATTTAGGCACTCATTTGTCCACCATGCTTTAGGAATTTGTTTAGGGAATGTTTTCTTAGGTGTTGTCCTGGGGATAGCATGATTAGCTGTATTTATTAGTAAAGATGTCAAGGCTTCAGCATGTGTGTCAACTGTTGTGTTAGAAATGCATGAAATTTGGGTGAAACTTGTAATTTCATCATTTAGCTAATTTTGGAACATAGACCAATTTGCTTTAGTGTTGATATATTTGGAGGTATGAGATAAAGTTTCAGCAGGTTCATTTAGGGAGCAAACTATAGCAAAGTGGTCAGTACATAGACTATCAATTTTATTTATGTAAATTTTATTCAAAAAATTTAATGACACAATTTGTAGGTCAATTGTGGAGAATCTGCCACTTTTGGGGTTGAAATATGTATTCAGGTTTGGAGGGGTAGCAACAGCTAATTCATTATTATTTGAAGTCATATGCTCAATGAATTTACCAGCTTTATTTGCTGGTTTATTCCCCCACAAAAGGCTGTGGGCATTGAAATCTCCACAAATAATTATATTTTTTAACATATTAGAATTATTTATATAATTAAAGAAATCCTTGGCATCTGTAGTTTGGCCATTAGGGTTATAAAAGCTTATTATGTACGTTTTTAAATTATTCAGCCAAACACTGATACCAATTGCATCAACATCATTTGAAAAATATGGAAAATTGATGCCACAAAATTTTATATTATTTTTAACTAATAAAGCTACCCCACCTCCTTTTCTCTCTGAAGATCTATCCTTTCTGAGGATAGTATATCCCAGAGACTTAGTTTGTTGATTTTGGGTTAAATGAGTTTCCTGGAGGCAAGCAATATTAATGGAATTATTATTCATAAAAGATATTAGTTCATTTAGCTTATTTTCTGTGAGTGATCTTACATTCCATTGGAGTATTGATATATGTTGTGTTGTTGATTTATTCTTCATATGACTGTGTATCAATGTTCAGCTTTGTCAAAAGTAAAGCAAGATCTTTTTTTGCTTGAATGAGCATATCATCTGGGATGTAGATTTTTGCCAATTCTGCAATAATTTTTGTTTTCTGTAGTTGATGTATGTTCATGGCCTGAACTGCATTACAGTTTAGAATGAATAAGCATATATTTGGGGATTGCATTTTTGGTTGTGCATCCTGTTTTTCGGTTAAGGGATTAATTCCTGGTAGTGTTTCTGGTTTGTTTCTTCTTGGGAGGGGGGGCTGACCTCATCTCACCGGACAAGGAGGCTTGTTGGCTTGGTGATTCCTTCTGATAGGGATTTGAGCTAGGGGGCTTAGAAGATGGTGTTTTATATGGGGTGCTTGATGCATTGGGGGCGTTTGACTTGGGGGTTTTGGTTGGTTTCATTACAGGCTTTATTTGGTATTGTTGGGCAGCATTTGCTTCCGTTGCTGCAAAGGGGTATGGGATGGCCTTCTCTGTTGATATTTGGAGTGTTAGAGCTCTTTTCTTGTATGCAGGGCATAATGATTTATTTGTAGATTCATGTGGGCCTTTGCAATTGATGCATGTAGGCTGAGTGTTGTTGCAAGTTGTCAACTCTTTAGGATGGAAAGCTTTACAATTACTACACTCTCGGAGAATTTCATTGCATTTGTTTGTTGTGTGTCCAGTTTGAGACACTTCTGACACTGGATAGGCTTAGGTTTGTATTCCTTGTGTGGTTTGATTTGCCCAAATAGGAATAATTTTTCTGGGATATTAATTTTTTCCTTCAGTGTGAATAAGACGGATCTACTAGTTTTTAGGCCATTAGAGTTAGGTTTGCCAAGTTGGGTAACATCCTCAACTGGGCTTGTGTTTCCAGCCCTATCTGAGAGCCCTTCTTTTAACTCCTGAGTGGATATCTCTGGGGGAACGTTATGCTACTATTTTTGTTGGTGATTGTTTTGGGTTCCAATTAGATGCAATAATTGGGGTATTCAGAAGGGATTTTAGGTTAATTATTGTATCTGCGGATTTCTGATCTTCTACAGCTATTAGCAGAGATCCATCACGGTTAATATTAAGAGAGAACATTGATTTTAGCAATTTAAAAATTGCAACTCTTATTGCAGTGATCATTTTTATTTCAAAGGGGGTAGTAGGAGTGATTTTAAGGTAAATTCCTAAGTTTTTGGAGGGAGGATCTTGGGCAGGGAGAGGGGAAATGCTTTTGATTGGGGAGATTTTTTTCCTTTTTTTAGAGCTTCTAGAGAGGACCTCTTGAAACCCATTATCATCATGTATGGTTACATTAGCCCCTACACTTATCATTGTCCTATTCTCTGAATTGGAGCTATCATTTGAACTTTGAGATAGTGTGCTTGACCAGCCAAGATGGGTATCTTTCACTATGGCACTTTGACTGGAATTTGATTTGGGATCTGGGGGGACTTTTTTTTTTTGGAGGACTTCTAAACATTGCCTATTGGAAAAAGCTTTAAACAAAAAAAAACTAAAACAAGAAGGGAAAATAGAATGATATCAAACCGTCTGCACTATACTATGGGGAGGAGAAACCACAGTATAGCCCTGAGGATGAGTTGAGCAGGATTGGTTTGGTACAACTGCTGATTAGAAGCGATAATAATTCACAAGAAAATTTATTTTAATTTTCTTATACAGTTGCTGCTGTTGACCAGTAAGATTAAAAACTATTCTTCTTCTTCTGATTGTTGTTTAGGGTTCTCTAGTTTGCATTATTTACCCGCCTTCTTATTTATCTCCAGTATAGACTTAAATTGTTCTTATGAATAATAAGTTGCCAGTGATATCTAATAGGTCCAAGTCAAACTTAAATACAGCTATTTATTTTTATAATTTTGTATTCAGCATTAAAGTATCTCAATTATCATTTGTCATTGCCATTTAGCATGTCTGAAAAAAACTAAGTACTGGGATTATTTGGCCTAGTCTTTGAATTCAACTTTAAAGCTTATGGCATTGACAAAATAAATTATATTTAAATCCAAGAGCATAAGTGATTTTAAGTAAAATTTCACCAATGTTTTTAAGAGTAACTGATTCATAATTTTGTCTTACAATAAGTTTTCTTTTCATTGTTTCTGAATTGATGTATTTGTACTAGGGGAGGCTCTGACAATGCCAAAAGGAGGATTTTTATATTTCCTCTTACTCTTCTAAGAGCTTTACCTTTTATTCCCTCTTTTTGAAGTTACTACTCCTTTTAAATTTTGTTCTTCTAATCTCTACCTATTTCTATTTGAGGATATTATCAGGACTTGCATAGTTCCTACTCAACTAACTATATTTTTTTTTTCAGGAAACATTTTCGATCACCAATCTCTAATGTATTTGTTAACAAAAAGGTTTTGAAAGTATAAAATGTGTTTTTTAATAAGATGAATAAAGCACACAGAGACTCAATATCTGGAACATTTGTATTTTTAGATGCTTGCAGATAGAGGCTATACAATTGACAGAACAAATTTAGGCAGTGATGAAGACATGTATTGGTTTATTCATGCCAAATCGAAAATTAAAGGTAAAATGTTAAATTTAGGTGGAGAGGAGACTGGGCAAGATGGGTATCATTGGCGTTTCAACATGGATTTTGTAGGACTTAATAGTATTGCCACTGGCAGTGCAGCAGTGCAAAGCCTAACTAGATAAATCCAAAAAGTGACTACTTTCTGTTTTTGAAACCTGTAATTTTGTGAAAATTTCAAGTTTGTTTTTTATATTTGTTCTATTTTTTTTTTTTTTTTGATACATTGAGGGTTAGGTTAGTTTAGAAAATATTGGCCAATTGCAGAAATGTTTTTGCAAGTATACGTATTTTTCACTTTGGGTAAAATAAACCTTATTTTTACGTGGTCTTACCCAATGTTATTATCTTAGATAACCTAAAATAGCTTGGTTCACTCAATAATGCTAAACAGCACTAACGCGTTTTCCTTATTCATCTACTCTCTTAAATATGTGTATAAGCTTCCTAGGGTGTAGATTCCTTATGACATTTATGACAGATCTTTACAATCGTGATTTTTAAGCCCTTTCGTAACAAGGTAATAGGTTCTCAATTGGTGAAGTAATGGTAATAACGATGAGATATATTTCAAACAAAAAAAAATCTTTTAACAAATACAATGCATAGATCCTTACGAAGACTCCAAAGCTTGTAAAGGAGGGGGAAGATACACTTACTATTTAAACAGTAAATAAAAAAGAAGTTAAAGAGTGCAAGAGAGGGAAAGTTATTCAATTGTTGACAAGACAGTTATTAACAAGGTTTTCCGTTATTGACAATAATTTGTTCTGATCACTTATTCAATGGCCAATATCAAACGGAAACTAAAAAGTTCCGTTTCAGTCCTAAGAAGGAACCATTTGAATGGCATTCTCAAGCTGAAAGGTATTTCATGTACTATTACATCCAACAAGTGATTGAACTCGTGTCTGGCCTTAGAATTGATCCATCAGTTTTCCACATAAGGCAAGTTATACTAATTATAGTGGAGTAGAACACCATCTAGTTTTCCCTATTCTTCTTAGTATTGAAGCCATACCTGTTTGCAGGTGCTGAATAGCTGTTGGTTTGGAAGATGAGGAAGGTATGATATCTTCTAATCATCTTGTATCTAATAATAGGGAGACTGATAAAGGACAGCAAAGCGCGGTCTCTTCTTGTTGACTTATGCATGTATTAAGACAAAGTGAAATCTATTCTCTTTACTTTGCGTACAAGTCTTTTAAGGTGTGCAGCTCCTACAACCCTTATTGCACCAATTAAGGCACTCACATTGATTTGTTGCAATATAGTACGTTTCCTTGTGAATTAAAGTTAAGATAGTAGTGTCTCTTGACCTTGCTGGAATGCTATGATTTTCGAAACATTGGTATCAACATGGTAGTTAATAAATTTCCTAATTTCATTTGGTAGAAAATGTTGTGCAATATCCAAGACAAACCCTAAGCTGAACTATCATCTATGAACCTTTCATACCCGCCAGTTTCAGTGGGTATTTAAATTTGTAGCTTATGTAAAACCTGCTGTTAACTTTTGAATTATTTCTGTTTTACAAACCTCCTTAATGTGGACATCTTTGTACCCAAAAACGCGAGGCTACAGAAGTTGAAACCCACTGAAACTTTTGAATATGGGATGTTATCTATTCTTTTTTGAATTTGTTTGGTTTTATTCATTCATTTATCTATTTAAAAAATTGAATTTGTACACTTTTTTTTTATTCCAATATTCACGACGCCATGTACTTCAAAGTGTCTGATACTTTTCATTTTCACAATGCATTTTCTAGATCTTTTTGATTGACCATGTTTTGATGGACTTGTTTCTGTTCTTTTTTTTCCTTTTTTTTCATCTGTTTTTTTTTTTTCGTTTTTTCGTTAATTTTCCAACTTGGTACATATATAACACATCATCCTGCCGAACTTGCACACTGGATAACCTAACAATGCTGCTACGATTAACAACTCACTACACCAAGCCGTCTGAGGCCAACACAGCTACGCACGCTCCTCCTCCATCTCAGTCTATTCAAAGCCTCCCTCTTTACACCCTCCCAAGAAGTTCATATTTCCTTAGATCTTCCCTTAAGACAGCCCCATTCAAGGACGCCCTTCTTTTTGTTTGGCCCTAGATGGTTGGCCGACAAGGTCCATCTTAGGCAAACTGTTATCTTTCATCTGCAGATAAGTACCCTAGCTATCTCAACCTTTATTTCAAGATAGCCCTAGAAAGCAGGATTTAACCACGTTTTTCGCACAGCTTACTGTTTGAAATATGGTCAGTCAGACGGGTACCCAAAACAATCCATAAGCAATCGATCCTTAAAAAAAATCTATACCCAATTTGGGCATAAAGTTGTCTAAATAGATCTTTCGGACCTTTTTTGAGAAATCCCCAATCCCTCCCGATATACAGTTATTTTGTTACCTTTGCACATTTTTGTACGTTTTCTTCTCCTTTTTAATTCTGTCCAGTTATATATAAAAATGAAGCTTGAAATACCATTTTATTCTCTGAGTAACAAGTAGGCTTATTGGGTGAAGATAAGCTATTTAACTGCTTGTTTCTGCAGGAAATTGTTTAATGTCTGAGTTATTATCGTAATTTAAGTTTTTATGCAGTACATAGGACATACTTATCACCACAAGAGAGCTCTGTTGGAGCAGCACTATATAGCATTACTGAATATAGCACTACTGAAGCCTGTTGGAGTGGGAGAAGTGGAACTTGAGCTCTCTTTGAGAGTGTGATCTTTTTTTTTCTTTCTTTCTTTTTTTTAATAAACTAGGGTTTATTCATAAACCAAAAATAACAAAATCCAGAAGCTAGGCTTGTAAAGAAAGATCACTACCCCAACTAGGCCTAAAAAAGAATTAATGGTAACACTAATGTAATAGTAATATAAAGAATTTCTCAAACCTAACAACAATAACTGAGCTTGTTTTAAAGTCTCTTTACCCACAGTAATGGGATTCATAGAATTTCTAAATGATATATTGTAAAAACTAGTTAAGGAATGCTGCAATTTTGCCAGCTTAATACCCATGATTATTGCATCAGATCAAAAGTTTTATCTTGTTTTCGAATAGAAGTCTATATTTTGCTTTTAGTTACAATTATTACGATGCAGTTGTATTTCGAATGTTAATTTTGGTTTTACTATAGCTGTAAATTGTATATAATTGGTTACGGCCTATAATTTTAGTTTGACTTATTCTTTTTCAGTAAATTTTTGCTACTCAATTTCACTAAACGTAATTTTTATATAGGAAGGGTTCTTGTTGCCTGTGTATTTCAACCATCAAAATTGACCCTAGCAGCGTTAAAGAAACATAAAGTACCATTTGAGAAGCTGATTGTAGTTGGTCAAAAAGTGGCTCCTATCTCAAGAATAGTAAGTATACAGCTATTAATAGATGCATTAAAAAGTAAAAAAAAAAATTGCAAAGAAGAGAAAACGAGGACAATTCGATCAAGACCTCCACTTGACCTCAGTCCAGAATAAAAATTAAAGTCCGGAGGACAATATAAAAAGCAAATCTTAAAACAAATGTTAGAATTAAAAGAAGAAGACCCTTCCGTAATAACGATAAAAGGATAACTGAATAAGAAATTCGATAGTGAACGGTGTTTCAAACTTCCATATTATGTAAAGCTTTTTTAAAGGCTAATCGCTTACCAGGCATGGTATTATCAGATGTCTTATTGGGCTGCGGATAGATATAAAAACGATCAGAATTAATAAGGCAATTATAAATGGTGCTTAGATAGGATTCTCCAGTATCTCTATTAAGGGTGACCTTTTGATGGATGTGCATTTTGGTTTCAACCGCCTGCCTGAAAACTTGCATGAGACTTTTAAGGGGGGTAATGATGGAGGTGTTGTCATTCAAAATGAAATGGTGTGGTCATAGACTTGCTGAGCCAAGTAAATCCCTTCACTGCTCACCTCACTTTCGAAAAGGGTTTCTAAATACAAAAAAGGGGGAGAAATCTTCGGAATACGCTATTACATGCATGGTTGCTGGCAGTTAAAAAGAGTAGACACCATAGGTCAAAGTGATTTTGTCTTTGCGGCCATCTGCTTTAGACTCTACACTCAAAATTGATGATGGCGTTGCAAGCAGCAAGAAAATAATGCAAAATTAGGATAACTATTCAGTCTGTCTGGTAGGCTGTATCACCATAATGTAAAAGCAAGAGGAATTTTTCTTTTTGTTAATGAAAGACAGTATAGTTATCCTGATTTTTTCAGGTTTTTTGTTATTTGCAGTGATGAATTTGTAGTTGTCATATAGGATATTATTAAGATGCGAGGTTTTTTTGGTTTCTGATTTCTATTTTGATTTTTTTTTTTTTTTTTTTTTTTTTTTTTTTTTTTTTTTTTTTTTTTTCATTCATTTGCGTGTTTTATTTAATTAAGTTAGTTTTTTGTGTAATTTTTCTTTCAGTTGATGAAGGTTTCCGGACGTAAAGTCAAAATATTCGGGCCTTTCTTATTATTTATTAAACCTTTGTCTTTTTTTACTGGCTTATAAAAATATTATACCCATTTTTCTATATTTTCTTTTGTTTTTCAAAATGTACATATAAATGTATATATTTAGAATGCTTGTACAAATAATGTTCTTAAGGACTTACCCAGGTCTGAAATCTGAGATCCCTTCTACCCAACCTGATGCTTGGAACATTATGTGAATTCGAAAATTTGGGTTATCTCATGACGAAAAAGATAAAATTACCGTTTTCATTATTGAGTCTTCCCCCCTCTCTTCATTGAAATCCATCTATATCTTTGCAAGCTTTATTGGTACATAAAACGAAATGTTTAACAGTCATCATTTCGGGTGCTAGATCATTTTGGCCCAGCGTTGGACACGGTTGCCACCTTAGGACAGGCGGAGTTTTGTAGTCTATTGAATTGCAATCTTTTTTCTATTAAGAAGGGCTCTAAAATTGACATATGGTGCAGAAAATACTCTGCATTTTCTGCGAGTATAGATTTTATATAATTGCTCTAGGAAAATATGTACCCTAAAAAAAAACTTCAAGAGAAAGAGAGTGGGAGGTGAATATTCAATAAAATTGTACTTATTGGTCATGATTTCCAAAACTTTCATGGCGACGTGGCTTCTTGCGACAATTGGGGATTGTCGGCAGATGCCTCTATCCCTGTGGTTCCTGTGGAAATGAGTGTATTGAATCTATGTTTCATTTATAAATTGTCCAAAATAGGGAGTATAGAATTTAAGACACTACTTAGACATAGAACTCACATGGAACATGTGAATTACTTAAAGAGCGAGCGAATTTACGTAGTAATAGACAATTTTTTCCTTCCCTATTTACTTGTGGTTATTTATAGCTTTGCAGAAAAATATATTTTTCGGACATTTAGTCTGAAATTTGTAACCAAAACTCAGATTTCCCCCCAAAAAGTCCTGCTCAAGAAACCTTTAGTCCGAGACCTAAAACATAATTTGCTTTTTAGTTCCTAGTCAAAGAAGGTGTCGAAGTTTTTAGTGTTGATGAGCTTGTAATCAATCCAATCCGTTTAAGGATAGCTCCAATATACCACGTTCTTTCAGAAGAAGAAAAAGCAGAACTTTTTAGAAGACGGTTTGTTCTTTTATTTTGTATACAAGTTGATGTTATTCTCGCCAACTAATCAAGCTCTGTTTGCACGTTCCAGAAAATTTTCTTTTGTAAACTGGAGGACTTTTTAACTGACATTCTGGAACATCGATGTGGATTATTTAATCGTCAATGTAAACACAGTTTTCTACAATCCAGATTATTGTTTGCTATGTAGTGTCTAACAGTTGGTATGTCAATGAAGTGAAATCTTGAGAAAATTTTTAAATGTAAGAATTTGGCTTTTCTTTTTAGTAATCATCTCTGTATTAATTTTTACAACTTTTCGATTTAGACCACGGTAACTAAAATTTTGCCTTCGTTTTCTTTTCATATATTGTGTGCATGGGTCTGGACTTTGGAGGTGAAGTGCTTTCAAACGCAAAACTTAATTATTTGGCTTTCATGTTTCGATGTTTTTAAAGGGGGGGATGGGTCCTTTGGAGGAATGTCAAGGGAAAATTCCTCAATCTCCATTCCTTTCTTACAGGCATGATTTTTTGCATGATCCGATTTCCCACAGTTTGTTTTTCTACTTCCTCAAAATTCAGATTTTTTGGGCTCTCCTATAGTCCCTTTTTTTCGTAGTATTATTTTTGATTCGGCAATCCGATCAGAATATATGATTATCAGTTGTTTTTTTTATCGCATTGTCAAAGTTAGTCAAGATTTTGGAAACCGATGGCATATTTTACCCTTCGATCGACAACGACAGAGGACAGAGTACGAGTTAGGAAATGAATTATAAATGACATCAACTAATTAAGGAGTTGTGTCGAGAATTCACAACCATGGTGTGTGCTGCAGTGAAGTGGGTTTACTAAGCCAGGACAAGGGAGAGAGCAGGGAAGAGGATTTTGTGAGTCGGCTGACGATGAAGATAAAGGTTCCTCGTTATTTTAACCCATTTTCTTGTGAGTGGAAGCATCCAAGGGGATGCCCATGAAAGACTCAGTTAGTTTTTTGACCAGAATCACAACTGACTCTTCTAAGTTCCCTCCCCGCTCCATCCATCCTCCTTGCTGAGTAAACCTTTTTGCCTGCTGACATGGCTGTTGTAATCTTGGATCTGGTGCTCCTTTTCGTGCCAATGGCTTTGATAGATAGTAAGTTTAGATGCCAATTTGACTAAGTCTACTGAAGAAATTGCGACAAAATTTCAAAAGCAAGATTGACAATTTTTATTGATTTTGTTTTAAAGCCTCGATAAAAGATAATTGGTAAGTTATGAGTGGGAATTGGCGCTAATGTCGACAAAAAAAACTGTCAATTTCATCTAGCGTTTGGTGATACTTGGCTTTTTTTTCAGTGTAATATTAATAATGAATAATTTAATTAGTGTAATTAGTAAAATTAGGGTAGTAACGAGTATCCGATCTCAGTTCCTGACAGAAAAATGATCACATAGCTTGAAAACGCCGGGTGTCGCCATACATTAGATGGCGTTGATAATTTTTTCGTCTCCACTAGTGCCAGTTCCCACTCTTAGAAGTTACCTGTACTCTTTTGCACTGATCATCAGGTGAGAAAAAAGTCTTAGAATGTATTGGTGTTTTGGGTGGTTAGCGATCTTTTTAAAATGCGCTTAAAACTCCTCCAATGCTGAGTTAGATCAAGCGTGACAAAGTAGTAAAGCAATAATTTGTGATTAGATGGTAGCTTAGATTGTAGATTGAGAATTTCGAGGAAGTAAGAAACAAATAACATTTTGATTTTAGTTAGATTTTTTTTAGTTTGTTAGTTAGTTTGAGTCAAATAAAATTGTTTGCTGATTTTTGCACAATTCTCTGAAATTATTATTCTAAAACATATAACTCTGTTTAATGTATTTATGTTTTTATCTACTTATATGTATGATATTGCTTATATTTTTTATACTTTTTACTCTTCTTTATTTTTAATTACTGGCTTGACGGAACTCTCGCTAATTCAAAAAATTTCTTTCATCCAGATATGAACTTCCATAATGCTCCAGGATTCTCATTTCATTATTACTGTTGTTTTTTAAGTTTTTTTTGTTGTTTCGTTTTTCATTACCAGAGTGTTCCTTCTCATCTTTCACGATTTCTCCTATAATATGCAACTGATATTCAAGAGTAACTAACTGCTGGGTTTTTACGGCAGTGTAGTCCTCTGGTACAGTTTTTGACGCTGATTGCAAAAATGTAATCATATTTCTTTAGTATTTGCTTTTTTTTTTTTTTTTTTTTTTTTTTTTTTTTTTTTTTTTTTTTTTTTTTTTTTGAAAACTCGAAAAATACAACTTCAAAAATTATGCGAAAAATACGGATGCTAGAAAGAATATAGCTGCAAACCTAAATTTGTATAAAACTCCTATGGAAAATCTGTATAAAATAAGAACCATATCTAAAAAATGCGGTTCTGATTCCCCCCCCCCTCCCCCAATATTGAGATATATTGAACGCCAAAAATTAATAAGGCAATATTTTTTTTTTAGTTAAGAGTATAGGCTATAGATTATAGCCTATAATATACGCAATAGATTGAGAAGTTCAAAGAATAAAAAGATCACCGAAGAACTTCATAATTGTTTCTTACTGTTTGTTTTTATTTTTAAACGGAAATTGACATTTTATGTATTTAAAACACAGAAAAAACGGTAATTTATAAAACACCCTCCCTTTAACTTTTTTGTTAAAAAAAAGAAAGGGTAATTTGAGGGAAACAGAAAATTCAGAAGGCTAGAAAGTCATTGTCAAAACATACTACTGTTACTACTACTAACAACTCACTGCAGCAACAAGCCACACGAGCCCAACAAAACTACGCACGCTCCTCTTCTATACCAATCTATTCAAAGCCTACCTCTTTACACGCTCCCAGGAAATTTCCATTTTTCTTCAATCTTTCCTTGTGATATCCTCCCACGCCATTCGGGGGTGACCTGCTTTTTGTTTGGCCGTAGACAAGGACGATCTTGGGCCACACGTTTTGCAGATGATTTGTTTTATTTGTCAAGACGTAATACTACTATTAAAAACTTATTACACAGCTGTGTTCGGTTCTTCGCCACACTACACACTTCAAAGCTTTACTTTTTAGACTCACCCGTGAACCGGCCAATTTCTTTGAATCCTTTATTATGACCACTCCCCACCCCACCATTAGAGGCAGTCCAATAAAATAATAAATTGCAAAAGAGGGAGAAAAGAGACGTGAAACACAATCAAACAGTTTATGGTAACGAACTGTAAGTAAGGAGCAACTCGGCCCAATAGTAACCGAAACTCTAAAAAACAGAGTTTCGATAACGATAGATACATTTAAAGAATTGACTTTTATGCTGATTCCAAATATATAACATTTTTTAAGTTTAATGTTACCCATCAAAAGTTACGAGCCTGAGGAAATTTTTCTGATCTTCGAAAAAGAGGGAACACATCTCCCGATAGTCAAGAAACCTTAATGAAAAATGCACCATCATGTTTAGCGTATCAGAGAACCTTAATGTAGAGTTTTTTTTTCTTTTCTTTTTTTTTCTGTTTTTTTTTCCAAAAGAAAGGTCACGTATGCGTGTTTATTTGTTTGTTTTCTTTGTTCTTTCCAGGGGTGGTCGATTCGAACCAATGGCTCTACAAGATTTGGAGAGGGCTCATTTGGACTGAAATTAAAAGCTGTAGTATCCTTTCTGAGTGAGCAAAAAAATGGAGGGCAACTAGCCCCACACCCACGCCCTTTTTCCCTTATGTTGTCCTAACAAAATTTTGAGATAGCTATTTTGTTCAGTATAGTTGAAAGAACCGAAAACCATGTCTTTGGGGATGACATAAACACCCACAGCCCCCGGAGGAAGGTCCGCAAATTGTGAAGTTTGCCCAGTTTTACATGTGGAGATGCTCTGAGGTATTGCCTAGGGGAAATTTTCAGCGGGCGAAGTCGGAATTCTCTGGGGGATTTTTAAGCACGGAGAATTTTCCACGGGAGAAATTCTCTATGGGTGAATATCACCAGAAAAAATTCGCCATGGCAAAATTTTCCGCTTGAGGGCGGGATTTCCGTGAAAAATTTTCCACACAGTTGGGATTCCACCATGACTTGAAAAAACCATTAGAAATTAATAAAAACAAGTCTTCTTTTTAAAATTTAAGTATGCTAACGACTATTTTTCAGGCGAATCGTCCGCAAGAAATTTGCTAGAGGGAATTTCCAGCGAGGATGGAATTATCCTGGGGTAATTCCCCGGGTGGAAGTACTTTGCCTGAGAGGAACGTTCTGAAAGTAAGGAGCAACATTAAAAATTAAAACGAACAGAAATTATATCGTATATGAGGGGGATGCTCCCTCTTCTATACCCCGCTCTTTACGCTACAGTTTGATCTTTTGTCCCAATTCTTTAATAACGATTCCTGAAGCACAAGGGCCACATATTGTCTTTTGGATTGGCTCCGATTGGCTCTTCTCTGGCTCTGTAAGAAAGAATAATTATCAGCTAATATTTTTTTTTAGATTCAACCTCATTTTATGTATTGTCGTTAAAATTAGTTAATAATATTTTCACTTCACTATACGTAAATAAATAATTGCTATTAAAAGCATTACTTTTTCATTCCTAGAATAATTTGTTATACTCTTACTTTTAATTTTTGTCGGTACAGTTATAGAGGCAAATACAAAATTGGAGCTACAATTAAATATATTTGAAACACAAAACCAATTTTAAAGAGTGAGAACTAGCGCCAATGTCGATAAAAAGAACTATCAGCGCTATCTAGCCTTTGGCGACACTTGGCATTTTTCCAAGCTCTGTATTAATTTTTCTGTCAGGAACCGAGATCAGATACTTATTATTACCCTAGTTTTACCAATCATACTAATTTAATTAATTATTCTCATTATTCCATTGAAAAAAAGTACCAAGACTTGCCAAACGCTAGATGATGTTGATAAAAAAAAAAAATGCCGACACTAGCGCCTCTTCACTCTTATAAATTACCTATACTCTTTGGTCTTTTCAATGTTGCGTACGACTACAAGCGCTAAGAATGGTCCCCGTCATAAATAGATTGAGAAAAATTTAATTAATTATTCTCATTATTTCATTGAAAATACCAATATCATTTGATTTTTATCAAAGCAGAAGAAATGGGTCTAAAAAGAGGAGACCAAATTTTAGAAGTAAACGGTCAGAGTTTTGAGCACATTACTAGCACCAAAGCCCTCGAGGTCCTTAGAGGAACTACTCATCTTTCTGTTACAGTCAAATCAAATTTGCTTGGTTAATTACCTATAGATTTTTATCAAGATTGCGTACGACTACAAGCGCTAAGAATGGTCCCCGTCATAAATAGATTGAGATTGATTATAGATTGAGAATTTCGAGGAAGTAAGAAACAGATAACATTTTGATTTTAGTTAGATTTTTTTTGAGTCAAATAAATTAGGTGAGTTGGGCTTTGCGTAAATCTTGTGACTGACCAATCAAAGTAAATATTTTAGTCGTGATTATTTGATAATAAGAAAAATATGGAAGTTTGAAATGCTTTTTCTATCTTTATAATGAGTTTCTCTAAGGATAAAAGATTTTCTGCTAGTAGAAAATATCCAGGATGAAAATACTAATGAAATAGGCTTTCCATTTCTTGAATAACTTTGTAATGTTAGAATAAGATCAAGGAAAATAAACACATTTCGTAGATATTGTTTTTTTTTACCAACTTGTGTTGACTGTAGCGGTTTGGTTATTCTGCTTAGTCATACATTAAAACCAATTCCAGAAAGTATGGTTTGTAATTAGTTGATCCGTTAGATAGTTCAGTTTGATCGACCTAAATTGAGAACTAATCGATAGAACATGCTATGTCCCAGGGGTTGGGATGTAAATTCAAGTTTTTCCAAAGTATGACATGCAGTCTATTGAGCTAACGCTACTGCATTGTCTTTTATTCCAGGAGTATAACCATAGACTGTCTCCCATTGATCCATGCTACAGACAAGGCTGTAAAGTATTTAGGATTGTCATCTGGAGATGTAAGTATCTCAAACCTAGGCACTTGTTGTGAGTAGTTGCTGATAGAATATAGATGTGGCTTACATTCATAAGTTGATGTCCTGTGGTAGCACAGTGAGATTGATATCTGCTTGGTAAAACGGGACAAAGAGTTTGATATCAGCTTCGGCGACCAGCCTCAAGACCTGATGGATTGGATTCTGTAGCTTAGATTACGTGAGAGCATCTCCACAATGATTTAAATGATATGAATACGTCGGTAATGAGTTTGAGCATCCCTTTTCTGACTATTCCGGTTAATATTAAGTTCCCGGATGTAATCCGTAAAAGATGACAACAAATAATTATTCGGCAACTTGTAAACTGAAACGCTATAGGCAACTAACGAATAACAACATATATTAATCACGTGTACTTCACTGTAAACATAGCTTACTTAGAAATCCCTGAAGGTGTGCCACATTTCACAATTACTGTCCCCTTTGTTCTCTGCATGTAGTTTCACATTTTTTTCCATTTTTGAAAAGATTAATTTTTTTTATGAAGTCATTTATCCTCAGTTATCCTACATTTTCCAGGGTTAGCAGGTGTAACTTATCCGATAACTAATCCAGACCGTTTCAAGTAGTAATCCTATTAACCATTGACGTCTTTTACATTTTGTGAAATGATAAGGATAAGCAGTTTGGCTTATCGGATAAGTAATCTTGGAATGCTCTACCGCACTAAGGGTGAGTATCTCTGTCTCCATTTTTTGTTAACTTTTGTTAGTCACGGTTTTTTCTATGGGCTTAGAAAAACAAATTGCAAACAAAAAAGTCATATTGGCCAGATTTCGTGGAAACACTGCAGTTGGGATAAAATTTAGATATGATACGGTCTCATAAAAACAAAAATAAAAAGGTCTATACACGTGTAAATAAAACAGTTGTTCCCAACAATTTTTGTAAACAAAAAATACGTATCGTTTGCAAAGAAAACCTAACTAACAAACTTCATACCGTGCGATCAAAGCTGAAAGAAAAATGATACTATTCAGAGGGGTTGTTGTTTATTTAATCTGTAGTGCATTTGATTCGTTCTCTTTTTCTCCTGGAATTGGACATTTATAATTTTTTTTCTAATGGGCTGCATTAGATTTCCATTTAATTGAGCTGAGAAGATACAAAAACAGACAACTAAGTTAGTAATTTTTTGATAAAATTAAATTAAAAAAACAAGTTTTTTCAACTGAAAGTAAGGAGTAACATTAAAACTAAAAAGGAACAGAAATCATTACCTATATGAGGGCGTTCGCCCCCTCGTCAATACCTTGCTCTTTACACTAAGGTTCGAATTTTGTTCCAATTCCTTAAGAATGACCCCTGAATCACAAAGGCCGTTTAATTAGAATAAATAGGCCTTTTTAAAGTACTAAAAAAAAACTTTAGCGTAAAGAGCGAGGTATTGACGAGTGGGCGAACCCCCTCATATACGTAATAATTTCCGTTGGTTTTAAGTTTTAATGTTGCTTCTTACTTTAAGTTGAAAAAACTTGTTTTGTTTATTTAATCCCCTTCTCCCATGAAAAATGCATCCATGGAAAGATCCTCCCATGTAACCCCCTCCCCCCAACCCCATACCACCAGAAAAAAATCCCCCTGAAAATGTCTGAATGCTTCCCAATAACCTATACTATATGTAAACAATGGACAAAGTTAATAACTGGCAGCCCTTCCCCCGGGGGTGTGGGGGATTAAGTCATCCTCAAATACATAGTTATTAGATTTTTCGACTATGCTAAACAAAATGGATCTCAAAATTTTGATCGGGTGACTTTGGGAAAAATGAGCGTGGGAGGGGGCCTAGTTGCCCTCCAATTAATTGGTCACTTAAAAATGGCACTAGAACTTTTAATTTCTGTTCGAATGAGCCCTCTTGCAATATTCTAGGACCGCTGGGTCGATACGATCACCCCTGGGAAAAAAAAACAAATAGACACGTATTGTATCCGTGATCTTTCTTCTGGCAAAAATACAAAATTCCATATTTTTGCAGATGGGAGCTTGAAATTTCTACAGTAGGGTTCTCTGATACGCTGAATCTGATGGTGTGATTTTCATTACTTTCTATAACTTTCAGGGCTTGTTTCCCCCTATTTTCGAAAATAAGACAAATTTTCTCAGACTCGTAACTTTTTTGGGGTACAACTGAACTTGATGAAACCTATATATTTGAAATCAGCATAAAAATCCAATTCTTTTGATGTATCTATTGGTATCAAAATTCCGTTTTCTAGAGTTTCGGTTACTATTGAGCCGGGTCACTCCTTACTTACAGTTTTTCACACATCATTTTAAATCAATTCATATATATTTCTTAAGTGACAACCATGGTTTCCAATGTTGTATCATGGCTGCAGCGATAAGTGCTACCTAGTAAAGGGCGAAGCACGGCCCATTGTAGCCAAAAGCTAAAAAAAATCCTTTTTTTTTACTGTTTAATGATTTTCCATTTGTAGGTGATTAAAAAATTGTAATTACTATTTCGATTAATCTTAATAGTAAAATGTTATTTTGAAAACAAATTTGCAGGAATGTTTAGAAGAGCCTGGAACGCCTCGAAAAGGACTTCAGAACAAACTGAAAAGTGCACCATTAAAATTGTCATTGTAAAAATTCCTTTACAGGAAACTTACAGCCCCCAATTTTGGAGAACAAGGAAAATTAAATTTTCTGTAATGGTAGCACTGTGTCCTCTTTTTTTCTGTTTGTTTTTCTTTTGTCGCTAGTGGGGAACTGGAACATCATAGAGAGCTGTTTAAGGGGTCGTTTAAAGACTATTTTTTTTTATATCTGATCGTTTTTTACAAATTCGAATTGATAACGTTGTTATAAGGTGCCATATGGCACCTTAAAAGTCCAATTTGGGTGTCATTTTTCGATTGCAAAGGCTGGGCGGGGCACTGGAATATCATAGAGAGCTGTTTAAGTGCTCATTTAAAAGCTAATTTTTATATCTGCTTGTTTTTTTTGTAGATTCAACATGATATTATCATCGTAAAGTGCCATATGACACAAAAAATGCCCTTCTGTTTTTTTTTGTTTGTTTTTTTTTCAAATTTCCCCTCATTTGCCACCAATAGAACTATACACAGGCAACATTGCAGAGAGATGTTTAAAGAATCATTTCAGCTTGCTTTTTGTAGATTTGTAGTGGAAAAGAACATTAAAAAGCCGCATCAAGCAATGATAAAGGTTTGAGGCCTAGGTTATTTTATCGCCATAAATTATAAAAATTCTATAAATCGGTGGTTCTAAAAAGTAAGTATTATAAAGAAGACTTGTATGGCGCTTCAGTCTTAGTGGTTACGACTGTGCCTTGTGCCTTCGGTAAAAGAAGCTTGAATCTTGGACAGTTTTTTTTTTTTTTTTTTTATTCTCTTGCAAGCGCGAATTCATTTCCACTAATGATCAGTTCTTCCAAAATGCCAAAGTCAAATAAGGAGAAATAATGAAAACACTAATTTTTGTAAATTGTTCTAACTGTATATTTTAAATTCTTTTAAAAATTGCATGAGTTTTTTATTGGCAGCTCCTCAAAGATGCCAAGGACAAATACCCCATTGACTCCTTTGATGACACATCCCAGATTTTTTTTTAAGGCAAGTTTAAGTGAGATGTTAAACCTATACTTGATGCCTTATTTCGGTAAAAAAAAAAAACTCTGTTACTTTGATTAGTTTCTAAACCTAAGTTGGAAAAATAATTTTTATAAATTATATTGTCCGTATTGTTAATACATTAAAAAAGTGCAAAAATTAGTTTTGAAAAATCAAAGTTTTTCTGATGAAAGTAAAGAGCGAAGTTAAAATTTAAAACGAACAAAATTAATACGACGTAACTGTTTCGTTGCATCGGTCTTGTGTTTTCAATAAATCGCTAGTTTTCAAAACTCTACAAGTACAGGGAAATGTCACGAGTCAGTTTGCTTCTAACAGTTTTTCAAAAATATGCTGAATAAACCGCGAAGCAGTAATTTTGTTAGTCTTAAGTTTCAACTTCGCTCTTTACTTTCATCAGTTTTTTTTATAATTAATTAATGCAATAATAAAATCAACCTTTTGAATCGATCATTTTTTGTCATTATTGAAATATGCTGAGCACAAACTGAATATAATTAATTAATCGTAAAAAGACTTACTAAATACAAAAAAAAAACATTTTGAAATTTATGGTCAGTGATGCGCCAATCAAATAGTTTCGTTTGGTAACGAACCGTAAGTGAGGAGCGACCCGGCTCAATAGTAACCAAAACTCTAAAAAACGAATTTTGATGCCAATAGATACATCAAAAGAATTGGATTTTTTTTTGCTGATTTCAAATATATAAGTTTCATCAAGTTTAGTTTTACCAGTCAAAAGTTACGAGCCTGAGAAACTTTGCCCTTTTTTTAAAAAAAAAGAGGAAAACACCCCCCCCCCCTAAAATTTATAGAATCTTATTGAAAATCACAGACATCAGATTCAGCGTATCAGAGAACCCTACTTTAGGGGGTTTCAAGCTCCTACCTGCAAAAATGTGGAGTTTTGTATTTTTTGCAAGAAGAAAGATCATGGATGCGTATTTATTTATTTTTTTCCTGAGGCGATCGCATCGATCGAGCGGTCCTAGCATATCGCAAGAGGGCTCATTCGAACGGAAATTAAAAGTTCTAGTGCCTTTTTAGGTGACCAAAAAATTAGAGGGCAACGAGGCCCCCTCCCACGCTCATTTTTTCCCAAAGTCACCCGATCAAAATTGCGGGAAGCCATTTTTTTCAATATAGTTGGGAAATCTAATAACTATGTCCTTGAGGGTGACTTAATCCCCCACAGTCCCCGGAGGAAGGGCTGCCAGTTATGAGCTTTGCCCATTATTTACATATAGTATTGGTTATTTGGGAAGTATACAGCCGTTTCCAAAGGGGATTTTTTCTGGTGGGGGAGGGGGTCGGCGGCTACGTGGGAGGATCTTTACATGGAGGAATTTTTCAGA
Source organism: Artemia sinica (assembly GCA_027921565.1). Classification (NCBI taxonomy): domain Eukaryota; kingdom Metazoa; phylum Arthropoda; class Branchiopoda; order Anostraca; family Artemiidae; genus Artemia; species Artemia sinica. The sequence continues at coordinate 22,960,198 of CM051259.1, forward strand.
GGGGAAGGGAATTTTCTATTAAGGGGGCAACGGATTCCCAGTATTACTTAAAAAACGAACATAAATTAAATAAAAAACAAGATTTTTCATCTGAAAGTAAGGAGCAACATTAAAAATTAAAACGAACAGAAATTATTATGTATATGAGGGGGTTCGCCCCCTAGTAAATACCTCGCTCTTTACGCTAAAGTTTTTCTAGTACTTTCGAAAGAGCTATTTATTTTAATTAACCGGCCTTTGTGATTCAGGGGTCATTCTTAAAGAGTTCGAACAAAATTCGAACTTTAACGTAAAGAAAAAGGTATTGACTAGGGGGCGAATCCCCTCATATACGTAATAATTTCTGTTTGATTTAAGTTTTGATGTTGCTCCTTATTTTCAGTTGAAAACACTTGTTTTTTTTATTTAATTCCTTTGATAGATCGCTCGTATAGGTGGTCGTTTGACCAAGTGAACAGAACAATTTGTGAAAAAAGCTGAAAAACAAATCGATCACTGGTTTTGGTTTTAAAGCAGCGCTGTCGAGAGTGAAATAAATCTAGAATTCGTAGCTTGGTACTGAGAACCTTCTTGAGTATAGCTGTCCTAGCAGAGTGGTTAGCACGCTAGACTTGAGATCCTCAGTCTCTGAGGACAGGGGCTCGAGTCCTGGTGTCGCTGGTTAATTGGTCTGGAACGGGGGTCAGTGGCGTGATTCTGTAAGCCTACCCAAAGTCGACCCAGCTCCATGTGGGTAGGATACCTGGGGAAGTTAAACAGGAAAGGTGTGTGAAAACACAGAATGGCTGGCCCCCAACCCCCCTTTGTACTTCCTGGCTGGAAGGCCATGGAACGGAGATCAGCATCGCGGTCAAATGTCGTATTCTTTTTGTTTCTTATTTTATCGAGTACCTTCTTAAGTTCATTTCAGAGTCGACTTGTGCAAATTGGTTTCACACAAAATATTTGGGTCAGATGATAAAAAAAAATTGTATATTATTTTTAAGGGGGGGGGGGGGCTATCCTTGTTTAATGTAAATAGCTAAGAATGAATCAAGTGTTGGGTGATATAAACCACTGAAAACCATAGAACCTAGAATTGCTGAAATTACACGAACGCCAATTAAGAGGGAATAGGACATGGAATATTTCTTTTATCAAAACCAGACAGAAAAAAATCCTTGCCGCCTCCCCTAATTTTTTGGGATTTAGCGCTAATATGGGGTTGACTTTTTATTAGCTCAGGTCATTCTATAATAAGTAAGATTGTGTGAATCCAGATCATTCTGACAAGATCTATTCCATTTTCTAGATTGTCAAAACCACATCGAAGATGACAGGAGCTGTAAGTTATCAAGCAGTGAAATATGTTGTACGACCGGAACACTTTAAACGAGGAAAAGTGTCAAAAGCTGACGAAGCTGCTGAAGAAGAAGAGGGTATATTGTCGGATATCCTAGAGGTAAGCGATTATACTACGTGCACTAAGGCTTAAAAGCTTCTAACAAGAATAGGCTTTTCTTTACAAAACTATTCACATAGGAAATTATTTAGTGGAATATCTCAGCTTTAATTTGGTATACATTATACCATATAAGTAACCATGGAGAACATTGCTTGAGATAGAGGTACTTAAACAGTGTGTCCAAATTATACCCGGCGTCCCCTGGCTCTTGTAAGCTAAATAGTCTTTTGTCTCTGGCAATTTGACTATTGGACAAATACCCAGAAAAAGAAGCATTTCTTTTCGGGTATAGTGGTGTAATCCACCGTCCCAATTGTCCGTGATTAGACAATCAAGATTGCCGTCACAGATTGCCAAAGATTTTCCTTGTCAGCCAGCCGTCTAGGGCCACACAAAAAGTAGGTCGTCCCCGATAAGGGCGGGAGGATGTCGTAAGGAAAGATTTAATCGAAATGGGAACTTCGTGGGAGAGTGTAAAGAGGGGGGCGTTGGATAGATTAGGAGGGAGGAGGAGCGTGTGTAGCTATATTAGCCTCAGGCACCTAGGTGCTTTTGTGAGTTGTTAGTAGTAGTAGTAGCAGATATAACCCGCCCGTTTAATAAGAGGGGAAATGCCAAGATATACATTTTACCGAAGAGTGAAATTGAAATCTTCTTTTAGGCGAGGGCATTATGAGCTCAAAATTGTTTCGGTTTTGTTAATCTTTAGCTGAAACATTAAAGTTCTAACAAAGTGAATAAAAACGTGTAAAAAGACGTGTCGTCCTTAAAGAACGTGTAATACTTGATGAAACTTCCGGAGTTCTTGTCAAAGAGGCTGATGTTAAAATAAAATAAGTGCAGTGATTTTATCAGCATAAAAACACTTTAGCTCAATACATAAGGATGATTTCTCAATAAAAAATATCTACATAAATCACGAGCTCTTGATTAGAGTCTGGAACACAAAACTGTTGTAAGCCTCCGAAGAAAACGAAGGATGGTGTTGGTTTGCAGCAATTTCGCAGAAGGATGGTGTTGGTTTGCAGCAATTTACCTTCAACAATTTCGACCCGTCCAGGCAGGCCTTGGACAAGTTTTGTAGCTAAACGAAAACTATTATGGTGAACTAGCCCAAGACGGCCACAATTATAGTAACCACCATTGGCACACGAACTTTTCTAATGCACTCTACCAGTATTCTGGTCTTTAAAATTAAGTGTTAAGTCTCTAACCGTAAACATTAAGCTAGCTGAGAAAGAGAGAAATTACTCCTTCTCCGTTCCAATCTCTCCAACGCCTCTGGTTTAGCCACCCCCAAGAGATCCCCCAACGATTTGAAGTCTCATCCCAGCTCAGCTTGGAGGACCCTGCGGGTAATTTCGTAGAACTATTATTTACCCGGTAATTTAGTAGAAAAGGCTGGTAATTTAGTAGAACTATTACCGTGAATGTCGACATTCATTGGTGTATGTCCGAAATACCTTCTTTTTTTCTTGTATTTAGTCAGCGTTATCAGTCAACTTTTTCAGTTTAAAGCAAGTTTGATGATGACAGGTTAGGTTAGATTAGGTTTGGTTAGGTTGAGCTAGGTTAAGTTAGGTTTTTCACCGATATCTGATATTTGTAATCAAATTTAACCTAAGGTAACCTAACCTAAATTAACATAATCTAACTAACTTTAACTTTTACCATCATAGCTTGCGTAAGACTGAAAAAGCTGACTCGCTAAGTTAATTGAATCTAAGCTGAAAAAGGGAATTTCGGACATTCACGGTAACAGAACTGTGTTCGATAAGAGTGTCCAATACTTACTCCCGCCATTTATCCGTGCCGCAGCCATTTAAACATTTGCCTCCACAATTACTTTGACTATCTGTCTTGGCTTTTCTCTTTCTACAATAAGCCATGTCTTGATGCAACCTACTGCAAAATACTTGATAACTTCAAATTCAAAATCAACGGACTCTTTTTCAAAAACCTTGACTTTTTTTTCGTTGCACTAAACATCAAAGAGGGACTCGTTTGAAAGGGAATGGTTACATTATGTACGTTTTGTAAATGACCCTAAGGAGAATGTTCAAATAAAGCGTGATTTTTGTCAAAAACCACATCTTCATATACAAGATGATATAACACACTTATATTTGGACAAGAGTTATTGTGTCAGAACTGAATCATTTCGTTTCCTCGTTCCTTAAATATAGTCATATTCAGTTTTTTAAATGACGTCATGTATTGTAAATTACAAACAAAATTACTTGAAAGAGCGCATTGAATTTTTTTCAGTCCTGGCATTTACGTTGATACTGTCCTAATTTTAAGTCCAATTTAGATTTCCAGTTCTTAGGTTTCTGTTGGCGCACTTCAAGCTCGATGCTGTTTCTTAGACTTCCCGGATAGGGCTGAAATGCTATGGGGGAAAAATTCTGAAACCTTTTGTAATCGTCTCTCATCATCTCTTAATCTCACAGGCTACTCTTGCGTTTGGTATATCACTGGTCCCAAAATATGTGTGCAGTCCATAAAAGCGAAAGATTATCATAGACCATTTATCCAATGCAATCTATCAGCTTTACTCCTAGGCTCCATTTAGGTCCAAAAGTACCAAAAGAAAACTCACCAAAAGAAAGGGCTGCATTCTATTACTTTTGTCTGTAAAACAGTAATTTGACCTTAATAGAGCGCAAATGCTATGGCGCAAAAATTAACACAACTATTAAGATTGTGGCATTATCAATTTCAAGTCTAAAAGACTATACTGGAATCTGGTACAGAATTTATCCTTAACACATTCATCTAGGCTATATGTGGAAGAGGCCCGAAAAAAAAATGCTATTCGGGCCCCGCACCTGCTCGATCTAGCCCTGGCTATATTGGAGTGTTCTGTTTGTATCACCTTCTGGTTTCACTCCTTCAATGTTTTTCTTAATACTATTAAAGTGTTTGTTGGTTTTTATTTAAGGGTCACATCCTATGATTTTTGTCATCTTACATGGTTTTACAACCTAAAGTAACCTAACCGAAAGGTTAGAAGTTAAAATCACAAATTTGAGGCCAGAACTGTATTTCTACATTCGTTCTGGGACACACTCACATAATTAACCGAACTTGTCTACTCTCACTAAACGATCAATTGTGTATGTATGTATACATAACTTTTTTCTTGAATACGGCTCTTTTCTTTAAATTGGCACCCTGAGATTTTATTGCCTAAAGAAAACGATCTAGATAGGTCTCGAGTTTGAGAAAAGTCGTTTAGAATTTTTTCTTTAATCATATGAGTGATGTCATATTTATTTTTCCTCCAGGTCCGGTCTTATCGTTTTTAATATCTTTGACGCATGCAAAATTACAGAAGCTAACAAATGATTAAACAACTAAAGAACAAGGCATGAATCAAGAAACGGCAAAACTCACATTGAATTGCAAAGGAAGGCATTGAATAACAAAACTTGTTGTTAGAAGACAAAGCAAAATTACAATGAAATGAAGGGAGGTGTTGGTTTAGCGTGCGTGAGTCGGTGAAGGATAAACAGGAAGGAGGAATTGAATTCACGCCAAAATTACTTAACTCAATTGAAATTGCTGACGTTTCATCCTAGAATGAAGAAGTGCTATTTTAACGTCTGCAAAGATGCGCATGAAGGAGAAAATGAATTCACGTCGGAGTTATTTTGGCGTCAGTGGAGGATAAACAGGAAAGAGGAATTGAATCCATACAAGAAAAAAAAAAATCATTTTTGCCCAGGAGTAGTCGTATCATTTGACATGACCTAAAGCTTAAAACGAACAGAAAGTACCCAGTATATGGAAAGCTTGCTCTACCGCTCAACTTCCTGCTATTTGCGCCAAAGTTTTGCCAGTGCTTTACTGACAGCGGTTTTCGTGCAATATAGACAGCTGGTAATTCCAGGTGAACGTTGAACATTGAAGTTCGATATACAATAATGCTTCGAGGAAAAGGCCTCATTTAGTGTATTTCATTTTCAAAATAAATGGAATTTTTCTAAGCAAAGTATCGTTTTTGCAATAAGAGGAAAGTTTTCATCCCATTAGCAGCCGTACCGCGCGCTATATCCTCGATACATTTTCACAATGAAGGTTAAATACATAATTATCTGAATGTTCATCGGGTTCCCCTGAGGCACCTCTCATGGAAATATAGACCGAAAAACACTTTTGGGGCTTAAGTACCCACCTTAAAAGAATCCACTGGTTGTTTGGCTTTAATAGTTGATGCTTATCTATATGATGCTTTATATCTGTTATTGTTTATATAATGATAATTTTTTTTATGGACCGCATGTACGTTTATGAATGAGTGTTATACCACGCATCCTTGTTGCCTCTAAAATAGGGAGGTCATAGTGTTACAGGACATTAGGCCAGAAACTGGCTCTTTGCTAAGGCGCGATTTCTTTTCTTTTTTTTAAATAGGAATGGGCATTAGATCTTAAAAATTGTGTTCAGATGAGCCCTCTTTTGATAATATACTACTACTGGCTCGATACTACCCTTGGGAAACAACACAAATACGCATGCATGAACATTCATCTCTTGAAAAATAGGCAATTTGATATTTTTATAGTTACCATTTTAGAGTTTTAATCAAGGTCGCACCCCCTAGGGATGTTGTTTAACCCCTTTTTCTAATAAAAGGCATATTTATCTATGTTAGTAGATTTTGACGAGCAATTTCAAAATCAGTGGATTAGGTTTTTCTTGGATCAAGGATTTTCTCCTTTAAGTTTCAAACTGATCACGGCAATGCCATTTTCAATGTTTATAGTTCTTGTTAGGAGACAACTATGAGCCTGACATTCTTGTATTAGCGGGGTCCGTGCCACAAAATTTGGTTTTTATAGCTATGGATGGTGTTACACCAATCGCAAAACTAAGGAGACATAGAGAAAGAAGAGAAAATAAGGTTTCGAGAAAACGAAAATGAAAATCGAGAAACTAATCCTAAAAATAAAAACCAACTTTTAGTTTTTCATAGAACTGAGTTTATGGAGAAACCGACCCAAGACCTCTATAGGACTATAAATCAAAGAATAAATTCCAAGAGATTCGTAACTGCTAAGTGGCTAGAACTCACACCCTTCGAATTCGAAGCAGAAGCTCATAGCTACTGGGGTGCAGTAACTATTAATTCACAATGTATTATTGAACCTGTGATTAATAGGGACAGATAGACAAACTGAAGAAGAACCGAGACCTGTATCCTCTTTTTCAGCAGATAGTCTTTTCCTGAAGATTATCTTAAAAAAAAAAATTCCACAAAAGAAGTTTTTCAATAAAAAACAAATAGCTCTTTAAATAAAACTGATTACTGTTGACTGACAGTCGGTATTCCGGGTAATTCTTACAAAGAGAAAATACTTACATATAAATAAATATACATACAATTATTGCTCCTTTAATAATTTTAGATAAATGGTCTGTAGTAGTTTGCCCTTAGACAAATAAAAACATCAATAAAACACATCCTCTCTTGTGAGCAACCAAAAAAAAACAAAAAAAAACAGCGGACTGATCTGGTCTCCGCTATTTGCAGAAATTGTTGTGTTATCTGCTCTAGCGTCTATAGCATGACGCCCATGTTTTCCGATTTGATATTGGCTGACTATATCTCACTGACACTGTCAATTATATACTATAGTTTTTTTTTGTTTTTTTTTTTTTAGACGGGAGAGCAAGCAGAAGAGGATGAGGATTCCTCTACTGAGGGAAGTCAACATGATGATATGCAAAGGGACAGTGGTCAGTTCTGTGAAGGCGAAAGGACTATAGATTTTGATGATGACAATGAAGACTCCAAAGATGAATACGAAGATGATTAATATTGAATTTTTGATGAAAGTTTTATAATTAAAAAAATAATTTATAAAGTAACTAGCTTCTTTAGAGTAGCAATTAAATAAAAAGAACAATCTGTGAGTAAAGTGAAAATTAAAAATTAGAGATGATATTAGACGCGACGCAAGTTGTTTGTTCACTTCTTTGGGGAAAGACCAAACCGAGACTAGGGGAACTATTCCGAGAAATATAAAATATGGGTAAAGAGAAATAGCATTCATTAAGGTAAGCGTTGAAAAAGACGAAAATACATTAAAAATGGATGCTATTTCTAACGTTTTTCGACTATTTTATAACTAATATTTCATCACTGTTCTACAGCTATAAACATTTCCTAGGAAATAAGGGCTATTTTACTATTAAGTGATCCTGTTCCTGAAGTAAAACCCAGCGACAAGATAGTAACTCTTCGTCTATATCTAGGTCTACCTGTTGGTTGTGACGTTAACGCGTCTCGTACTTCGCTAGCTGATGACTTTTTTAGAAAAGTCCGAAAAGCTTACCGTATGCTTGATCTTGAATAGCTTCGTACAGTCGACAAATTCATGTCCAGCTGTTTTCGGCGATGGTCACACCATATGTACTAGCGCTCTCTCCATTTTGACAATTTCTCTCAAATTTGTTGACAAAAACTGCATCTTTGTACTCAAGATAAAGAATATAGTAAAGAACAAGCCCTAGCCCGTAGTAACCTAAATACTAAATAAAGTCCAATTTTCGACAAAAACTGAATCATCACATGCATGATGATGCAGCATACTTATCTTTTGACAAGATAATACAACACAAGTACTGTATCTTTTGAAGAGTTGCTTCTCTGGGCTATTTATTTTCTAAGTTCTTCTTATTTCGTTTTGATTTGACTCGGTTATGCGTTGTAATTTCTGTTCGTCTTGGATTTTATTTATTTATTGGTGGTAATTTGTGGTACTTTTCCGCTTGAAACATTATTTGACTTTATATCTCCTCATCTTTTGTTTAATATAGCTCTTTACTTTCCTTTGAAAAATCGTCTTTTGTGGAGAATTTTTTTTGATTAATAGTCTTAAAAGGCTCAATAAGGCTATATTGCAAGTTGTACTCCGTCCATGATTTCGAAAGTTTTACCATCTACTGTTACTAACCATTTCTGTTCGTGATTTATGTCTTGTTGATTATTTTTAAGTAATCGCCTGTGAAGAAACAAAACCAAATCAAGGGTTTGGATGCTAGGTGGAGCATGGTTGTGTCATGTCATGGCATGGAGCAAATCAGTTGGGAACCAATGGGTTAGATGCCAATTTGTATACTTTTTTCCGATATGTTTAAGGGTACATTACGTATGTGTACGGTTAAGAATCAACTGACTGCTGAGTCAATATAATATTTTTAAATCCGATTTCAGACCAAAGTGTTGCTCCTGCAACGCTTTTGTTGGCATACCTAACAAAGAGTTGTTGCAACACTTCACGTTGCCTAAGCAACGTAAATCTAGTTTTCAAACAGTTCCTGGTAACGAACTGTAAGTAAGGAGCGACCCGGCTCAATGGTAACCGAAACTCTAAAAAACGAAATTTTGATACCAATAGATACATCCAAAGAATCAGATTTTAATGCTGATTTCAAATATATAAGTCACATCAAGTTTAGTCCTACCCATCAAAAGTTACGCGCCTGAGAAAATTTGGCTGATTTTCGAAAAAGGGGGAAAGACCCCCTAAAAGTTATAGAACCTTAATGAAAATCACACCATCATATTCAGCGTATCAGAGAACCCTACTGTAGAGGTTTCAAGCTCCTATCTACAAGATGTGGAATTTTCACGATGCGTTTTTTTTTTTTTTTTTTTTTTTTTTTTTTTTTTTTTTTTTTTTTTTTTTTTTTTCCAGGGGTGATCGTATCGACCCAGTGGTCCTAGAATATCGTGGGAGGGTTCATTGGAATGGAAATTAAAAGTTCTAGTGCCCTTTTTAAGTGACCGAAAAAAATGGAGGGCAACTAGGCCCCCTCCCACGCTCATTTTTTTCCCAAAGTCACCCGATCAAAATTTTGAGATAGCCATTTTGTTCAGCATGTTCGAAAATATGATAATTATGTCTTTTAGGATGACTTAAACCCCCGAAGTTTCCGGGGGGAGGGCTGAAAGTTATGAACTTTACCCAATGTTAACATATAGCATTGGTTATTGGGAAGTATACAGACGTTTTCAGGGGGGATTTTTTCTGGTAGTGGAGGGGGAGGTGGTTGGGTCGGAGGTTATGTGGTAGGATCTTTCCACGAAGAAGTTTTCATGGGGGAGAGGACGTTGCTATGAAGGGGACGCCGGATTTCCCAGCATTATTTAAGAAAAGATCAGAAATTAAATATAAAAAAAACAAGTTTTTCAGCTGCAACAGCAGCAAAATCCAAACTTAAAACGAACAAAAAATATTACATATATGATTGGGTTCACCCCTAGTCAATACCTCTCTCTTTAAGCCAAAGATTTTTTAGTACTTTCATAAGAGCTATTTATTCTAATTAACGGCCTTTGTGATTAAGCAGTCATTTTTAAAGAATTGGAACAAAATTCGAACTTTAGCTTAAAGAGCAAGGTATTGACTAGGGGGCAAACCCCCTAATATACGTATTAAAAATATATGAATATAGAAGTTCGTTACGTAAGTTAATTCGTAATTTACGTATATTTATTACTAATAAAAACGTTTGTAAATAAAATCAAACAAGTTTCGAGAAAGCCATTTAACCAAATAAAAGTAAAATTAATATGTAAATTTTGTTTTAATTATTCATGTACGGTGAGCCAAAATCAAAATCTGCATTAACTCAAAAACGTTCAAAATTAAATGAAAAAAATAAGCTTTTTTAAATGAAAGTAAGGAACGACGTTAAAACTTAAAACCAACAGAAATTATTCCTTATATGAAAGGGGCTGTCGCCTCCTCAACGCCTCGCTCTTTACGCTAAAGTTTGACTTTCTCACAACTCTATTTTTCAAACAATAAAAAACTTTGCCAGATACAGCAGATAGTGTTTGACTCCTAGTCTATTTACCATAGAGTTTTGTGGAAAATCGACTAATAGAAATTCTTAGGTAGGCATGCTAAGCTTACAGTACATGGGCCACCCACACACTATTTATACTATTTGTGTTGCAGAGCAACACTACTGCTTTCGAAGCGTAACAGACACGTTATCAGTGGTCTATAGCTCCGAAGCGGCAAAAGATGCAAAGTTGAATTTTCCCTGGGTATGGGATCGTGAAACGGGCAGAAAGTTCCAGTGAAGTTTCCAGTAGTTTACCAGGAAAGAAATAAAACCCGCTCTGTCCTTATTTTGCACATGGCTCCAAAACAAAAATATCCTAGCTAGGAAAGTAAACTTGTTCGGAACAATCTTGTGTCGTATTCCTGCAGACTACTACTACTACTAACAACTCACCGCAGCACTAAGCCGCCTGAGGCCAACACAGCTACGCACGCTCCTCCTCCACCCCAATCTATTCAAAGCCTCTCTTTTTACACCCGCCCACGAAGTTCCCATTTCCTTTAAATCTTTCTTTATGACGTCCTCCCACCCCAGACGAGGACAACCTGCTTTCCGTTTAGCCCAAGACGGTTGGCCGAGAAGAACAGTCTTCGGCAATCTGTCATCCATCATCCGTATAACGTGCCCTAGCCACCTCAACCTTTCTTTCATTATAGCCCTAGAGAGCGGTATTGAACCACATTTTTCGTATAGCCTATTGTTTGAAATACGGTCAGTCAGCCGGGTACCCAGAACAATCCTTAAGCAATTTCTCTGGAAAACATCTAGCAAATCTTCATCCGCTTTTCAGAGCGTCCATGTTTCAGAGCCATATTTGACCACTGTCATCACTGTAGCTTCTAATATTCTAATCTGGGTTTGCAGATTTATCTTCCTATTTTTCCGAACTTTTTTTTAACTGTGAAAAAACACCCTGAGCCTTGGCTATTCTACTTTTAACATCTTCACTGCTCCCACCATCTTTACTAATAATACTACCAATAAGTGAAGCTACCCACCTGATCAATCTGTTTATTACCCAACGTCACCTTTTCATCTTCATTTATTCCTAGCCTTAGTGACTCAGTCTTCTTGACATTAATTTTCAAACCTATTCTAGCACCCTGAACTCGCAAAACCTCTAAAACTACATTCATTTTGCTCACACTTTCATCTAGGATGCTTAATTCATCATCATAATCTAAGTCCAGGAGACTCTACCTCCCCATTTGATTCCATGGTCTCCCATTGCCTTTCCTGTGCTCCTTAATACAAAGTCCATCAAAATAATCCATATAAAGGGGGATAGAACACAACCCTGCTTAACTCCTGATTTAATACAAAACCAGCTGCTAACCTCATTTCCTACCTTAATCGCAACAGTGTTATTCTCGTATATAGCACTAATCACTTTAATGTATTTGTCTGGTATACTATACAAGGATAAATCCTTTACTAAAGCTCTTCTATCTGCAGAACCGAACGCTTGCTCATAATCTATAAAACTGAGGACTAAAGGTGTTTCAAAACTCAGGCACTTCTCAGTTATTAGCCTAAGAGTGAAAATTTGGTCGACACATCCTCTACCTTTTATAAAACCGCACTGTTCTTCTCTTAAAACTTTGTCTACGGCATCTCTCAGTCTAAAAAGTATCATATTACCAAGTAATTTACTACCTACAGAGACCAAACTGATGCCTCGATAATCACCACACTCACTTTATCACCTTTCTTATAAAGTGGCTTAAATTAAGGCTTTCCTAAAATCGTTAGGTACTTCCCCTTTTTCAAAAATCCTATTCATAATCTTCAGTAACTTATTTCTAACCTCAGAGCCACCATATTTATGAAACTCATTTAGTAAAAGTAAAATTCTTTCTGTGACTTTTTGTTTCGAAGTTTTGATTTTGTAAATTTCCTATATTTTATCTAAGTAAAATGTCCTAGCTTCGAAGTCAAACTTTCTAGAAATGAAATAACTTTCAATACTGGCAGAACTTTATTTTGCCTCTTCGAAAACCTAAACAAAATTTCCGTATCCCTCATAAATTTTTGGGAAATAGTACCGGAAAACTTGGTTTCAAAACAGAATTTGATTTGATTTTTCATGACATCCTATGGTAGATTTTTTTCTTGGCAAGGTGGATTTTTTTCCAACGCGGATAGACAGACTTCGGTCCTATAAGAACTGAATCTGACAATGGTCTTCCAAAAAGTAAATTTCTTCTGTGACTTTTTTTAATTCTGCGAATCACCTACATATTGTCTAATTAAGATGGCCTTGCTTCGAAGCTTAACTTTTTATAAATCCCACTATTTTGAATACTGACAGAACTTCATGTAATCTCGTCGACAACCTTAGAAAATTCCCGTATCTCATAATTTTTGGGAAATAATACCCAAAATTATGATTTCGAAACAGAAGTTCTGATTTTCGTGTTTTTTTTTTAAATTTCGATTTTCATTTTTATTATATTTTAGACCTTTAATGCCATGAAAAGTAAGCAAGAAGACATGTGCTGTTTTGTGTCCGAAAAGGAACCGGATACTAAGAAATTAAAGCTAACACAATGAACCGTTTCATGGATGCTCATGAACCGCAGTAAATAGTCTTCTTCTTAAAGCTTTTTCTGAGCTACACCGCCAGAATAGAGGGAACCAGACGTCAGTGTCTTTAGTCGTGTCCAGATTGTTCTGTTGTGGGTGAGAGTTGGAGCTTCATCAGGGCCGGCTGATATTCTTGGTAGTGAGTCGACTGTGGATGACGTCCACCCGTCTTGTGCGTGGTCTACCTCAGGGGCGTTTTCAGCCATTTGCAGTCTGATTGAAGTTGAAGATGAGTGGGTCAGGTATTTGACTAGGTAGCGGCTGATCTGGGGTTTGTGAAATATTGTTTTCAGAAGACGGAAAAAGACGGCATTCGCCTTTGCCACCTTTGATGATATCTCTGCATCTAAATTTTCATTTGAGCAGACAATTGAACCCAGATAGGTGAACTGCTTGACTGTTCCAACATTCTTTCCACACACTTCTATAGATGTCGGGGGCTGGATGATGTCTTGTCCACAGGCATTATTTTGGTAGTAAATAGTTCGCAGTCTTAATCCAGGTAAAAACCAAAAAAGACAATACAGAGTTTAACGATTATATCGTACACAGAACTTATTTCAGAATTTTTCTAATTACCCATTGACCATGAAAATAACAACTTACAATAATTACAACGGATCTGCAAATATGATACGAGAGCATACAAATTTATCACCATGAGATATAGCTGCAGGTTCCATTGCAATTGAACAACCGAGTAACTGAACCCCAAGCAACTGAACCACCGTGCAACTGAACCACCATGCAACTGAACCACCGTACAACTAGACCCCCGTGCAACTGAACTCCCGTGTAGCTGAACCCTCTTGCAATTGAACCCCATTTAACTGGGCCCGCGTGTAACCCTACCCCGTTTAACTAAACCCCCGTGTAACTGAACCCCCGTGCAACTGAACCACCGTGCAACTACACCACCCGTGCAACTCAACCATTATGCAACTGAACCACCGTGCAACTGAACCCTCGTATAACTGAACTCTCATGCAGCTCAAGCACCGTACTTACATTGGGTAAAGCATTAGTTAGAATCTTTACATGTTCAACCTTGTTGGAATTGTTTGCTTTTTAAAGTCATAATATAAATGACTGTCAAGATGATTAATAAAAGCAGCTCTGTTTTGTTGTCACAAAAACAAAGAAAATCGGACATCACAAACTCTTAAAGCCAGATTTATTTCTTCTTTTTTTATGTCTGTTAATGGGGTGTCTCTTCACCCTGTCCACGGGTATAGGCGTCTACCCAGCCCCCCCCCCCGCCCCCCCTCTCCCAAGGAAAAACCCTCCCCTAGAAAATATCCCCTCGCGTAAAATATGGTTTTTCCAAAATGGAATATTTTATTTGGGTTCTGTTATTTTTTAGCTTAGCTGAGAAGTGCTAAGGAAAGTGGGAAAGAGGAATTTATGTGTAAGTCTCCCCCCCCCCCCCCCCGTCCGTGCAAAAATGTTCTTCTCATGGAAAATCAATAACAAGCACTATCTGTAAGCAATGGACGAACTACAAAACTTAAAAAGGTACTTAAACTTCTGCAATGGGGTTCTCAATGGGGTGCAATAGAGTTCTCTGACATCTCAACTCTCATTAAGTCTTCGGATAAATACAGAATTAGCTCTAGGGGAGAGGCGAGAGGAGGATGGAGGCAGAAATTAGTTATAATCCCCAGGGAGTTCTAGTCTTTTCTTATAAGTCGAAAGTGATTGGATATCAATCAACCGCAAGGGGTATTTTTCAGGGGGAGATTTTTCACGGGAATGTATTTTTCAGAGGGGGGGGGGGATGTTTTACTCGAGGTGGTATTTACCGGAGGTTTTTCCACAGCAGGCGTTTTTCTAGGGGGGGGGGCTGTTTGTCCTCCAATCACTTTTTACTTTTAAGAAGGGCACAAAAACTTTCAATTTCAAATCGAACAATTAAACGTGATTAATATAAAACCCCACAGCCCGCGGGGCAAGGGCTTCAGGCTATTACAAGTTACCCATTGTTAAAATTAAAGGATTTTATAGAAGGGATGTTCATACAAACCTTGATGAATGCTCATTCGATTAGAAATTGAAATTTCAAGTTCAACTTTAAAAAATCAAAGGTAATCAGGGGAAAATCAGCCTGTCCCTCTTAACCACCATTTTCCCCAAATGCATCCGATCAAAATTAAAAAAAAAAAAATGTTTTTTCAAAATAGTCTAAAGGTCAAATAACCATGCCTCTGGGGTTAAAAACCCCGCCAGCAGCTCCTGGAGCAAGGGCTGTAAGTTAAGCTTGTTACTCAATGTTAACAAATGAGGTTCTTATGGAGAAGATTTTTGTATGAACTTGGGGTGGGGGGGGGGGTAGAGGATGCTCATACGATTGGAAATCAAAAGTTCTAGTGCAGGTTTTAAGAGTTAAAACTGATCGAAGGGCTTCCATCCCACCCTCTTTTTTCCCCAAATACTCCGATCGATATTTTTGAGATGATCATTTTATTTAAAACAGATCAAAGGTTAAACAACTATGTCTCCAGTGGGTTCACAGTCCCTGGTGCAAGGGCCGTAAGTTATGCAAGTTGACTATTGTTAACATACAAAGTGTTGTTTTTTTACCAAGAAGAGAGGGCATGTTTGATCATATAAATAAAAAAGAAACATGGAGCATTAAGGTAAAACCTTAGGGAAATGTCAAGAAGAACGCCAGACACAATCAAAAGATATTTTTTCCTTTATTGGTTGTGAAAAGGTAAAAACCAGCAATGTCTACAATGGCTAATGGTATCAGTCATCACATCGTTCGGAATTTGTTTAGGAGCATTTTCAACTAAATCAAGAGGTACTTTGTGCATCCAGTTTTACAAGACGACGTATCTGCAATGCGTCGAGAACAGCTGAGGGTGTAAACCTGAGGGTATGAAGCTTAAACTTTCTGGGCATGTTGAAGGAATGTTGAAAAAAAGACTGGAGTGTAATCAGTCACCCTCCCATATCCTTTTTAGCTGCAATCTCCCCAAAGACATCTGACTAAAATTCGATATCTAGATTGACAAAGGTCAAATATTTTAAACACACATGTTTGTTACTTAACGTCCAGAAAGGTCTGATTCATCTGAAAAAAAAAGAGAAATAAAATCAGCTTTAATGGTTTGTGATATCGGTTTTTCTTTTTTTTTGCAAAAATAAAACAAAGATTTTTCATGAATGATCTTGACAACTGTTTATATAATGACTTTAAGAAACAAATAATTCCAACAAGGTTGAACATGCAACAATTCTAACTTGTGTTTTACCCAATTATATTGCCTCATATTTTTAAAATGCTGAAAAACTGAGTTCAGTGGTTCAGTTACACGATTGTTCAGTTACACGAGGGTTCAGTTGCAAGGTGCTTCAGTTGCAAGGTGGTTCAGTTGCAAGGTGCTTCAGTTGTACGGTGGTTCAGTTGCACGCTGGTTCAGTTGCACGGGGGTTCAGTTTAATGGGGTTGAGTTGCACGGGGGTTCAGTTGCACGAGGGTTTAGTTAAATGGGGATCAGTTGCCTGGTGGTCCAGTTCCAAAAGGGTTCAGTTGCACAGGGGTTCGGTTATACAGGGGTTCAGCTGCACGGTGGTCCAGTTACACGGTGGTTCAGTTACAGGGGTTCAGTTACACTCACACCGTAATTACATGTGTTCCTCCGCAACGGTGACCCATTGATCACCATTGATGTAGTCTCTTTTGAGAAGAGATCTGGGGTTTTTACCTTGGCTTACTTCAACGAACAAGACAGGCGCAGGTCCATACATTAAAAGACCTTCGGAGCATACATATTGATAAATGAGTAGGAAGTCTGATACCAGTCTAAGAAATTTTTATTCGATTAAACGGTTGTATCTCCGAGTGCATTTGAATTTTTCCGTTGGGTCGTACTGGTCGTGCTGCACAGCTTGTTTCTGTTGAAACATGTGTTTTGCAGCAGAGGCTTGCCTGGAAATAATAGGTGGAAGCCTATCAATTGCCAGGGTTGTCAACTTTTTGCTCCATAGATGTGTCCCCTGAGCATTCAAAAATTTTTCATTTCTAGCTAAAATGTGTCCATCTTGAAGTCTCAAAACTAGAGGTTATTGTTTTACCAGTTGTAATATCGACCGAAAGACGCTTTGCTAACCATTCACTTACATTATCTCTGGCAAAACCTGGATGCTTAAAGAAATACCGAGAAAAAGCACTGCTTTGGTGAAAAGGGACATTTATGCTTCCAAAATATATATCCAGTTGGAAAATGTTTCCTTTTATGTCATAAATTTACAAAATGTGCCCTTTCCCCCTTTGGTGTCCCAAATGCCTAAAATGTGTCACATTTTTGCCCTTTCATGTCATAGTGTTCCCGGCAGATGGGAATGTGTGCTTTTGGCATGAAATGTCTCTAGTTGGCAACCCTGTCAATTACCTTCTATAAGAGTCTTGTAACGTTTAGCCTGGAATAGAGAAAATGTGGAAGGAGTGTCCATTTTTGCTCTGTTAGTGTTTTTAAGTTATCTCAGTTATTAGTTCATTAATCTTTTAGAGCTTAGTCAATAAGACTAACAGTAGCACAAAATGATATCTGCTGAATATAACCGCACCCCATGTAGGACAAAAATATGATTCCCTCTAGACAAAAGTATCTTTAAGCGACGGAGGTCTCTGGCTTCAAGGGTGGGGGGTATGAAGAAACGACAAGTTTTATAATATTATTTCTGGGAAATCTGGGCACGTTACTTCACAAAGTATAAGGGGCTGGGGGATTGTACTTCGGCGTGAAATAATTTATTTTTGTTAGAGCCTATTTCTCTCCAAAAATTTCTCCTATTTATTAGAAGCGAGAGAAGAGCCCTCATTGTTAAATTTAGTCAGAACGTTAAGATAAACGGGGTGATGTTTTTTTGAGGAGGTGAATTTTTAAAAATATCCACTTCCCCGCGGCGGTGCCGATTTCGAGCGGCAAGAGAGTAGCAATGATACTATTGATTCTAAACTTACATGAAAACTTACATTGAATTTCCTAAGAAACCCACGCCTTTGACACTATATTTAGACATGGGCATTTTAAAAGTTGGCTCGTTACAAAGTGCCCAAGCTTGTATAAGATTCTAAACTTACATGAAAACTTACATTGAATTTCCTAAGAAAACCCACGCGTGTGACATTAGAGTTAGACATGGAGATTTTAAAAAGTTGGAAGGCACTGGTTTTTTGTTATTGATAAGAATTGCACAATGAATGTACTGTTTGACGTAGACATTTTTTAGGAGCCAATCAGAGACAGCGATGATTGCTCAATATACGATAACTTGATTGGCGATTGGGATTTGAATAAAAGGAATGGTATTGACATTTGCAAAAAGGGGTAAGGGATTTGCGAATCGGATTGTATGAAGGTGAAAAAAAAGAAAGAAAAAAAAAGGGTTAAACTGATTATCAGTTAAGGTAACCCCTCGGAGTTGTTAACTCAGGCAATTTGTTATAAATTTGAGACAACATCAATCTATGAAAATAGTTAATGATGATAGAATGACATTGTGAGTTGACCTAGCTTTACCTCTCCGATGTGTTCTGTATAATACACAAGTTGTGTTTGAACAGTGTTGTCAGTTTAAAATAGGGTCCAACGTTATAGTATATTAAAAAGTTGATACTAAGAGAGATGTAGATGGCAAGAAAATATTTTGATAATGAAATTCAGAACAAAACTTAGAAATCCTTGCAAATCAAGTAGTAAGGTGTATGTGAGTACGAACCATCAAGGATCATAAGCACCAATGACCCTAACCAGCAGAAACATCAACCCCCCAAAGGTCCCCTATCACCAAACTCGAAGGATGCCCCCTCCCCTCCAACTTTTTGGCCCCCTCCCCCCCATTTTTTTTATTTTTTTTATTTGTTTTTGGCAATTTGACATTTTTTCTGATAACAAGTATCATTCATTACGATCGTAGCTTTCAAATGTGAAACTTAAGTCCATTTTTGGATCGAAAAATAAACTATTCTGTAAATCGACTTATAGGGTTTTGACCTTAACTCTAGTTTTTGTAAGAAAATATGAAAATCATTATCGGTTCAATGTGAATTAAGTCCTTTTGATCAAAAAATAAACTTTCCGTAAAACTGAGCTAATAGGGTTTGACCGTAAACTCTAGTTTTTTGTAAGAAAATTATGGAAAATACAATTCTCTGGTTCAAATGTGAAACTTAAGCCCATTTATGGATCGAAAAATAAAACTATTTCCGTAAAATCTGAGCTAATTAGGGTTTTTGACCTTAAACTCTAGTTTTTTGTAAGAAAATTATGGAAAATACAATTCTCTGGCTCAAATATGAAACTTAAGTCCTTTTTTGGATCGAAAAATAAAACGATTTCTGTAAAATCTGAGTTAATAAGGGTTTTTGACCATAAACTCTAGTTTTTTGTATGAAAATTATGGAATATACAATTCTCTGGCTCAAATGTGAAACTTAAGTCCTTTTTTGGATCGAAAAATAAAACTGTTTCTGTAAAATCTGAGCTAATAAGGGTTTTTGACCTTAAACTCTAGTTTTTTGTAAGAAAATTATGGAAAATACAATTCTCTGGCTCAAATATGAAACTTAAGTCCTTTTTTGGATCGAAAAATAAAAAGATTTCTGTAAAATCTGAGTTAATAAGGGTTTTTGACCGTAAACTCTAGTTTTTTGTAAGAAAATTATGGAAAATACAATTCTCTCGTTCAAACGTGAAACTTAAGTCCATTTATGGGTCGAAAAATAAAACTACTTCCGTAAAATCTGAGCTAATTAGGGTTTTTGACCGTAAACTATAGTTTTTTGTAAGAAAATTATGGAAAATACAATTCTCTGATTCAAATGTGAAACTTAAGTCCATTTTTGGATCGAAAAAATAAACTGTTTCTATAAAATCTGAGCTAATAAGGGTTTTTGAAAGTAAACTCTAGTTTTTTGTAAGAAAATTATGGAAAATACAATTCTCTCGTTCAGATGTGAAACTTAAGTCCTTTTTTGGATCGAAAAATAAAACGATTTCTGTAAAATCTGAGTTAATAAGGGTTTTTGACCGTAAACTCTAGTTTTTTGTAAGAAAATTATGGAAAATACTATTCTCTGGTTCAAATGTGAAACTTATGTCCATTTATGGATCGAAAAATAAAACTATTTCCGTAAAATCTGAGCTAATAAGGGTTTTGACCGTAAACTCTAGTTTTTTGTAAGAAAATTATGGAAAATACAATTCTCTGGCTCAGGTGTGAAACTTAAGTCTATTTTTGAATTAAAAAAGAAAACTATATCCGTAAAATCTGAACTAATAATTCAATATTTTTTTCATAAAAACAAACTATTTTTTTAAAACTTAGAAATTTTTCAACTTTATTTATTAATTTTTTCTTTTTGTACGTAGCTTAAAATGTCAAAATATGCTTACGATTCTAACAATTGTACTCTATGATTGGTCAGAGACACGATGTGGCTTTCCCACTGGTATTCTATGACCGATTATCGAGACTACCTAGTCTATTGCATGTATTAAATCAGTATTTTTTACGCACTGGAACGATAAACACATAAGTCATATCTTTAAAAAAAAAGTGAAGATGGAACATTTTAACAGAGTGTGTTTTTCATAAAACAACTATGTTTTAACTTAGAATTTTGCACTGAATGCCGACAAGGAGAAGTATTTAAACTATGAAACAAGTACAAGTGGTAGCACTATTGGAAATGTATGCATGCATTGTCATGACAGTAAGGAATTAAATTTCTTTGGAATACCGAAAAAATTCAACTCTTATGATGGTGGTTATGCGAGATCGAGATCTCCAGAGATGATTGCACTCAAAGAGAATGCTAACATAAAAATAATTGTTGATGATAGAGGACAACTCCTTGCTACTGCTGCAGGTAACACATTACCTACGGATACATCCAATCATCAGCTTTCGGGTATTAGCATTCAGCGGAAGGCTAATAAAAGAAACGCCTACTCTGCTACTAATATCGTAAACCATATCTTGTTTACGTGCCGAAACTGTTACCTGTGTAAAAATAATGTGTTAATAGACAGTGAAATTGCCAGAAAAATAAAAATGGCATTGTCAGAAAATATCACTACGGAATATAAAGATGAAACGATGAAAAACAAAGCAATAGCAAACGTTACTGGCATTGATCAAACAGTCAATGAATCAAATAATACCAAAGACGAAAAGCATATTGAGCCTGTTCATGAGACACCAGTAAAAATTGTGGTATGATTCAAAATGGAATAATGATTATTTTACTGATTACGAACTAAGAGAAGACAATAACTACAATATCAAGAGAAATATGCTTACGATTCTAACAATTGTGCTCTATGATTGGTCAGAGACACGATGTGGCTTTCCCACTGGTATTCTATGACCGGTTATCGAGACTACCTAGTCTATTGCATGTATTAAATCAGGATTTTTTACGCACTGGAACGATAAACACATAAGTCATATCTTTAAAAAAAAGTGAAGATGGAACATTTTAATAGAGTGTGTTCACATAACAAGGTTATTGTAGCATTGAATGCCGACAAGGAGCAGTATTTAAACAATGAAACAAGTACAAGTGGTAGAACTATTGGAAATGTATGCATGCATTGTCATGACAGTAAGGAATTAAATTTCTTTGGAATACCGAAAAAATTCAACTCTTATGATGGTGGTTATGCGAGATTGAGATCTCCAGAGATGATTGCACTCAAAGAGAATGCTAACATAAAAATAATTGTTGATGATAGAGGACAACTCCTTGCTACTGCTGCAGGTAACACATTACCTACGGATACATCCAATCATCAGCTTTCGGGTATTTGCATTCAGCGGAAGGCTAATAAAAGAAAGGCCTACTCTGCTACTAATATCGTAAACCATATCTTGTTTACGTGCCGAAACTGTTACCTGTGTGAAAAATAATGTGTTAATAGACAGTGAAACTGCCAGAAAAATAAAATGGTATTGTCAGAAAATATCCCTACGGAATATAAAGATGAAACGATGAAAAACAAAGCACTAGCAAACGTTACTGGCATTGATCAAACAGTCAATGAGTCAAATAATACCAAAGACGAAAAGCATATTGAGCTTGTTCATGAGACACCAGTAAAAATTGTGTATGATTCAAAATGGAATAATGATTATTCTACTGACTGCGAACTAAGAGAAGACAATAACTACAATATCAAGAGAGAACATGGTGAACTATTTTATGGAACAGATTCAAAATGTCCAAAGTTAATCAATGATATTAATAATGTATCATAATATATATTTGTATTGATATTCTACATAGCATTATTTCATTAAAAATATTACATTGTTATGTGTTCATTATTTTTTAGAGTAAGCTAGCATATCATGCGTTTAGAATGTCTATTAAAACATCGGAGATGTAAGAAAAGGAATTTGCGTACATCTATTGTCAGACACACTATTTCCGTAAAATCTGAGCTATTAAGGGTTTTTGACCGTAAACTCTAGTTTTTTGTAAGAAAATTATGGAAAATACATTTCTCTGGTTCAAATTTGAAACTTAAGTCTATTTTTGGATCGAAAAATAAAACTATTTCTGTAAAATCTGAGCTAATAAAGAGTTTTGACTGTAAACTCTAGTTTCTTGTAAGAAAATTATGGAAAATACAATTCTCTATTTCAAATGTGAAACTTAAGTCCAGTTTTGGATACTCATAATGATGATGAGGATTGATGGTTCTAATTCAATATTTTTTTTTATAAAACAAACTATTTTTTTTAACTTTGAAATTATTCAACTTTATTTATTTTATATCTTTTTTTTGTTTCGTATCTGTGTGTGTGGTGTCATCTCTTTGTGTGTCTTGTCTCTGTGTGTTTGTCCTCTGTGTGTGTGTGTCATCTCTCTCTCCTATGTGTCTCGTCTCTGTGTGTTTGTCATCTCTGTGCGTGTGTCGTCTCTATGTGTAAGTCCTCACTTTGAGTTTGTCGTCTCTGTGTGTTTGTGTGTGTGTGTGTCGCCTCTGTCTGTGTGTGTGTGTGTCGTCTCTGTGTGGGTGTTGTCTGTGGTTACTGTGTGTGTGTGTGTGTGTGTTGTCTCTATGCGTGTCTCGACTCTATGTGTGTTTCGTATCTGTATGTGTGTGTGTCTCGTCTCTCTGGGTGTGTATGGGCGTGTGTGTGTTGTCTCTGTTTGTGTGTGTATTTTCCTATGTATGCGAGAAAAGGATATTGATATAGAATTTAATCACTCTTATACTTAGATTTTGTGAAATTGCTGTATTGTCTGTCTAGGAAGCGACTTCAATCGATAATGAATGTTAATAGAGAGTTTCTTCAATTTTTTTTCATAATTTCCTATAATAAAATTTCTGTATTGTGTATCCAAGAGATGAATTCAAGAAAGAGTTTGTTACTTACTTACTTACTTACCTACTTCCTACGTACTTGCAATTTTTTCATAATGACATATCCAACAACGGATGTTGATAAAGAATTTACTCATTCTGATGCCTAGATTTTGTCAATGTTACCCCATGTTTCTGACAATAGATGTATGCAAATTCCTTTTCTCACATCTCCGATGTTTTAATAGACATTCTAAACTTTTGATATGCTAGCTTACTCTAAAAATAATGAACACATAACAATGTAATGCATAATATATTTTTAATGAAATAATGCTATATAGAATATTAATACAAAATTATATTATGACACATAGTCATACATACGTTCACTCTTAAACATCCAGAAACGATGGTCCCATGATATAGAATAGTTTTTACCATGTCTTATGCATTTATCACGATCAGGTATGTCCTTAGGTATCCAGTGTCACTAAGAACCTGACATCGTCTTCAGGAAGGTGATAAACCCCTTCAAATTTAAAAAACTATTCTATATCATGGGGCCATCGTTTCTGGATGTTTAAGAGTGAACGTGTGTATGACTATGTGTCATAATATAATTTTGTATTAATATTCTACATAGCATTATTTCATTAAAAATATATTATGCATTAGATTGTTATGTTTTCCTTATTTTTAGAGTAAGCTAGCATATCAAAAGTTTAGAATGTCTATTAAAACATCGGAGATGTGAGAAAAGGAATTTGCATACATCTATTGTCAGACACATGGGGTAACATTGACAAAATCTAGGCATCAGAATGAATAAATTCTTTATTAACATCCGTTGTTGGATATGTCATTATGAAAAAATTGCAAGTAAGTATGAAGTAGGTAAGTAAGTAAGTAAGTAACAAACTCTTTCTTGAATTCATCTCTTGGATACACAATACAGAAATTTTATTATAGGAAATTATGAAAAAAATATTGAAGAAACTCTCTATTAACATTCATTATCGATTGAAGTCGCTTCCTAGACAGACAATACAGCAATTTCACAAAATCTAAGTACAAGAGTGATTAAATTCTATGTCAACATCCTTTTCTCGCATACATAGGAAAATACACAAACACAGAGAGACAACACACACACCCACACACACCCAGAGAGACGAGACACACACACACACAGATACGAAACACACATAGAGACGAGACACGCATAGAGACAACACACACACACACACACACACACACAGACAACACCCACACAGAGACGACACACACACACAGAGAGACGACACACACACACACACACAGAGACAACAAACTCAAAGTGAGGACTTACACATAGAGACGACACACGCACAGAGATTACAAACACACAGAGACGAGACACATAGAGAGAGAGACGAACACACACACAGAGAGGACAAA
Organism: Artemia sinica; assembly: GCA_027921565.1. Classification (NCBI taxonomy): domain Eukaryota; kingdom Metazoa; phylum Arthropoda; class Branchiopoda; order Anostraca; family Artemiidae; genus Artemia; species Artemia sinica. The sequence continues at coordinate 22,984,861 of CM051259.1, forward strand.
CACACAGAGACAACACACACATAGAGATGACACACACACACACACACAGATACGAAACAAAAAAAGATATAAAATAAATAAAGTTGAATAATTTCAAAGTTATAAAAAAAATAGTTTGTTTTATGAAAAAAAAAATATTGAATTAGAACCATCAATCCTCATCATCATTATGAGCATCCAAAACTGGACTTAAGTTTCACATTTGAACTAGAGAATTGTATTTTCCATAATTTTCTTACAAGAAACTAGTTTTTACAGTCAAAAACCCTTATTAGCTCAGATTTTACGGAAATAGTTTTATTTTTCGATCCAAAATAGACTTAAGTTTCACATTTGAACTAGAGAATTGTATTTTCCATAATTTTCTTACAAGAAACTAGATTTTACGGTCAAAAACCCTTATTAGCTCAGATTTTACGGAAATAGTTTAATGTGTCTGACAATAGATGTGCGCAAATTCCTTTTCTTACATCTCCGATGTCTTTAATAGACATTCTAAACGCATGATATGCTAGCTTACTCTAAAAAATAATGAACACATAACAATGTAATATTTTTAATGAAATAATGCTATGTAGAATATTAATACAAAAATATATTATGATTCATTATTAATATCATTGATTAACTTTGGACATTTTGAATCTGTTCCATAAAATAGTTCACCATGTTCTCTCTTGATATTGTAGTTATTGTCTTCTCTTAGTTCGTAATCACTAGAATAATCATTATTCCATTTTGAATCATACACAATTTTTACTGGTGTCTCATGAACAGGCTCAATATGCTTTTCGTCTTTGGTATTATTTGATTCATTGACCGTTTGATCAATGCCAGTAACGTTTGCTAGTGCTTTGTTTTTTATCGTTTCATCTTTATATTCCGTAGGGATATTTTCTGACAATGCCATTTTTATTTTTCTGGCAATTTCACTGTCTATTAACACATTATTTTTACACAGGTAACAGTTTCGGCACGTAAACAAGATATGGTTTACGATATTAGTAGCAGAGTAGGCCTTTCTTTTATTAGACTTCCGCTGAATGCTAATACCCGAAAGCTGATGATTGGATGTATCCGTAGGTAATGTGTTACCTGCAGCAGTAGCAAGGAGTTGTCCTCTATCATCAACAATTATTTTTATGTTAGCATTCTCTTTGAGTGCAATCATCTCTGGAGATCTCAATCTCGCATAACCACCATCATAAGAGTTGAATTTTTTCGGTATTCCAAAGAAATTTAATTTCTTACTGTCATGACAATGCATGCATACATTTCCAATAGTGCTACCCCTTGTACTTGTTTCATAGTTTAAATACTTCTCCTTGTCGGAATTCAATGCTACAATAACCTTGTTATGTGAACACACTCTATTAAAATGTTCCATCTTCACTTTTTTAAAAGATATGACTTATGTGTTTATCGTTCCAGTGCGTAAAAAATACTGATTTAATACATGCAATAGACTAGGTAGTCTCGATAACCGGTCATAGAATACCAGTGGGAAAGCCACATCGTGCCTCTGACCAATCATAGAGCACAATTGTTAGAATCGTAAGCATATTTCTCTTGTTATTGTAGTTATTGTCTTCTCTTAGTTCGTAATCAGTAGAATAATCATTATTCCATTTTGAATCATACACAATTTTTACTGGTGTCTCATGAACAGGCTCAATATGCTTTTCGTCTTTGGTATTATTTGATTCATTGACTGTTTGATCAATGCCAGTAACGTTTTCTAGTGCTTTGTTTTTCATCGTTTCATCTTTATATTCCGTAGTGATATTTTCTGACAATGCAATTTTTATTTTTCTGGCAATTTCACTGTCTATTAACACATTATTTTTACACAGGTAACAGTTTCGGCACGTAAACAAGATATGGTTTACGATATTAGTAGCAGAGTAGGCCTTTCTTTTATTAGACTTCCGCTGAATGCTAATACCCGAAAGCTGATGATTGGATGTATCCGTAGGTAATGTGTTACCTGCAGCAGTAGCAAGGAGTTGTCCTCTATCATCAACAATTATTTTTATGTTAGCATTCTCTTTGAGTGCAATCATCTCTGGAGATCTCAATCTCGCATAACCACCATCATAAGAGTTGAATTTTTTCGGTATTCCAAAGAAATTTAATTCCTTACTGTCATGACAATGCATGCATACATTTCCAATAGTGCTACCACTTGTACTTTTTTCACAGTTTAAATACTTCTCCTTGTCAGCATTCAATGCTACAATAACCTTGATATATGAACACACTCTATTAAAATGTTCCAACTTCACTTTTTTTTAAAGATATGACTTATGTGTTTATCGTTCCAGTGCGTAAAAAATACTGAATTAATACATGCAATAGACTAGGTAGTCTCGACAACTGGTCATAGAATACCAGTGGGAAAGCCACATCGTGTCTCTGACCAATCATAGAGCACAATTGTTAGAATCGTAAGCATATTTTGACATTTTAAGCTACGTACAAAAAGAAAAAAAATAAATAAAGTTGAAAAATTTCGAAGTTTTAAAACAATAGTTTGTTTTATGAAAAAAATATTGAATTATTAGTTCAGATTTTACGGATATAGTTTTATTTTTTAATTCAAAAATAGACTTAAGTTTCACACCTGAAACCGAGAATTGTATTTTCCATAATTTTCTTACAAAAAACTAGAGTTTACGGTCAAAACCCTTATTAGCTCAGGTTTTACGGAAATAGTTTTATTTTTCGATCCAAAAATGGACTTAAGTTTCACATTTGAACCAGAGAATTGTATTTTCCATAATTTTCTTACAAAAAACTAGAGTTTACGGTCAAAAACCCTTATAAGCTCAGATTTTACGTAAATAGTTTTATTTTTCGATCCAAAAATGGACTAAAGTTTCACCTTTGAACCAGAGAATTGTATTTTCCATAATTTTCTTACAAAAACTAGAGTTTGCGGTCAAAAACCCTTATTAACTCAGATTTTACAGAAATCGTTTTATTTTTCGATCCAAAAAAGGACTTAAGTTTCACATTTGAACCAGAGAATTGTATTTTCCATAATTTTCTTACAATAAACTAGAGTTTACGGTCAAAAACCCTTATTAGCTCAGATTTTACGGAAATAGTTTTATTTTTGACCCAAAAATGGACTTAAGTTTCACATTTGAATCAAAGAATTGTATTTTCCATAATTTTCTTACAAAAAACTAGAGTTTAAGGTCAAAAACCCTTATTAACCTAGATTTTACAGAAATAGTTTATTTTTCGATCCAAAAATGGACTTAAGTTTCACATTTGAAAGCTACGATCGTAATGAATGATACTTGTTATCAGAAAAAATGTCAATTGCCAAAAAAAGAAAAAAGAATAAAAAAAATGGGGGGAGGGGGCCAAAAAGTTGGAGGGGAGGGGGCATCCTTCGAGTTTGGTGATAGGGGACCTTTGGGGGGTTGATGTTTCTGCTGGTTAGGGTCATTGGTGCTTATGATCCTTGATGGTTCGTACTCACATACACCTTACTACTTTATTTGCAAGGATTTCAAATTTTGTTCTGAATTTCATTATTAAAATCATTTTCTTGCCATCTACATCTCTCTTAGTATCAACTTTTTAGTATACTATAACGTTGGACCCTATTTTAAACTGACAACACTGTTCAAACACAACTTGTGTATTATACAGAACACATCGGAGAGGTAAAGCTAGGTCAACTCACAATGTCATTCTATCATCGTTAACCATTTTCATAGATTGATGTTGTCTCAAATTTATAACAAATTGCCTGAGTTAACAACTCCGAGGGGTTACCTTAACTGATAATCAGTTTAACCCTTTTATTTTTCTTTCTTTTTTTTCACCTTCATACAATCCAATTCGCAAATCCCTTACCCGTTTTTGCAAATGTCAATACCATTCCTTTTATTCAAATCCCAATCACCAATCAAGTTATCGTATATTGAGCAATCATCGCTGTCTCTGATTGGCGCCTAAAAAATGTCTACGTCAAACGGTACATTCATTGTGCAATTCTTATCAATAACAAAAAAAACAGTGCCTGCCAACTTTTTAAAATCTCCATGTCTAACTCTAATGTCACACGCGTGGGTTTTCTTAGGAAATTCAAAGTAAGTTTTCATGTAAGTTTAGAATCTTATACAAGCTAGGGCACTTTGTAACGAGCCAACTTTTAAAATGCCCATGTCTAAATATAGTGTCAAAGGCGTGGGATTTCTTAGGAAATTCAATGTAAGTTTTCATGTAAGTTTAGAATCAATAGTATCATCACTACTCAAGAGGAGTATTTTCTCTTGCCCTGGATTTTAAAAAAAGTACGTTTTTTGGTATTTTCATTGAAATGTACCCCTTTTTAGTATTTACGCTGAAAAATTTGAAGCAACAAACTTGACCGCCCCTAAGCTTAGAAAAATGATATCCCCCCCCCAAACTCATTTGAATCAACGCCCTGTTTTACCGGTGAAATATCAGTCAATACTTACAGTTATTTAACTTTTTCAAGATCTCTCTATATAGAGGATTGTCCGGTGGTAATGCTCCCGTTTCTTATAATGGGATTTTCCCTTTTCTCCCTGTTTCCATCCATCCTACAGAATGGTGCAACATTAGAGCCGGTAATATTCGAGAAAAAAATGACACCTTTCACATTAATAAGAGGTTTCCTCGCATCATTTCACTCTCTTGTAAAAAAAAAAACTTTGAGCCCCCCCCCCCTTCGTCTTTACAGAGAAAACTCTCACGAGCAATCTTAACCTTGATTTTGTCTAAACGGTATCCCTTTTGCTGCTTCATATCCCACTTAACAGAGTCAATATTGACATTCATTATGATAATAGTTTGCACTCGAATAAATCCAGATCTGCCTCGATGTTTAGAAAAGTAATAAAAAATTCTTGTTTTTTGTAATTGCGGGCAGAGCCATGTGGTTTAGGAGCTTCAATACTTTGAAACGAGATATGTTCATCTCGACGCCCGCCTTGCGGCATCTTAAGATCTTGCCTTCTTAACAGATCTTGAATTTTGATTAGTTTAGCTGTGATAAAAGCTGCTCTGGTGTTTTTTGAATATTGTGGATAGTTTTCTTAAAAAGGATTTTATTTTCTCAATTTTGGGGGTATTTTATGCTTAACCTTTTTCAATGAGAGAGGTAAGTATTCAAGGAATATTTATTTACAATCTAGTTGCGTTTTATGGTCGTTTGTGAAGAACTGGCTGCGGTGACTGAAAGAGGCTATGGTGCCAGATATAGCCCTCGACTATTTGCAAAACTTTGCTTATTTTGTTTCTTATTGGAATTATTTTGAATTATGGACCAAATGTTGATTAGAAATAAAGTGATATTTGGAAACAGTATGGCACGAGGAAGCAAATAGCACTATTCTTTTGTTTAGTAATTAGTCCTACTAATTACTAATAACTCATTACTAATTAATAATTATTGAATACTTTACTCTAGAGTAAAATCTTAGATGAATTTATGTAAAATTCTGCAGTTTAAAATCTTGCTTAAATAATAGGAATCGGATTTTTTCCAAACCACAACCAACTAAAAGAAGAGTGAAGACCCAAATAAAGGTAAAAGTTTTGGTAAATTTTCCGATTAGGTAAATTTTTACCAAATCATATTATTGACGTACGAATAAAGTGAATATACCACTCGATGCCTTTTTTTATGCTCTTTACGAATATAATAATCATTTTGGTCGGAAATGAATTTTAGCCCCCTCCCCTATATATACCAATTCAGGGTATATATTTGGGTAAATATATACCAAATCATATTATTGAGTTTCAAATAAAGTGAATATACCATTCGATCCCTTTTTTTATGCTGATTACGAATATAACAACCATTTCTATCGGAAATTTAGCCCCCCCCCCCCTATATATGCCAATTCAGGGTATATATTTCTACATTAGGGGCGGGAGGGGGTAAAGTTTAAACTTAACAGCCAGAGGGAATCATATTTTTGTCCTACATGGAGTGCAGTTATATTCAGTAGATATCATTTTGTGCTACTGTTAGTCTTATTGACTAAGCTCTGAAAGATTAATGAACTAATAACTGAGATAACTTAAAAACACTAGCAGAACGAAAATGGGCACTCCATCCACTTTTTCTCTATTCCAGGCTAACGTTACAAGACTCTTATACAGGGTTGCCACCAGACCAAAAAATTTCGTGACGTCCAAACTCTTAAAAACTTTTTCGTAACTTTTGATAGGAAAGTCTAATTCAATGCAGGGTGCCTTAATTTTGCTATCAAGAGCAGTACTTATAGGGAGGAGGAGACATTTTTTGCCTGTATAATTTTAAAAGTATATTTTTACGTAATCTCATTAAAAATGTTCCCTTCAATTTTAAAAAGGTGCCTAAAAAGTATACAATAATAACAATTCATACTTCTTTAGCTTCAGGAAATTCCTATTTATTCAACTGTAAGTGCTGCTTCCAGTTTACTGCACAACAGAAAGACACCCCCCCCCTCGATGCAAGTATACCACAGGCTACTATTTTGCTTATTTTGTTGTTGTTGTTGTTTTTAATTGCCATTATTGGGGTTTTAAACCGAAAGTTGGTGAGTAATACGTACAAGATAAAAGGCAAATCAATAAACACAGGACAATTTAGAGTTTTTCAGAAAAGAAAATAACCAACTAGATTTTTTGTTAAATTTCAATAAAAACGATCTTAATAAATCCAGCTTCTTAAAGAGACCCAAAAAATCATTTTAATTGCTCCCTTCCCGTGATTGGCTTGGTCTCAGTCTCACCTTCTCAAGATTCAAATTTGCATCGCTTCAACATGAAGATTTGAGCAATTCCGAGTGACAGAATTTTTGTTTTGTTTTTATTTTATCGAACAAAAAAATATTTCAATCGTTGTCTTCAGTTCTTATGAGAAACAGAAGTTATTTTACATAAAATGCCTTTTTCCGTTTATAATTTGAATCGTAACTCCCAACCAAAAGAAAGTAAGAAATAAAAGAAGATTTTCACACAGTTCAACCCCAAGAATGTTATCCTATAGCTGTTTTGATGGGCCTCAAAGGTCCAGGCACGTGCAAAGAATTTTTACGGGAGAAGGTCAAGCAATAAAAAAAAAATTAAACTCATTTTCAAAATGAACTAAAAAGTAGATAATTATTTTTTTCTCAAGAATATATGAATATAAGCGAACACTAGGGGCACAAAAAGCATTGGGTTTTACATAACATTATCGCCAAATTTATCTAGGTTTTAAATGCATAAACGGAAAAAGTCGATGAGTTGAGGAAAACAAATAAAAAAGATCAAATTATGCAAAAACGAATCGATTTTTTTGCCCCGAATTTTCACTTATATTTATAGATTCTGTAAAAAAAATATTTTCAATGATTTAATTTTGCAAATATATATATATATATGTATATAATGTCTCTTCCAAGATTACAACCTAAGTTAACACAGCCCTGGGAAGTGTTCTTACCGTTGTGCTATACTGATAAAAGTGGGAAGTAACTTAACATTCGGAAGTGGTTGAAAATTAGTTCAAAAATTAAAAAAAAAATTGTGTGACAAAGCAATAAATGGCAGATGGAACAAAAAGATCAGTGATTTAATAAAAACGAACTGGAAATGATTTAATTTAAAAAAATAGGGGGATAATATAAAACCTATAATTTAATAAAGAAATGCCGAGAAATTCGAAGAAATTTTCATTTTTAGGGGTATGGGGCCCCAGTTCAGCCTGCGTGGCCCCTATGAATCAGTTTTTAAGTAAACTGTAAGCCCACCCTATATAGATACAAGACTGTTTATCTTCTTCATAAAAATGGGCATCAGCCTAGTTGTCTTTTTTTTAAAGCCAAATATTTAGTGATTGTCCTTTTCTGAAGAAAACATGCTAAACACACAAGCAGTACCATTAAATTCTTTTCTTATAGCATTTCCAAATATCATGGCCCCTTTTCTGAAAATACCACCCACCCCCTGATGGTCCGGGATATAGCCCTAGGTATATATTAAAAAAATCAACCAATAAAATTGTTACTTTACAATATGAAAGAACACGAAGGAATATAACTAGAAAGAATGTCATCACAAGATTCGACACAACGATGAAATGTATTTATACAGTTATATATGGGACCTCTGATGGGGGGGGAGGGGGGGGGGTAAAATGTCAAAAAAGTGACCATGATATTTGGAAAAAGTCTAGCATAAAATCGAAAATTCTGGCTCAACTAACCCACCCCCTCCTCATGCTTAGGCATAACCAAAAAATGGACCATTTTTACAGTTTCATATATTTTGTCAATATCAGCTGTTCATAATCCCATATAAAAAGAGCTAGTTTTGTATATAACCTGATATTATGTCCAACCAATCAGAAGCAAGGGTGAGTTGTTAGGGATTACGCAAAGAATAATATATATACTATATATATATATATATATATATAATATATATAATATATATATATATATATATATATATATATATGTATATATATATATATATATATATATATATATACATATATATATATATATATAATATATATATATATATATATATATATATATATATATATATATATACATATATATATATATATATATATTATATATATATATATATATATATTATATATATATAAGTAGGGTAGAGATTCCATTTCTAGCAGACATATAGCAAATACCATGTTATTCTAACAGACATATAGGAAATATCATGTTATTCTGCAACGCCCCCGTACCAAACAGGTTTTTCTGGTAGGTAAACAGGTCATTACACTCGGTCATTACACTCTTTGTCAAGAGGAACGAGTATAACTTGATTGGTGATTAGGATTTGAATAAAAGGAATGGTTTTCTCTACAATTCATATTAGTAAAAGAATTGGATTCAAAGAGAATAGTTTTTATTTGAGAGGATATTAGTGGAGAAAAAAAATGAGTGGTGCATTTACACTATTGGAGATTAATGATGGAACCGACAGCAGCAGCAGCAACGATATACGAGTACCTAATGTAGCTGTGGAAATAACTGCTGGCTGTAGACTATGTCTTGAATGGGACACTATGTATGCTAGATACGTGATATCATTAAGCAAATTTAAGCAGGAGGAGCAGCTGTGTTTTGCTGGAAAAGTAAATATTCTCCATATAAATAAACTTCGGTCAGCATTAGATGTTCTATCGAAATATATTGATGAGAACAAAATGCATCAGTGAATATTATTATTATTGTAATTATGTTCAATAAAACTGTTTCTAAATCAATGGTATTTTTCTTTTTTTTCTATAGTAGACTAGCGTATATTTTGAGTACAAAAAAGAGATTCTGATTAGTCTGAAGTTGGTTGTGAGAGAGTTAGGACTCTAAAAAATGGATAGATTCGAGAAAGATCGAATCATGAGGAATCTAATTCTTATGGAAAAACGTTTGATTCTAGATGATGATTTTCTAGAGTTGTCTATTCAAAGGAAGATATTTTCTCGGGGAATGCTTGTCGATATAATGAAAACTGATTCTCCATCATTAGACTATTGTATGAAGCTTCTACATCGTGGTCCAAATGCATTTACACAATTTATTGATATATTGATCACGACACAGCAAAATGATATTGTGGATATGCTTTTAAACATTAGTTTTTAGAAATTTAGGACTTTTTTCATAAGAAAGATGGTGCTCAAGGATGATTTACTCCTCTCTCTCTCTCTCTATCTCAGGCAATTTTTTGATGTTGCTAGCTCAGTTTCATTGTGGCAGTGAGAGCGTCAACACATGACAAAATGTTCCATACATGTCCACTATGTATGTACTCACTGGGCAGTTGGTCATCATGTGAGAATTGCACAATGATTGAGGAGTGTGATGAAAAGTGTAGATTATGCAACCCGTGTAAATTGCATAGAGGATATGCTGTACAAATTAAAGGTTGTAATTCCTGTCTTGAAGAGGTGTGTGACTCTCATCCTAGAGGCCACCTATGCTCCAATTGTCATTATGAAAAATGTAAGCAGTGGGAGAGTACATATCCCGGTATGATTGGAAAGAATCCTAACCGGGATTTTAGTTTATTGCTACGAGATTGGTATCGTCGTGGTTTTAGATTGTTCTGGGAGGAGGAACCAGGTCAACGATTCAACTGTTGGAACAACAAGAGAATATGGTTTCTACGTCATTGTTGTGAAGACACTGGGTGTTATGATTATAAGCCCACTGATTTTTATTTGGCAGTGACAGAATGTGATTCGACACTTGAGGACACTGTTTGTGAAATTGCTTCAAATACACAAATTGAAACATGTGAATTCTATAGAATGAATGCGAATAGTATCATTGACTATACAAAGAGATATGACAAGAGTGAAGTCACACTCTACTGTAGAAAATGTGACCCTGACATTGCAGTACATCAGAATCAGTACACTGTGAATTCAAATAATCTACCTGCACTAGTTGTTGTCGACAAATACCTAGTAGTGGATGAAATCTAAAAGAGTAGAAAAGTCGTTTTATCATGTATATAATTTTTTTTTTTATTAATAAACAATTTCACATACATCTTTAGAACATTTTATTCTTAGGGCACTAAAATCAATATTAAATACACTTGTAAGTATATTCTCCACTAGAAAGTCGTTCAATTGAGGTAAGTCAACGTAGATGTTGAGAAACTGCTTGTAGGTGTAGCCACGACATCTGAACATGAAAAAGAGTAGTGCATGAAAGCCACATGTCTTAGTCGCTAAATCCTGTACTCTTCGTTGATTTTGAATAATGGTTTTCCCACTGCTTTCAATAAAGTTGCTGATGTATGGAACGTAGAATTTATACGATAGGCCAAGAGGATCAAAAAATTCAATATTCTTCGCCGTTTGAAAGATGCATAGCCAATGACCGGTCTTCAAAGTCGATGGACTGCTATTAACAATGATTAGGATATTGTTATCACTTGGAATTTTTTCAATGAAGTCCGAGGGTATGCAATAGGACTTGTATTGGGACATGTATGGGTCCATACTAAATACATTGATTATTTGATTTGTGTTCATGGTGCAAGGTCTAGTAGAACACTGCCGTCGGGTGTGATTTCCCAATAGGTTTCAAATTGACTCAGTGATATTAGCGTGATACTCTCAGTCAGAGCATCGGCAAATGTACACTCTAAACGTACATTCCCAGTTCGTACTATGCTCATATCCTGTGTGCCTGACAAGTCCAAAACAATAACCCCATGATTTTTTGAAAACATTGATTCGGTTATTCCATTTTCAAATAGTTGAGAGTCATGATCTAGGGATTGCATGGTCAACTCGTACAGAGTTCTATAGGATTTTTTATCAAATGATAGAGTGTACAGTGGAATACCATTCACTTTGCACACAAGACTAGATAGACCGAAAAAATTAAAATCATGGGGGGATTCAGTCCAGGATCCAACGGCACTGCCACTCTTCACAAAGGCCAAAGCCAATTTTGAAGGGATTTCTCCATTGATAAACGATGAATCGCTATAGCTACGAGAACCGGTGGCAATGTGACGTTGATTGGTGATTGTATGGGGGACAAGAAGTTTAATGTTGTTACCATTGGCTCTTAGCTTTTCCACTGCCAATGCAACAGAGCTCATAACTTGTTGTTTTCGGACGTGGAGAATTGCCGATGTGATAATAACATTTGCATCGGGTGCTGCAGGAAGTGTTTTTCTCAGAATGAAATTCGATGGGGCCATCTGTAACTTTATGTCAATCTTGACATTGGGGGGTAGCCATTGGGATATATTGAATATCTCATGATTTAATTTTCCAACTAGATGATACTCCTGGGTCACTGCAGTAGTCAACTCACCGTCAGTATCAACACCTGTTCGATATTCATAGCCCAATGATTGTCCTCTCATCTCCTTGTACGCCTTTGGCGTCATCATCATAAATTGTATGTAGCTTGCATAGTTGGATAAATTATTGCTGGTGCTCACCAATGTACCATTAATAAATACATTAATTTGTTTGAATAGGTTGTGTAGAATACAGTTTTCATAGGAGAGACCATCGCCGGCATTTGGAGTTGTATTATCTGACTTTTTCTTCACCACAATATTTAAATCAATAAATGTTGACGACAAATCAATGAAATAGTCTTCATTGGAAAATATTTGAAAGTGTATATTTTCCGAGAGGGGCTGTTGAGGGTGAAATTGTTCATAGTAGCCATACTTGACACTGACATCAACATTTTCAGCATTGAATAGATTCAATGAGGAAGTGATTGATGGATATGATTCCTTGTGAGGGAGATAAGTCATCTTAAGAGAAGAAATCCTTCTTTGATCTAACGATCTTTTTCTTCTTCTTCTTCTGCTGCTTATTGGTCTTTGTTGTTTTATTTCTCAAAGTCCTTGTTGATGTCCTTTGCTTCCTGCCTGGGTGGAGACTGATGAGTGAATGACGCGAACGCATCCTTTTCAATCCCTCCCCATTTTGTCGAGATTTTAATTGTTCGCCAACGGCTCTTGCTGAAGATCTAATATTTTCTTTAACACTCTCCTTGAAATTCTTGCCCGACCCCCAGTCCTGTAGTGTGGAGGCAGCAAAATTTGATGCAGCAGGTACAAGATATTTTCTGGCAAGGGGTAGTGCAGAACGAAATAGCCTAGCAAACCAGCTACCAAGACCATAGCCAGACATTGTAGTACGCCCCTTGTAGTAGTCCAATCCATTGCCTATTTGACGTGGACTCAAAGCACCAACATAACAGTCAATATCGGGACAGACAAATGGAATTCTTCTATTGTTCATTTTTTAGGTGATTGTACCGTCTTTGTCGTTGACAATAGGTCGAAAATGACATGTAATCACTGCTAGGCCTTTTGAAATTGCTATTGGATCACCTAATTCAGTTCTTAGTGTTAACTGACAGAGTTCCAAATAGGAAGTGTTTACGGGAATATACTGAAGATGCTTTATATTGTAGTGGTGAACATGTTCTTGATTGGTTTTTCGTTCAAGAACTCGTAGGAGGGGAACATTTGAATTACCAACCCGAGATGTTTCCACAAATGAAGCGTAGAGAAATATACAAGTGTCCGTGGAGAAGCTGGGTGCATAGTCTGCATAGATAACTTGGTCACTACCACTGAAATTTTCTGTCCTAATAATACGTTTTTTAAAACCAAGAACCTCACGTAAATTCTCATTGAGGAAAATTCTTTCATTCTCAAATGGATTGGTAATATAAATTCTCCTTTGTTCCGTCGAGTAATTGAAAGTGAAACCACCTTTTTTTCGACTTGCAATTTTTTTGTTGATAACTCGACACAGTTCATGCATGTTATTGTATTCCCTGTAGGGGATGTTAGCAATAGGGTACTGATTAGAGTCAAAAGTTGCCATTGCACCTTCATCACCGAATTCAAACGGTCGTATTTTTATTTCATATTTACGATCCTTTCTCAGGATGTCATAGGTATTTTTGAGGATACAGTCGACAAGGGCCACTTCATATGCACCGTCAAATTTGATGGCGGGTGAGAGTTTTGTCCAAAAATCACTTGTCCTATTCAAGTCATTGTAGAGAGGATCGGAAACGTTGGACATGAAAGTTACATAGAAATCATTGGGCATTGTCAATATCTTCAACACCAATCCAAGAATCAAAATCAGAGTTGTATCCTAGCCAGCGAACAAGTAACTGTTTCTTACCCCCGCGAGTACGTGTCTTTAATATCTTTTCAATTTGATAGATTTCACTAGCATTTTTAACTTTTTGCAATTCATAGTCATAAAAGCCGCCGAGAATCTCTTCATCTTTGGTATCACGCAGGCGATAAGTTATGGGTTTAGTGTCTAGGATTTTTGCCACTTTAAAAAGTTCAGTGGACCACAAGTAATTCCCCTTTTCAAAAACATTAGTTGTTCTATTAATTCGAACAGTATCACCAACCTTGAATTTATTTTTCTTCTTCTTCTTGACTTTTGATTCATTGGAATATTGTTTAAGAAAGGTGTCAATTGTATTATGATCCGAATGATGAACTTCCGTTGGTGTAGAGTTGGACAATGAGCGATGAGGTCGTTGATTATAAATCAACATGATTTTATCTAGATCATGAATAAAAGCCGGCGTATTTTTCAATGTACAATATCTTGAAATTAAAAGTCGAATAGTTCTTATCAATCGTTCGGCCAATGCAGCCTTTATAGGACTGTGACTATGATAGAGCAGTGTACTATATTTCTCTAGTACTTTTGCAACATGAGGATTAACAAATTCACTACCGCGATCCGTTTGAATTTTTTTATATGAATCCTTTTCGAGAATACTTTCAATGGCCTGAGCAACTTCAACACCTCTCTTTGATCGCAATGGAATTGCATATGCATAGCGACTAAAAACACTGATTGCAAGTAGAATGTACTTGTACGGTGTATTGTGACGTCTTTGAAGCTCATCTAGAGTCAGGAGATCTGCTTGCATTATATCCAATGGGTAAAAGGCTTTAGTTTTTCGATATTGATTGGCACGAAGTCTATGATTTCTATGCAGAGTGTAACTTGGTTCATTTTGTAGATAGTCTTGTACACTTTTAGTGCGAACACCCGTGACTTTGGAAAGAGTTGTGGGGGAACTTAAACTCCCCGCCTCGCCAATATTTTCATAAACACCTTTCAGAACTTCAGCCATTTCGAACGTAAACACGTTGTGTAACGTCCGCTACCCTTTTGTATACTGGCTGCTGCTGGTGGCGGAGACGTTGACTTGATACGTCTTCGCTTTTGTCTAGCTATCAGTGGTGTGCTAGTATTTTCCAAAATTGATTTAAAATCTTCTTCTGCTTCAAGTTCATCTTTTAATGTTGATGATGCACGTTCATTTAATTTTTTTAGAATTTGTCTATTGCCAATAAGACTTTTGGGGAAGTTTAATGTATTTAGAAAGTTGTATAGACGAGTGTCAAATGATAATAGTCCTTTACGATTTGTAACCATGTCATACATTAAATCAAGTAGATTATAGCTCTTGCCCTGAATTATAATCCTTTCCCCATTGCTCTCAACTTGAATTTGATCACTTTCCAAGAGATAGATTAGGAGTCGTTTACTTTGTTCACGATATGAGTGGGGCATTAGATTTCCAATTTTCAATACAATTGAATCCAATTCCTCCTTCTTTAATTGTGTTCCAGCAGCAGCAGCAGGAGACTCTTGAGGAGATGATTCTTTTTTGGGATCAGCAGCAGCAGTGGGCTTTGATCGATAGTGTTTGTCCACTCGGCGAAGTGCATCTTGAAGTAAAATCAGTTTTTTATCATCATCAATAGTTTCATTGTCGAGGAATTTACTCAGATTGTCCTCAAAGTGTTCGACGGGTGAGAGAGCGAGTTCTATTGGAGTCAATTTATAGGGTTTTGCCATTCTCACTAGAGAAAACTGTTTACAAGTCCTGCAATTATTGGCAGTAAAAGTGTGAAAAAGCTACCGCCCGCCTGAAGAAGTCGTTTCCTTTTAAAATTCTTTCCTTTCTTTTTAGAGGCCAATGTACGTACAATGGAACGATGTTGCTTTGCCTGTTGCTTAACTACTTCTGGTAGTTGAACATTACCCTCGGTCAAATTTAAACAAAGTTCAGATATTAGATTAATGAAATCATTGTCAATACCATGTTTGAGTATTGCTTTTCTAAGCTGAGGTTTTGAAGTGCTTAGAACTGAAAACAAGTGTCTATTTTCATGTAGTTTCTTCAGTGTCATGATAGCGACTAATAGGTCTTTTTAGTGTTCACCGGGAGATATACTGTAATTTCATTGTCGAAAATATCTGTGACTACACGCAGATCCTCGGGTGTATTTTGATTAAGATCCAGCAGGATATAACCGTGGGGTTTATTAGTTGCCTGATTGTATGCTGAGAGTAGAAATTTAGGGGCACCTGGATAGATTTGTTTATTGAGGGTTATTAGCGAGCTAGAATCACGAACAACTCTGTAGATGATATAGTAGGTACAGTTCAAAGCAAGTGTTCGCATACATTTGCTCTGATGAAAGAGATTGTGTAGAACCAGAGTAACGGAAATCTGTTCATGATGAGAGCGAACAGTGAACAATTGCAACATTTGCTGGGACCATTGTTCAATGGATTCAGCCAGATCGTCAATGATCAGCCAAGAGTTTGGTTCAATAATGTTGAAAACATCAAGTCCCTGTATGAACTGTATCTGCATCGATCCCATGGCAGCAGCAATTGCTTTTATTTTATTGTACGACTCCTGCCAAATACTATAGCAATAGTAGATTTTTTTCGGCTTTTCCGCAAACATTTTATCACAATTTTTAATTATTTTAGTTAAGAGTGTTGTTTTGCCCGACATTGAGGGCCCACACAGAAACGATCTGAATGGTGTTTTAAATTGATACATGTTCCTTTCAACAGTTCACCTGGAGAACAACTAACTGTAGACCCTAATTGTCTAATGACTAAATAATTTTTTTTTTCCCTACTACTCTGTTCTTCAAGAAGAACAAAGACAAAAGACAAAGAATCATATTTTTTTCTTTTATTATATGCAGATAAAAAAGTAACAATACATTGAAAAAATACACTTTTTTTTTTAAATTTATTCATAATAAAAAAATACAACAACAACAACAACATTTACATAGGTACACACAGATAAAAAACACTTTTTTTTTGTTTATTTATAGAGAAAAAAAAACATTAAATTAGAGAGAGAGCACTTGAAAAAAAAATACACTTTTTTTAAATTTATTTATAATAAAAAAATACAACAGCAACATTTACATGGGTACAGAGAGAAAAAACTTTTTTTTTTTATAGAGAAAAAAAAACATTAAATTAGAGATGGCACTTGAAAAAAAAAAAATCTGCTCTAAGTCCAAAAAAAAGAGATAACTTTGGTGACGGTGCGCCTCCCGCGCTGGCGGCGGGCCCCCCCCCCCCCCCGGGCCGCGAGGCCCCCCCCCCCCCGGGCCGCGAGGCCCCCCCCCCCCCCCAAAGGTTTTTAGGAAATTAGTTACAGGACTTTATTTAAACCGAGACTTTCACGGTGGGCAGTACATTCGGTCCGGTCTGAAGTTAAATAGTGTCCAAGGGGAGGGTGGTCACACCATCTTGACAAACATAGACCTTGTCGGAAATGGTACTCATGGCTATTTTCTCTACATTTACAGTATAGTTCTTGTACTTCAACGAACGAATTGCCAACAATTTGGCTCGTGGAATTGTATTTTCAGTAATACAATTCCTGTAAATGTCCATATTGAAATTCTTGTCCACATAGCGCGTGGGTACTCCTTTGCAACGTTTCTTGATTTCCTCGTCGTGTGTCTGTATAAAGTACACCTTCGGACCTACAAACATACCACGGGAAATCAAGTCGCTACCCGTTTCAGATTTTAAAAATAAAAGTTGATTGGGCGCCCGACGTTTTACTAGCTCAGGGTAAAGACCAACACTCCAATTGGTGTAGTCCATCCGTGAGCTGATAATTTCACCGTGCGCCAAATCATCAATTAGATTTGATGTTTTTACTTTGAGCAGTAGAGAATCCGTGTCACCGTAGCAGACCTCTACTTGCCCCTTTTCCGGCCACTGTACCCTAGCCACATTGTAGTAGAATTCCAACATGAGCTTTTTTGAGATCTCCAAGATAGCACTGCCTGCTGCAATATTTTTATTCAGGACAATGCGTCTTTTTTTCCTATTCAAAAGTACCATGTCCGGGCCAATGATTGTAAAGGAAGTGTAATTGGGATCGGCAATAATTCGAGCACATTGTTCTGGATCGGTCACAACGTCGCAACGATTCCTATTACGAACACTCTCACACATTTTGCCGAAAGCTGAATTCAAAATGAGTTTATAAATTTCTTTTTCAGCTTTCGACTTTGCTGCAGAACGTTTGCCGACAAAAGTGTCAACAAACGTTTTCAAATAGGGTTTTTGACTAAATTCGAGTGCTCGGTGAACCTTTGTGACGTTGAAACCATTGTTGCACATCCATTTTAACGCTACATGATGTACAACTATGTTTTTTTTCGGCAGAAGGTCAGCAATAAGTTTTTGTTTTGAAGGCGCCCAATGCAATCCGTCCACCTCGACTAAACGCCTATTGCGAGGGCTCAAAGAGTCCTTAGTCACAGGTCTATTGATGCACGGGAAAACAAAATCCTTTACTGAATCGTGAAGCTCGACTGGTATCTCTCCATCAATTTCAAAAAACCATCCAACCGGTCCATTCTCCTCAACACTGTCGTCGCCAATGTTGGGGAAATGGGGAGCTTGAGGGTCATTGAGCCATTTATAGTCGCCGCAAGGTAGTGCATAATGGGACATGGCCGAGGGTAGAGAGAATTCATATCGAGGAAAACTGCATTTGATTTTGTCCCCGTCTTCTCCCCCGTTGGATCGGTTTCCAAGATACGGTCTCCGTGAAAAACAAAACCCCCCCTCATTGACCTCTCGATGAACAGGTGCTGATCAATGTCAGTGATCAGCCCGATTTTTTCCCCACTAATTTTCAGGATGAGGTCCATCACTAGATGAGGCGAAGAAAAATAATACCCCAAATCAAGATTAAACTCCTCATAGATTTTATCCGTATTTTTACACATAATGTCTAACAAAGTTAACACGTCACTCGACAAATACAGCTTGCAGTAGTCAAATCCATTTTTACACCCTCCCGCTGCCCAAACTTTTTTAGCAAAACTGTATTCCTCGGGGGTGCAACTACGATCGTGAAGACTGTCGTAAAACGATTCAATACAAGGAATAGTCTCCTCGGCGAATCTCGACATGGAACAATAAAAGTCATAAGGATAGATGCCCTTGACCGTTAACAAATCATATAAATCATTTGGAAATTGTTGCTTGAGAAGGGGGAAAGCGTTGCTGCCGTCATCGTTTTTCTGCACTTGAATTAATTCGCTCAATGATTTGGGAAAAAAACTGTAGGAATCTAAAAAGCGAATTTTATTCGTGTACTCAACACCGGCTTCAACAAATTTCCACATAAATTCCAAAACAAGCAACTTTTCCGATGACTTAGGTATGATTTTTGTACGTAAAGCTGTCTATCACCCATGCATCATCATCCACTGTTCGATTTCTTTGAAGATGTGCCAATGCAGGTAGCACAAACTTCAGATCGTAGTTAGAGTTATGTATAAAAACCGGTAGAAAAAGTTGTTGTTTAATTTTTAAATTACATGAATTGTGAGCCCACCCCCGAAAGTTACTTTTTCCCGTTGAATTGGGGTCAATAAGGTGATTGTGGTCCTGCACCGCGTCTTTTGGGACAAGGGCACCCCTACACACCCAGCAAATTGTTCCCTTTTCCAACGCCAGTTGCTCTTTATCCGACAATGTCATCGGATAATTAGTATGACGTAATCGTGAAATTGCCCTGTTTGCCGTTTTTATTAAAGAAACCAATAGCTTTTCCATACTGCCCTCCTCGTCCATAGTCAAAAAAAACTCTTCCAATAGCATTTTATTGTTGGCGTCGCGACGGGCATGTGCGTAGGAACACGCAACTAGTTTGTGTTCCTTGACTATATTTGGCCTTGATGGGTCTGATACCTCAACCAGTCTTGTTTCACAATCCAAAGACATTTTATCAGATTGCAGAAGAGAATTTTGAAAATTTTTAAATTGTAAAATGTCTTTGCCTTCTGCCGGCATTTCTATTCTTTGATTTCCGTGAATTTTGCAATGCCCCATGTGATCTGAAAACGTTCGCTCGAGATCTAAATGGGGAGAGGCACATGGGGCAATAGAAACGTTCACCTTTCTGAACGCCTTGACAGAGGAGTCGACTTATCGCCGTAACGGGGAAAAAATGACCATAAGAATTTACATCTTTGGGAGGCTGGTAAATAACCCATACAAAATTTTTAACATTTTCCACCCTCGGTGTCCTCACTGAGTACAAAACCCCCTTTTTATTCGGTTTTTTCTCCCCATCTACAATTCAGTGTCATACTGGAGAACAACTACCCCCACCCCAAGATTTTCATTTGCTTTCTCGAATATGCTTATTTCTTTAAAGGACACCGGATATTTTCCCTCTAAACAATCAAAATTTACTTTAGGGAAATTTTTTCCACCGTTGCGAGCAAGTTTGTCAAGATTTTTCATTGATGATTCTCTGTTTAATGTCTTATGGGCCGCCGCTAAAAATGCATACTTAAAGCATTGAAGTCCAGTGTCAAATGTGAAACCCTGAACTCCTTTGGTAGCCGACAAATCAGGGTGGCATTTTATTTTGTTACCCCTCCCACCCCTTAAACTAAAGTTTTTTTTAAATCTACTGAGATTCAGATCCATGCGTTCAATGTATAAAATGGTGGAACCACTCCCTCTCTCGCTAAATGTATCCAAAGTTGAAATTAGTTTATTTACCCAGTTGAAAAAGTTGTCTTCAAAATCGTTTAGACCTGGGTAAAAAGTCTGGTTCCCCGTCGAAAAATGAAAATAAAAAATGTCCCCAGATGTCCCCTTTTGTAAAAAAACTTTTTGGTTGACTGATGCTTTAATTCCCCCCTGACCTCCCCATTTCTGGATCTGAATATCAATAAGTGCTCGAATTTTGTCGATATAGCTATGGAGATTTTTCACGGGGTCAGTTAAAATAATGCCAGCGTTTTCCTCGGAAGGCTAAAATCTACCCTGTACGTTTTGCAAATGACCTAGAGCAGATTCTAACAGATAAAAATCAGGCAATTCCGGGGACGTAGTACTGTTTTGATGTCCTGACCCTGTTTGTTCAATCACATTGGAGGGTTGTGACATGAGGTCCCCTAGTACATATTCTAAGGTGTTTGGGGACAATTGGTCAAGCCAGCCTGTATTGTCCTCTGATGGAATTTCATTATGAGGACCCAGTTCAGATTTACTTGTAGCATCATCTAAATATTCGCGCATGAAACTATCTGCCCACTCTGGGTCCTCAACCATGTCAATATCACAAGTTAAGTCCTCCAGGCTGGCCATTTCCCCAAAAACATCATTAAGGAACCCCTCATGCCACTCCATGTTCTCTAGAACCAGTGTAGGTTCATCCCTGAACTCTGCTGGTGGTGACAGAATTGGTTCTGTAAATATACTTGCATCATCACTCAATGGTGCTGCCGCTGGGGGTGCTATATTTTTAATCTGTAGAAAAAAAAGTTTTTTATTTTTTATGTAAAATAATCATTTTTTTTTTTTAGTTAATAAACTTTTGTCAATTTCTCATAGTCATTGTCCCACCACCTGAACAATTAAAAGAAGAAAAAAAAGTTACATTGCCTTATGTCTTTCATAATGTCAACTGAACATGTTAAAAAAAAAAATATTTTTTTTTGTCGGGAAATGTAGTCTTATTCTTATTAGAAGGGTAAGTTCGAACAAGAGAATGATAGAAAAAATTAATGGTTTTATTCCAAATTTTTTTTAAAATAAAAACGCAAAATATGAGTCCAATTCGATTCTTTGAGCCTCTTCATTGTAACTGTTAATGAAATTGGACCATTGTTCGACTGATGCAGTATGTTGTACGAGCAGTTGTTCCTCGGCTTCAGTTAAAGGAAACGAACTCCATATGTCGGAGCTTGGTGGTGTTGTTGCTACTTTCTCAACAATCCGTATTTTCCTCTGTCTTTTGCCAACGGATTTTTTCGACCTGGGCTAAATAAATACTGGTAAGAGAGAAGAACTTTTTTCTCCGTCCATATCAACAATTAAAATGTTGGATGGCCCCCCCCCCTCCCCCCCAAACCCCTCCCAGGGAGAACCCTTGGGAACCGGGGGGCTTCCTTCGAGGTAGGAGGATCGATACCCTTTCCGAGTTGGAGGGGTATCGGATTTCACAACACTGTTCAAATAGTCTCAAATTCTTTTCTTGAAAAACACCTAAGTGTTTCAATGAAATGGCCATAAACGACTTTCATCCAAATAATGTTTCTTAAAATTGCTGCGGAAGACATATTGGAAATTGTCAAAAAACCTTTTTTCCCTGTGTAAATTGCTTATTGAAGATATGTATCTTGCTATTTAAAGCCCAATTTGCATGCGACCCTACTTAGAATTTCAAGTCGGATTAAAAGGCGGTGGTAGATCTGATAAGTATAACGGATGTATTCAAATGCATTAGGACGAAAAATACCAGTCTAAAAGTGCGCGCGTTAACTGTATAGTGGCAATTGTTTTTCAAATAGTTAGTTTTTTTGTCTAAAAGGAATATTGTATTAGAATACATCTTAGTTATAAGTTACGAGGTAAGGTTTTTTTTTTTTTGTTATAGAAATGCATGATAAGCACTCCATAAATATCGCTTAATTTGGTTAATGAAAGAAAATTAAATAGCTTAAAAACAAATTTTAAGTTTTTAAAAAGCTATGCGCCTGAGAAAATTTTGTCTTATTTTTTTGAAAATAGGGATAGAAAAAAAAAAAATATGTATATGCTTACAAATTCTAACTGGTCTTCTATATCTGAACTCCTTTGTAATACTTGAGGAGGGTTTGCCATGGAGCCAACGCAGGAGTCAGAGGGTTCTGTCGCTATAAGTTGAGTGCTTGATGCATGGTCGTGTGTAACTTTTCTAGCGAATTTGATAACAGACGCTCTTGTGGGCTGTATTAATGAAGGTTCGCCATATCTAGCTTTCTTCTCGGAAGGAGGATTATTGCACGTCTCTTCTTCCTTAAAAAAAAAAAGACAAAAAAAATTTAGCATGTAGCAAAAATGCATTTCGGGTTTTTGGAAAATAATTTAGTTTATTTTAGACATCTTGATTTCAAAATCAGAGGTTTTGATAGTGAGATGGAGGACCTTTTATAAACTGCCCCCCCCCCCCTCTCCTCCTATGTCCATGCTTCCGTGACTGTATTTGTAAATTCAAACTTAAAAAGCAGTATTTGCGTTCCTTATTAAACAATATGGAGAAGAATTGCATATGACAGTCAAGTAAAACTATCAGATTTCAATCAAATGTAGACATAAATAGAAATTTAAGAAGTGGAAAAGTTAATTAGCACGGCTCAGTCAATCCCTCTTATGAGATAATTAGGTCCGTTAAATAAAAAGGATAGCTAACAATGTTATTTATTAAATAGGGTTATAAGGTAACAAATTTTATTTTTGAGGAAATGGGGGGTGAGGGTTTTGAACGCATTAAATTTCAGGAAGAGATTCTTCAACGCGGACTGGTCAGGAAATATTTTCAAAAAAACATCCCTAAAAAACCACTGATCGTGATAAAAAAAAAAAAAAATCACACTGTAATAAAAAGGAAGCTTTTTTGTAACAATTAATACATTAAAAGAATCAACATTTTATTCTAATCCCAATTTACCGATCGAAAGCTAAGCACTTTTTTTCAAAAACATCCTTAAAAAGGCCGCTGATCTTGATAAAAATATCACACCATAAATGCAGACTGGCCTGGAAGTATTTTCAAAAACATCCCTAAAAAAAAAAACACTGATCTTGATAAAAAAGGAAGCTTTTGTAACAATTAATACATTAAAAAAATCAACATTTTATTCTAATCCTAAATTACCGATCGAAAAGCTAAGCACTTTTTTCAAAAAAAACATTCCCTAAAAAGACCACTGATCTTGATAAAAAATCACACCGTAAATTTCAACCTATAAGAGAATTAGAGGTTTTTTCAACTCCTAAAAACAACAAGCTTCTAAGTACATAAGTACCCTTAGTTCTAGTGTAAGGAAAGAATTTCTTCCTTAAATTTAATGACAATTTCTTTTTAATAATGCGAATATTTTTTACTCACCAGAAAAAGGTTAGAATTATCCATTTTTTCTATATAAATGTTTTTTACAAAAAATGCTTGTAATCTCGAATATAAACGATTCGAAACTGATGGAGAATCAAATATGGAACCTGATTATATACAAAAAATAATAGGCGAGTAAAAAAGAAGAGACATCGGTTTTTTGAACTAAAAAAGACATTGAACTTTGAAATTGCGCAAGTCCTCTTGGCAAAGACCTATAGACCTTTTTGTACAGGGGCTTTGGCAAAGAGTGTGATGACCTGTAACTACTAGAAAAACCTGTTTGGTACGGGGGCGTTGCAGAATAACATGATATTTCCTATATGTCTGTTAGAATAACATGGTATTTGCTATATGTCTGCTAGAATGGAATCTCTTACCCTACTATATATATATATATATATATATATATATTTATATATATATATATATATATATATATATATATATATATATATAATATATATTATATATATATATATATATATATATATATAATATATATATATATATATATATATTATATATATATATATATATATATATATATATATATATACATATATATATATATATATATATATATATATATATATATATATATATATATATATAATATATATATATTATATATATATATATATATATATATATATATATATCATCGGTACTTTTCAATTAGCTGGTACACACGCAAGACAGATTCTAAAGGAAACTAGTCAAACGGGTATCAGTCAATAGAAATTGGATCGCAAAGCGTGGTTTGTCATTGCTATTGTTTTGGGGGTTTTGGGGGTAGTTTGGTCCTACTCGCATAACAAATACAAAAAAAAAGTTTCGTATCTTATTTTGTCCTTAAGATACCAACGAGTCTTTCGACGTCAAAACATAGTACATTAAAATAACGTTAAACGTTAAAAATAAAATTACTAAAATATTAATTTTAAAAATAGTGTATCTGTATTAGTCCAATTTTCATAACTTAAAATTCCGCACTATTCTTCATCAATATCAGCAAAGCAGTACGGAGGTTGCAATTCGTAATTGCGGTTTAAAAATATTGTAATTAGAATAAAAAAACAAAATAAAAAAATCAAACATGGGAAACTGATAAGATTGAAAGTTCGACTTGGTGTCCGGACAGCCGCCACACTTCTTGCTGCGCTACTATTTCATTATTTTGCTTTTTAGTTCAAAATAACTGGCTTAAGGGCCACTAAAGGACCGAAAACTCGAGCTTATATCCAGTCATTAAAGAGTTAGTAAAATAGTAACCTTTAAGATAAAGTATCATGTATTAGCCCAATTTTCGTGCCAAAAATTCGGCGCTCTTCTTCACCATCATCATCAAAGGAATAAGGAGGCTACTGTGCACTATTTGGATTTTGGAAAACTCTCTATATAAGAGATACAAATTTTCTCCAAAATGTGTTATATCCCTTTTTACATCACACAAAAATGAGCCTTTTCGTATAGCCTGTATATTTTTTCGCTGCATCTTTAATGCTAAAAAAACCTTTTTCTGTACGTACAATCGCTTGTCACCGCAATAAAAAATATACCCTAACGTATTTTTAATTTTTCCAATCTCCTGCAAAATGTATGTCTTGTAACGTAAAGCCTTCAGAATTATCGGAGCTGATTTTTGTAAAAATAAAAACAAAGTAACACGTAAAAACAATTTGAAGTGTAAGGATCTGAAAACAATTTGAAGTGTAAGGATCTGAAAATCTCGCTTAGGCCTATGTCTGGAAACATCGTATTTTGTTCCGTAAATCCCCCTGTTGACAACAAGGGACTACGTATTACGCTTAGGTTGTAAGACCTTTCCAGTGTGTTAAGTTGCATACGAAAAGCAAAGCTTATCCTCTGCCGCATTTAAGGTTTATGCTCCCTCTGCAAATTCTTGGTATGCTAATTTCTTTTACAGTCCATCGGCTTCAAGGCTTAGACGACAATTTTGCTATCTCTCGCTACCCAAGATTCGGCTAAATCTATCTAACGTGTTAATTTTATTTAAATGTACTTGAATTTTTCGTCAGATTGAAAAACACGTTAAAAATACGTCGGTAATACGCAAAATAAATCCATTTTTCTATTTTGAAGTAAGGTTAGAGTATATGAATAGATATGAAATTAAAAAATGCGATGATACAAGTGCCTTGTCCTTTTGGTGCAAGTTATGCCTTTGGGCTTGTCGTAGAATCGATGTTTGTAGGGGAACATGAACCTTAAACCCTGATAATAATTTTGTAGGCGCTAAGTTTTCATTATTTGAACTGGCCAGCGTTCGTCATATTAGTTTGACTGGATTCCAGATTACTGGAAAAGAACAAGAGATTAGTTTCTTGCAGCTTCGTCGTAAGAAGGCTTGAATTTTATTGCTTTACGCCTGCGTTGCGTTTTCCCAATCCAGTCAAATTGTTCCTAAAGCTTAAGCCAGGAAGAAAAATCAATTACCCCGCCTTTGTATAGCCTCATTAGATTCTGTGTGAAATTATAAGCCGGTAAAAATAACAAAATGTTCGAGGCAAAAACCGTTTCCAGGATTTTTGTTCAGAGGGGTGGGAATGTATTTGTTGGAGGTGGGGGAACAAAAACAACTTTACAAAACGCATCAAAAAGTTACAAAACGCAACTACTGCTGCTGCTGCTCCGACTACTACTACTGCTGAAGCTAAGAAGCTACTACTACCACTGCTAAAGCTAAGCAGTGTCCCACTACTGCTACTATTACTACTAAGGCTAAAGATATAACGGGGAAACTTTCAGGGAATGTTGTGGGGGATGTTGAACTAACCAAATGGTGCTATGTGCACACTACTACTACTGCAATCAATACTACTACTGCGGAGGCTAAAGTTATTAAGGTGAAACTTTCAAGGCATGTTCCTTGTTTGTTTTTTTTGGGGAGCGGGAGGGGGAAGTTTGAACCTACCAATAGGCGCTATGTGCATACTACTAATTTTCTCATATTACTGCTACTACTACAGGGCTTGATTCTTGTTTTTTTTTTTGGGGGGGGGGGGGTGGGAGGTGGTAGTTTGAACCTACCAATAGGCATTATGTGCAAACTATTAATTTTTTCACATTACTGATATTACTGCTACTGAGGCCAAGGTTATAAAGGTGAATCTTTTAGGGAATGTTAAGGGGGATTATGAACTATCAAAAGGCTCAATAGTAGAAAGGCCTTATTGACTCCCACGACTCACCCCTGCTGCCACCTACAACTTTTTTACATAATTTATGCATGTTTTTATGTCTGTTCGTTGTCAGTGAGAATGAAAAAACAGGATTTTTCTCACTTTGATGGATGCTTTTTACGACGGTTATGTGTGTTGGTCAATTTATTTGATGTTTTTCATGGATGTCAACATCAATTTATGTCTGTTTTATGGTTTCGTTGTCAGTGAGAATGAAAAAAACAGAATTTTTCTCACTTGAAAAAACAGGAATTTTCTCACTTTGATGGATGTTTTCTTGGATGGTTATGTGTGTTGGTCAATCTATTTGATGTTTTTCATGGATGTCAACAGCAATTCATGTCTGTTTTATGGTTTTTGTCAGTGAGAATGAAAAAACAGGAACTTTCTTACTTTGATGGATGTTTTATGGTTTTTGTCAGTGAGAATGGAAAAACAGGATTTTTCTCACTTTGATGGATGTTTTATGGTTTTTGTCAGTGAGAATGAAAAAACAGGATTTTTCTCACTTTGATGGATGTTTCAAGGTCGATTTATTTGTTGTTGTTTGTCCAGGTGTAATGACAATGGGTGATTTACATAATCGCTAGGGGAATTATTGATTCACGAAAGGGGAATTAAGAAACAAACATGGCTTCATTGATCTTTAGGCTAACCTAACCTGAGAAATTGATTTACATAATCGGCGGGGGAATTATTGATTCACGAAAGGGGAATTAAGAAACAAACATGGCTTCTTTGATCTTTAGGTGAATCTAACCCGAGAACTTGATTTACATAATCGGTGGGGGAGAATGTATTGATTCACGAAAGGGGAATTAAGAAACAAACATGGCTTCTTTGATCTTTAGGCGAACCTAACCCGAGAACTTGATTTACATAATTGGTGGGGGAGAATGTATTGATTCACGAAAGGGGAATTAAGAAACAAACATAGCTTCATTGATGTTTGGCTAACCTAACCTGAGAAATTGATTTACATAATCGGCGGGGGAATTGTTGATTCACGAAAGGGGAATTAAGAAACAAACATGGCTTCTTTGATCTTTAGGTGAACCTAACCCGAGAACTTGATTTACATAATCGGTGGGGGAGAATGTATTGATTCACGAAAGGGGAATTAAGAAACAAACATGGCTTCTTTGATCTTTAGGCGAACCCAACCCGAGAACTTGATTTACATAATCGGTGGGGGAGAATGTATTGATTCACGAAAGGGGAATTAAGAAACAAACATGGCTTCATTGATGTTTGGCTAACCTAACCTGAGAAATTGATTTACATAATCGGCGGGGGAATTATTGATTCACGAAAGGGGAATTAAGAAACAAACATGGCTTCTTTGATCTTTAGGCGAACCTAACCTGAGAAATTGATTTACATAATCGGCGGGGAATTACTGATTCACGAAAGGGGAATTAAGAAACATTATGGCTTCTTTGATCTTTAGACCTGAGGGATTTATTTGTTATTGTTGTTTTGGACAAGTGCATGCTAGGGATGAATGTCAAGGTGTCCAGGAATAGGAAACCGGAAGTACATGCATCCTTCTCAGCCAATCAGCGAGTCGGATACATCCTCCTTCTCAGCCAATCAGAGGCTTGCTTACATATGGTTTCCTCCACCTTGAATTTATCCATCGGCAGGGGCGAACAGTTTCGTTTTAGCTGTGAGAGAGTTGACATCGGAAGCAAAAATGTTCTATACATGTCCACTGTGCATGTACACTCTTGGCAGTTGGACTCAATGTGAGAATTGTACAATTATTGATGACTATAGTGAAAAGTGCAAATTATGTAATCCTTGTAAATTACATAGAGGCTATGCAGTACAAATTAAAGGATGTAATTCATGTCTTGAGGAGATTTGTGACTCTCACCCTAGAGGACACCTGTGCTCCAATTGTCACTATGATAAATGTGATCAGTGGGAGAATACTTACCCCGCTATGATTGGAAAGAATCTCAAACGTGATTTTAGTTTATTGCTACGAGATTGGTATCGTCGTGGATTTAAATTATTCTGGGAGGAGGAGCCGGGTCAGCGATTCAACTGTTGGAACAGCAAAAGAATATGGTTTCTACGTCATTGTTGTGACGACACTGCCTATTATGACTATAAACCAAGTGATTTTTATTTGGCAGTTACCGAATGTGATTCACCATTTGAAAACACTGTATGCGATATTGCTTTAAATAGACAGATTGAAACTAGTGAATTTCATAATATGAATACAAATAGTATCATTGACTATACAAAGAGATATGACAAGAGTGAAGTTACATTGTACTGTAGAAAATGTGATCCTGACTTTGCAGTCAATCAAGATCAATATACAGTGAATCCAAATGATTTACCAGCATTAGTGGTTCACGACAGTTGCCTATACACCGATGAAGAAATCTAAATTGAAGATTTAAAGACATTGTTGTATATATATGCATTTTATTAATGAACAAATTCACAAACATTTTTTAAGCACTTTACTCTTAGGGCACTTTTCTCACTTTGATGTATTTTCATGGTTTCGATGAAATTGATTTACATAATCGAGGGGAATTATTGATTCACGAAAGGGGAGAGAATTTTTGAGAACTTGATTTAGATAATAGCTAGGGGAATTATTGATTTACGAAAAGGGGAATAAAGAAACAAGTATGGCTTCTTTGCTCTTAGGTCTGAGGGATAAACGCTCTTTAGGTTAGAGAGAAAAATTAATATTCTATTTTTAAATAAGGCTTCGTTGATCTTTAGTGTCAGGAATTAGAAATGACATCACTTGTTATCTTGGAATTATGCGGGAGTCTAAAGAGATAGAAATTCTATTTTTAAATACGGCTTCACTGATCTTTAAGTCGGAGAGATAAATTGATATTCTAACGAAACCTTAATAGTGTAGCTAGGAACATTTATGAGATGAAGAGATTAACGCGGGAAAAGGGTTTCTTAGTAATTTGAAATGTGACAGCGCAGGGATGCCGAAAACAAAAGGAACACGCTGAAATTACGTTTAGGGGTTACTTGAGCGAAACCGTTTTAGACATTTTAGGGAATTATTTCGGCGAAACAGGTAGAGACATTTTAAAAGATGATTTAGAAGATGTTTTAGAAGAGGTTTTGAGTGTGGTCGTTATAATACACAAGTTTCATTTGAACAGTGTCGTGAGGTCCCATACCCCAAGCCAAAAGGGCTCAGATCCCCCTATTTCCTTTAGTACCTACGCAATTAGACTAAAAATGAAGATATTTATGCAGAGTTTCAACTAGCTATGGCTAAGTTTGCTAAAGACAAGCTATTTTCTTGCGAAAACACACAAAATCAGAAAAAATGTTCAATGTTCCTTTAGTACCTACGCAATTAGACTAAAAATGTAGATATTTATGCATAGTTTCAACTAGCTATGGCTAAGTTTGCTAAAGACAAGCGATTTTCTTGCGAAAACACATAAAATCAGAAAAAATGTTCAATTTTCCTTTAGTACCTACGCAATTAGACTAAAAATGAAGATATTTATGCCCAGTTTCAACTAGCTATGGCTAAGTTTGCTAAAGACAAGCTATTTTCTTGCGAAAACACACAAAATCAGAAAAATGTTCAATGTTCCTTTAGTACCTACGCGATTAGGCTAAAAATGAAGATATTTATGCACAGTTTCAACTAGCTATGGCTAAGTTTGCTAAAGACAAGCTATTTTCTTGCAAAAACACACAAAATCAGAAAAAATGTTCAATGTTCCTTTAGTACCTACGCAATTAGGCTGAAAATGAAGATATTTTTGCAGAGTTTCAACTAGCTATGGCTAAGTTTGCTAAAGACAAGCTATTTTCTTGCGAAAACACACAAAATCAGAAAAAATGTTCAATGTTCCTTTAGTACCTACGCAATTAGACTAAAAATGAAGATATTTATGCAGAGTTTCAACTAGCTATGGCTAAGTTTGCTAAAGACAAGCTATTTTCTTGCGAAAACACACAAAATCAGAAAAAATGTTCAATGTTCCTTTAGTACCTACGCAACTAGACTAAAAATGAAGATATTTATGCACAGTTTCAACTAGCTATGGCTAAGTTTGCTAAAGACAAGCTATTTTCTTGCGAAAACACACAACATCAGAAAAAATGTTCAATGTTCCTTTAGTACCTACGCAATTAGACTAAAAATGAAGATATTTATGCAGAGTTTCAACTAGCTATGGCTAAGTTTGCTAAAGACAAGCTGTTTTCTTGCGAAAACACACAAAATCAGAAAAAATGTTCAATGTTCCTTTAGTACCTACGCAATTAGACTAAAAATGAAGATATTTATGCAGAGTTTCAACTAGCTATGACTAAGTTTGCTAAAGACAAGCTATTTTCTTGCGAAAACACACAAAATCAGAAAAAATGTTCAATGTTCCTTTAGTACCTACGCAATTAGGCTAAAAATGAAGATATTTATGCAGAGTTTCAACTAGCTATGGCTAAGTTTGCTAAAGACAAGCTATTTTCTTGCGAAAACACACAAAATCAGAAAAAAGCATCAATGTTCCTTTAGTACCTACGCAATTAGGCTAAAAATGAAGATATTTATGCAGAGTTTCAACTAGCTATGGCTAAGTTTGCTAAAGACAAGCTATTTTCTTGCGAAAACACACAAAATCAGAAAAAATGTTCAATGTTCCTTTAGTACCTACGCAATTAGGCTAAAAATGAAGATATTTATGCAGAGTTTCAACTAGCTATGGCTAAGTTTGCTAAAGACAAGCTATTTTCTTGCGAAAACTCACAAAATCACAAAAAATATTCAATGTTCCTTTAGTACCTACGCAATTAGACTAAAAATGAAGATATTTATGCAGAGTTTCAGTTCTATTTGAAATTTTTCCGTAGAAGATAGAAAAACCTATACCATACTTGTGAATATTTTCCCAGAAGATAAAAATTTCTACTTCAATTTTAAATTTTCTCAACGAAGGGAAGAAAATTTCAAGTTCTAGTCATCATGCAAGATTCCACTTCAGTTCAGATTTTTCTCAAAGAGATGAAAAAATTTAAAATACTGTTCCAAATTTTTCATAGAAGATAGAAAGTTCAAGTTATCTTCTGAATTTTATTAAAGAACTTACAGTTCAATTCTAATTTCTCCAAAGAAAATGAAAATCTTCCACTTCAGTTCTTAATTTCACAAAGACACAAGGAAATTTAAAGTTCTATTGAAATTTTTCCGTAGAAGATAGAAAAACCTATACCATAGTTGTGAATATTTTCCCGGAAGATAAAAATTTCTACTTCAATTTTAAATTTTCTCAACGAAGTGAAGAAAAGTTCAAGTTCTAGTCATCATGCAAGATTCCACTTCAGTTCAGATTTTTCTCAAAGAGATGAAAAAATTTAAAATACTGTTCCAAATTTTTCATAGAAGATAGAAAGTTCAAGTTATCTTCTGAATTTTATTAAAGAACTTACAGTTCAATTCTAATTTCTCCAAAGAAAATAAAAATCTTCCACTTCAGTTCTTAATTTCACAAAGACACAGGGAAATTTAAAGTTCTATTTGAAATTTCTCAATGAAGTGAAGAAAAGTTCAAGCTCTCTTCTGAATTTTCTCAATGAAAAAGAAATTAGTTTTTGATCAATTCTATTTTTCCTAATAATATAAAAAGGTTCCACTTCAGTTCAGATGTTTCCCCAAAGACATAAATTTTAAATTCTCCTCCAAATTTTTTGTAGAAGATAGAAAAAGTTACACATTGATCGTGAATATTTCACTATGAAAATAAGGAGCTAATTTTCTCATTGATGTGAAGAAAAGTTCAAGTTCTTTTCCTAACTATCCATATGAAAAGAAATGAGTTACAGATGAATTCTATTTTTCAAGAAAAAATAAAAATTTTCCACTTCAGTTCAGATTTTTCTCAAAGAGATGGAAAAATTTAAAATTACTGTTCTAAATTTTTCATAGAAGATAGATAAAGTTATACATTGATCATGAAAAGTTAACTCAATTCTGAATTTTATTAAAGAACTTACAGTTCAATTCTAATTTCTCCAGAGAAAAATAAAAATCTTCCACTTCAGTTCTTAATTTCACAAAGACACAAAGAAATTTAAAGTTCTCTTCTGAATTTTCTTAGAGAAAAGAAAAAAGTTATAGTTCAATTCTAATTTTTTTCAAAGAAAATAAAAAATCTTCAACTTTTTAATAAACATTCTAAGCGCTTAACATGCTAACGTTTCCTAAGATAATAGAAATATAACAAAGTAATGCATAAAATATTTTTATTGAAGTAACAACATGTAGTAACAACATAAAAATATGTTATAGACATTATTTTACATTATTAACATTGTCTGTCAATGCTCTTTTTATTTTACCTGCAATTTCACTGTCTATTATCACATTATTTTTACAGAGGCAATAGGTTTACAGAGGCAATAGGTTAGGTTAGGTTAGATTAACCTAACTTAATCTAACCTAACCTAACCTACCTTAACCTAACCTAACTTAATCCAACCTAACTTAACTTAACCTAACCTAACTTAATCTAGCCTAACCTAACCTAACCTAACTTAAACATGGAGAGATTTTTACTAGCTAACCTAACCTAACCTAATCTAACTTACCTAACCTGACTTAACCTAACCTAATCTAACCTAACTTAATCTAGTCTAACCTAACCTAACCATACTCGCCGGAAAATCCCCCCAGGTCGACTTTGTATTTCTCTCTCACTATGCATGCTTGCGGGTGTAGCAAACGTATTCTATGGTTGCCCCACGCCCATCATTCCCCCAAACACATCCAATCAAAATTTCGCGATAGCCATTTTGTATGCGTAGTTGATTTCCAGATAGAAAATGTGTTTTCGAGCAGGACACTCCCCCACAACCATCAGGGCAAGGGTTTTAAGTTATGCCCTGGGGGCATATAAGGTTTTTATAGAAGGCTTTGTCGTAGAAACTTCAAAACGGGCTCATTTGATTGGAAATTTGAAGGGCTAGTACCCTTTTTAATATTCGAAAGTGATTGGAGGGCAAATAGCCCCCCCCCCCCACGCCCATCATTCCCCCAAACACATCCAATCAAAATTTTGAGATAGCCATTTTGTTCAGCGTAGTTGATTTCCAGATAGAAATTATGTTTTTGAGAAGGACCCTCCCCCAAAACCCTCAGGGCAAGGGTTTTAAGTTATACCCTGGGGGCATATAAGGTTTTTTATATAGGGCGTTGTCGTACAAACTTCAAAAAAGGCTCATTCAATTTGAAATTCAAAGGGCTAGTGCCTTTTTGGATAGTCGAAAGTGATTGGAGGGCAACTAGCCCCCCCACACCAATTTTTCCCCAAACACATCCAATCTAAATTTTGAGATAGCCATTTTGTTCAGCGTAGTTGATTTCCAGATAGAAATTATGTTTTTGAGAAGGACCCTCCCCCAAAACCCTCAGGGCAAGGGTTTTAAGTTATGCCCGGGGGGCATATAAGGTTTTTATGGAACGTGTTGTCGTAGAAACTTCAAAAAAGGCTCATTCGATTGGAAATTCAAAGGGCTAGTGCCCTTTTGAATAGTCGAAAGTGATTGGAGGGCAACTAGCCCCAACGCCCATCATTGCTCCAAACACATCCAATCAAAATTTTGAGATAGCCATTTTGTTCAGCGTAGTTGATTTCCAGATAGAAAATATTTTTTGGAGGAGGACACTCCCCCACAACCCTCAGGGCAAGGGTTGTAAGTTATGCCCTGGGGGCATATAAGGTTTTTATAGAAGGCGTTGTCGTAAAAAACTTCAAAAAAGGCTCTTTCGATTGTAAATTCAAAGGACTAGTGGCCTTTTTAATAGTCGAAAGTGATTGGAGGGCAACTAACCCCCCACTCACGCCCACCTTTTCCCCAAACACATCCAATCAAAATTTTGAGATAGCCATTTTATTCAACGTAGTTTTAAGTTCTGTAAATTAGGTTTTTGAGGACGACAACCTCCTTACAGCCCTCAGGGCAAGGAAATTAAGTTATGCCCTGGGGGCATATGAGTTTTTATTGAAATCTTGGTCGTAGAAACTTGAAAAAGGGCTCATTCGATTGGAAATTCAAAGGTCTAGTGCCCTTTTTAATAGTCGAAAGTGATTTGAGGGCAACTAACCCCCCCTCTCTCGCCCACCTTTTCTCGAAACACATCCAATCAAAACTTTTGGATTGCCATTTTGTTCAGCGTTGTTGATTTCCAGATAGAAAACATGTTTTTGAGGAGGACACTCCCCCACAGCCCTCAGGGCAAGGGTTGTGAGTTATGCCCTGGGGCATATAAGGTTTTCATAGAACACGTTGTCGTAGAAACTTCAAATAGGGCGCATTCAATTGGAAATTGAAATGGCTAGTATCCTTTTTAATATTCGAAAGTGATTGGAAGGCAACTAACACCCTTTCCATGCCCACCCTTTCCCCAAACACATCCAATCAAAATTTTGAGATAGCCATTTTGTTCCACGCAGTTTAAAGTTCAGGAAATTATACCTTTGAGCAGGACGCTCCCCCCATAGTCTTCAGGGCAACGGTTATAAGTTATGCCCTGGGGGCATATAAGGTTTTTATTGAAATCTTTGTCGTAGAAACTTGAAAAAGGGCTCATTCGATTGGAAATTCAAAGGACTAATCCTCTTTTTAATTGTCGAAAGTTTTGGAAATTAGGTCTTTAAGGATGACAACCCATCCCCCCACAACCTGCAGGGCAAGGGCTGTAAGTTATGCCCTGGGAGCATGTAAGGATTTTATAGAAAGCGATGTTGTAAAAACATCAAAAAGGCCTCATTCAATAGAAAATTGAATAAGCTCCTTTCGAAGTTTTTACGATAACTCTTTCTATATAAAGTGACTTGGTGAAAAGAGAAGAAAATATTACAGTGTGCCCACATCGCTCTGTACTTAGGCAGCACTATTGCGCTGCCTATGATGGTATATAGTAAACGCTGCGGTAGCGAATTGTATATATCTGTGTTCACAATAGGGGCCAGGGATCCAATCCCAGCTGCTCTGAAGAATGTGCATTAGCGTCTCCAAATGATTAAACAAGAAGAGGAAGAAGAGATTTGTGTGATGCTTAACAAGTGTTGATTATATCCCCTTTCAAACTTAATTAATTAAAGGGACTTAGAGAAAACGGACGACTTTGCCAGTCGATTCGCAGTGAAAATCTGACCCGAGATTTTATATATATATATATATATATATATATATATATATATATATATATTATATATATATATATATATATATAATATATATATATATATATATATATATATATATATTACATATATATATATATATATATATATATATATATAATATATATATATATATATATATATATATATATATATATATATATATATATATACATATATATATATATATATATATAATATATATATATATATATATATATATTACAAGGGTATGTAGCTCAATTTGCCATTTTACTAATTTACCCGTATATCGCACAGACGGGCTAAGAACAAACTAAACACCTCTTAGCAATATGATGTAGAGTCAAGGCCAGTGTTCTTCAACCTTTCTACTCGTGGAGGACTCTCAAAATAAATTACAGGTCTTAACAATATTATCTGCAACGTATTTCATACTCAGAGAGGACGTGGTCCTCCGTACCTTATATATTTCTCATTTTCATCATAGTTTACATGGTTTTCCTGTTGCTTACTCTTTCTCATGAAATCTTGCACGGAGCCCCTCAGCTCCAAGAGACCCTGATCTGTGGCCTTGAAAAAAATTAATTTCTTATGTTGCTTGATCTTTAGTTATTAGTAGACCTTATAACTAGGAAAAAAAGAATGTTAGTGTGATTCCCATTCATGTAAATTGTTACTAAACTATAAATTATGCAAAACTAGCGTGACCAGTTCCAGAACTACTAATAATAAGCAAATATTTAATAATTAAGTGGCCTTGATAATTGGACAGCCTCGTAATATTGATTGTTTGGAAGTTGGAACATCTCTTTTGGTGAACGCAAATGGGCTTTTCAACATTGAGCAATTGCATGTCCACCCGCAGAACTTCTTTTATAATGAAGCATAGAAAATGTCCCACGAGAACTAAGGAGGAGAAAGGTTTGGAATAAAAGTGATCCTGCAGCTTTTCTAGTGGTGTCAGTTGGGTGAGGGGCAGGGAGCATTTCCCGCCCCAACCTAGATTGTGTGCCCCCTTCCCCTAGATTTTAAAAAATATCTTTATTGGGAGTATTTTCGTTGAAAAATACTTTTTTTTCTTATTCTCACTGAAAAAAAAAAAGTTGAAAAACAGACAAATTTGCTCCACCCTAGGTTTTCAAAAACACATTTTCCCCTCCCTAAGGGACGTGGATTGATGTCTCTGAGCTGTTCTTTGCCAAGTCACTCTTTGCTTGCCTCAATGCACTTACATAGATTACATTCTATTATGTAGATGTGGATGCTGTTTATTACAAGAATAATTTTTCAGATTTAGATATCTGTGTTTTTTTATTAGGTCTGTCGCCCAACCCTAAAGCCGGATTTTTTTTTTTTTTTTTTTTTAGCAGAACAAATACTGCCCTTGGGAAAGAGAGTATAAAAGTTTATAGAAGCGAGAAATTAGGGTTGTAGACCTCATGTCTGATGAAAGAGGCCGAACAATCCAAATCAAGGAGGCACACTTGTGCCTCTATAAAGAGGCGACCCACCACAATGTTAAGCGATTTCAGGTCCTAGAGGTCGCAGAGAGACGGCGGTAATCGCATTTTGTAGCCCAAGCTCAAACTAAGAAACTTGCAAAATTTCATCCTCCTCCGACTTTATCTTCATGGGGTAAACTGGGCCGGAAGTTTGGACCCTCCCACCACAGCCCCCCTTTAACGTTGTCCGATTGGGCTGAAATTTAGAAGTTAAGCTTTCCTAGGGCCCGGGAGCTTTCTCACAACTCTTTTTTTAAACAATAAAAACTTTAGCGTAAAGAGCGAGGCGTTGAGGAGGGCACAGCCTCTTTCATATACGGAATAATTTCTGTTCGTTTTAAGATTTAATGTCGCTCCTTACTTTCAGTTTAAAAAACCTTTTTTTTTTATTTAAAGGCTGCGAAAGCGGGGGGTTTGGGGGGCGGCAGCCCCCAACTGTGCCTCCTAATCCCTGTACGTTTTAAGGTTCGACCTTGTAACTCAGCCTCTTTAACTCTTTAGAAAACGTAGTTTTTTTCAAATAATAGGATAGGATAGGACCAGCAATCTGTACGCTCCTTCTAGATGTAACAAAAAAGAGAATGAGAATTATTTTTGTCGAGTAAACTGTTGTTTTATATTTACCTGTTGAGAAACCTCCAGTACTTATCATTTCTTGGTGGATAATCTAGTTCCTTACAGCTGCCAGAATGTCAGATGTCTCTCTATTGGAGAAACCGCCGTGCTGATTTATACTTAATATGGAGGATGCATTTTTTTTAACCCTTTATCTGGAATTATCATTTGCTAGTTGTGTTTCATTTATTTACAGTTATTTCTAGCATAATAGCTTTTACAAATGTTTAAGACAGCTTTTTTCTGTCGAATTTCTTTCTCTTGATAGTTGATATAGATCGGGCACATTCAATAATGAGAAGCTTAGCATAATCTCTGTCGTGTGATTTCATAAATAGTTCCAGATAAAGGGTGAGATGAAGAAAATAGTAAAAAATAATATAGGGAACAAAAATAAGGATATGGTCCGAAAAAGAATAGCCTGCAGCCACAACGATTTGTAAACAAAAGAAGAAGGTGAATAACAAACTATAAGGAAAATGATTTCTAGGAATGGGTTAGTTGTCATAGGCAGTACGATAGCGCTGCCTAAGTAAAGGACGATGTGGCCACAATGTTTTTTTTTTTCTTCTTCTTCTTTCTTCGACAGGCACTTCGTATCGAAGGAGTTTTCGTAGAAACTTCGAAAAGGGCTCATTTGATTAGAAATTAGGGTGGGTACTGCCCTTTTCAATAGTCGAAAATGATTACAGGGCAACTAGCCCCTCCCCCCACGCCTATCATTCCCCCAAACACATCCAATCAAAATTTTGAGATAGCCATTTTGTTCAGCGTAGTTAATTTCCAAAGAGAAAAATATCTTTTTGAGGAGGACACTCCCCCACAACCCTCAGGGCAAGGGTTTTAAGTTATGCCCTGAGGGCATACACGAACAATGTTGGCACAATGTACCATATATTATTTTTTTACTTTAGAGCAGGGCACTTCACATGGAAGGGGTCGTCGTAGAGACTTCAAAAGGGGCTCATTCGATTGGAAATCGAGAGATCTAGGGCTCTTTTTAATAGTCTAAAGTGATTGGAGGGCAACTAGCCCCCCCCCCCCACGCCCATCATTCCCCCAAACACATCCAATCAAAATTTAGCGATAGCCATTTGTAAGCGTAGTTGATTTCCAGATAGAAAATGTGTTTTCGAGCAGGACACTCCCCCACAACCCTCAGGGCAAGGGTTTTAAGTTATGCCCTGGGGGCATATAAGGTTTTTATAGAAGGCTTTGTCGTAGAAACTTCAAAACGGGCTCATTTGATTGGAAATTTGAAGGGCTAGTACCCTGTTTAATATTCGAAAGTGATTGGAGGGCAAATAGCCCCCCCAAGCCCATCATTCCCCCAAACACATCCAATCAAAATTTTGAGATAGCCATTTTGTTCAGCGTAGTTGATTTCCAGATAGAAATTATGTTTTTGAGAAGGACCCTCCCCCAAAACCCTCAGGGCAAGGGTTTTAAGTTATGCCCTGGGGGCATATAAGGTTTTTTATATAGGGAGTTGTCGTAGAAACTTCAAAAAAGGCTCGTTCAATTTGAAATTCAAAGGGCTAGTGCCTTTTTGGATAGTCGAAAGTGATTGGAGGGCAACTAGCCCCCCCCCCCACACCAATTATTCCCCCAAACACATCCAATCCAAATTTTGAGATAGCCATTTTGTTCAGCGTAGTTGATTTCCAGATAGAAAATATGTTTTTGAGGAGGACACTCCGCCACTACCCTCAGGGCAAGGGTTTTAAGTTGTGCCCGGGGGGCATATAAGGTTTTTATAGAACGCGTTGTCGTAGAAACTTCAAAAAAGGCTCATTCGATTGGAAATTCAAAGGGCTAGTGCCCTTTTGAATAGTCGAAAGTGATTGGAGGGCAACTAGCCCCCACGCCCATCATTGCTCCAAACACATCCAATCAAAATTTTGAGATAGCCATTTTGTTCAACGTAGTTGATTTCCAGATAGAAAATATGTTTTTGAGGAGGACACTCCGCCACTACCCTCAGGGCAAGGGTTTTAAGTTATGCCCTGGGGGCATATAAGGTTTTTATAGAAGGCGTTGTCGTAAAAACTTCAAAAAAGGCTCTTTCGATTGTAAATTCAAAGGACTAGTGCCCTTTTTAATAGTCGAAAGTGATTGGAGGGCAACTAGCCCCCACGCCCATCATTGCCCCAAACACATCCAATCAAAATTTTGAGATAGCCATTTTATTCAACGTAGTTTTAAGTTCTGTAAATTAGGCTTTTGAGGATGACAACCTCCTTACAGCCCTCAGGGCAAGGAAATTAAGTTATGCCCTGGGGGCATATAAGGTTTTTATAGAATGCTTTATCGTAGAAACTTCAAAAAGGCCTCATTCGACTAGAAATTGAAATGGCTAGTGCCCTTTTTTATACTCGAAAGTAATTGGAAGGCAACTAACACCCCTTCCACGCCCACCATCTCCCAAAACACATCCAATCAAAAATTTTTGATAGCCATTTTGTTCCACGCTGTTTAAAGTTCAGGGAATTATACCTTTGAGCAGGACACTCCTCCCCAACAGTCTTCAGGGCAAGGGTTATAAGTTATGCCCTGGGGGCATATAAGGTTTTTATTGAAATCTTTGTCGTAGAAACTTGAAAAAGGGCTCATTCGATTGGAAATTCAAAGGTCTAGTGCTCTTTTTAATAGTCGAAAGTGATTTGAGGGCAACTAACCACCCCTCTCTCGCCCACCTTTTCTCCAAACACATCCAATCAAAACTTTTGGATTGCCATTTTGTTCAGCGTTGTTGATTTCCAGATAGAAAACATGTTTTTGGAGGAGGACACTCCCCCACAACCCTCAGGGCAAGGGTTGTGAGTTATGCCCTGGGGGCATATAAGGTTTTTATAGAACACGTTGTCGTAGAAACTTCAAATAGGGCGCATTCAATTGGAAATTGAAATGGCTAGTGTCCTTTTTAATATTCGAAAGTGATTGGAAGGCAACTAACACCCTTTCCATGCCCACCCTTTCCCCAAACACATCCAATCAAAATTTTGAGATAGCTATTTTGTTCCACGCAGTTTAAAGTTCAGGAAATTATACCTTTGAGCAGGACACTCCCCCCACAGTCTTCAGGGCAACGGTTATAAGTTATGCCCTGGGGGCATATAAGGTTTTTATTGAAATCTTTGTCGTAGAAACTTGAAAAAGGGCTCATTCGATTGGAAATTCAAAGGACCAATCCTCTTTTTAATTGTCGAAAGTTTTGGAAATTAGGTCTTTAAGGATGACAACCCATCCCCCCCACAACCTGCAGGGCAAGGGCTGTAAGTTATGCCCTGGGAGCATGTAAGGATTTTATAGAAAGCGATGTTGTAAAAACATCAAAAAGGCCTCATTCAATAGAAAATTAAAAGGGCCAGTGCTCTTTTAATATTCGAAAGTGATTGAAGGGCAACTAACCCCCCTCTCACGCCCACCATTTCCCCAAACACATCCAATCAAAATTTTGAGATATACATTTTGTTCAACGTAGTCGAAAGTTCTGGAAATTAGGTCTTTTAGGATGATAACCCCCTCAGAGCCCTCAGTTGAAGGGTTGTAAGTTATGCCCTGGGGATATATAAGGTTTTATAGAAAGTTGTTGTTAAAAATTTCAAAAAGGGCTCATTTGTTTGGAAATTGAAATGGCCCTTTTTAATAGTCGAAAGTAAGTGGAGAGTAACTGACCCCCCTCTCACGCCCACCATTTCCCCAAACAAATTCAATCAAATTTTAGAGATAACCATTTTGTTCAACGTAGTTTAAAGTTCTGGAAATTATGTGTTTAAGGATGACAAACCCCCAGCGTCCTCAGGGCAAAGGTTGTAAGTTTAGATTAAATCAAAATGCCCTGTGTTAATGCTAATTCTCAATAAGGCATCTCAGCAGTATCCCAAGAACGACTGAGGGTATTATGTTCAAACTTTCGGGGCTACTTCTGCTCTTAAAATTTAACCGAATCAAAATAGCGTAAGTGTATGCAAGCTATCAAATAAAGTAAACAGATTTTTTTGCGAATGGTATCAAGTTTACTATTTCAGGTCAACTAGAGGAGGTGTGAAACTAAATTAAACACTACTATTTGTGTCCAGATTTTTAAAAGGGTGCATGTTGTTAAAAATTGCTGAAAAATTTTCTCCAGCATTTTCTCCAAAAAATACAAATGGAATGAGCATTTTCAGTTTAATATACTTATACTGATATTTGTTAATCAAAATGTTAATATTATTTGATTTATTAAAGTTATAAAAGTAAAAACATTTATATTTTTTCAGTAAAGTGCAAATTATGTTCTGGCCTTGGGAAGGCATAGGGGGTTTTGAGCCCTACTCATGTTAATTTCTGCTCGTTTTGAGTTTGACTCGGTTATTTATTGTAATTTCTGTTCTTTTTGTGTTTCATTTACTTATCGATGCTGATTTGTGGTAGTTTTACGCTAGGTAGATTATTTGATTTTATTTTTG
The DNA here is from genome assembly GCA_027921565.1 of Artemia sinica. Taxonomy (NCBI): domain Eukaryota; kingdom Metazoa; phylum Arthropoda; class Branchiopoda; order Anostraca; family Artemiidae; genus Artemia; species Artemia sinica. Next base: position 23,027,615 of record CM051259.1, read on the forward strand.
CTCATTTTTGGGGTAATGGAGTCCTTTACTTTTCTTTGAGAAACTTATTTTTTGGAAAAAGTTTTTTTTTAATTAATAACAGTAAAGAGAGAAATAGGATAGTGAGGGAAGTACGATGCTTCTATCAGAATACATTCAAAATCCAAAAGTCAGAAATCCTAGAGGACATGTAAAACTAAAACGAATGTCTATAGAACCCGAATGTTCTGAAACCCAATGAAGACCGGAATGAAGCAGCTTGCGTTCACATAACACCAAATTAAGCTTTCACTGCCATAACAGTAGCAAAGGAATAAAGCAAGCTTGCTGAAGTAAGTTGGATACAATTCTGAAAGAGAAAGATAACCAGCCGGTTAAAATGACAGGTATGATTGCATGATTGACAATTAAAATGATTGCAGGATTGATGATAAACGAAGATTAAAATGACAACACCTTGCGTTCACATAATACCACATTACGTTTCGACTGCCATAGCTGAAGCAAAGAGAAAAAAAATCTGAGGAAATAATGGACTCCTTTTGAATTAGGTAAAAAATTTGATGGTAATTTGTCGATTTTAAAGCTAAATGCTCAATGCAGCTTTGAACAAGAAAGATAACCTGTTGATTATAATAACAGGGATGGTCAAGCTGATACTGATAAAATAGAGCTGAAGAAGAAGTTGAGGACTTATATAGCTGAAGACTGGTAACCATTTAACCCCTTGCCCTGCGATAACAGAGTCCTTGCAAACGTTTTAACGAAGTAGAAACTCCTCAACACTAAGTATAAATGAGCACGGTGGTTTCGACAAAAGAAAGACGCCTGAAATTCTGACAGCTGTAAGGAACTAGATTATCCATCACGAAATGATAAGACATAAGAAAAGTAACAAATTTTGACTGATGGGAGTGGATATGAAGAAAGGTCTCCAAAAGCTGAGATGGTTACTTATTTGTATAATGATGAATAAATACTGGTTTTCTTCTGACTTTATAACAGGGATCAGAACATTGTTCAAAGAGACGGGTCTTGTTATAATTTATAAGTGAGCTCGCTTCCGAAACATTCCTCGCTGAGTTTGGTGTGCGGCAAGGCTGTCCACCTAGGTTGCTCCTGTTCGAAGTATATTTTTGTCCTTTACTGAAGACCACTGAAAAAGAAATAAAAAATAATTCAGATATTTGGTGGGACTTCAAAAGTGATGGGGTTTCGTTAACGACTTGTCTACGTTCACTAATGATGATAAAGACATTGGAGTGACAATCCATTATGTTCAGAAATGTTACAGCCAGAAAAAGCTCTAGCTTAACAAAGGAAAATATGAGATTCTGGAGCTATTCGAAAATGAGAATGTGCAGGAGCCAGGAACACCGATTACAGTAAGTTAAAATTGCCTGGTGTTCCCTTTGCTAGAATCTGGAAGAAGACCCAGACATTGAAGAGCAAGGAAATCTTAAGTAAATTTGTAACAAGTATCGATTACACCGGAGACTCATGATTTCCTAGCGGGCTGAATACGTGAATGTATATTGCATGCCCATTCTCTAATTATTTTATTTTCCATATTGAGTCAGGAGTGTAGGGATTCTCGTGGAATATAAAAAAGCCACCACACTTAAAATTATAAGATATGAATACAACAAAAATTACAGGACGCTTGACAATGATTGACATGCCCAGCAAAACCCTTAAATACTTTTTTCGAACGATGTGTGAATTATTGAGACACCGAGAAACAATAAAAGGAGCACCCAAGAAGTCTGAACAAAGACTTGACTCTAGCTTTGACAATTCTTGCATTGAAATTCGTAGAAGTTTGGTAACTTCTGTATACGTCAATTGTATATGCGTCAAAATACAATAGCATACGTTCCACTAACTACATCATCTGCTGCCGACTCCAGAATTAAAAAGGGGAATATATAGAGACCAGCTAAAGATTCTACTAGATAAGAAATATAAAAAAGAATACTGTAGTATATACGCTTTTGTGACTGTAGTATATATGCTTTTGTGAGGCCTGGAGAAATATTTTCCTACCTTCCCCCTCCCTGGCATAAAATTAGAAGTCGCCTTACCCCCCTCTTCCTCCCCCCCCCCAAAAAAAAGAAGAAAGAAAAAACAGAAAAAGACGATGATCGTCCAGCCTAAAATAATCAGTCATGTTTGCAAATTTGTGTCCCTTCCCTTAGTTGTCTTTGTGAATAACGAGATCGGTAATGTCTGAATTTTTACGGCCGAAAAACTTTATGAAATTCAACTTATTAGTTTTGCTTATTTATTTTCATGATTCCACTTAGCAACACTGATAGAAATGTAAAGCAGCCCTAAGACCTTCATTTTTTTGAAGAAAAAAAACTTTGGAAAAATCACAGAAAATTGTAGTTTTCAAGCATGAACAAACTTAAGATGGGTCCTGGGAACAAAAGATGTTTTTAGTTTTGTGTTCTTGCCACGTCAATAGTTCTGGAAAGTGTTGAAGTTGGTACCACTGAGAGAAAAGAATTTGAGGTTTGATTTAAGGAATGACGGAAAACAATGAATCTCAAACAAGAGAAGGGGAGTCGCTTCATCATTAAAGACTATAATAGGAATTCCTTGATTGCATCACTGACCACTTGAATCTTGATAGCGAACAAATTTAATTCAACAGTGTTTTTAGGGATCATCTTTAAAGAGAACGTTATTACACGATTTCACCCTCCAACTCCTTATAACTTATGTTTTTTGTTATTATTGTTTTCTTGTTATTTGTTAGCTCTTAAACTTGTTAGCTATTAAAACTTTGTTATTATTGTTTTCTTGTTAGTTGTTAGCTCATAAACTTGTTAGCTATTAAAACTTTGTTATTATTGTTTTCTTGTTAGTTGTTAGCTCTTAAACTTGTTAGCTATTAAAACTTTGTTATTATTGTTTTCTTGTTAGTTGTTAGCTCTTAAACTTGTTAGCTATTAAAACTTTGTTATTATTGTTTTCTTGTTAGTTGTTAGCTCTTAAACTTGTTAGCTATTAAAACTTTGTTATTATTGTTTTCTTGTTAGTTGTTAGCTCTTAAACTTGTTAGCTATTAAAATTTGTTATTATTGTTTTCTTGTTAGTTGTTAGCTCTTAAACTTGTTAGCTATTAAAACTTTGTTATTATTGTTTTCTTGTTAGTTGTTAGCTCATAAACTTGTTAGCTATTAAAACTTTGTTATTATTGTTTTCTTGTTAGTTGTTAGCTCTTAAACTTGTTAGCTATTAAAACTTTGTTATTATTGTTTTCTTGTTAGTTGTTAGCTCTTAAACTTGTTAGCTATTAAAACTTTGTTATTATTGTTTTCTTGTTAGTTGTTAGCTCTTAAACTTGTTAGCTATTAAAACTTTGTTATTATTGTTTTCTTGTTAGTTGTTAGCTCTTAAACTTGTTAGCTATTAAAACTTTGTTATTATTGTTTTCTTGTTAGTTGTTAGCTTTTAAACTTGTTAGCTATTGAAACTGTTATTATTGTTTTCTTGTTAGTTGTTAGCTCTTAAACTTGTTAGCTATTAAAACTTTGTTATTATTGTTTTCTTGTTAGTTGTTAGCTCTTAAACTTGTTAGCTATTAAAACTTTGTTATTATTGTTTTCTTGTTAGTTGTTAGCTCTTAAACTTGTTAGCTATTAAAACTTTGTTATTATTGTTTTCTTGTTAGTTGTTGGCTCTTAAACTTGTTAGCTATTAAAACTTTGTTATGATTGTTTTCTTGTTAGTTGTTAGCTCTTAAACTTGTTAGCTATTAAAACTTTGTTATTATTGTTTTCTTCTTAGTTGTTAGCTCTTAAACTTGTTAGCTATTAAAACTTTGTTATTATTGTTTTCTTGTTAGTTGTTAGCTCTTAAACTTGTTAGCTATTAAAACTTTGTTATTATTGTTTTCTTGTTAGTTGTTAGCTCATAAACTTGTTAGCTATTAAAACTTTGTTATTATTGTTTTCTTGTTAGTTGTTAGCTCTTAAACTTGTTAGCTCTATTAATGCCCCATGCTTGAACTTTTGGGCAAGGAGCTTTAAGTAAACTTGGTCCTGATTGACGTGGGCTGGTCAGTGTATTTTTCAGTTCTTGATAATGCAATAGTGCTTTGTAGCAGACACTGTCGGATCCAGGGGGCTGGGGACCCCCCAAGATGTTTCTATTGCCCCCATTTCATGTTCTTTCTGTTTTTACTCAGATTTAGAGGGAAAAGTTGCCCCCTCGTAGCCTACAGCAGTGCTTTATTTACCGCCCCAAATATGTGGATCTTTTTTAGTCTTTCTTTGTCACGAAATGTTAGTAGTCCAATTTTGGTGAGTTCCATCTATTTCTCTGTGTCAAATCACCCCCTCCCTCTCATTGAAGAAGGAAAACTTGGCATTCATACCAGTCCACATCTTGAAAACCGGTTGCTTTTTAGTCGATTAAAAAATGGAATTATAACTTATAGATCAGTTGAAAATGGGTTGGGTCAGTGTTTCCGTTTCGTGACGGCTTTTTTCGTCTAGTGCTACTGACATGAATCATCAATTGTTCTCAATTCGATCAGGTTACTGAAGGGGTGCCGCACTACATTACTCTGTATATACCGAAGTCATCAACACAGACTGAATGCAGGCTTATAGGAGTAAAAGCATGATCGGAGGTAGAGTAAGAACCACCTTTAGAGGCACAGATTCCTGAACATCAGTAAAGAACTGTAAAAATTTGCCCAACTACAAGACATGACCTGCGGCATACCCTTTCCGTCATAAGATCTAGTGCCTTAAATTTGAACCGAAGTGCTTTCTCCTTGTTCCTGTTTTTCTTTTGATAAAACTTGGTGGTAATAGAAAGCTGCTTTCCAGTACTTTGAAGCCCTTTCTCATAGAGACCATATTTGAAAACTAAATTAGCTGACCATAGCCTAGTTGCAAACCCCGGATTACGAATTAGTCATGGACTGGAATATTTTTTTTTAAATTTAATTGTGGTTTTCTTCCTGGATAACAATCATACATGGGAGTTTTAAACATTTTAAACTGTCTTTATTTTCAGTAAAGACAGTTTAGGGATTGTTTTGGGTACCCGACCGACTTACCGTATTTTAAACAGAAGGCTGTACGAAAAGCTTGGTTCAGTCCCGCTTTCTAGCGCTATTATGAGAGAAAGATTGAGATGGCTAGGGCACGTTCTGCGGATGAAGGCTGACAGATTGCCAAAGATTGTCGTTTTCAGCCAATTTTCTTGGGCTAAACGGAAAGCAGGTCGTCCACGGTTGGGGTAGGAGGATGTCGTAAGGAACACTCTTAAGTGAAATGGCATATAAGCAATATCATAGGTAGTACAGCGCTATCATACATAGCCATATCATACAAACCGATATTGCTAATCCGATTGGAAATTAAAAGTTCCAGTGCTCTTTTTAACATTCAAAAGTGATCGGAGGGCAAGCAGCCTTCCTTCCCAAAACCTTTAATTTTCCAAACACGTCCAATAAACATTTTTAGATAGCCATTTTGTTCAGCATAGTTGAACGGTCCAGTAACTCTGTCTCCAGGGATATTGGGCATGTCAACCCCCCACAGTTATATAATTTGCCTATTATTCTTTAAAAGTAAACTGTGCTTTAAAACTAAATCAAAAGACACTCTGCGTATGCTGATTGTGAATATGACATCTCAACAACATCCTAAGAACGACTGATGATATTAAATTGAAACTGTCAGGGTTACTACTTCTGCTCTTACAATTTAATTAAATTGAAAGATTGTAAGCGCATCCAGGTTTTCAAAGAGCATAGACAAAAAATTTCTGGGACTGACATTAAGTTTTAATTATCAGATCAACTTAAGGATGCGTAAAACTAAACTAAACAAAACTATTTGTGTCAAGATTTTCAAAATGATGTATCAAACAGTCCGTGGTAACGAACTGTAAGTAAAGAGCGACCCGGCTCAATAGTAACCGAAACTCTAAAAAACGGAATTTTAATACTAATAGATACATCAAAAGAATATAATTTTTATCCTTATTTCAATTATGCAAGTTTCATTAAGTTTAGTCTTACCTATCAAAGGTTACGAGCCTGAGAAGATTTGCCTTATTTGCGAAAAAAGGGGAAACGCCTCCTGAAAGTGACAGAATCTTAATGAAAATCACACCTCAGATTCAGCATGTCAAAGAACAAGATTGTAGAGGTTTCAAATGTTCTATCTGCAATAATGTGGAATTTTGTATTTTTTGCCAGAAGAAAGATCATGGATGCGTGTTTTTTGGTTTTTTGTTTGTTTTTTTTTTCCCAGGGGTGATCATATCGACCCAGTGGTCTTAGAATATCGTAAGAAGGCTCATTCTAAGGGAAATTAAAAGTTCTAGTGATCAAAAAGATTGGAAGGCAACTAGGCCCCCTCCCCACAACTTTTTTCCCCAAAAGTGTCCGATTAAAGTTTTGAGATAGCCATTTTCTTAATCATAGTTGAAAGGCCCCAATAACAATGCCTGTGGATATAACATGACCCCCTCCCCCATCCACAGCCCCAGAATGCATAGTATTTGTTTTTGGGAAGTATACATACATTTTAGGGTATGAAGAAGGATTTTCTTCTGTTTTTTTTTTTTTTTCTTTTTGTACGAGAACTTTCCATGGGGAAGGAAAATTCCAGGGAGTGAACTTTTCAGAGGAAATTATACACTGGGGGAATTTGCCACAATTCCTACACAAAATTATTTTTATATTTCTTGCTTTCTCTTTTCCGTCTCAATTTTACGCGTGGAGTTGGTAAGGGTAATTGTCCTGGGTAAATTTTCACCGGGATTGAATTATCTAGAGGATATATCCATGGGGAGGGTATTTCTCCGTGGAGGGGGTGCCAGATTTCCTGGAATTATTTGAAAAACGATCAAAAATTAAATAAAAAAACAAATTTTTTCAACTGAAAGTAACTTAAAACGAACAAAAATTACGGATATGAAGGGGGTTGCCTCCTCCTCAAAACCTCACTCCTTACGCTAAAATTTGAATTGTGTCCCAGTTCTTTAAGAACGACTCCTGAAACACAAGGGTCATTTAATTTGAACAATAAGAAGCTTTTTTCAACAGTACTAAAAACTTTGACGTAAAGAGCGAGGTGTTGAGGAGGAGGTAGCCCCTTTCATATATGCAATAATTTCTGTTCGTTTTAAGTTTTAATGTTGCTCCTTACTTTTTTTTATTTAAATTTTGTTAAAAATTGTTGAAAAATGTTTCCAATATACGAATAACTGGCCAAGCTATGGATTCTTATAGAAATTCAAAAAAAAAACAAGTTTTTTTAACTGAAAGCAATGAACGACGTTAAAACTTAAAACGAACAGAAATTATTCCGTATATAAAAGGTGCTGTCCCCTCCTCAACACCTCGCTCTTTACGCAAAAGTTTTTTTTTGTTTAGAAAAAATAGAGTTGTGAGAAAGTCAAACTTTAGCGTAAAGAGTGAGGCGTTGAGGAGGGGACAGCCCCTTTCATATACGGAATAATTTCTGTTCGTTTTAATTTTTAACGACGTTCCTTACTTTCAGTCAAAAAAACTTGTTTTTTTTATTTAATTTTTTAACGTTTTGAACTAATGCAGGTTTTGATATTGGCTCACCGTACATGACTAATTAAAATAAAATTTGTATATTAATTTTACTTTTATTTGGTTAAATGGCTTTCTCGAAACTTGTTTAATTTTATTTAGGAACGTTTTTATTAGTAATAAATATATTTAACTTACGATTTAACTTACATAACGAACTTCTATATTCATAGATTTTAATACGTATATTAGGGGCTTCACCCCCTCTTGCTCTTTAAGCTAAAGTTCGAATTTTGTTCCAATTCTTTAAAAATGACCCCTTAGTCACAAAGGCCGTTAATTAGAATAAATAGCTCTTATGAAAACACTAAACAATCTTTGGCTTAAAGAGCTAGGTATTGACTAGGGGGTGGACCCAACCATATACGTAGTATTTTATTGTTCGTTTTAAGTTATGATGTTACTCCTTACTTTCAGTTGAAAAACTTTTTTTTTATTCAATTTCTGATCTTTTTCTTTAATAATGATGGGAAATCCGGTGCCCCCTTCATAGCAATGTCCCTTCCCCCATGAAAACTTCCTTCGTGGAAAGGTCCTCCCGTGTAACCCCCGACCCACCCACCCCCCCCCCCACCCCGCCTACCAGAAAAAATCCCCCTGAGAACGTCTGTGTACTTCCCAATAACCAATACTATATGTTAACATTGGGTAAAGTTCATAACTTTCAGCCCTCCCCCCGGGGACTTCGGGGAATTAAGTCATCCTAAAAGACATAGTTCGACCATAGTTCGATCATAATTTCGATCACCCCTGGGGAAAAGAAAAAAAAACAAAAAAAAAACAAAAAAACAAATAAACACGCATCCGTGATCTTTCTTCTGACAAAAAATACAAAATTCCATATTTTTGTAGATAGGTGCTTGAAACCTCTACAGTAGGGTTCTCTTATGCGCTGAATATGATGGTGGGATTTTCATTAAGGTTCTATAACTTTTAGGGGGTCTTTCGCCCTTTTTTTTCGAAAATCAGCCAAATATTCTCAGGGCTGAGTCATAACTTTTGATGGGTAAGACTAAACTTTATGAAAGACTAGAACATAATTTGCACTTTACTGAAAGAAAACAAATGAATGTGGATTGAAGTTAATGAAAGAAACTGTGTTTAAAGAAACTATTATTTTCTAGAAATTTTTAAGTACTATGTAAAACACTAATGTAAAGTAACTAATGTAAAACAAGTAATACTAGTTTTAAATTAGTTTTGCAAGCTAATGTTGAAGTGAATCAATAAATTAGGCTAGACATTAATTTTACATTAGTTTTACAAGCTAATGTCGAAGTGAATCAATAAATTAGACTATATATTAGTTTTAAATTAGTTTTGCAAGCTAATGTTGAAGTGAATCAATAAATTAGGCTAGACATTAATTTTACATTAGTTTTACAAGCTAATGTCGAAGTGAATCAATAAATCAGACTATATATTAGTTTTAAATTAGTTTTGCAAGCTAATGTTGAAGTGAATCAATAAATTAGGCTAGACATTAATTTTAAATTAGTTTTACAAGCCAATGTCGAAGTGAATCAATAAATTAGACTATATATTAGTTTTAAATTAGTTTTGCAAGCTAATGTTGAAGTGAATCAATAAATTAGGCTAGACATTAATTTTACATTAGTTTTACAAGCTAATGTCGAAGTGAATCAATAAATTAGACTATATATTAGTTTTAAATTAGTTTTGCAAGCTAATGTTGAAGTGAATCAATAAATTAGACTATATATTAGTTTTAAATTAGTTTTGCAAGCTAATGTTGAAGTGAATCAATAAATTAGGCTAGACATTAATTTTACATTAGTTTTACAAGCTAATGTCGAAGTGAATCAATAAATTAGACTATATATTAGTTTTAAATTAGTTTTGCAAGCTAATGTTGAAGTGAATCAATAAATTAGGCTAGACATTAATTTTACATTAGTTTTACAAGCTAATGTCGAAGTGAATCAATAAATTAGACTATATATTAGTTTTAAATTAGTTTTGCAAGCTAATGTTGAAGTGAATCAATAAATTAGACTATATATTAGTTTTAAATTAGTTTTGCAAGCTAATGTTGAAGTGAATCAATAAATTAGGCTAGACATTAATTTTACATTAGTTTTACAAGCTAATGTCGAAGTGAATCAATAAATTAGACTATATATTAGTTTTAAATTAGTTTTGCAAGCTAATGTTGAAGTGAATCAATAAATTAGGCTAGACATTAATTTTACATTAGTTTTACAAGCTAATGTCGAAGTGAATCAATAAATTAGACTATATATTAGTTTTAAATTAGTTTTGCAAGCTAATGTTGAAGTGAATCAATAAATTAGGCTAGACATTAATTTTACATTAGTTTTACAAGCTAATGTCGAATTGAATCAATAAATTAGACTATATATTAGTTTTAAATTAGTTTTGCAAGCTAATGTTGAAGTGAATCAATAAATTAGGCTAGACATTAATTTTACATTAGTTTTACAAGCTAATGTCGAAGTGAATCAATAAATTAGACTATATATTAGTTTTAAATTAGTTTTGCAAGCTAATGTTGAAGTGAATCAATAAATTAGGCTAGACATTAATTTTACATTAGTTTTACAAGCTAATGTCGAAGTGAATCAATAAATTAGACTATATATTAGTTTTAAATTAGTTTTGCAAGCTAATGTTGAAGTGAATCAATAAATTAGGCTAGACATTAATTTTACATTAGTTTTACAAATTAATGTCGAAGTGAATAAATAAATTAGACTATATATTAGTTTTAAATTAGTTTTGCAAGCTAATGTTGAAGTGAATCAATAAATTAGACTATATATTAGTTTTAAATTAGTTTTGCAAGCTAATGTTGAAGTGAATCAATAAATTAGGCTAGACATTAATTTTACATTAGTTTTACAAGCTAATGTCGAAGTGAATCAATAAATTAGATTATATATTAGTTTTAAATTAGTTTTGCAAGCTAATGTTGAAGTGAATCAATAAATTAGGCTAGACATTAATTTTACATTAGTTTTACAAGCTAATGTCGAAGTGAATCAATAAATTAGACTATATATTAGTTTTAAATTAGTTTTGCAAGCTAATGTTGAAGTGAATCAATAAATTAGGCTAGACATTAATTTTACATTAGTTTTACAAGCTAATGTCGAAGTGAATCAATAAATTAGACTATATATTAGTTTTAAATTAGTTTTGCAAGCTAATGTTGAAGTGAATCAATAAATTAGGCTAGACATTAATTTTACATTAGTTTTACAAGCTAATGTCGAAGTGAATCAATAAATTAGACTATATATTAGTTTTAAATTAGTTTTGCAAGCTAATGTTGAAGTGAATCAATAAATTAGGCTAGACATTAATGTTACATTAGTTTTACAAGCTAATGTCGAAGTGAATCAATAAATTAGACTATATATTAGTTTTAAATTAGTTTTGCAAGCTAATGTTGAAGTTAATCAATAAATTAGGCTAGACATTAATTTTACATTAGTTTTACAAGCTAATGTCGAAGTGAATCAATAAATTAGGCTAGATATCAGTTGGCCTCCCCCAGGCAATTCAGCGTGTCCCAGGTGGTGATAGGGGAACATCCTACAGATATATAGGGTACCTCCAGAGGAGGCACGGACCAAGGGGGACCTTGTCCCTGGGGGTCCATAATAGTAACTGGGGCACCCTCGCCCGGGGTCATAAATACAGGTGGAGGAGGAAGAAGGCCCCTCAAATGTACACTCAAAAGGGCCCACTGGTTTGTCCACAAGTCCCATGAGTTGCAAACCTTCTCCCAGTAATCGGTTAAATTGCATGGTGATGCAGAACACCATCGCGGGAAGATCCTCTATAGGAGGTTAACTGCGGCAGGGCGCAAGTTCCAGGTCTATGGACAACGACCTCTGCAAAGGGCTGCCTCGACCCTTTCGGGGTACCTGCAACACTGGGGACCTTGCGGTCAACTCTATTCCTACTTGAGGAGTGGCGCCCCTCGAGGAAATTATAGCCTAGTAAACGACACAGCATTCGCACGGGATTCTGACTAATGGATAATTCTTCTGGGCTTATTTTGTTTTGACGGGCGTTTTCGGGCTGAAAAACCTCTTCCTAGCTAATTTATCTATTATGGGCTGCCTCCCCATAGTAGCATAATATTTGTAGGCATAAATATATAATGAGTCGGAGGTAATATGCTTGAGATTGTCTGTGCAGGATTTCGACTCTTGTTGATAGAAGAGCATTGCTAAGTGCTGAAAACCATGCTGTGACCAACATGGTCCCAGGATTGCACAAAGCCCCCATTCATGGAGGTCCCAGGGACTTCTTGCTGTCCGGTTCTAAGCCGATTTAAGCACTTCGGTGCAGACTTGAGAAGATATGTGATCCCCGTCCTGCACTGGTATTCGGGATCATTGCTTTTCCTGAGGTGAAAATAATTTCAATCATTTAAAGAACATGAAAATTGGAACTTGGAATGTTACGACGTTAAAAAATGACTATCGTATCGACATTCTGACTGACGAATTCAGACGATTCGAACTGGATTTATTAGGAGTTTCAGAAACTCATATCCCAGGGGTAGGAAGTATGAAATTAGGTGATATAGAATTTGTTTACTCAGGTAGGAAGGATGGGTACATAGACAGGGAGTAGAGCTCATGATGAATAAGGAAGCTGCTAAGTCTTGTTTAGGCTGGGAAGGTATTAATAATAGAATACTAATTGCTCATTTTATGACTAAAAAGTTCAGAGTATCAGTTATAGTAGTATATGCCCCTGTAGAACCGACTGACGGAGATACTAGTGACTCATATGAATTTTACTTACAGTTACAGAAGCAAATAGACAGGGTTCCAGGTAGAAATATGATGTTTTTACTGGGAGATTTTAACGCCCAGGTTGGTAGAAATAGGAATAGATGGTACCCTAGCCTAGGTAAATTTGGTGTAGGAAAAGAAAACAGTAATGGATACAGACTTTTGCAATTTTGTAGGTATAACAATCTAGTTATAACCAATACGGTGTTTGGTCATAAAATGGCTCATAAGTTAACATGGTATTCACGTGATGGTAAGACAGCAAACCTTACTGATTATGTTATTGTAAACCGAAGACTAGCAGGATCAATACAAGATACTAGGGTATATAGGAGTGCCGTTATTGATGTTAAGAGTAAAGATCACCATCTAGTAGTGTCAAGGGTTAATTTAAAGCTGAAATATCGGAAGGGTAACTACCTCCCGGGAAGTTATGATGTTGGTAGACTCCAGGATAAGAATTTGAGAGAAACTTTCCAGGAACAGTTGAATACTCAACTTACGAGTTTAAAATTTGATAATGTGGAATATGGTTGGAATTGAATAATTTAGAAAAATATTTTGTGAAGTTGCTGAAGGTGTCTTAGGGAAGAAAGCTAGAACTGCAGCTAAGAATATTAGTGAAAAAGCTTTATGTTTGATAGAAAGGATAAAGGACTTGTACAAGAATTACCTTAGTGATAGATCATATGAAAACAAAAGGAATGTAAAGAAAGTTGAGAGAAACATTAAAATACGAACTAAGGAGGTGTGAAATAGAGGCCATGGATAAAATTGCCGAGGATCTGGAAGATGCAGCTAGACGGCATAATAGTAAAATATTGTACTGGCATGTTAACAAATTGAGAGGGAGTAGTCAATGCGGACTTGGCCCAGTTAAAGATAGGAATAAGGCCGCAATTAGCGATAAGGAAAAAACTAAAGAGATATGGGCCGAACATTTTAAGAATTTGCTTAACCGAGATAGAGTTGAAGGAAGAGATATAGAGGAAAATGAAAAAGTTTGTGATACCTTGGATGTGAAGGAAGATTTGTTTTGTGAGGGGGAATTAGCGACAGTACTAAAAGGACTAAAAAATAATAAGGCTTCAGGTGCTGATAGGGTGGTAAACGAGTTTCTTAAATATGGTGGCTCTGAGGTTACAAATAAGTTATTGAAGATTATGAATATGATTTTTGAAAAAGGGGAAGTACCTAAAGATTTTAGGAAAACTTTAATTAAGCCACTTTATAAGAAAGGTGATAAAAGTGAGTGTGGTAAGTATCGAGGGATTAGTCTGGTCTCTGTAGGTAGTAACTTACTTAGTAATATGATACTTTTTAGACTGAGAGATGCCGTAGACAAAGTTTTAAGAGAAGAACAGTGCGGTTTTAGAAAAGGTAGAGGATGTGTCGACCTAATTTTCACTCTTAGGTTAATATTTGAGAAGTGCCTTTTTTTTCAAACATCTTTGGTCCTCACTTTTATAGATTATGAGCAAGCGTTCGATTCTGTTGATAAAAGTGCTTTAGTAAAGGTTTTATCCTCGTATGGTATACCAGACAAATACATTAAAGTGATTAGTGCTATGTACGAAAATAACACTGCTGCGGTTAAGGTAGGAAATGAGGTAAGCAGCTGGTTTGGTATTGAATCAGGAGTTAAGCAGGGTTGTGTTCTATCCCCCTTTATATGGATTATTTTGATGGACTTTGTCTTAAGGAGCACAGGAAAGGCAATGGGAGACCATGGAATCAAATGGGGAGGAAAAAGTCTCCTGGACTTGGATTATGCTGATGATTTAAGCATCCTAGATGAAAGTGTGAGCAAAATGAATGAAGTTTTAGAGGTTTTGCGAGTTCAGGGTGCTAGAATTGGTTTGAAAATTAATGTTAGAAAGACTAAGTCACTAAGGCTAGGAATAAGTGAAGATGAAAAGGTGAAGTTGGGTAATGAAAAGATTGACCAGGTGGACAGCTTCACTTACCTTGGTAGCATTATTAGTAAAGATGGTTGGAGCAGTGAAGATGTCAAAAGTAGAATAGCCAAGGCTCAGGGTGTTTTTTCACAGTTAAAAAAAAAGTTTGGAAAAATAGGAAGATCTGAAGCATGGGCGCTCCGAAAAGCGGATGAAGATTTGCTAGATGTTTTCCAGAGAAATTGCTTAAGGATTGTTCTGGGTACCCGGCTGACTGACCGTATTTCAAACAATAGGCTATACCAAAAATGTGGTTCAATACCGCTCTCTAGGGCTATAATGAAAGAAAGGTTGAGGTGGCTAGGGCACGTTGTGCGGATGAAGGATGACAGATTGCCGAAGATTGTTCTTTTCGGCCAACCGTCTAGGGCTAAACGGAAAGCAGGTCGTCCTCGTCTGGGGTGGGAGGACGTCATAAAGAAAGATCTAAAGGAAATGGGAACTTCCTGGGCGGGCGTAAAAAGGGAGGCTTTGCATAGATTGGGATGGAGGAGGAGCGTGCGTAGCTGTCTTGGCCTCAGGTGGCTTGGTGCTGCGGTGAGTTGTTGTTAGTAGTAGTAGTAGTATAAATATACTGATATTTATCCCTTAAAGTCGTAATAAGTTTTGACTTAGTAAAGTTTAAAAAGTGAAAACATTTAAAACGTATCTTGTTTTCAGGAAGTGGAAATTATGTCCTGGTTTTCAGAAGGCATTGGGGGTATGTTAATATCTGCTCGTTTTGAGTTTGACTCGGCTAAACATTGTAATTTCTGTTTGTTTTGGTTTCATTTCTTTATTGATTGTGATTTATGATAGTTTTACGCTTAGAAGATTATTTGACTTTATTTCTGCTGACTTTTGGTTCCATATAGCTCTTTACTTTCCTTGACAAACTTATTTCGTGGAATTTTTTTTTAATTAGTCATTAGCAAGGATGGTGGATACACGGAATATGTGAAACATTAAGTTGTGTGAAGAATCCATTCCGGCCCTTTTTTCTAGGGCTATAAGGAGAAAAAGATAAAATTGCTAGTTCACTTTTCGAGGTCGAATTAGGATACATCTCCAAAAAATATGTTTTTGGCAATCTTTCCGGGCCCAAACGAAAAGCAGAATGACTTCGGGTAGGATTTGAAGGAAATGGGCGGAAGTAAAAAGTAAATCTCTGAGCAGATTTGTTCTGGATGAGGAGCATGTATAGCTGTGGTGGCCTGAGATGGCTGCATGGCTGTGATGAGTTGTAGGTAGTAGTAGTAGTAGTAGTAAAATATATTAGCAACTCAATAATGCAACTCAACTCCGTGCAACTCGTTTGACTCTACCCCCTTTAATTCAACCCTCTAAATCTCAACCACCGTTTAATCCACCCCTATGCAGCTCAAACACCCTTTAATTCAATCCCCCTTCAACTCAACTCTATGGAACTCAACCCCTGTCTGTGTGTGCAATCAGTTACACGTTAGATTAGGTTGACTTGAATGGGGGTTGATTTAAATAGCTCTGAGTTAAATGGGGGTAGAATTGCGTATGGTTGAGTTGAATAAGATTTCACATTTGAGTTGAATAAGATTTCAGATGAACGGGTTGGCGTGGACGGGGCTGAGATACATGGGAGTTGAACTACATGGGGTTTGAGATGCATAATAGTTGATTTGAATGGAGTAGAGTTGCATGGGGAGGGTGGTTGAATTACATGGAGGTTGAGGTACACGAGGTTTGAGTTGAATAGGGTTGAGTTAAATGAGGCTCAGTTGCATGGAAGCCATTTATTTGATTCCTTAGCACGTTTTTATGCGTGCGTCGGAAAATTTTGACGCATGTGTATCTGTATTTTTACAAAAAGATACTGGTAAAAATATTCAATAATTCAAGAAACCGCTGCACTTTTCCGCAAAACGTATTATTTGAGAACTAGAGATAGCGGTAGTAGTAGTGATTCTCTTGAAAAACCAGTATGTGGTTATAATTATTCAAATCAAAACGAAGACTGTTTTATTGCTGTAAATAACTACTTAAAATTGAAAATTTTATGTTTTGAGATGGTGTACTATGTAAGCATAGTCGTAAAAGCAAGGCATGAAGCATTCTTTTCAAGATACGAGAAGAACATTAATTGAATTCTGCATATAGAATTCGCCATGTTCATAGTTTGAACAAGATTCAATCTAGAGGAAGAATCCGCAATGTTGCAATAAGGGCTTCTTAGCTTGGCTCGATAATGTAAATTTCTGCCTAAAAATGGCAATAGTCGTTTAACTGAACCTTCGTACATGCGAACCCCCATGCAGCTCAACCCCCCTTTAACTCAATTCCCATGCAACTTTACTCTATTCAGCTCAACTATTGTGCATCTCAAACCAACTCTTCTCCAAACCTATTTCACAAACTTTATGTCACTGTCATTGTCAATTGAGATTGTCATTGTCATTTATATCGTCAACTTCTAAGTCTTTTAATCTTTAATGTAGCAGTCTTTACATTAGTATTTATTATACTGTGTAAGTGTTGTTAATATATAAAAAATACAATTAATATTTTTATAACGTTTTCTTGCAAACATAAATTATATCTTTATATCAGTATTTGGATGATCTTTTGTGTTTACTAGAATAACCGACCGTATATAAAAAAAGAACAGGTACGTGGAAAACATGGTTTGGTAACACTTTCCAGTGTTTCAATGAAAGAACGGTTAAATATAGTTATATCATGCTTTCCTGGGTTACAATGGATCAAAACCCTCTTTAAGGTAGGACGTCCTTAAAGAGAGGTAGAAGTAGCTTATCAAAAACGGTATAAAGGAAATTGCAACTCCACGGGAGAGTGAATTGATGGCGATGGAGGAGAAGGCGTGCAAATCTGGTGATTTCAAGTGGTTCTGTGATGTGATGGACATTTTAGCTACATTAGTTGCAATCCACATTGGTGTTTATATTATAAGTAATTTTACTTCCATTGATAATCGTATTGACACTATTGATTTTTGAATACTAGTAACAATTCAAGAAAAGTTAACAGTAGTTAGTAATCAACTCTGTGTAATTAATATTTAAAAATCTTATATTTATCTGTACTTTAGGCTGGGGGGGGGGGGGGGGGTAGCAATAGGAGGGGTGGTCCTGGCCCTTCTTAAAAATTTGTTGTTCTAACGGAGAGCGAAAGTAAATTTTTTAAGCTAATTTGTTTAGGCCAAGTTTAACGTTATTTTTTTTCCACTAGGATTTAAATAAAGAAACATTTGTAATAAAACACAGTTTGAGATGAACAATCTGATTAAATTTAAATCTCAGTATTTTCACTGCTTTCGTAAGCTAATTTCTTATACAAGACTTTTTGCACACAGGGGAGGGGGGTATGACCAGATATGGTCCCTGAAATTCACCTCCGACAGAAAATTCTTAAAATAGAGGTGAAGAAAATTAAGTATTTTTGTTCTCGACTCGCTTAGCAAAAATCATTTGATTCTTTTCCCAAGAATTTGTGATTCTTTACCTGGACATACCTAAGAATATAAAAATTGGAAACTAATATGGGAGAAAATACGCAATTATTTCTCATTACTAACTATACATGTGTAAAGATATTTGATTGATTCCTGGCAAAAGTCCATTAAATCCACTTGACTATGTTTCTATTAATTTTCCTTATATAATGTATCTCATCCAGAGCCGTATACACGATTTTTGTCCGGGGGAGGGAGATTACCAAAAAAACTTTTAAAAATCCACAAAAATGTATTTTCATGCATTTTTATTACGTTTTTACGAATCGGAAAAACATTTCGGGGGGGGGGTAAGCCCTACTAGCCCCTCCCCTGAATGTGGCCTTGCTCTCATCAGATTAGTCTTTCAATTTTTTATGAGTCTAACGTCCATCCTGAAAATCTCTACTATAACCTGGTTTTAGTTATGTACCGAGTCTCGAGTCTCCCTTGTGTTGATATAATACCAACTCATCTGGAGTCATAGACTTAAGATTTATCCTCTTGTTTGCGCATCTTTACTTCCAGAATTATTTTCGTACTTTAAAATCTCTGTCTTTACATCAAATATATTTTTTAATTCTGTATATTCCAGCTGAACGTAACCATTCATTTGTTCTCACGATGTTCTAAAACAATTGTTTGGTTGCTGGACGTTGTTAACATACATTAACCTAGGTTTTCAAATAAATTCAGTTTCGCTTTGGCAGCCGAATTTCACGTCGGCCTGTTAAAAGAAAATGTCTTCGTTGTGTTCACTTGAGAAAATAGTCGGTTCGCTTCTATTTCGAATTGAAGTAGAAAAATCATTTTCTACTGCCGGTAAAATTGCGTTCAAAATTGGTACATAGCTTCTTTCTTATGCAAGGGTAAAAACTTATCTTTAAATAGGTTTTCAAGATTCTTCTCTAAAACACATATTTTTCTGAAAGGGGGTCTAGAAGAAGTCGATTTCGCTTCGTCATCGGAATTTCACGTCTGTCAATTAAAAAGACAGTCTTCGCCTGGAATATATTCGATTCGCTTCTGTTTTGAGTCGGAGTTGATAAATCGCTTTTTACTCTGTAAAACCACGTTTAAAAATAATAAAAAGCTTCTTTCTTATGCAAGGACAAAAAGTTGTCTTTAGATAGATTTCCGAAATTCTGCTCTATAACACGTGTCCAAGACGTTCATTTTTAGAATGTGATTTTTTTTTTTTTTTTTTTTTTTTTTTTTTTTTTTTTTTTTTTTTTTTTTTTTTTTTTTTTTGTGGGCTACTCTTGCATAATGCGGGCCTCTAGGGTTAACTACTATAGAGTAGGCCACGATAAAACCCGTTTTTGACATGTTTACTAGGCAATGATAGCGTGCTTTTCATTGCGTATACGATATTAAACTGTGGTTTTTTTGGGGTTTAGGGAGGAAAAGGTACCTAGGTTAGGTTAGGTTACGTGTTTAACATATGCTATGCTTTACCCACCCACCCCCCCTAATGTGCAAATATATAGCCCAAATTTGTTTCTAAACTATTATATATTCATCCTATTTTATTTTATTTCATTAGTATTAACCAAACTTGACTTTTTAGAAAGGCCCGCAAAATGCAAGCGTACCTTTTTTTTCAGGAAAAAAATGGTAGCCTACTGTTCTATTAACCAGAATCTTTTATATAGTGCTAGTTTGGTTAATGCTAATGAAATAAAATAAAATAGGATGACTATATAATAGTTTAGAAACAAATTTGGGCTATATATTTGCACATCAGGGGGTGGGGGCAAAGCATAGCATATATTAAATACGTAACCTAACCTAGGTACCTTCCCCCCCCCCAAAAAAAAACAACAAAAAAACAACACTTTAAATAACGTATACGCAATTAAAACCACGCTATTCATTGTATTTCTCTACAGCGGTGTCTTGTATCATCCCGTTGAAAAACGGGTTTTTCAACACGCTCGAGTTTGAGATATAAAAGGAGTCCGCTTAATAGAACAGTACCAAAAAAATATAGCAAAAGCCGTATTAGTTTTACGTAGGCCTATTAAAGACAAAGCAGGTTCAACCAAAGGTTAAGAGTAACATTAAAAATAGTGTTTAAGGATCCTTGATAAAATAAAATGTAATAATCGTTGTGTTGGATTGGCAACATAAATAACTGACGTATTTGAACCAGAGATATATTATACATTAATACATCTGTAGATGCAACTTTCATACGAAGATTTTGTCTTGGCTACATTTTGAAATAATATCATATATGAAGACAATTGTCTTGTATTAGTATTTGTGTCCATGTCCAATTAAAATATTAGTTAATTACTAAATGTTTATAGTTCTGATGTTTAGTAGTTAATGATGTATTTGTCTTTGTTGTATTGTTACATTGTATAATGCTATGTTGTGTTCATATGTTTTATAGTGTTGCGTTGCGTTCATTTTTTATACTCTGCCTGTTTTGTCCTATGCGAGTAAAAAAAAAGAAATCATTATTATTTCAAAATGAAAAGAACTTAATTTTGGTTCGCTTACTGATAAGCCTACCTTTTTGATGGATGATGTTGAAGCTTTTGGAAGTAGAATTTCGGTTGCCTGTTTACTGATCATTAGGTCTCGTTGGTACACTTATCATAAATGGAGACACACCTTTAAAAATTGAAAGAGGAAATAGATTATTTCGTGATAATTATCATAGTTGTAAGTAGCGTTTGAAAAGTGGCCATAGGAAAGTATGTCTTTAACCTCAATTCTTCAGTAAAAAAAAGTTTAGATCACGACAAATTTTTCGACTTTTGAATGATAATGTAACATCTATTTCCAAAAAAAATATTGCAAGTTCTAGAAGAGTTGAGTTGTGTTCAAGAGCGTCAAGGAGATCCTAAGGGAGCAAAAACACAGAGACAACAAAAACAACGAAAAACTTAAAAGCAAAATATGTCAGTGCTCATGAAGGTTTCAAATAAGTAAAATGAATATAAAAATCAAGTAGAAAGTAATAAAATACAGGATAGAAATATCTTGTTCAAAAGTTTATAAAACAAAACTTACAGATAAGTGTAAAAAATAAGAAAAAATTGAGAGGATCCACATATTGAACATTACAATTGTACAGGGGGGGGGGGTTCATTTCAATTATGTCAATGCTTCAAGGTAATGATTGTTTAAAATTAAATGGGATACTTGATATGTGGATGTGTACACAGCATACATTTTCCATGAAGGCAGATATCTTAAAAAAAAACATGTGCTTCTGGCTATTTAACTCCTATTAACAATTAGATGTTTGTACAAGTAAGATTCTATTTAAAATCAAAGATACTACTCCTATTTCTAACAACTCACGGCAGCATCTAACCACCTGAAGACAACACAGCTTCGCATGCTCTTTTTCCATCCCAATCTATTTAAAGCTTCACTTTTACCCCCTCCCATTAAGTTCCAATTTCCTTTAAATCTCTCCTTATGATCTCATCCCACCCCATTAGGGGACGAGCTACTTTTCGCTTGGCCCCAGGTGGGTGACCAAAAAGCAGAATGTTTGGCAATCTGTTATTCATCGTCCGTAAGACGTGTCCTAGCCATTTCAACCTTTTTTTCATAATAGCCCTAGAAAGTGGAATTACACTACTTTTCGCGTACAACTTGCTGTTTGACATGTGGTCAGTCAAATGAACACCTGAAACTATCCTCATACGAAATAAATTGCCTTTGGGTCTTGCTTCAAGATACGTTTTCCGGGAAAGACCCTAAGAATCCTAACCTTTGGGAAGCAAACGTTGACCTAGAGGCCCCTACCGTAAATGCATGTTTGAAACCCAAAGAAAAAAAATCCTGTTAAAACTATGACAGTAGCATCAACACGTCTCTGTGCCTTATGTTCTGCCCTAGTGCCCTGTCTAAGGAAATTGACCTTACCCTTGACGTGATTACCCATCGTATTCGTTCCCTGCTTTTTTTCGATACAGGGTAGTCGTATCAATCAGATCAAATATGGGTGAAACTTCCCCATCGCTCACTCCAACGCCTCATATATGATACCTCCGACCAGGAAAACCGTTCAAATGGGTACACTCTACTAATCTGTCTTGTATTCCAGGAGTTGTTCAACTGAAGTTCAACTAGCTACACCAGCAACCCACAAGTAGAAATTTTACTAACTCTCCTGTAACCAAAGGGTCTAGTTGTTACCAGTATTTACGTAGTCAGTGCTAAGAAATATCTGTTGATTCGATAGAGAGCGAAAAATACTTGTTTCAGTCTAGTGTCAACGCAGGCATTCAGTGATGTTCTAAAATGTGTGAATGTAGTAAACGCCATAGAGCTTCTGCTTCGAGGTCGACTGAGAAGTTGAATAACGCTACAGGAAGTCTTTCAAAAGCAGTGTTGCCAAGAAACGCCAGAAAATTTAGTGTCCAGCATACTAGCGGAATTAGGCCTGGAAAATTATATCGAGGACGATCAACATCTGCGATCAACGACAAGGTATGACTCTTTTAAACTCAGCGGCCTTTTCAGAAACACAAGACTATGTTTAGGGATTATCTATGAAACTTGTACATTGTAAATGTTGTTCCAACACGCAAAAGGTGACTTCAGTAAATAGGTATCACTTTGGATTTTACCGCAGGATATTATGAAATGATGATTCTAGGGGTCAGCACTAATTTGCTTCCATCATAGTTTAGGCACAGTTTTGCCCAAGGCCTATGCAGCGTACAGTTCTTGTCCTAAATGCGGCTAACTAGCACTTATACTATGGCTAGCAGATCCTTTTATGAAGACAGATATTTTTACAACAAATAAAAAAATGAACTCCATTATTTTTAGTTTTAAATATTAACCACACTTTATATAATTATCCAGTATGATCTTTCCCTATCTCACCCATTATAAAAACCCGGACCAAGGTGCGAGTGCTCCAGAGAACGTTTTTGCAGATAGAAACATAAGCGGAATCAGATCTTTTCACGGGTTGACAAGTCAGACTGTGATCTAATCGGAAACAAGTGGAAACCCGCTATTACGAATAATGCACTTTGTTGGAAACAATCGGAAACAGACTAACCCGCTAATACATAAAGAAGTGGGAGGAGCTTTTTGTTCGTACCGAGGATGAAGACCAGAAATGATCTGCGATAAACTTACTGGATAATTATATAAACTGTGATATTAACTAACAGAACATGTTCGGAACTGAATATGTTTTGCGTTTAATTATTTTTGATGCATTTGAAAAAGTGAAAATATCTACGCAGTTTTTACGAAAAAAAATATTGGCATTAAAAAACTAATTATTTGTAGTTATTCGTCCGATGGCAAAGCTTGATGTATAAATTTTAATAAATCTTTGGATATTTTTCTACCTCTGCTATTTGCGTTAATTTCGTTTTTTTTTTAATTTGCAATGAAAATCACCTAATGAGTCCAGTTATAGTTAAAAGCATCGTAATATATAAGAAAGTGGATTGGGAATAAAATTTTTACCTAGTAATTTTGCAATTTGCCTTCCTAAGAAACTAACAAAAAGTGTTTGACTCAACGGTTTATTAGTCTTCTGCTGAGAAGTTTGCTGCGTATAAATGTATTTATTTGACGAAGAATCCTAGGACACATTATAAAACATATACATACACACTATAAAACAATAACATGTATATAGCAAGGCCGTATCCAGGGGTGGGTTACCCGGTTTGAACCCCCCCCCCCCCCGAAATTTTTGACCGAGTCGAAAATTAGTCTAAAACATACCTGTAAAGACGAAAAATACCTTTAAAGACGGCAAAAAATTGGGTAACCCCCCCCCCCCAGGAACAAAAATCCTGGATCCGCTCTTGGTATATAGCATCATATAGTTCAGCAATTTCACACAAGAACACAGGAAAACCAATTAGGTACTGAAAGGTGAGTTTATTCAGCCTATTTTTCTGCGATAATCTTAAGGAATAAGTACCGGGAGCCTGGGCTTCGCCTGGGCCCCAGCATTCGTGACGCAGTAGGCTTGTGTATATTCGATTCTCTAATTACGGAATAGCATAATCATCGCTTTATTTTTTAATTTTAAGTTATGAGGTTTCAAATCAGTAATTTCAGTTGGATTAAGAAACTCTGGTGGGAATTCGACTCCTCCTTCCTTTTAGCGAATCAAAGAATCATCCATTTTATAGGATTCATTTTCTCTTGGGACTCGTTGTGATTCGCACTGTTGCTTCTCTTCTAACCTTCTGATCCCTTTCATCCTTTATTTATTTTTTGTGTGTTGTGGACCACATAATCCAAACAAAAAAAGAGAAAAAAACTTTTTTGTCATTCCCCTATCTTGAGCTGGTTTTGGTAACCGCCTTTCAGAGCATGCTAGCAAAACAACGTTGGTTTATGGCTAATAAATACATTACTGCGTAGTTGTGTGATCAATGGATAAATGATCTGCTTACTCAAGTCAAGATCTGTTTCGAAACAAATTCTAAGATCCTCACTATTTAAGATATGTCCAGAGAAAAATTGGCAGTGGGGGGTTGGGGTTGGCGGTTGGGGCTCCCGCACTACACTTTGACCAAAGAACCCTCCTTCCAGAAAATTTCTCGCCTAAAACTGTCCTATCAGGGGACCTCATTCTATAATACTTGTTTTTCAGCAAAAGAATGCTTCTGACAAATTCGGTACTTGCCAGCTATTGGAAAAACACTCAAGAATTACGCTTAGGTTACATCTCAGAAAACTGGTTTCATAGCTACAAAAACAAGGGACGGATGATACAATGCGTTGGACTTAAACAAAATGTTTTGAACTTGTATAATTTGGGTTATATATTTGCACAATAGGGGGGGGGGGGGGATGGGCTGGGTGTTAGGTTAGATTAGGCTAGGTTTCCATAATTTAATTCCAAAAGTATTATTTTATCATCAAGTTCTGTTATATTTCATTAGGATTAACCTAACTTCACTTCTTGGATTAGACAGTATCCTTTATCACAAAATTAAAAAAAACAAGTTTTTTTAACTGAAAGTAAGGAGCGACATTAAAACTTAAAACGAACAGAAATTATTCCGTATATGAAAGGGACTGTCCCCTCCTCAACGTCTCGCTCTTTACGCTAAAGTTTTTTATTGTTTAAAAAAATAGAGTTGTGAGAAAGTCAAACTTTAGCGTAAAGAGCGAGGCGTTGAGGAGGGGACAGCCCCTTTCATATACGGAATAATTTCTGTTCGTTTTAAGTTTTAATGTCGTTCCTTACTTTCAGTTAAAAAAAACTTGTTTTTTTTTATTTAATTTTTGAACGTTTTTGAATAAATGCAGGTTTTGATCTTGACTCACCGTACATGAATAATTAAAACAAAATTTTCATATTAATTTACTTTTATTTGGTTAAATGGCTTTCTCGAAACTTGTTTCATTTTATTTACGAACGTTTTTATTAGTAATAAATATACGTAACTTACGAATTAACTTGCCAATTCATAATTTTTTAATTTGATTTTTTTAATTATTTATTACTAATTTTTTAAAAAATAATGATGGGAAATCCGGCGCCCCCTTCATAGCAATGTCCCTTCCCCCATGAAAACTTCCTTCATGAAAAGATCCTCCCATATAACCCCCAACCCAACCCCACCCCCCACTACCAGAAAAAATTCCCCCTGAAAACGTCTGTATACTTCCCAATAACCAATACTATATGTTAATCACAGTTTATATAATTATCCAGTATGATCATTCCCTATCTCACCCATTATAAAAGCCGGACCGGGGTGCGAGTGCTCCAGAGAACGTAGAAACATAAGCGGCATCATATCTTTTCACGGGTAGACAAGTCAGACGCGAAACAATCGGAAACAAGTGGAAACCTGCTATTACGAATAATGCACTCAGACGCGAAACAATCAGAAACAAGTGGAAACCCGCTATCCATAACTGCACGAAGAAGTGGGAGGAGCTTTTTGTTCGCACCGAGAACGAAGACCAGAAATGATCTGCGATAAGCTTACTGGATAATTATATAAACTGTGATGTTAACATTGGATAAAGTTCACAACTTTCAGCCGTCCCCTTGGGGGCTTCAAGGGATTAATTCATCCTAAAAGACATAGTTATAATATTTTCGACCATGCTGAACAAAATGGCTATCTCAAAATTTTGATCGGGTGACTTTGGGAAAAAGATGAGCGTGGGAGGGGGCCTAGTTGCCCTCCATTTTTTTGGTCACTTAAAAAGGGCACTAGAACTTTTAATTTCCGTTCCAATGAGCCCTCCCACGGTATTCTAGGACCACTGGGTCGATACGATCACCCCTGGGGAAAAGAAAAAAAAAAAACAAAAAAACAAAAAAAAAAACAAAAAACAAATAAACACGCATCCGTGATCTTTCTTCTGGCAAAAAATGGAAAATTCCACATTTTTGTAGGTAGGAGCTTGAAACCTCTACAATAGGGTTCTCTGATACGCTGAATATGATGGTGTGATTTTCATTAAGGTTCTATAACTTTTAGGGGGTCTTTCCCCCTTTTTTCGAAAATCAGCCAAATTTTCTCAGGCGCGTAACTTTTGGTAGGTAAGATTAAACTTAATGAAATTTATATATTTGAAATCAGAGTTAAAATCTGATTCTTTTTATGTATCTATTGGTATCAAAATTCCGTTTTTTAGGGTTTCGGTTGCCATTGAGCCGGGTCGCTCCTTACTTACAGTTCGTTACCACGAACTGTTTGATGCATTGAAAACTGAATCCAGACAAACAGGTTTTTGTCTTACAGACTATACAGAGTGTAATTCTTGTATATGTGAAATAGTTTTAGAAACATGTCTAACAGTTTTGAAAATAGGGCTGGAATCTTCTATGGTGTATATTCGCTTCCCAGAATAAAAAGACTCTACCCCGATGACGATCATGGCAAGGCTGTGGGCCTCAGCTCCAGTAAGAGGCGATTTCACTTCTTACTCCCTTCATAGATGCCCACATTTCTAAGGACTATCTATTTTCTCGTTTAAAAACTGATGTGTAGTACTATCTCAGTGTTTCCAGGTAATGAACTGAAGCTCTTGGGTAGGCTTTCATTAAGCATTCAAATCCTTATGATGATAGTAAAGAGGCACTAA
Organism: Artemia sinica; assembly: GCA_027921565.1. Taxonomy (NCBI): domain Eukaryota; kingdom Metazoa; phylum Arthropoda; class Branchiopoda; order Anostraca; family Artemiidae; genus Artemia; species Artemia sinica. Next base: position 23,054,477 of record CM051259.1, read on the forward strand.
CGTCCGTGATCACCAGCCTTGCGTACCAGCCTTGACATCGTCAACTGTTCTCCTCCAAAAGTCTAGTTAGTTCTACAGAGCCTTGGCATGACTAAATTTTTTCTGTAAGCTCAACAGTGCTGGACTAACTGGTGTTTTGATATCACTCTTCCAATTATATTTTTACTCCAGATAATCTGCACATAACTCTTGAGTTTTTCCTAAGAAATCTTACAGCCTATGATATTCAAGACAACTTTTACTACCACCTAGTTCCTTTCCCGAATATCCAGTAAAAGGTCGCACTTTTTAGGGTAGTATAATAGGGTCTTCGCCTTCCGTTATACAGGGTTTTTTTTGTTTTTTTTTACTCCGATAGGCTACAAATGAAAGACAGTTTAAAGAAAAATGATTATTGCCAAAAGTAATACAATCAAGACTACTTTTCTGCATAATCACCTTGTCGTTTGAGGCATTTGTCATATATGGAAACAAGCTTCTTTCCCTCTTCATTAACACCCGTTTCATCTTTAGCTGTCAATTATTTGAAGTGTGAGTTATGGCGTTTTTTTTTAGCTCTTTCTTAGTCTGTAAATGCTGCCCCTGTTCCACTTCTTCGACTGAGAGAAAAAAATAAAAGTCATTCGGCCATAAGTCGGGACTTAAGTTGGGTGTTCGAAAATCCTAAAAAAAAAAAAAAAAAAATCCAAATCAATGTTCAGCAACTGCACAAGGTCAACTAGCCTACTTTTATGGGACAAAATGGTATTGCTTGTGAAGTAAATGCAGCTAGAAACATTCTGATTCTTATTATGAGGCTGGTGAATGACAATCCCTGACAATCCCCGTCCTTGTAGTGCTCGTGTAATCCAATGGCTCCTTAAGCGAACATTTTTGAACAACAACCATTAAGTCTTGCCGTTGTATCGAGTGATTTCCATCCTTCCCGTGAACTGAACAAGCGATAACCATCGATAATCTTTCAACATTTAAGATTTAATAAGATGCAACAGGCCTACTTTTCAAGCCTACTTCAAAAGATTGAGGTGGAAACAGTAAAGTGTCCTGAAGGGGCATCCATTGCAAGACTAAAGCTTGTTGCGTTATCTGGGATTTACTGAAAACGATATGTATTACAAATATTTTGTTTTAAGTTTACAACATTAGAAAATTAAAATGGAAATTGCAGTGAAATAATATTTTGAATCGCTGAGTTTGTAATAATTAATATCAGTAAATACCAAATATCCAGTTTATTTTCATTAGTTCTTTCCAGTCGTCTTGATTATTATAGTGATTTTACATTTTTATTTCGTCGATGTTTCGAAAAACAAATTTAGGGAAGGGGGAAAAGGGCAGTAGCCAAACTCCTGTTTGTAGTATTTTTGTTTGTTTTAAGTTTTACTTGAACATTCAGTTTAATATTTACCTGTTTTTAGATTTATTTGTTCATCTATATTGGTACTTGCTAGCTCTATATTTCCTATGATCGTTTGTTTCAATTTCTGTTCATTTTGGCTCTCATTTATTCTTTTACAGTATTTTTGGTTGTTTTGAGTCTGAATTATTCTAGGCATTTATTTATGTTGGTCTTAAGTTTAATATGGCTTTTTTACTTTTCTTTGAGAAACTTCTCTTCGGAAAGTTTTTTTTTAGTGAATTTACTAACAAGCTGGTGCCAAAGGGGGGGGGGGGACATTTTTGCATAATATTATGTGATTATGGAGATTATCTTATGCGAGTATGGACATTTTATTAGGTAGACGTTTTTGCATAATCTTATCACTTCAATCAAATTCCGTGCTCTGTAGTGGGTCATTGTAGCTGAGATCTAAAGTATTATCAAGCAGTAGCAAATTTCGCTGTGCCACAACACGACAGAGAATGTTCCCATTTTCAGGCTGTAGATTAAGGCAATTTAAGATAGTTCTCTCTAATAATAGACTCCTAGCAAAGTACATGGACTGACGTGGTCTTTAATTACATTGGCTATCTAACAAAACTAGTCCGTTCGTGCAATGTCAATCGATTGGATAACGCTCCGCCCGCGCATTGTTCTAATCACTGTTTGTCAATTCTCACACTACTTCCAGCACTGACTAACAAGTGTTCTCTCAACTTCAGGCTCTAAAATCCTAAATTAAGATTAAGGCAATTTAAGATAGTTCTCTCTAATAATAGACTCCTAGCAAAGTACATGGACTGACGTGGTCTTCAATTACATTGGCTATCTAACAAAACTAGTCCGTTCGTGCAATGTCAATCGATTGGATAACGCTCCGCTCGCGCTTTGATTGGAATGAATAACGCTCCGCCCGCTCAATATCACCAGATATCGTCAACATTCAGAAGCCAAATCATCTCATCGGATGGCTTTTGAGGTTTGCAAAAATGTTGAAGTGAGAAGTCTGTTTAAGCATCAATAATCTGAGGTAATATGATATATATTAATCTGACCAGGGGTCGATATCGTATACAAAACCCCAGATATTCCATACTTATCACTTTTTCGGAATAAGCTGAAAGTAGCAGCATAGAAAAAAAAACATGAGAAAGCCAAAGTGTTGGTCTTCCAACACAATTTATCAACTGGAATTTCTATCAGAAGACTGATAGATGCTGTAGCCATTTCTGAATAGAAACAGTGGTTCTTTTGATAACAATCAAATTTTCAAATTTGCTCTAAGCTTTTTTCGTCCATATGCCTCTCGATTAATCCATTTCAACAATTGGAGTTCGAGTGTTTCTGCATTGTGCGTACGTTTCATCTGGAGCATACCTTTTGAACTTCCATTCCACTGCAGGTCTGATAATACTTGAATGACTTAGCCAGTTATCATTCAAGACACTCTGTTTCGTCTCTTCTTTTTGTTGTTTGATTATTTCGAGACTTTAATGTACAATCTCCGTGCAATTCCAAACCCTGTGGAAGATGGGATTGAATCCAGGGTCCGGTTCGCCAAGCAAAGGTCAATCTACTGTGCCACTAAAGGCTTAGGCATTCTGCTAATTATTTATGATGCACTAGTCTGCCCAGAAAAAATTATCATATTTATCTGTACCAGTGCTGCTACCTAGGCAGCGTGAGTTTAATGTAGAGGCTAAAGTGCTGTTTTAAATCTATTGAAGCTTAAAGTAAAACTAGCGAAAACTTTTTTTTGGAATCAAGCATCCTTACTGTTTCAGGATTATAACACTTCAAATAATCTGCTCAAAGGTTCGTTTTAAAATTATAGTGGAAGTGAGATCGCTGTTTCAAATCAATTACAGCTTGGAAAGAAGCATTTAAAGATGATGAAACGTCAAAATGCGTATGCTTGCAGAATAATGAAGTTTCAAAAGCTTAGCAATTTCATCTCTTTTGTAAATGTTCATAATTTATGCAGGGGTCGTATGTTTAGGATAATGAGACCCGTATCTTTAACGCATACGAACATGTAGTGTTTCCAATTGTTTTTCCTTCTATAGTAAGGAAACAACTCAGACTTTGACTGGTAATTAGGCACTCTGGCAGGTATATGCTACAAAAAAACTTAATAACAATTACCTTTAACTTGTTTCATCAAATCATTTTGCCAAGCTGATAATTACGTCTTATCTAAGAGACGTGTTTGGCAATAATGTCTGGAAATGACCAGTTAAGCAAACAGGATTACCAAATATAGCCAAGATTGTTCTATTGGTAATTGATAACTTCCTATATTTTACAAAATTATTTGCCCCAATCTGTTGTTCCAGTAGTGTGACAGATCCAAAAAAGATTAATGTAGATATGAAAATGTTGATGAATCCTGTATCTGATAGTTGTACATTTCTGAAATAATTACCAAAAACTGCTTGCCAAGCTGTTCTCAAAGCTAATTCCAATTAAATATATTGCTATGGAGCATATGCCACAGAATACCCACCAACCTGATGGGAAGTAAAACATGGTCGTTAATATTCAAAATGTGTTTTTTTTTTTGGGGGGGGGGGCAAGGGATTTTACCGACTGGCTGGTCATTTTTACTGACGGTTTTTTGTTATCAAATTAGCATAATGTCCGTTGCAAGAGTCGGTCAAACCGCTGCATTTACCGACCGAGATTGAGATTTTGTTTTATATCATGTCACTATTTTTATGCTCTTCATTTAACCAAATGGAAAACTGTGGCACCATCTGTAACATCACGACAGGAGTCGGTAAAGCTGCTGCATTTACCTACCAAGTTTGAGATTTCTGTAGATAATATGTCAGTATTTTCGTGGTCTTTATTTAACCGAACAAAATTTTGGCGGGGTCGATAATCGCCAAATCGTGACGCTTCGCGCCACGACTTTACCGACTTATTTTTTTTACCGAGTGCCCAAAAACATTGGGGGGAGGAAGTTCCCGAGTGCCTGCAAAACCGTAATTCTAGTTTAGATGTCACTTAAGAGAGATGGGGTAGGAGGTTGTAGAGAACAATCATTGACTCAAAATCAAATATCTTACTTAGGTGTTGCAATGGTATTCAATCAGTGCAACAGATTCTCCAGACTGATGATACTGTGATCTGGAATAGACCATTCCTTGACAAGTAGTTTCACTACTATTATAAGGAAAACGATCAATATTAATCGAGAGCTATCCGATACCAAAACTGCTTCCGTTAAAAATAATGTTAAACGCAAAAAATGAATGTTACCAAAATAGTGACGTTACAAATAGCGCATCTTCTAAAAGTTAAATCTTTATAACTTAAGATTTCCGCGCTATTCTGCATCAGCGTCACTAAAATAACGTGAGCTACAGAGGCTACAGTACGCTATTGGGATATGAGCAAACTCTCTAATGATAGTTTTGCGTGCAACAGATTTTTCTCAAAAAGTAGAGGGTAGATAAGTTTCTTAAAAAAAAAATAAAGGATCGGATGCTTCTTAACGATGCTTCTTGACGACGCAAGGCCCTTGCGTCGGTCCTGCAGTTTGTTACCACAGCCGGGTTCAATCTGTGGGTCCCGTATTACCGAGCTGAGGTACAACCCAGTGCACTACCACAGGACTAAATCAGTTTCTAGCCTTTCTTTAACATTATTTGAACTAAAAATCAACGCAACATAAATGTTTTCGTGATGTAACAGAAAAAAAGTGACTAGCCAATTTTCCCACTTTAATTGCGACTGCTGTAATTCACATAATAACTACTATGTGCGTGACTTTACCTGCAGTGTTGGTTATAACCTTTTAATTATATTGTTATGTTTAGAGTAATTATAATGACAATGCCATAATTATTTCTGCTGACAGTAATTTAGTTGCGCTGTTGTCACTCACTTCCGCGTAAATTCCCTAAAAAGAATTCACGTCGAATCCAGGTTTCTTTTCGGTGAAGAGAAAATGCGGCTTTTTCCTAAGAGATAACTCTAGAGCGATCTTTGACCGACCTAAATTAGATAAAAATACTGTTACGAGGTGTCTATTTTTTATAAATGATTTATTTTTCCCACTTTTCCATTCTTTTTTTTCAGTGGTTATCTTTAAGATTTTTGAAGCTGTAGCTTACTTAATCTTATATAAATAAATAACAAATTGATGAAAAACTCTCTTAGCAGCAGGAGCAGTAGAGCTGTTATCAAGGGTGTATCCATGGGAGGGTGATTTAGGTGTTTTGAACCCCCGCCCCCTCCGAAATGTTTGTCCAACTTGTCAAAACGTAATAAAAATGAATATAAAAAAAAATTTGATGCATTTTTTTAATTTTTGTTTACCCCCCTCCCCCTCCGAAAAACTCCTTTCGTATCCACCCCTTCCGAAAAAATCCTGGATACGGCCTTGGCTGCTATACTCTCTATGCCGCCCATAAGTCAAAAGGAACTCAAATACCTGATAGAATGATCTAAACAGTAGCAGGGTCAAGGCCGTATCCAGGGGAGGGGGAGGGTTAGGAAGTTTGAACCTTACCCCGAAATGTCCATCCTACTCCTAAAAACGTAACGAAAATGCAAACAAACAAATTTTGATGCGTTTTTAAAAAGTGTTTTTTTGTAGCCCCCAACCCCCCTCCGAAAACAAATATACCCCTACCCAACATTATAGCCATCGTTTCGTAATCATCACATTAATCACAAACAAACTATCCAAAAATTAAAATGTGGAATTGATATGGAGATTTAAGCTCAGATCAAGCGAGAAAGGCTTTCTAGGAAGATTTCATTAATTGTTTTTCAAAATTTATTGCTCATCCAGAAATTCTAATTTGTATATTGATGCTTCTACAATGTACCATAAACTTAAGTAACACAAAAGCATAAGTAGAACTCGCGTCTACTCAGCACTATCTATGTAACGGAAAAAATTTTCCCCGCAAGGTTAAATAACATGATAATATATAATGAAAAATTATGGTGTAACTGAACCCCTTGCAACTGAACCCTCGTGTAACTGAACCACCGGGCAACTGAACCCCATTTAACTAAACCCTTGCGTAACTAAACCCCCGTTCGACTCAACCCCATTTCACTGATTCCCATGTAACTAAACCCCCGTGTAACTGAACCCCCGTGCAACTGAACCACCGTACTACTGAGCCACCGTGCAACTGAACCCTCGTGTAACTGAACCATCGGGCAACTGAACCACTGAAATCAGATTTTCAGTTCTCTAAAAATATATGGCAATATCATTGGGTAAAACACAAGTTAGAATTTTTACATGTTCAACCTTGTTGAAATTGTTTGTTTCTTAAATTCATGATATAAACGCCTGTCAAAAGTATTCACGAAAAAGCTTTGTTTTATTTTTGCAAAAGAAAAAGAACATCCGATGTCACAAACCATTAAACCTGATTTATTACTCTGTTTTTCAGATGAATCAGACCTTTTGGACGTTAAGTAATAAACATATGTGTTGAAAATATTTGACCTTTGTGAATCTAGATAACAAATTTTGATGAGATGTCCTTGAGAAGATTGCAACTAAAAAGGACACGGGAGGGGGACTGGTTGCAATCCAGCCTTTTTTTTCAACATTCCTTCAACTTTTCCTGAAAGTTTTAACTTCATATTCTCAGGTTTATACCCTTAGCTGTTCTTGACACATTACAGATACAATGTCTTTTAAAACTGGATGCACATTGTACCTCTTGATTTAGTTGAAGATGCTCCTAAATATTTTCCAAACAATGTGACGGCTGATACCATCAGCCCATTGTAAATGTTCCTTTTATTTCGTTTTCACAACCAATAAAGGAATAAATGCTTTTTGATTGTGTTTGGCATTCTTCTTGACATTTCCCTAAGGTTTGACCTTAATGCTGCATGCTTTTTTTATTTATAGGATCAAATTTGCCATCTTTTCTTCATAAAAAAAAACTTATGTGTTAACAACAGGCAGCTTGTATAACTTACAGCCCTTGCACCAGAGGCTGAGGGTTATGAACCATAGTTATATTTAAACTATGGCATAGTTATTTAACCTTTGAACTGTTTTAAATAAAATGTCCGTTTCAAAATTTAGATCGGATGTATTTAATTCTGTATTTCTTTGAAGGCTCAATGAGAGCTGAGATGTTTTGGCATCAAAGTTCACCGTTTTAGGTATCTCCCTCTCTTCCTAGCTACAAAACAATCAGATAACCCCATTGCAGAGGTTTCAGTTCCTTTTTAAGCTTTTTTGATTTGTCTATTGCTTACAGATCAGTATTTTTCATTGGGAAACATACGGAATTTTTTTTGTGTGGTGGTTTCTGGAGGATCTTTCCTGAGAAGAAAGTATTTGCACGGAGGGGGGAGTCAAGATTCCTCTTTTCCACTTCCCTTAGAACTTCTTAATTAAACTAAAAAATAACACGACTCAAAGAAGATTTTTAAATTTTGAAAACCATAATTTCCGCGAGGAGGGTATTTTCCAAGCGATGGAGTTTCCGTGGGTAGAGGAGGGGAAATTTTCCGCGGGGGAGGGGGTAAACGCTTAGACCCGTAGAAAGTGACAGGGTGAAGGGAACCCCCATTGACAGACATAAAAAAGAGAAATAAATCTGGATTTAAGAGTTTATGACGTCCGATTTTCTTTGTCAAACAGAGCATTTTTTATAAATCATCTTTACAGTAATTTATATAAAGACTTAAAAAAGCTTGAGTTTTGCCCAATGTAAGTACGGGGGTTGAGTTGTACGAGGGTTCAGTTACACGAGGGTTCAGTTGCGCGGTGGTTCAGTTGCACAATGGTTCAGTTACACGGTGGTTCAGTTGCACGGTGGTTCAGTTGCACGGTGGTTCAGTTGTACGGTGGTTCATTTGCATGGGGGTTCAATTACATGGTGGTTCAGTTACACGGGGATTTATTTAAATAAGGTTGAGCTGCACGGGGGTTGAGTTGCACGAGGGTTCAGTTAAAGGGGGTTCAGTTGCACGAGGGTTCAGTTGCACGGGGGTTCAGTTGCACGGTGGTTCAATTGCACGGTGGTTCAGTGTTGCGGTGGTTCAGTTGCACGGTGGTTCAGTTACAGGGGTTCAGTTACACGGTGGTTCAGTTACAATTAAACCAAAAATTATACGTCGTAGTGTGAAAGAACCGTTATTGTACCCAACATCTCTAACGTAAGCAAATCAAGAACGGGTTATTTTGCTAAGAGTGGGCGAAAGTGAATACATTACAAGGTCATGTTTTTCTTTTAGCCACAACAATCAAATACACAATGGGAAGCACAAACAATAACAAAATACAGCAAAATGAAAAACAATACATAAGTGATTGCATACACTTTATAACACTTTCACACTTTTATTACACTTAAAAGTGATTGCCCACACTTAATAACAAAAAAATCATTTTAAACATCTTCTGGGAGGAAAAGAAGACTATATTCAGAACTAATTTAGATGTTATATCAAGTTGAGAGGGTATATCAGCAATTCAAGCTTGTCCGCTAAATTACTGTATCTGTACAAATGGGGTATCTTGTTTATGATTTACAGACATTTAAGCTAAGTTTGGACAGATGGTAGTAATCTTTTTTTAAAAGAATACGACTGGACAAAGGCCCTACATGGGTTCCGGCTGGTATCTGTGATTGGAAGCCAAATTTTCTCGGGTCGTTGAATTCTCTGAAAAATACATTTTAGATAAAAGTACATTTTTACCAGTCCTTATTCACCAGTTAAAGGACATTTGTACGATGAAGCTTTTATTTATTCTAAAGGTAATTTTTTCTGCCGGATAAACACATTTTCAACTCCGATGTGAAATGGAAGCTAAAAACGGAAGCGGAATACCCAGATAAGAATAAATTTTTAGCAAGCGACATGAATGCATTCGTCGAAGCGAAATTTGGCTCTTGTCCGAAGGTAATTTTAATGTCTTAGACATGCTGTGTTTTTTCACCTATATAGCCAGGGTTGACACAGCGGAAAATACGATGGCAATACAACCGAATAAAAATGACACTGCACAAATTACACCCTTGCAATTAACTGGTGTTGCCAACTTTGTTTAGAAAGTTTGTCTGTTGCAATAAAAAACGAGACAAATGCCAGTTTCCTCATTCTGCCGGAGAGTGAAAGAGTAGAACAAGCGTCTACATACACCATTACAACAATAATTATAAGTATTTATTTCTCTCACCATTGGAGATAAGACGCTTCTTATTGTACGAATCGATTACTACCAATTTTTTGTAATTATATATATATATATATATTGTAAAGGTATGACACCCCAGTTCTATTCACTCGCCGAGGAATTCCAAAGTTTTATTTGACCTAATCCTGTCGCAGAACATTTCAACTAAAACTCATAACTAGTAGGCCAAATACATTTTGATTCAGAGCTGCAGCTGATTTGTAATTATACAAAATTAAATTTTCCTGTTATTTCTTATTGCTTTGCGGCAGTTGCTCAAAGTGACGCATGTCAATTTAAATTCGAACCTTAATCTTCCATGCCAGGGTTTCTCAACCAGATTGCCTTGGAACTCTGGGGTTCCGTAGAAGTTCCCTAGAGATTAGTAGAAATTTTTCAAGAAAGAGTGAGCTATGGTTGAACTGCGATTAAATTGCACAATCTGCAATGAAAACTATCCAGTGTTTTCAGTTAAGCAGCTTTCATCAAAATTCTTACCCTGTGGAACCCTTAAAATAAATTAATTTCTTAAATTAGGTTTTGGAAAATACATTTTTTATAGAACTTAAAAGATCTTGCCCACCCTCCCTGCATTTTTTTAATTGTTGTCCCTGTTTCTAACATTTCTGGAGGTGAAATTATAGCTTTTGGTACCCTTAGAAAGCCATTGTTGATGGCATTGAAGAAATAGCATAGGGAGCACTAAAAAAAAAAAAAAAAAAAAAAAAAAAAAAAAAAAAAAAAAAAAAAAAAAAAAAAAAAAAAAAAAAAAAAAAAAAAATGGTATCTTTATCTATTGTAAGCTAATACGTTTATGGGCAAAACTTTACAAGGTGTGACGAAATGAAATACTTAGTTATCAAGAATCCCCTGTTTTAGAAAACTCCTCTGTGGTAGGCCTACTTAAAATATGATGTGTTAAACAACTTAATTTTAATAGAAAAAATTGGACCGAAAAATATCTTTAAGGTTTTTACTTGTAATTAGAAAGTAGTTTTTAGTGAAAGGAAGACTCGAGAAGACCTCCACACCAAACGGTTAAGAAATCTGTGGTGACAAATTTGTAGATATGTATGTTTGAAAATGCATCCAAGATGCATTTTACTGCAAAGAAAATGTTTATATTAACTACGATACCTAACCAGGGACTCCAATCAAGGGGGTAACATTCTGCTCCCCATTTTTGGTTAATCTTTTCTATACTTGTAAAAGCACTTTTTTTGTTGTTGTCCTTGAGATTATAAAAAAAACAAGATTGCCCCCCCCTAGATTTTCAAAATACATTTTTTATCTTCTTTAAAATAACGGAAAAAATATTGCTCTCCGCCCAAATTTCTTTGAAGGTTTTTCCTTATTTCTAACCGTTTCTGGAAGTGAGAAAAGAGGACATGACTTATTTACGTGGAAAAGGGGATTTCTAACAATTTTAGGGACAAAACTAAGACAGGGTAAAATTAGATTGGACGTATAACTAGAGCCTTTTTGTAGTGTCAAAATTAAATAATTCCCCCCCCCCAGAAAAATCAAATAAAGTACGTTCAAAGTCGTCTTTAGGTATGAGAACCTATCAAAATCTTATAGGATTCTTTTCTATGTCAATAGAAAGAATAATAAAAGTACAGAATTAATTTTATAGATGATGTCTTATAGAAGTACTACTACTACTACTAACAATTCACCGCAGCACCAAGCCGCCTGAGGCCAACACAGCTACGCACGCTTCCCCTCCACCCCAATCTATTCAAAATCTCCCTTTTTACACCCGTCCACAAAGTTCCCATTTCCATTAAATCCTTCTTTATGACGTCCTCCCACCCCAGACGAGGACGACCTGCTTTCCGTTTAGCCCTAGACGGTTGGCCGAAAAGAACAATCTTCGGCAATCTGTCATCCTTCATCCGCACAACGTGCCCTAGCCACCTCAACATCAAAATGAGTTCTTTTATTGAATTCTTTCTTTTAAAATTCTTTCAGTGTCTGAATAGGAAGAAAACTTTATATCTTTTGCAATTTATGTAGAAACTCTGGACTTCAGACTCCAAAATCCTGAAGAATCTTTCATGCAATTCCTTCCTGGTTGAAGTCGTCTTAAGAACAATTTACACGTATAAGCGGCTTCCATCTACCAGTGAAATATATTTTGGAAACATCCTTTCCCTTCTAAAACTCTTGTCTTTATGCACCTATGCATTATATTTTATTTTAGGCAGAGTTTGTAGATTTTTACAGGCTATAATACTCCCTACTAAGCTTTCTCTTTACTTTGAACTCATAAGAAATGGCCAACTAGGGGGGAGGGGGCAAGAAGGTACGGATATCCTCGGGTATCAAACTGAGATTTCTATCGTCCATACTATGATCTTACTTACATTGTAGTAGTGATGGTAAGGGGGGGGGGGTCAAAAAATGTAATGCCCCCGGGAGCTGAAAACCTTAGCTACACCTTTGCTTACTAACCTTAAATACGCATCTATGGAAGTTTCCTGTTGATAAGATTCCCCTAGAACCTAGTGTCCGTGTTATTTTACAGACTCCAGCACTGACGACTGTCTTTGCTCTAGAATTCAGACTCTGAAACCCTCTATCCTGTTCTGTGGAACTGTTCCGTGATTGAATACTTACTAAGATCTATTTACACAACCGAAAATGTCTGCTATCAACCCTCAGAAAATTTACTGACACCTTCCTACTACTTCTAAAATGCTTGCCCGTGTGTACCTCTGCATTCCTTTGTTCTGATTGATGTTTGTCAATTCTCAAACACTCTACAACTGACCATTAAGTGCTCTCTTGACTTTAATACTCTTCTATTGAACTGTTCTGTGGCTAAAATGTTAGTGAAACCAGTTTACACGTAGTAGCTGCTATACACCGTCGGAAAATCTACTGACACCGTCCTCCCTCTCCTGAAATTCTCAACTGTGTGTATCTCTGCATTCTATTGTTCTAATCACTGTTTGTCAATTCTCACACTACTTCCAGCACTGACTAACAAGTGTTCTCTCAACTTCAGGCTCTAAAATCCTAAATTTATTCCATAGATCTCTTCCATAGGTGAAACTGTCATAAAAAGTATGATCATGTATTAAAAAAAGTGTCCTTCGTCTCTTATAGAAACTATCCCCCCCCCTCTCCAAAGAATCTTAACTCCGTGTATCTATGTACTTTATTTTCCGATACGGTGTCTGTCAACTTTCACAGACTCCAGCACTGGCTATTGAGTTTCCTCTGAATTTCACCCTTTGAAACCCCATGGGCTTTTTGGGTACATCCAGGGTTGAAATTGTCCTTCAGCCATCAGTCTAAAATGGAAGATTTAGCTACCTTGTGGGCTCACAAGTCCCAACTTCAGACTAAAAATAATCAGGCTTCAAACTCTAGATGCACCATCAAATTAAATGTCCTGAGGCCTTTTATACATATAAGCGAAGCAACTGCCATCTATGTTTACAATTTGAATTCCTCACCGTCGTTTTAGATTTTGTCATTACGGCATGATCGACATAACACGTACTAGTTTCAAAGAAACTGGTATTTTTTGTTTTTTGGCACAATTTAAGAACCTAGTGATTTTGGCAAAACCATTACTAGCATCCGGGTTGTAAATGATGGGTTAAGTTTTATCGACCGGGTTCTTTAAATATTTTCTTCTTAAATTGCTACTTTTCTTGCCAAGACAAGCAATAATGCGACGCATGACTTGCCAAGGTCGCCATCTAGCGGTCTTAACTGAGATTCATAATTAAAATATAATGAAAAGCAATGAAAAATGAATAAAGCTTTTAGAATAATTTAAAAAAATTTTAAATTTTTAAATTCTTAATTTAAAAATTTAAAAATTTTTTTAATTCTTAATTTAAATTTTTTAAATAAGACACTGAGCTTTGAAAAAAAAAACTTTTATGAATAAATAGTCACAAAAACCCAAATATATCGGATTCACGCCCGGAAGCCCTTGCCAGAGGGGAAAAAAGTTCAGAGTTCAGTCTTATTAACAGTTTTATTCGTTTCTCAACATTTTATCTCATTTTAATTATGAATGAAAAGGCTATATTGTCTCATTATTAATTAGATTCAGTTGATTTTTATTTTAAAATGAGTTTTTCTTCTTTTGATTTGCAAGAGTAATCTCAGTAATTTCTTAGAGAGTATATATAATAAGTCAGTAGTTCTTTTTTGCTAAAGTTGGAGCATTTATTACAGGAAGATGTCTCAAAATTCAGTCTAATTCATTTTTGGGGGAAAGGGGGGCTCATCCCCAGAATTTGTCCTTGAAGGTATTTACTTACTTTCAACCCTAAAAAGGAGGAGGCAGTTCGGCTGTGATAATTAAAAGGGGGACATACAGCATTTTTGTAGCTTTTCAGGAGAGCCAAAAAACAGAATTCGTTTGTCGGCTGTGGTCAAACAGTTTGTGGTAACGAACTTCAAGTAAGGAGCGATGCGGCTCAATAGTAACCGAAACTCTTAAAAACAGAGTCTTGATAACAATAAATACACCAAAAGAATCGAATTTTGATGGTTATTCAAAATATGTAAAATTCATCAAACTTAATGGTACCCATCAACTGTTACGAGCCAGAGAAAATTTGCACAATTTTTGAAAAATAGGGGAACCCCCCCTAAACATCAAGTAAGCTTAATGAAAATCATTCAATCAGGTTCAGCATACCGGAAAACTCTATCGTCGAGGTTTCAAGCTCCTATGCATAAAAATGTGGAATTTTGCATTTTTCGCCAGAATCACGGATGCGCGTTTATTTGTTGTTTTTTGTTTGTTTGTTTTTTTTTCTCCAGGAGTGATCATATCGAACCAATGACCGTAGAAGATCGGAAGAGGGCTCACTTGATTGGAAATCAAAAGTTTTTGTGAATTTTTTAAGTGACCGAAGATATTGGAGGGCAGCTAGCATGTCTTTGAGGATGACTTAAGCCCTCACAGTCCCAGAGAGAAGGGCTGCAAGTTATGAACTTTGCCCATTGTTTACATATAGATTAGTTATTGGGAAGTATACAGACGTTTTCAGGGGGATTTCTTCTGGTGGGAGGGAAGGGTTGGGGGAGAGGTTACTTTTGGAGGATCTTTCCATGGAGGAATTTCTCGTGGGGGAAAGGAATTTTCCATGGAGGGGGAACCGGATTTCTCAGCATTATTTAAAAAACGATCAGAAATTAAATAAGAAATACAAGTTTTTTCAACTGAAAGTAAGGAGCAACACTAAAACTTAAAACGAACAGAAATTATTATGTGTATGAGGGGAATCTTCTCCTCATCAATACCTCGCTCTTTACGCTAAAGTTTTATTAGTACTATTAAAAGAGCTATTTTTTATAATTAAACGGCCTTCAGGAGTCGTTCTTAAAGAATTGGGTCAAAATTCGAACTTTAGCTTGTAATTCATTGTAAATACCACCAGTTACTGAACCAAAAATTTTTAGATTGTGTACCTAATTTTCGGCATAAGAGTTCTAAATCTATTGGTTGACCAAATTTAGTGAAATTGTGATTTTAGTCAAAATTACATTCAAAAATCTATTTCTTGCAATTTTGTCATTGCGCTTATTTTTGCTCTTTTTTTCTCTTGGATGGGGGGGGGGGGGAGAATCAAGGCTTTTCGCATAGTTTTCACATAGCCTGGCAACTGAAAGGGTTCGATAAGCCGCTAGTCATTTGCCCAGTTTGATCACAAAGACTTAGTGTATCTATTAGACTCTTGCTTGAAGGGAGCCGCACAAAGTCATGGTTGCTTAACTCCCTCTGTGCTGCACCTATGCAATTGAATGTGCAGCACCGAGAAAAGTTGTTTTTAAAGTGCTCTTGAAAAGGACGTTTTAACGTATTGTCAAAACTTTTTATCAACAAATTACTTTTCATTGGAACCTTATGTTTGTACCTTTGTGAATCTGACCCAAACTGAAGATGAAAGATAAATCCCTTGGTAGTAGTCGGGAAATAATTTCCAGAAATTTAAGCCATATGAGGAGCCTTTTCTCTCTAATACTGCTGTAGAATGGCATATGGTTTCTTGTCCGACTTAAATTTTTCTCAGTGGTATTATGTGGAAAAAAAAGTGTTGTAAGTCAGGTAAATATATCTATTCCTAGCGTTTTACAAGATAGCACTAGTCCACTTTTTGCAATTTGCAGGGGAGCAAGAACACAAGGTGAAGAACAAAGTGAAATTTTTCCTGAAAATCAGTCTTTTTAAAATCCTTTATGTTCAAAGTTACAGACCACACTTCTTGACAAATCGCTGTAGTAACAACAGTAGAGTAGTACATTCCATTTCTATGACTCTATGTTCCTTCCTATGCTATTCTACGACTCTATGTTACCTCCGGTGCTATTCTACGACTCTATGTTCCTTCCTATGCTATTTGCTTGGTTTACGTTCCTTGGCACCTTTCCAGAGCATGTACTTATGGATTTGGGTGGATTATGTTCCTTCCAATGTTATTCTATGGGACCTCTACACGTGATTAAACACGTTTTGCTTGCCTTTCCTTGATACATTTCCAAACGAGCGGGGATTCCCCTCCGGTTCCTACACATTGCAAAAAAGCGAGCAGTATGAGCGGGGATTCCCCACACAAGTTTGTTTCAACTCCAAGTTTTTCAACCAGAGTGGTTTTTGAGTCACATTTTTTTTTACAAGTAAGTTCGTTGTTTCTCTATGATTCAATCCCAGGGCCCCCCTGCTCTGAAAGTTCAAATAGAATCGTTACTGATATTGATATTAGTGCGTAAACTACAAACTGACAAAAATATCCAGAACTTTAACCTAACCATCGTTGCTTTGTCGAATTTTGAGCAAAAAAAAGGATTGTAACACCTGATTGGATCGTTTGTATGCAATTTCAAGCCAGTGAAAAGAACGAAACGTCTTTGAGTCACATTTTTTTTACAAGTAGATTCGTTGTTTCTCTATGATTCAATCCCAGCGCCCCCCTGCTCTGAGTGTTGAAAATTATTTCACGGCATTATTTTAGGGTTTTTTTTTCTTGTCCCAAACTATTTTTTTTATCATGAACCGTTTAGAGACCAATTTGATCAACTTGGAGAAAGTTCAAATAGAATCGTTACTGATATTGATATTAGTGCGTAAACTACAAACTGACAAAAATATCCAGAATTTTTTTTTCTTATAGCCTTGACTTTGAAGACATTTCTTCATCTTAATTGGCTTTAGAAATATCATGCAAAATAAACTAGCCTAACCGTCGTTGCTTTGTCGAATTTTGAGCAAACAAAAGGATTGCAACAGCTGATTGGCTCGTTTGTATGCAATTTCAAGCCAGTGAAAAGAACGAAACGTCTTTGAGTCACATTTTTTTTTAAAAGTAAATTCGTTGTTTCTCTATGATTCAATCCCAGCGCCCCCCTGCTCTGAGTGTTGAAAATGATTTCACGACATTATTTTAGGTTTTTTTTTTCTTGTCCCAAACTATTTTTTTTATCATGAACCGTTTAGAGACCAATTTGATCAACTTGGAGAAAGTTCAAATAGAATCGTTACTGATATTGATATTAGTACGTAAACTACAAACTGACAAAAATATCCAGAACTTTTTTTTTTCTTATAGCCTTGACTTTGAAGACATTTCTTCATCTTAATTGGCTTTAGAAATATCATGCAAAATAAACTAGCCTAACCGTCGTTGCTTTGTCGAATTTTGAGCAAACAAAAGGATTGTAACACCTGATTGGCTCGTTTGTATGCAATTTCAAGCCAGTGAAAAGAACGAAAAGTCTTTGAGTCACATTTTTTTTTACAAGTAAATTCGTTGTTTCTCTATGATTCAATCCCAGCGCCCCCCTGCTCTGAGTGTTGAAAATGATTTCACGACATTATTTTAGGTTTTTTTTTCTTGTCCCAAACTATTTTTTTATCATGAACCGTTTAGAGACCAATTTGATCAACTTGGAGAAAGTTCAAATAGAATCGTTACTGATATTGATAATAGTGCGTAAACTACAAACTGACAAAAATATCCAGAACTTTTTTTTTCTTTTAGCCTTGACTTTGAAGACATTTCTTCATCTTAATTGGCTTTAGAAATATCATGCAAAATAAACTAGCCTAACCGTCGTTGCTTTGTCGAATTTTGAGCAAACAAAAGGATTGTAACACCTGATTGACTCGTTTGTATGCAATTTCAAGCCAGTGAAAAGAACGAAACGTCTTTGTGTCACATTTTTTAAAAAGTAAATTCGTTGTTTCTCTATGATTCAATCCCAGCGCCCCCCTGCTCTGAGTGTTGAAAATGATTTCACGAAATTATTTTAGGTTTTTTTTCTTGTCCCAAACTATTTTTTTGTCATGAACCGTTTAGAGACCAATTTGATCAACTTGGAGAAAGTTCAAATAGAATCGTTACTTATATTGATATTAGTGCGTAAACTACAAACTGACCAAAATATCCAAAACTTTTTTTTCTTATAGCCTTGACTTTGAAGACATTTCTTCATCTTAATTGGCTTTAGAAATATCATGCAAAATAAACTAGCCTAACCGTTGTTGCTTTGTCGAATTTTTAGCAAACAAAAGGATTGTAACACCTGATTGGCTCGTTTGTATGCAATTTCAAGCCAGTGAAAAGAACGAAACGTCTTTGAGTCACATTTTTTTTACAAGTAAATTCGTTGTTTCTCTATGATTCAATCCCAGCGCCCCCCTGCTCTGAGTGTTGAAAATGATTTCACGACATTATTTTAGGTTTTTTTTTCTTGTCCCAAACTATTTTTTTATCATGAACCGCTTAGAGACCAATTTGACCAACTTGGAGAAAGTTCAAATAGAATCGTTACTGATATTGATATTAGTGCGTAAACTACAAACTGACAAAAATATCCAGAACTTTTTTTTCTTATAGCCTTGACTTTGAAGACATTTCTTCATCTTAATTGGCTTTAGAAATATCATGCAAAATAAACTAGCCTATCCGTCGTTTCTTTGTCGAATTTTTAGCAAACAAAAGGATTGTAACACCTGATTGGCTCGTTTGTATGCAATTTGAAGCCAGTGAAAAGAACGAAATGTCTTTGAGTCACATTTTTTTTACAAGTAAATTCGTTGTTTCTCTATGATTCAATCCCAGCGCCCCCCTGATCTGAGTGCTGAAAATGATTTCACGACATTATTTTATGTTTTTTTTTCTTGTCCCAAACAATTTTTTTATCACGAATAGTTTAGAGACCAATTTGATCAACTTGGAGAAAGTTCAAATAGAATCGTTACTGATATTGATATTAGTGCGTAAACTACAAACTGACAAAAAATATCCAGAACTTTTTTTTCTTATAGCCTTGACTTTGAAGACATTTCTTCATCTTAATTGGCTCTAGAAATATCATGCAAAATAAACTAGCCTAACCGTCGTTGCTTTGTCGAATTTTGAGCAAACAAAAGGATTGTAACACCTGATTGGCTCGTTTGTATGCAATTTCAAGCCAGTGAAAAGAACGAAACGTCTTTGAGTCACATTTTTTTTTAAAGTAAATTCGTTGTTTCTCTATGATTCAATCCCAGCGCCCCCCTGCTCTGAGTGTTGAAAATGATTTCACGACATTATTTTAGCTTTTTTTTTCTTGTCCCAAACTATTTTTTTGTCATGAACCGTTTAGAGACCAATTTGATCAACTTGGAGAAAGTTCAAATAGAATCGTTACTGATATTGATATTAGTGCG
This sequence comes from Artemia sinica, assembly GCA_027921565.1. Classification (NCBI taxonomy): domain Eukaryota; kingdom Metazoa; phylum Arthropoda; class Branchiopoda; order Anostraca; family Artemiidae; genus Artemia; species Artemia sinica. Next base: position 23,073,722 of record CM051259.1, read on the forward strand.
TAAACTACAAACTGACAAAAATATCCAGAACTTTTTTTTCTTATAGCCTTGACTTTGAAGACATTTCTTCATCTTAATTGGCTTTAGAAATATCATGCAAAATAAACTAGCCTAACCGTCGTTGCTTTGTCGAATTTTTAGCAAACAAAAGGATTGTAACACCTGATTGGCTCGTTTGTATGCAATTTCAAGCCAGTGAAAAGAACGAAACGTCTTTGAGTCACATTTTTTTTACAAGTAAATTCGTTGTTTCTCTATGATTCAATCCCAGCGCCCCCCTGCTCTGAGTGTTGAAAATGATTTCACAATATTATTTTAGGTTTCTTTTTTCTTGTCCCAAAACTATTTTTTATCATGAACCGTTTAGAGACCAATTTGATCAACTTGGAGAAAGTTCAAATAGAATCGTTACTGGTATTGATATTAGTGCGTCAGTTTGTAGTTTACTACAAACTGTAGTTTTTAGTCAGTTTGTAGTGCGTCAATTCGAGCCAACAACGAATTTACTTTTAAAAAATGTGACACAAAGACGTTTCGTTCTTTTCACTGGCTTGAAATTGCATACAAACGAGCCAATCAGGTGTTACAATCCTTTTGTTTGCTCAAAATTCGACAAAGCAACGACGGTTAGGCTAGTTTATTTTGCATGATATTTCTAAAGCCAATTAAGATGAAGAAATGTCTTCAAAGTCAAGGCTATAAGAAAAAAAAGTTCTGGATATTTTTGTCAGTTTGTAGTTTACGCACTAATATCAATATCAGTAACGATTCTATTTGAACTTTCTCCAAGTTGATCAAATTGGTCTCTAAACGGTTCATGATAAAAAAATAGTTTGGGACAAGAAAAAAAAACCTAAAATAATGTCGTGAAATCATTTTCAACACTCAGAGCAGGGGGGCGCTGGGATTGAATCATAGAGAAACAACGAATTTACTTGTAAAAAAAATGTGACTCAAAGACGTTTCGTTCTTTTCACTGGCTTGAAATTGCATACAAACGAGCCAATCAGGTGTTACAATCCTTTTGTTTGCTCAAAATTCGACAAAGCAACGACGGTTAGGCTAGTTTATTTTGCATGATATTTCTAAAGCCAATTAAGATGAAGAAATGTCTTCAAAGTCAAGGCTATAAGAAAAAAAAGTTCTGGATATTTTTGTCAGTTTGTAGTTTACGCACTAATATCATATCAGTAACGATTCTATTTGAACTTTCTCCAAGTTGATCAAATTGGTCTCTAAACGGTTCATGATAAAAAAAATAGTTTGGGACAAGAAAAAAAACCTAAAATAATGTCGTGAAATCATTTTCAACACTCAGAGCAGGGGGGGCGCTGGGATTGAATCATAGAGAAACAACGAATTTACTTTTTAAAAAAATGTGACTCAAAGACGTTTCGTTCTTTTCACTGGCTTGAAATTGCATACAAACGAGCCAATCAGGTGTTACAATCCTTTTGTTTGCTCAAAATTCGACAAAGCAACGACGGTTAGGCTAGTTTATTTTGCATGATATTTCTAAAGCCAATTAAGATGAAGAAATGTCTTCAAAGTCAAGGCTATAAGAAAAAAAAGTTCTGGATATTTTTGTCAGTTTGTAGTTTACGCACTAATATCAATATCAGTAACGATTCTATTTGAACTTTCTCCAAGTTGATCAAATTGGTCTCTAAACGGTTCATGATAAAAAAAATAGTTTGGGACAAGAAAAAAAACCCTAAAATAATGTCGTGAAATCATTTTCAACACTCAGAGCAGGGGGGCGCTGGGATTGAATCATAGAGAAACAACGAATTTACTTATGAAAAAAATGTGACTCAAAGACGTTTCGTTCTTTTCACTGGCTTGAAATTGCATACAAACGAGCCAATCAGGTGTTACAATCCTTTCGTTTGCTCAAAATTCGACAAAGCAACGACGGTTAGGCTAGTTTATTTTGCATGATATTTCTAAAGCCAATTAAGATGAAGAAATGTCTTCAAAGTCAAGGCTATAAGAAAAAAAAGTTCTGGATATTTTTGTCAGTTTGTAGTTTACGCACTATTATCAATATCAGTAACGATTCTATTTGAACTTTCTCCAAGTTGATCAAATTGGTCTCTAAACGGTTCATGATAAAAAAAATAGTTTGGGACAAGAAAAAAAACCTAAAATAATGTCGTGAAATCATTTTCAACACTCAGAGCAGGGGGGCGCTGGGATTGAATCGTAGAGAAACAACGAATTTACTTGTAAAAAAAAATGTGACTCAAAGACTTTTCGTTCTTTTCACTGGCTTGAAATTGCATACAAACGTGCCAATCAGGTGTTACAATCCTTTTGTTTGCTCAAAATTCGACAAAGCAACGACGGTTAGGCTAGTTTATTTTGCATAATATTTCTAAAGCCAATTAAGATGAAGAAATGTCTTCAAAGTCAAGGCTATAAGAAAAAAAAAGTTCTGGATATTTTTGTCAGTTTGTAGTTTACGCACTAATATCAATATCAGTAACGATTCTATTTGAACTTTCTCCAAGTTGATCAAATTGGTCTCTAAACGGTTCATGATAAAAAAAAAATAGTTTGGGACAAGGAAAAAAACTAAAATAATGTCGTGAAATCATTTTCAACACTCAGAGCAGGGGGGCGCTGGGATTGAATCATAGAGAAAAAACGAATTTACTTGTAAAAAAAATGTGACTCAAAAACCAGTCTGGTTGAAAAACTTGGAGTTGAAACAAACTTGTGTGGGGAATCCCCGCTCATACTGCTCACTTTTTTGCAATGTGTAGGAACCGGAGGGGAATCCCCGCTCGTTTGGAAAGGTACCAAGGAAAGGCAAGCAAAACGTGTTTAATCACGTGTAGAGGTCCCATAGAATAACATTGGAAGAAACATAATCCACCCAAATCCATAAGTACATGCTCTGGAAAGGTGCCAAGGAACGTAAACCAAGCAAATAGCATAGGAAGGAACATAGAGTCGTAGAATAGCATAGGAGGGAACATAGAGTCGTAGAATAGCACAGGAAGGAACATAGAGTCATAGAAATGGAATGTACTACTCTACTAACAACCCGTCTGTGGCCTATACAGCTGCGTAAGCTCATCCTTTTTTGTCTCTGTTCAAGAGCTTCACTCTTTAGTTTCTCCCATGGAGCTGTCATTTTCTTCCAATATTACTATACCTTCCCACTCGGTGCCGTCAATTGAGTGGGCATGGAGGACGTTTCCCCCCCCCCCACGTCTTTTGGCTTTCCTGGATTTTTTAATATACTTTTTTTGGTACTTCTGTCGAAAAATGGCTTTGTTGAAATTTTAATTTGAAAATTAAAGACAACAAAATCCCCCCCCCCTAGATTTTGAAAAATCCACACACATCCCTTCGTTTCCATGAATTTAAACAACGGTTCCCACCATTGGTATCAATAGGGGGACAGGAAGCTCTTTCTCCCTATATTTTTTGCCCCCTCCCCTCTAGGTGTTGAAAACACCATTTTGGGTATTTTCAATGAAAAAGACTATTTTTATTGCCACTTTCATTGAAAAAAGCTAGAAAATTTCCCCCTCAACCTCAGATTTTGAAAGATGAATTTGTTTCCTCCTGATTTCCATGAATTGACGCCACTGGATCCCATTCTATTCGAGAACTTTCTGCTTTTTCTTTGGCTCGAGATGAATTATCACAGATCAAGATTCTTGTTAACCTATTATTTGTAAAGAGGGACATTCCTAGGATTGGTGGCGCCCAGGGCAAAATCAATTACCCCCCCCCTCTCTCTCTCTCCTGACTCAAACATAAATAAAAAAAAGCTCCAGCCGTGGCGTCTGACCAGCCATGGTGGAATTTTGTATTTTTCAATTAAAATCAACTTGGTGGAAGTGAATAAAATTTTTAGAGCCGTGGCTAAACAGATTAAAGCTAAGACAGATGGTCTCTGTACTCTGTGAGAGGTAAAGCTAGCATAACTTTTTCAGAATAGTATAAAAATGATTCATTTCACTTGTTGATAGATAGTATATCATCCATTCTAGGGCAGAACTAACGTAGATAGGCAACGGGGCAGCTTGTCCCGTTGGCTGCCCCCTTTGAATGACCCTGTCTGTAAAACATTGCTCAACTATCAAATAAGTTTCTTCTCATTTTCTTTCCATACAACCATCTTTCCACTATCTGGAATAGCATTACATTATTTTATTGGAGGACCGTCAAGTGTTGTAAAATTTAGAAAACTTTAATTAAGCACGTTTTGCAAAAACTGTAAACTCGTTGATTCATTTTGATGTGGGATCCCGGACTATGAGAAAATACTTCTTGTTTTTCCATTTAGTCAAAGAGCAAATATGTTTATATAATTCTCAATATTTAGCTTGAATATGAATTCCCAAAACATTCCTTTTCATGGTTCCACTACGCCACAGAAATGCCCTCGCACTCGGATATTTAGGCTCATCAGGGAGGGTTGTTTTTGTTGTTGGGGGGCATTAGCTGTGAAATAAGCCTATTTTAAGTCGTTTCACTCATGGTATTTGTGTATGAAAAGTCAAATGTTACCTAGTGTCGCCCTTGATTATGAGAGGGGCTCGAGTACCCCTCGTACCCGACTTTGTTTTTCCACAGTGGTCTGCAAACCACTTATGTAGCATTTAGCATATAAGCAGGGCTGCTAGGAGTCAAGAAAAGTGTCAGGTGCCGGAGGTCACTGCGGTTAAAAAAAGAGATGATAGATCTCTATAAGGTGTGAAAATACATAGAATTACATCTACTTGCACCACTGATTTATTTGATTACTTGTTTCAAGCCATTGGGGATTTGCCCCTTCCCACAGCAAAGTATAACTGATAATAGGGACTATACAATAATTTAACTTCGGAACCACATTCCTAAAAGGCAGAAAAGGTGGCTGTCTAGCGCTCTGACCTGACAAACTCCCCCTCCCCCTTTTATTACGCAACAATTCTCAAATCTATAGATACAGTAGTTCTTTTTATGAAGTCCTTTTCAGTAATACATAGTAGCAGTTCTTTCAGTAGATACAGTAGCACTTCTTTATGAAGTTGAAAACTTAACCATGCAATCCTTGAATCCCCCCCCCCCCTCTGAAAACCTATTGCTTGTCTCGTAGCCTGAATCCTCTATTTTGTCCCTCCGTATTTGCCAGCACACACTCGAGAAGTTTGCTGAATATAAGATCTAAGAAAACCGGTTTCATAGCCACAAAAACAAATGACGGGTGACATAATGCATCAGACTTGTATAATTAAGGCTATATATTTGCACATTTGGGGGAGGGATGGGGGTAAGGTTAAGTTAATTTACTCATACCCCCTGATGTTCAAATATATAGCCCAAATTATGTTATTATATAAACTGAAGTATTTTATTTTCATCATATTTTGGTATATTTCATTAGAATTAACCTAACTTCACTTCTCGAGTATGTTCTGAATAATACGGAAGTCCCCTCTATTTTACTGTTAATTTGTCCTTTTTTCGAAAATGAACTCTTCCTGAAAAGTTCTTTTGAAAGTTCAGGATTCTTTTCATTCTTGCACAATTGTTAGACATGAAACTAACCAAACGATGTGTATTGATTGTTAAGCCCTGTATAAACCAAGGCATTTATATCTTTATATTCATTAAACTCGGTTTCAAATTTTGTCTCTGGGTATGTTTTTTATCTGGTTTATAATACCTGTAAATATGTTTTGTTTCTTCTGTTCCATAAATGTTTAGTTTTTTCATAAATCTAACCGCTAATGACATAATTTAAAGCTTGAAAAAGTTTTATTTGGTCAAGAAAATGTTACCAAATGGTAATCCTGGTTGGCTTTGACAATGCAACTTTCAGTTACGACGTGATTGAAGCTGCAAATTTCCTATAATTTTTTATAGATGTGGTATGGAAATTTCCAGCGCTAGAAATAGTTCTCTTTGATTTCTATCATAAAGGTTTGCCAGAAAATTCTCCCATAGCGTAATTTACACAGCAGTAGTCTGTCAAGACTTAACAGACACTCTCCATGTTTTAAAAATTTACAATTAGTAGTGCCTTATAATGATTGCATATTTTGGTGAAAGTTTTGTGGTAACAAACCGTCATAACCATGTCACTAACTATTTGGAGAATATTGGAATTTAATTAATGTTCAGCATAAGTTAAACGTCGCAGTCGCAGTCTGGTTTATATGTTCATGAACTAAAGCCTAGATTGAATGTTTTATCATCTAAACATCAAATCCTTATTATTAAGGGGGGACTCACTACCCCTGGATCGAGGCTCAAGTCTTCAAGACCCATCGCCTCAAAAGGCTCATCCTTATCACAGTCGATAAGGAGAGGGGGCCGTTATGAGTCCATCTGGTAGGCGTGGGTCTAATCAGAAACATGGGGAAAAACTTAGATTCATAGTTTTCTTTATTCGTTTTCGAGATTGTGGCAAGGACTATTGTTTGTCCAATTCCCAGGCATATTTATTTGCACTTGCCTTGGGTGGGTATTAGGGTAGAGGTATCAGCAGTGGCGGTTCTGGCCTCTCTTGCGCCCGTGCTAAAATATTGATTAGTGCCCCCCTCTCCCTTTTTTCATTTTTTACCTCTTCATTTTTTTATTTTCTTATTCTAGACGTCGTTTTCTTCCAGAGGCATCGCTTTCTTTTTTATTGTAAGACGATATCCTGTAAAATATGAACAGGTTTGAATACAAAATATCACAAAAAACATTAACAGTAATTAAATTCGGTTCACTTACGTTTATTTTCAAGGAATGGTGATGAAGATATGGGGAAAGTGAAAATTCCCGATTCAATTTGCTTATACATACTGCCAACTACGCCCTCTACTTTATATTAGTAAAAATAAATAAAAAAAAATACAAAATGATTATAACCGTTTGGTTATTTATTTGAGATCTTGTGCCCCTAAAATTCCTGTTTCCGGGGCAAGTGCCTCTGTCCACCTAAAACCGCTTCTGGGCATCAGAGTAATTTTAAAAAGGTTGTTGGAACACAAACAGCCACAATTTCTTGAATTTTCTTAGAAAATATACCCAAATCAGCGTTGGAGGGCAATAGAATTCCCCCGATCTGCCTCTAATGATGTGCAATAAAAGGTTCTCCAGGATCGCCAAATTTAAGCAAAGTCATGCGACAGTGGTTCTCAGTGTGTTGACTTCTTTTATATTAGACCATAACATTTTGAAAATCAATCAATTTATTAATTATAAAAAAAACTAACATGATCAGTTACTTAGCTTGGACTCGGAAGCATTGCTTGTGTGAGCCAAAAAACAAAGAAGAGAAAAAAAAACTGAAAAGCAAACAAATAAGCCGACACAAAATAGCTTACTCAAACTGTAATATGTTTTTAATAAGTATCATAAAAGTATAGTGTTTTCTTTTTTGAAAATTACTCATTCCCAGCAAAGGAAAAAATTAAAAATACATGTTTTCTTTGCTTTATTTTTTGTTTTACTGAAATAACGGTTTTTATAGAAGTTTTTGTGTATGAAAAGAAGTCAAATTCAATCAACAAACTGAATGTTAGCGCCAGCATTATAAACACATTCGGGAAGTAAATTAAAACAGGCTGAGCGTTCCTTCAAGTGCCTACCCTCTTTCCAACAATTAAATAAAAAAAACAAGTTTTTTTTAACTGAAAGTAATGTAACGAGTTAAAACTTAAAACGAACAGAAATTATTCCATATATGAAGGGGGCTGTCCCCTCCTCAACGCCTCGCTCTTTACGCTAAAGTTTCTTTATTGTTTAAAAAAATAGAGTTGTGAGAAAGTCAAACTTTAGCGTAAAGAGCGAGGTGTTGAGGAGGGGACAACCCCCTTCATATACGGAATAATTTCTGTTCTTTTAAGTTTTAACGTCGTTCCTTACTTTCAGTTAAGAAAACTTGTTTTTTTATTAAATTTTTGAACGTTTTTGAATTAATGAAGGTTTTGATTTTGGCTCACCGTCCATGAATAATTAAAACAAAATTTGTATATTAATTTTACTTTTATTTGGTTAAATGGCTTTCTCGAAACTTGTTTAATTTTATTTACGAACGTTTTTATTAGTAATAAATATACGTAACTTACGAATTAACTTACGTAACGAACTTCTATATTCATAAATTTTTAACACGTATATTAGGGGGTTCGCCCCCTAGTCAATACCTTGCTCTTTAAGCTAAAGTTCGAACTTTTCCAATACTTTAAAAATGACCCCTTAATCACAATCAGTTGAAATCAGTTGAAAAACTTGTTTTTTTTTAATTTAATTTCTGATCTTTTTCTTTAATAATGCTGGGAAATCCGGCGCCCCCTTCATAGCAATGTCTCTTCCCCCATGAAAACTTCCTTCATGGAAAGTTCCTCCCATATAACCCCCGAACCACCCCTCCCCCCACCTACTATAAAAAATCCCCCTGAAAACGTCTGTATACTTCCCAATAACCAATACTATATGTTAACATTGAGTAAAGTTCATAACTTTCAGCCCTCCCCCCGGGGACTTTGGGGGAATAAGTCATCGTAAAAGGCATTTTTATCATATTTTCGACCATGCTGAACAAAATGGTTATCTCAAAATTTTGATCGGGTGACTTTGGGAAAAAAATGAGCATGGGAGGGGGCCTAGTTGCCCTCCATTTTTTTGGGTCACTTAAAAAGGGCACTAGAACTTTTAATTTCCGTTCCAATGAGCCCTCCCACGATGTTCTAGGACCACTGGGTCGATACGATCACCCCTGGGAAAAACAAAAAAAGAAAACCAAATAAACACGCATCCGTGATCTTTCTTCTGGCAAAAAATGAAAAATTCCACATTTTTGTAGATAGGAGCTTGAAACCTCTACTGTAGGGTTCTCTGATACGCTGAATATGATGGTGTGATTTTCATTAAGGTTCTATAACTTTTAGGGGGTCTTTCCCCCTTTTTTTGAAAATCAGCCAAATTTTCTCAGGCGCGTAACTTTTGATGGGTAGGACTAAACTTGATGAAAATTATATATTTGAATTCAGCATTTAAATCTGATTCTTTTGATGTATCTATTGCTATCAAAAACCCGTTTTCTAGGGTTTCGGTTGCCATTGAGCCGGGTCGCTCCTTACTTACAGTTCGTTACCACGAACTGTTTGAAACTTATGGATTTTTAGAAGTATTCTTCTCCTTGAATTCGAGCTTCATGAGCAAGGCAGATTTTAAACATCTTTAAAAATCTGTTGGTAAAGCCTTTGGAACTTCCCTACCCCCTACCTCCCTCCTCTAAACCTAACGAGGGGAATTTAAGTAGGACTTCAAATAGTGTGCTTCCGACATTTCAGGCGTCAAAGTGCCAGTTAAACAATAATTCTGAGCACAATAGGACTTTTTTTGGAACAATAGCACCTTCTGTGCATTTCCACTTTGATGGCTGTGCTATCTTATGCCAGCCATCTGCAGGATGCATTGAGTACAGGTCGGACAAAGTTTTAAGGAGTCGAGGGGTGTCTGAAACTGGAATATTTTGAAACTTACTCTATCCGAAAAATTTGTCTTGCAAGTAGGAAAGTCACCTACTCGTAAAACTGTTTAATAGGCATTTTTGAGTCTATTTTGGCACTTGATTAGAATGTTGAAAGAATCCCGTATTATTATCCGTCTGAAGATTCTTTTCTTAGAAATTTGAGCAAACGGGGATAGATAAGTAATCTTTAAGGTGAGAACAAAGATCAGATAGGCATTACCCGGTGTTCATATGACACGCTGTATAAACAAAGGGTCTCACTCTAGGAACTATATTTAAACTTTAGTTTTTTGGGGTTTATGGGGACTAAAAGGTACCTAGGTTGGGTTAGGTTAGATTAGTTTACATATTTAGTATATGCTATGCATTACTCCCACCCCCTCTAATGTGAAAATATATAGCCCAAATTTGTTTCTGAACTATTATATTTTCATCCTATTTTTTTCATTAGCATTAACGAAACTTCACTTCTCGCATACTTACCGGATCCTTAACAAGTACCCAAATCCTCCATCTTCCAACTTCTAGAAGCCAATAAAATGGACGTATCCAGAGGGGGGGGGCGGGTTCTTGTCTGAACTCTCCCATAAAAAAACGCATTGCTTTTGCTCGTAAAATTGTCATAAAAATGCAGATAAAAAAATGTCCCAAAAAAACAAAAAAATATTTCTCAGACTCGTTAATAGATCTCACATACGAAAGTGAAAACCCTTAAACCCTCCCTTCTTGGAAAAAATTCCTGTAGTACCCCCCCCCCCCTCACCGAATAAAATTCTTTTGGTACACCAAACAACATTATTTTTGTTGTTTGTAGTACCCCCCCCCCCCCCCGAGAAAAATCCTGGGCACGGTCCTGGTCAATGCGGCCGTAAACTATAGCTTGCAAGCAAAGGCATGGTCACAAACACATCCCGTACACCAATGACAGCTATTTCCAAGCCCCTGATCCTGCCGCAATAGACGGTGCTTCATCAAAATATGCAGTGACCTTGAAGACAGAATTCGCAGAAGATTAATTTTTTTGTATGTTTGGTTGTTTCCATATAAGTCATCAGTGCTTGAGGTTCTTTGAGGAACCGGAATAAAAGTCATAAGTTGAGACCAGAAGAGAACAATGAATAGGCAATTAAAATTTCAAACTTATCGAAGTCAGTCATCTATGCCGTATACCGTCAGTAGTGACGAGGAAGAAATTGAAACAAAAAAAGTGGCTTATAGTGTCAAAGCTAGAAGGGATATGTTTAGACGAAGGGTACGTGACTTTTTATTTTTTTCTATTGATTTTATGCATGATTTTCCCGAAAATGGTGACAAAGTCAAATATCTCATGTCCTAGTTCTATCTGGAAATATTTTTCAGAAAACACACTGCGTAGCTGAACTTAGGGGACAAGGGAAGTTCCTCCCTAAAACCAGTCTGAAGTACCCCCTCCCTATCAATATCTGACTTTCTAATATCTAAGCTCATACTTTTGTGCAAACACCAACTCCTTGTTAAACTCCTTGAAATGAAATTGTGACTGCATCCCCTGACGAATGATCGTTTTCGTGTTTCAGTCGAATACAGCAGGCATGTAAGCCTTTTTGTTTTTGGCTGGGGGAGCCTTTTTGTTTTTGGATGTCAATAAAACAAGTTTTATTGACAATTTGAATAAGAAGCCCCGAGAAAATTAGGGCAACTTAGGATTTAGAGGGTCCTGAGACCTTAAGCCCTCCTCCCTCGGTGAGTGTCTCTGAACTACGGTATGGACAATAAAGCACTTAGTCGACAGACATCAGACTTGCTATTAGACTAGTTGTTATCAGGGATGTTATCCAGTTGCAGTTCTTGCTTCTCATGCGTCCGGGATAAAATCTTGATTAGTGCACCCCCCCTCCTCTGTCTCCCAAAATTTTTTTAAGTTCAAATTAAAAGAAAATGTTATTGTTATTGTTATACTAAAATTAGTTATTTTGTTATTATTATTTAATTGTTTTGTAACGTATTTTAATTTTTTTTTATATTACAAAATGATTATAACTGTTATATTATGAATAATCATACAATATTATTTACAATATTTTGTAAAATATTTTAAATTTACTTTTATATTACAAAATAATTATAACAGTTATATTATTTATTTGAAATCTTGCGCCCCTAAAATTCTGCGCCCGGAGCAAGTGCCCCCTCTCTATCCTCTCTAAAACCACATCTGCATTAACAAACCCCTATTAAGTAAAGAATTATCCAATCATTTGGAATTTTACCATTTTAGCTAAATTGTTATTGTTGAATAACATTGCAATTTTCTTGAATGCTATTGGTTTAAAAAGCCTTAGCTTCAAAATAAAATTAGTCTTTTTACCGTTAAGATTTTCTTAGTTTGGAAGCAATTGACCCTTAAGATTTTCTTAGTTGGCAAGACCTTTTTCAGCAGCAAGACGAAAAGGTAAAACAAAAACTTATTATTAGGCCTGTATCAGGAATAGATTCTTGAAATCCGGGGCCGATGACCGGGAATGAAATCGGCCCCGGATTTCGGCCCTGGTGACCCATGACCCGTGGGTCGTCGAGTTACTGAATTACTTACTTTAAGTAACCCACTATAGTTCCAAAAAATATGCATAATATGGTCAAAAATTAGGTAAAAAATTATTTCTTATTCTGTGACGTCATTAGTATTGCCGTTGATGAAACTACGTTCTCTAAAAGCCTGTTTTAAAACCAGAAAATCATTTTACTGACCCAAACCTTCCTCTGGTACTTCGGCTGATTTGATCCGAAGAAAAATTTTGTGATCCCAGCCCTAAACATTACTGACACTGAAAGTAATTGGATCACTGCACAAAAAAAAATCAAAGGCGAATGAAAACACACAAATTTGGACTCTTAAGACTAACATCCAAGACCTTTTTTTACCTTACATAGATAGAATAAAAAAGACGTTGCGTTGCTAAAAAAAAAAAAAAAAAAAAAAAAAAAAAAAAAAAAAAAAAAAAAAAAAAAAAAAAAAAAAGGTATTGTCCAGGAATTAATGAATACTAATCAACAGGTTTTCGTATTTGCCTTAATATGTTTAATATTTTAGGGTTTTTTTTAGATATCTAGTTTCATTGCTGAAAAGGGCTCCGAACACGGTCAAGAAATATCCTATGTGGTTTGCTTGTAATTTTTCACTGTCGTAAATAAGAATTTCCATTTTTTCACTAAAAGTTTTTATATTTTATAATGGAAAGACAATATTGTCTAAGAAAATGTCTGAAATTATTTAATCATGTAAATTTGTGGGATATCTCCATATCTTCACTGCATTGGAAGTGGTCATAGTTGTTTTAAAATCCTTATTGGCCCATAGTGTAAAGGATTTCTTTGTGGATAGGTCATTTCAAACCACAGTTTATAGAATTATCTAATTCTATAAACTGTGTTTCAAACACTTGACTTTTAAGAACATCACAGTTCATCAGTAAAAAAGAAAAAGAATAAAATTATTTAATAAGTTACTCTTGCTTATTCTGGGGATAACTCTGCACGGTCCAATTCGTTTAATCAACAAGTTTATTATATACAATCAATAAAAGCAAAACACAATACCCGTAAGCCTCATTTGCCGGGAAATGCGATAGGAATGAAAGAAAAAAAAGAAACAGTACTTAAAAAAGTAAAAAATACAAATAAAAAAATGAAAATACAGAAACCAGCAAACTGTTCCATCTTTTTAAAGTACCAAATGACAGGCTTCTCTGGGCTGATTGACATGTGAATTACAAACAATGTGGCGTGCAGTTAAAAGATTGAGATCTGATCTTATAGACAGAGTAAAAAGGAGGTTGAATGACGGAGATGATAAGAAAAATGATCAGGAAAAAATTGACTAAATATAAGGATCTCGGGAAGATTTCAGTGGAGCTGAAGAAATCTGAAAGATGAACGTAAAAAAGTGATCGTAGATCATGCGACAGCTTAGTTGCTGAAAGTTTTTTTTTTGGATACCTTCTTTTTTTATCAAGTCAATGTGATGCAGAAAATGTCGTTTTTCGTTGAAAATAATCCCTGCAAATTGGGCATAGCAATATTTAAACTTTTAACTGAACCTCTTGAGTCCTCTTGAGCAGATAGTTTTGAGCTAAAGCCATTGGGCCATAGAAAAAAAAACAGAACATAAACATAACAAAACCAACAAAAAAATACAAATAAATTAAAAAAAAACATACTTATATATGAATCTTCACGAAATTATTTATAAAGAGATACATCTTTTAAGATGTATCATCCCTTAATCAACATACTTAGCCAGCAGCCAGATTCCTTAATGTCATTTTAACTGATGATCCTGCAATCTCTTCCACCCACCTTCTATCTGCCAAGACTAACGAAAACCACTCATTTCTCAGATCCGCCAATTCTTTACAATTCCCCAGCTAATGAAAACTATCCTCATCATCTTCCCCATACATCAGACAAGGGACTGGGTTAACACTATGACCCCTAGATTTCTTCTTTCCCCAATATCAACCGACCCTCCCCTTGAATTCAAAATCCGTTTTGTTTCTTCCCCTTTCAACGCCAACTTAAAATAAGCTTCTTCCCCACCACGTGTCTCTCACCGTATTATACAGACTCAGAGATCCCAAGGCCTCCTACCGAGCCTGCCACTGCTGTAGTCCTTGCTCGTGTTACCTTTCTTTTACCTTATCAACAACTGTATCCGAATTTGATTCCTTACCTTCATACCAAAAATACGAATATCCTACTTCAACTAAATTTTTCTTAATTTCTTGCGGCTACCCTACCTCTATCTTATCCTCCAACAAACTAAAATACGCTTCTTTCGCTAGCCTAGTTTTACTTCTTAAAATTTTTATCCAAAACTTCACTATTCTTATTAACCTATCTTTTCTTAACCTACTTAGTCCTAAATCCCCCTCCAGTACAACACTGTGAGTGGATTTATGGGCCCGAAAAACTATCTTAAAATAATTCCTTTGCATTCTCTCCAAATCCTCACTTTCTCTAAAACCCCACCGCTCACACCCGTAATGCATAACCGGGAGGAATTTAGTCCTAAATAAATATTTATGCATTGCTAAATCTCTAATTTTTCCAACCTCACTTTTTAAAATTAAATTCGTACACATAATTTCTTTTTGTACTCTATGCTTAACCTCCTGTGCATACTTAACATTCCAAAAAAAAACTTCACCAATAAATAACCGAATTCTTTTTTAATCTCTATAAAAATCACCTTTAAAACTAAATTCATCATCTTTCCTTAAATTTCCGTCTTTGCTAAAAGCTACAATTACCGTTTTCTTCTTATTTAATTCTAATCCTTTCATATCCAAATATTCCTCCCATTATGTTTAATAATGTTTGCATGTCTTTTGCCGATTGTGCTATGAGAGCATTAATTAAAAAAACCAGTTTTTTTAACTGAAAGTAAGGAGCGACATTAAAACTTAAAACGAACAGAAATTATTCCGTATATGAAAGGGGCTGTCCCCTCCTCAACGCCTCGTTCTTTACGCTAAAGTTTGACTCTGTCTCACAACTTTATTTTTTAAAACAATAAAAAACTTTAGCGTAAAGAGCGAGGCGTTGAGGAGGGGACAGCCCCTTTCATATACGGAATAATTTCTGTTCGTTTTAAGTTTTAATGTCGCTCCTTACTTTCAGTTAAAAAAACTTGTTTTTTTAGTTAATTTCTGAAGGTTTTTGAATTAATGCAGCTTTGATTTTGGCTCACCACACATGAATAATTATAACGAAATTTGCATATTAATTTTCCTTTTTTTGGCTAATTGGCTTTCTCGAAATTTTGTTCTGACGTAACTTGCGAATTAACTTACGTAACGAATTTCTATATTCGTATGTTTTTATTGCGTATATTAGGGAGTTCGCTCCCTAGTCAACACCTCGCTCTTTACGCTAAAGTTCGAATTTTGTTCGAATCACAAACCCCTGAATCGCAAAGGCCGGTTAATTAGAATAGATAGCTCTTTTGAAAGTACTAAAAAACTTTAGCGTAAAGAGCGAGGTATTGACTAGGGGGCGAACCCTCTCATATATGTAATAATTTCTGTTCGTTTTTAATGTTGCTCCTTATTTTCAGTTGAAAAAAACCTGTTTTTTTATTTAATTTCTGATCGTTTTTTTAATAATGCTGGGAAATTTGGTGCCCCCTTCATGGAAATGCTCCTTCCCCCAAGGAAATATCCTCCATGGAAAGATCCTCCCCCGTAACCCTTACTCCGACCCCGACCCCCCACTAGAAAAAATCCCTCCTGAAAACGCGTGTATACTTCCCAATAACCAATTATATATGTAAACAATGGGCAAAGTTTATAACTTGCAGCCCTTCCCCCGGGAACTTTGGGGGATTAAGTCATCCTCAAAGACATATTAAATAGATTTTCGACTATGCTGAACATAATGGCTATCTCAAAATTTTGATTGGGTGACTTCGGGAAAAAAATGAGCATGGGAGGGGGCCAAGTTACCCTCCAGTTTATTTGGTCACTTAAAAAGGGCACTAGAACTTTTAATTTCCGTTCGAATGAGCCCTCTCACGATATTCTAGGACTACTGGATCTAGAACCCCCACATATACATAATAATTTCTGTTTTGTTTTAAGTTTTAATAATGTTTATTACTTTCAGTTGAAGAAATTTGTTTTTTCATTTAATTTCTGATCGTTTTTTAAATAATGCCCGGAATTCTGGCTCCACCTCCACAGAAAGATCCCTCCTCCCTACAGAAATATTCTCTAGATAATTCAATCTTGGTGATAATTTACCCCACACAATTACCTTTAACATGTCCACGCGTAAAAGTAAGTCGGCAAAATGAAAGCAAGACACATAAAAAGAATTTCGTATTGGAATTCTGGCAAATTCCCCCGTGTAAAATTTCCCGTGTAAAAGTTTCTTCCCTGGAAACTTAACTCTCCATGGAAAATCTTGAAACTTAATCTGGAAACTTAACTTTCCTTGTGGAAAAAAAACAGCAGGAAATTCCCCCCCCCCCCCCAAAAAAAAATGCATGCATAGTTCCCAATAACAAATACTATACGTATACAATTGGGAAATTTAAAACTTTAAGACCTTTCCATAAGGGCTCTAGGGGGAATTTGTTACCTTCAGAGATATGTTTTTTGGGTTTTTCAACTATGCTGAACGGAATGGCTATCCCAAAATTTTGATCAGACGAAATTGGGAAAAAAGGGGCGTGGGAGGGGGCCAAGTTGCCCTCCAGCATTTTAGGTCACTGAAAAGGGCACTAACTTTTGATTTCCGTTCGAATGAGCTCTCCCTTGATGTTCTAGGACCACTGGGTCGGTATGATTACCCCTGAAAAAAAAAAAAAAAACACGCATCCGTGATCTTTCTTCTGGCCAAAAATACAAAGTTGCAGATTTTTGCAGATATGAGCTTGAAACCTATGTAATAGGGTTTTCTGATACGCTGAATCTGACGGTGTGATTTTCATTCAAATTCTTTCACTTGCAGGGGATGTTTCCCCCCTCTTTAAAAAATCAGGTAAAATTTCTCAGGCTCGTAGCCTTTGATGAGTAATACTAAACTTAATAAAATTTATATATTTAGAATCAGCATTATAAGCCCATTCTTTTGATACATTTATTGACATCAAAATTCCGTTTTTAAAAGTTTCGATTACTATTGAGCCGTATCGCTTGTTTTTTTTATTGTTTTTTTATTACGTATATGTTATTACGTATATGAGGGGGTTCTCCCCTTAGTCAATACCACGCTCTTTAAGCTAAAGTTAAAATTTTGTTTAAATCACAAACCCCTGAATCACAAAGGCCGTTTAATTAGAATAGACAGCTCTTTTGAAAGCACTAAAAAAAACTGTAACGTAAAGAGTGAGGTATTGACTTGAGGACGAACCCCCTCATATACGTAATAATTTCTGTTCGTTTTAAGTTCTAGTGTTGCTTCTTACTTTCAGTTGAAAAAACTTGTTTTTTAAAATTTAATTTCTGATCGTTTTTTAAATAATGCCGGGAAATCCGGCGCCCCTTCATAGAAATGTCCCTTACCCCAAGGAAACATCCTCCACGGAAAGATTCTCCCGAGTAATCCCCTCCTCCAGCCCCCCTCCACCAGAAAAATCCTTCCTGAAAGTGTATGTAAAAATAGGAACCCTTCTCTATTTCCGAATGGGGCACCTCTGCTGCCATCTATAACCAGTCTAGCTGTACAGAACCATGCCTCTTTCTAGGCCAATCATGGATGTTTCTAAGCATAATGAATACTGCGGGGAATCCATATTTCTAGGAAATTGATTTACATAATCGACAATGATGAAAATCTGACGAGGAATTCTAATGTATCATGAGGGGAATTAAGAAACAATATGGCTTCTCTACTTTGGTTTCAGAGATAAATTCAGGAATTAATATTCTTTCGAAGCCTTTATGGTGTAACTAGGACACCTTAGATAATTTTCAGAAATTCAAACGAGATGCAAGGAGATTGAATATATTCAATCTCCTTGATGAAAGGGAGGATCTATTCTAATTAAACGGCCTTTGTGATTCAGGGGTTTGTGATTTAAACAAAATTTTAATCTTAGCGTAAAGAGTGTGATATTGACTAAGGGGAGAACCCCCTTATATACTTAATAACATATACGTAATAAAAAAACAAGCGATACGGCTCAATAGTAATCGAAACTTTTAAAAACGGAATTTTGATATCAATAAATGCTTGTTCAGCATAGTTCAGCAGATGACTTAATCCCCACAGTTCCCAGTGGAAGGGCTGCAAGTTATGAGCTTTGCCCATTGTTTACAAATTGTATTGGTTATTGGGAAGTCTACAAGTAGTAGGAACCCTTATCTAATTCCCAATGGGGCACCTCTGCTGCCATCTATAACCAGTCTAACTGCACAAAAACCATGCCTCTCTCTAGGCCAATCAGAGATGTTTCTAAGCATAATGAATTTTGCGGGGAATCCATATTTCTAGAAAATTGATTTACATAATATGCAGTGATGAAAATCTGACCGGGAATTCTAATGTATCATGAGGGGAATTAAGAAACAATATGGCTTTTCTAATTTAGTGTCAGAGATAAGTCCTGGAATTAATATTCTTTCGAAACCTTTATAATGTAACTAGGACACCTTAGATAATTTTCAGAAATTCAAACGAGATGCAAGGAGATTGAATATATTTAATGCGGGAATTGTTTCCTATGAATTTTAAATGTGACAGTGCAGGGATGGCAAAAACAAAGGAACATTCAGAAATTACGTTTAGGGGATTATTTGGGCAAAACAAATTAATCGAAATTTTAGGGATTATTTGGGCGAAACAGTTTGAGACATTTTAGAGGATGATTTGGGCGAAACAGTTTGAGAGGGATTGAGAGAGATTAGGAGAGATTGAGAGATTAAGAGGGATTGAGAGATTAGGAGAGATTGAGAGATTGAGAGAAATGAAGAGAATGTTGGATAAATTTAATAACTGGATTTAGTGATTTGATGTGTTTGGGCTTATAAATAACGCCTAAAAGGCCTTATTTTTCTCCTAAATTAAATTTCGGCTAACAACATGGCATTTTTGAATATTCTTGTTTATTTGATTGAAACTGTTGAATAATAATAAAAATGAGGGTACAATTTCCTCTACTAGATATAGTTTCGGAGAGCTGTTAAGGAAGTTCGGTATAGGTGAATCAAATATTATTGAGATATCTTTAGTGAGGAAATATATATTTTAGACAATACAGCTCAGAAGTCTGAGGCAGCATGTTGAGATTTTTTATGGTATTTGAAGCATCTTTAGAATAGATACATGTAAGTAATATTTAAGATAATTCTTCGCATATATTTTAATTTGTTTATTTTTATTACAATTAGTCGTTTTTTAAATTTATTTTATTAAGATATCTGAAACATCTTTAAAATAGATACATGTAAGTAATGTTTAAGATGATTCTTCGCACTATCGTCCAATTGCGTAGGTAATAAGGGAAAATTCAACATTTGTTTCTGATTGCACGTGTTTTCGCAAGAAAATAGCTCGTCTTTAACAAACTTAGCCATAGCTAGTTGAAACTGTGTATAATTTCTTCATTTTTAGTCCAATTGCGTCGGTAATAAAGGAACATTTAACATTTTTTCTGATTTTGTGTGGTTTCGCAAGAAAATAGCTCGTCTTTAACAAACTTAGCCATAGCTAGTTGAAACTGTGTATAATTTCTTCATTTTCAGTCCAATTCCGTAGGTAATACAGGAACATTTAACATTTTTTCTGATTTTGTGTGTTTTCCCAAGAAAATAGCTCGTCTTTAACAAACTTAACCATAGCTAGTTGAAACTGTGTACAATTTCTTCATTTTTACTCCAATTGCGAATCATAAGTTTCCAACAACATACACTCGACATGAGAAGAAACCTAGCAAAGGAAGCAAGAAACAGCAGACTTTCACACAAGTAAAATCTTGAACCATCATAAATAAAAACACCAAATCTTAAGTTTCCAAAAAAAAACACACGACATGAGAACCTAGCAAAGGAAGCAAGAAACAACAGACTTTCACACAAGTAAAATCATGAACCAGCATAAGTAAAAATACCAAATCATAAGTTTCCAACAACACACACACGACATGAGAAGAAAGCTAGCAAAGGAAGCAAGAAACGAAGACTTTCACACAAGTAAACTCATGAACCAGCATAAGTAAAAATACCAAATCATAAGTTTCCAACAACACAAACACGACATGAGAAGAAACCTAGCACAGGAAGCAAGAAACAACAGACTTCATAACAACAAACATTAGACATCATAAGTTTCCAACAACACACATGACATGAGAAGAAACATAGCACAGGAAGCAAGAAACGAAGACTTTCACACAAGTAAAATCATGAACCAGCATATTAAAAAATTACCAAATCATAAGTTTCCAACAACACACAGACGACATGAGAAGAAACCTAGCACAGAAAGCAAGAAACAGCAGACTTTCACACAAATAAAATCTTGAACCATCATAAATAAAAATACCAAATCATAAGTTTCCAAAAACACACACACGACATGAGAAGAAACTTAGCAAAGGAAGCAAGAAACAACAGACTTTCACACAAGTAAAATCATGAATCAGCATAAGTAAAAATGCCAAATCATAAGTTTCCAACAACACACACGCGACATGAGAAGAAACCTAGCAAAGGAAGCAAGAAACAACAGACGTTCACACAAGTAAAATCATGAACCATCATAAGTAAAAATACCAAATCATAAGTTTCCAACAACACACACGCGACATGAGAAGAAACATAGCAAAGGAAGCAAGAAAAAACAGACATTCACACAAGTAAAATCATGAACCAGCATAAGTAAAAATACCTAATCATAAGTTTCCAACAACAAACACACTACATGAGAAGAAACCTAGAAAAGGAAGCAAGAAACAACAGACTTTCACACAAGTAAAATCACGAACCAGCATAAATAAAAATACCACATCATAAGTTGTGCTGGTTCATGATTTTACTTGTGTGAATGTCTGTTGTTTCTTGCTTCCTTGGCTAGGTTTCTTCTCATGTCGTGTGTGTGTTGTTGGAAATTTATGATTTGGTATTTTTACTTATGCTGGTTCATGATTTTACTTGTGTAAAAGTCTGTTGTTTCTTGCTTCCTGTGCTAGGTTTCTTCTCATGTCGTGTGTGTGTTTTTGGAAACTTATGATTTGGTATTTTTATTTATGATGGTTCAAGATTTTATTTGTGTGAAAGTCTGCTGTTTCTTGCTTCCTGTGCTATGTTTCTTCTCATGTCGTGTGTGTGTTGTTGGAAACTTATGATTTGGTATTTTTACTTATGCTGGTTCATGAATTTACTTGTGTGAAAGTCTATTGTTTCTTGCTTCTCTTGCTAGGTTTCTTCTCGTGTCGTTTGTTTGTTGTTGAAAACTTATGATTTGGTATTTTTACTTATGCTGGTTCATGATTTTACTTGTGTGAAAGTCTTCGTTTCTTGCTACCTGTGCCATGTTTCTTCTCAAGTCATGTGTGTGTTGTTGGAAAGTTATGCTGTGGTATTTTTACTTGTGCTGGTTCATGATTTTACTTGTGTGAATATCTGTTGTTTCTTGCTTCCTTGGCTAGGTTTCTTCTCATGTCGTGTGTGTGTTGTTGGAAACTTATGATTTGGTATTTTTACTTACGCTGGTTCATGATTTTACTTGTGTGAAAGTCTGTTGTTTCTTGCTTCCTGTGCTAGGTTTCTTCTCATGTCGTGTGTGTGTTTTTGGAAACTTATGATTTGGTATTTTTCTTTATGATGGTTCAAGATTTTATTTGTGTGAAAGTCTGCTGCTTCTTGCTTCCTGTACTATATTTCTTCTCATGTCGTGTGTGTGTTGTTGGAAACTTATGATTTGGTATTTTTACTTACGCTGGTTCATGAATTTACTTGTGTGAAAGTCTATTGTTTCTTGCTTCCCTTGCTAGATTTCTTCTCACGTCGTTTGTGCGTTTTTGGAAACTTATGATTTGATATTTTTATATATGCTGGTTCAAGATTTTACTTGTGTGAAAGTCTGTTGTTTCTTGCTTCCTGTGCTAGGTTTCTTCTCATGTCGTGTCTGTCTGTTTTTGGAAACTTATGATTTGGTATTTTTACTTGTGCTGGTTTATGATTTTACTTGTGTGAAAGTCTTCTGTTTCTTGCTTCCTTTGCTATGTTTCTTCTCATGTCGTGTGTTTGTTGTTGGAAACTTATCATTTGGTATTTTTACTTATTCTGGTTCATGATTTTACTTGTGTGAAAGTCTGCTGTTTCTTGCTTCCTTTGCTAGGTTTCTTCTCATGTTTTGTGTTTGTTGTTGGAAACTTATGATTTGGTATTTTTACTTGTGCCGGTTCATGATTTTACTTGTGTGAAAGTCTGTTGTCTCTTGCTTCCTTTGCTAGGTTTCTTCTCATGTCGTGTGTGTGTGTTGTTTGAAACTTATGATTTGGTATTTTTACTTGTGCTGGTTCATGATTTTACTTGTGTGAAAGTCTGTTGTTTCTTGCTTCCTTTGCTAGGTTTCTTCTCATGTTGTATATGTGTTGTTGGAAACTTATGATTCGCAATTGGAGTAAAAATGAAGAAATTATACACAGTTTCAACTAGCTATGGCTAAGTTTGTTAAAGACGAGCTATTTTCTTGCGAAAACACACAAAATCAGAAAAAATGTTAAATGTTCCTCTATTACCTACGCAATTGAACTAAAAATGAAGACATTATATACAGTTTCAGCTAGCTATTGTTAAGTTTGTTAATGCCGAGCTATTTTTTTGCGAAACCACACGAAATCAGAAAAAATGTTACATGTTCCTTTATTACCTACGAAATTGGACTAAAAATGAAGAAATTATACGCAGTTTCAACTAGCCATGGCTAAGTTTGTTAAAGACGAGCTATTTTCTTGCGAAAACACACAAAATCAGAAGAAATGTGAAATATTCCTCTATTATCTACGCAATTTAACCAAAAATGAAGAAATTATACACAGTTTCAACTAGCTATGGCTAAGTTTGTTAAATACGAGCTATTTTCTTGCGAAATCACACAAAATCAGAAAGAAATGTTAAATGTTTCTCTATTACCTACGCAATTGGACTAAAAATGAAGAAATTATACACAGTTCTACTAGCTATGGCTAAGTCTGTTAAAGACGAGCTATTTTCTTGCGAAACCACACAAAATCAGAAGAAATGTTAAATGTTCCTCTATTACCTACGCAATTGGACTAAAAATGAAGATATTTATACACAGTTTCAACTAGCTATGGCTAAGTTTGCTAAAGACGAGCTATTTTCTTGCGAAACCACACAAAGTCAGAAAAAATGTTAAATGTTCCTTTTTTACCTACGCAATTGGACCAAAATTGAAGAAATTATTTACAGTTTCAACTAGCTATGGCTAAGTTTGTTAAAGACGAGCTATTTTCTTGTGAAAACAAACAAAATCAGAAAAAGTGTTAAATGTTCCTTTATTAGTGTTCCCTTAAATGTTCCCGACAGTGCGAAGAATTATCTTAAACATTACTTACATGTATCTATTTTAAAGATGTTTCAGATATCTTAACGAAATAAATTAAAAATAACGAATACTTGTAACAAAAATCAACAAATTAAAATATATGCGAAGAATTATCTTAAATATTACTTAGATGTATCTATTCTAAAAATGCTTCAAATACCATAAAAAAGCTTAACATGCTGCCTCAAACCTCTGAGCTGTATTTTCTAAAATATATATTTCCTCGTTAAAGATATCTCAATAATATTTGATTCACCTGTACCAAACTTCCTTTACAGCTCTCCGAAACTATATCTAGTGGAGGAAATAGTACGCTCATTTTTATTATTATTAAACAGTTTCAATCAAATAAACGAGAATATTCAAAAAAGTCATATCGTTAGGCGAAATTGACATTAGGAGAAAAATAAGGCCTTTTAGGCGTTATTTATAAGCCCAAACACATCAAATCACTAAATCCAGTTACTAAATTTATCCAACATTCTCTTCATTTCTCTCAGTCTCTCTTAATCTCTCAATCTCTCTTAATCTCTCAATCTCTCCTAATCTCTCTCAATCCCTCTCAAACTGTTTCACCCAAATCATCCTCTAAAATGTCTCAAACTGTTTCGTCCAAATAATCCCTAAAATGTCGATTAATTTGTTTTGCCCAAATAACCCCCTAAACGTAATTTCTGAATGTTCCTTTGTTTTTGGCATCCCTGCACTGTCACATTTGAAATTCCCAGGAAACAATTCCCGCGTTAAATATATTTAATCTCCTTATATCTCGTTTGAATTTCTGAAAATTATCTAAGGTGTCCTAGTTACACTATAAAGGTTTCGAAAGAATATTAATTCCAGGACTTATCTCTGACACTAAATTAGAAAAGCCATATTGTTTCTTAATTCCCCTCATGATACATTAGAATTCCCGGTCAGATTTTCATCACTGTATATTATGTAAATCAATTTTCTAGAAATATGGATTCCCCGCAAAATTCATTATGCTTAGAAACATCTCTGATTGGCCTAGAGAGAGGCATGGTTTTTGTGCAGTTAGACTGGTTATAGATGGCAGCAGAGGTGCCCCATTGGGAATTAGATAAGGGTTCCTACTACTTGTAGACTTCCCAATAACCAATAGCCCTTCCACTGGGAACTGTGGGGATTAAGTCATCTGCTGAACTATGCTGAACAAGCATTTATTGATATCAAAATTCCGTTTTTAAAAGTTTCGATTACTATTGAGCCGTATCGCTTGTTTTTTTTATTACGTATATGTTATTAAGTATATAAGGGGGTTCTCCCCTTAGTCAATATCACACTCTTTACGCTAAGGTTAAAATTTTGTTTAAATCACAAACCCCTGAATCACAAAGGCCGTTTAATTAGAATAGATAGCTCTTTTGAAAGCACTAAAAAAAAACTGTAGCGTAAAGAGCGAGGTATTGACTTGGGGGCGAACCCCCTCATATACGTGATAATTTCTGTTCGTTTTAAGTTCTAATGTTGCTTCTTACTTTCAGTTGAAAAAACTTGTTTTTTTAATTAATTTCTGGTCGTGTTTTTAATAATGCTGGGAAATCCGAAGCCCCGCTCAAAGAAATGTCCCTTACCCCAAGGAAACATCCTCTACGGAAAGATTCTACCGAGTAACCCCCTCCTTCAGCCCCCCCCCAACTATAAAAAAATCCTTCCTGAAAATGTCTGTATACTTGCCAATAACCAATACAATATGTAAACAATGGACAAAGTTCATAACTTGCAGCCCTTCCCCTGGTAACTGTGGGGGATTAAGTCATCCTAAAAGACATATTTATTAGATTTTCGACTATGCTGAACAAAATGGCTATCTCAAAATTTTAATTGGGTGACTTCGGGAAAAAAATGGGCGTAGGAGGGGGCCAAGTTGCCCTCTAATTTTTTGGTCGCTCAAAAAGGGCACTAGAACTTTTAATTTCCGTTCAAATGGGCCCTCTTACGATATTCTAGGACTACTGGATCGATACGATCACCCCTGGCGAAATAAAAAAAAAAAAAAAATAATAATAAACACGCATCCGTGATCTTTCTTCTGACAAAAAATACGAAATTCCACATTTTTGCAGCCAGGAGCTTGAAACTTCTGCATTAGGGTTCTCTGATACGCTGAATCCGATGGTGTGATTTCATTAAAGTTCTATGACTTTTAGGAGGTGTTTACCCCTTTTTTTAAAAATAAGTCAAATTTTCTCTGGCGCATAACTTTTAATGGGTAAGACTAAACTTGATGAAACTTATATATTTGAAAGCAGCATAAAAATCTGATTTATTTGACATATCTATTGGCATCAAAATTCTTTTTTTTTAGTTTTGGTTACTATTGAGGTGGGTCGCTCCTTACTTACAGTTTGTTACCACGAACTGTTTGAATATCATCAGCAAACAAAAGTATGCACATTTTCGAACCACTTATCAGTATTTCCGGAGCGCTTTTCTCCTTGAAGAAATCAACTATTTCATTAATATACGCGTTGAAAAAAATCGGTGACAGTGGGTATCCCTGCTTTAAACCTATTTGCGCCAAATTCTCCCGGAGACCTTACCTAGTATTTAACAACTAGGCCTGCTGAACTATATATTCCTACAATTAATCAAAAACTTACGGATAGTCCTATCTCCAAAAGTCACTTAACTAGTATAGTTCTTATCACATTATCAAAAGCCACTCTTACGTCCAGTAACACTACGTAAATCCTACCTTCTCTTTTCATGATTCCTTTTCTAACTATACTATGCAAAATAAAGACCTGCTCTATTGTACCCGCTTCTTTGCTAAACTCTCCCTGCTCCTCTATTAATTTTCCTAATTCTTGTATCCATTTTCTTAAACGACTCTCTACTATCTTACAAAAACTATGGGAGAAATCTGGATCAGTCGGTAATTCTTTGCTGTTTCCTTTTTTATATAATGGTACAGCTATAGATATTGCCCGTTCTATTGGCCAGCTGCACAATAAAAATATGTGGCTGAAAACGACAGTTAAAACGGGTATGCAACTTCTTTTGCCGTTTTCCATACTCGTAGTGGAATTCCGTCCCGACCTGTAGCCTTTTCTTTAGCTGATTTCATTGCCTCCCACATCTCCTGTTCCGAAATTGGTGCTATCAATTTCGTGTCTCCTTCTGTCAGGGATCCAAAAGGTATAATTTCAGGTAAAATGTTTTGGAGATCTTCTTCCATTCGGTTTCCGTTTACCGATTGTGTCCTGAGGGGCTGTTCCCACTGTTCAGGTTCCAAAGAACATGTCTTGCGTGCCTCTCCCTTCAGTGACCTATGAACATCTTTCCAGAATTGATATGTAGCTTTTTCCCTGAATCGTTTAATAATATCTTTTTCTATTTTCGCTGCTTCGCATTGTTTTTCTCTCTTATTATCTTCGTATACCGCTTTCTATTCTTTTTGTAAATTCTTAAATTATTCTCTATTTCTTGCGGTTGGGATGAATGTACTTTCCTCAGGCTCTCTTGTACAATAAGTCGAAGACCCTCACACTCATAATCAAAAAATATTTTCGTCGATTTCTTCTCTTTCCGTAGTTTGCATATCTCCCTCAGCGATTCTTCTGAATCGCATACTGCTTCACTTACTTTGCCCACTTCAACTAACTCAATAATCTTCTCCATCTCTTTCTATAAATTTTCGTTTCTTACATTAACTTCAAATAAATCTTCATCGTAAATATCTACTGCTCTCTCTATTTTTATATTTTTTCTTAAATCTGGTGCACTTTTTTCCGAAACCTTTTCTATAAACTTATTTTTCCGTCAGCGATTGTCTATTCTGATCTCCAACAGCAATGGCAAATGGTCGGAGGCAGCTATTACAAGAACCTCAAAATCCCCACAGCACGACAAAAGACAACCATCCACTAAGTATAATCAATTAAACTTGGGTTCTTACGCGACAAACATGTAAACTCTCCTATCCCTTTATCCTTTCCACCCTTCCCATTAACCATAATCAAACCATACTCCCCATAGAAATGCAAAAGCTTACTTCCCCAAGTGTTCTTTCTCCTTCCCTTGTCCTTTGTATGCCTTCCCCTTAAATTATCAGAACTTTCTTCTTCTTCAATTGAAAGATCTGCAAAATTAAAGCCATGACAATTATCACGTTATTCTAAAAATTGGCCGTGTACGCTTTCAGTATAAACGCGAAAGATTTCAATTGAAAGAAAAATATTTTTCACCGTTTTTTATCATTCGCCAATCTTTCTGTTCTTACTTGGCTCTTGTTTTACACTACTATTGAGGCTTAGATATCGTTTATTCGAGTTTTGATTGTCGTAGTCTTCGCCCTCGCTCCTAAAAGGTGATCCAAATTCTGACACAACAGTCTCTATTGACAAGGATCTTATTCTTGTGTCTCCTGATTGAGACCGGAAACTGCTTGTTCTTTCTCTACGAGTTTGGGAGCTCGTTCCCTTCGCTGGATTGTTTTCGGCTTCAACTTTAGTACGTCGATTACATGACCGTACAGTGCCAGTTTCTCTATCGTACTCGTAAGTGGTTTCATTAGCTATTAACTTCATTTGCTTCCACTTAGGTTTCAGGTTCTTGGTGCGAACCTCTTGATGTATCGGTTTTAATTTGTTTCTAATCTCTCGCTGTTCAGGTGAATATTTCGGAGTCACAAACACTCCTTCCTGTCCAAAAACTCCCGTTATGCAGAACAATGTCTCTTTGATACGCATTTGAAAACCGAATAAGTATAGGATGTGGTCCCGATTTTGATAACAATCTGAAAACGTTCTGTAAATCGTGAGACTGAATATTACTTTGAGGAACCATTCTTTCAAGATAATGCGCTAACTCTTCTTTGAAAGAAATATCGGCTTTTCTTTTTCTTGCAACCATAAATGTAAAAGCTTACTTCCCCAAGTGTTCTTTCTCCTTCCCTTGTCCTTTGTATGCCTTTTCCCTTAAAATATCTAAACTTTCTTCTTCTTCAGTTGAAAGATTTGTAAAATTAAAACCATGAAAATTATCACGTTATTCTAAAAATCGGCCGTGTACACGTTCAGTATAAACGCGATCAGTATAAACCCCACAAGCGGTTACTTTAAACGTAGAGCAGCCATTTCCTCAGACAGAAGTTTCCAAGTATCTTCGTTTGAATATGAGCTAGACTAAGGCGGTAAATGTACGGAACCTAACATAATATACATTACTGAGTACTTTAAACGAAGTACAATCCACAAAAAATATTCTCAGAATTACTAGATAGCCTTTTAATTGAAGCAAACGTTATTTCTTTCACGAACACAGATAGGCCCCCGTACGTTCTACTATTTCTACTTTTTTTTCCTGCATGCTTTAAACTCTTCATATCCCTCAGTATTCACACTTTCCTCTACATTTTTCTGCGTCTCTACAATACCCAACACGTCAAAATGGTGTTGAGGAACCATTCTTTCAAGATAATGCGCTAACTCTTCTTTGAAAGAAATATCGGCTTTGCTTCACTGCAACCATAAATTACGAAATTCTTCCTTATAGCTTCTTTCTCGAGAATTCATATACAGGAGCCTTGGAGTGTACTTAATTTCTCTTTGTTTTGGACTCTAGTTTTTACTGCATATATGTCCGATTTTATACAGTCATTCAACTCTTAATTCATTTGACAAATGTTGTATTGCCCCGCTTGCTGAGTTCTGAGTCTCTTGCAGGCTATTCAGCTTCGAATCAATCGCTTGTAAATTTTGGATAATGCCGGAATCGATGCTAAAATAACTTCCTTCATCTCGTACCCTAATCAATAAGCAAAAGCAGAAACTTACTCGCAAGGGGGGTATATTTCTGACCCCTGTTTGTTTCGCACGTTTACTGTTTCTCAGGTGGGATAACTGTCCGAATATCCATAAATCGCACTTTTTTGCGCACTTCTTTCGACGGAAAATACTTAAGTCTTTATGACCCACAGCGAGCTTATCACTTCCGCTATTTGGTTGAAGTTTACTATTTCATTTATTGTGAAACTTCTGTAATTGCTGAATTAATTAAAGTTCATGGTAGTGAAATAATGCAATTCTGAAGCGAGTTTTGAAATTCAATAAGTCCAAAAACAGGTGCTTTGACTTCGAAGACTGAATGAAGACTCCTATAGCAAGATTCTTTACAGTAATGCCATCTCAAGCAGGTCTATTAACTTAGAACGAGCCCCGGACTTTGTTTTTCCAAAAATACCGAGATTACTCTCGTCAGCAGAAGCTGCTTGAATACCCAATCAGTGCAGACAAAAAGACAATGCAAGCCTTGAAAGATGTGAGATGACATAGATAACGACAAACTGGAAGCGACATTTTGTGATCTCTCGTTGATTAGATTAGGACGGTCCCAACCCAACTATAGAATTGATCCTTGGGGAACACCATAACTAGCACCTGAAGATGAAAGAATACACGGATTCACAGACATCGATTTACCAGACAAATAAGACCTAAACTAAAAGAATGCAGACCCTGTTATTGCGAAAAGTGACTGCTGCAGCATAAGAATTAAGACCTTACGTGCATCCAAGAATAAGACGTGAAAATCAATTCAAAGTCTGGTACTGAGTGCAGAATAATATAAAGGGGTTTGCAGCTATATTCCGAGTGCGCTTTACACAAAAAAACAGAGAATTATGAACAGAAAAAACCTTGAAAATATAAAAAAGCTCTTATACGAGCACGAGAAAAGACGAGCACAAAGGCGAACAACATATTTCAAAAATAATTTTTTGTTGCTACAGGTGAAAGATTAGGTGATTAGATAGTATGATTAAACAGGATGCATTAGTAGAATCATTTGCAATTCTATAGCCATCCGTTGAGTTATAGAGCCAAAATTTATGGGTTCAAACCTTAAACCCACATATGTACTTCAAGCCGAATAGCTCCCTTGTATCACCCTCCCAAAAAATGGACAACCCCCCTTGCAAACGGGTTCCTGACTACATCACCAATTTTTTAAGAACTACTACTACTACTAACAACTCACCGCAGCACCAAGCTTCCTGTAGCCAATATAGCTGCGTACGCTCCTCCTCTATCCCAGTCTATTCAAAGCCTCCTCTTGACATCCTCCCAGGGCGTCACTATTTCCCTTAAATCTTTCCATACGATATCCTCCAACCCCAAGCGAGGACGACCTGCTTTCCATTTAGCCCTAGACGGTTTTAGTAAGAAAGAAAAATTTTAATTTTTCGAAAGACTGCAAAAAGTATTAAACAGCATATTTTAAATTAATGTGGAATGCGATGGGAAATATTTTGCCAGGAACAAAATTTTGGCACTGCTTTTAGCTCATTTATTTTCTGGTCGTCTCCAAAAGCATCATGAATAAATGTGTTACTGTTTTTCCTGTCATTCTAAAAAGTGTCATCGTTTTTTTTTCTTTTATTGGAAAAAGTGCCATTATTTATTTGTCGTTGCAAGGACTCTCGCCTTCATTCACTATTCTGAGATAGGATGTCATTGTTTTTGTCACCACTGAAAACAGCGCCATCGTCATTTCTGTCATCAGGTGAAGTAGTAGGCTTTTGTGTTAATTCAAGAAACACCATTTTTACACATAGCTGCCATGTCCTATGGAATTTATGCATAAATGCGGCTTCAAGTTATATCTTACTAAAATGAGACCCTGGATGCCTTGAGCGAGCCTTTAAGGCTAGGGTTGAAAAGTCACCGCCTCTGTTCTCTTGCTTTGTAAGGAAGATTGGTTTGTTACGTGCAAGTATTTTTCGAGGTGGGGCTGTGGGGTTGGGGAGTGTGTTGAAATATTTTAGCCTGTGAGACGATCTGTTGTGACGACGAATCTAGATCTGTTGACTTACTAATTAAAACAAAGTTTTTTTTTTTTGAAAACTCATCTGTGTAAACCAAGGGCGAAACTTCCAAATCAGACAATCAAAACTTCGATCAAACTATATATTTTCTATTAAAGTGGGAGTTGTCCATAATCCACCTAAGAGAATTTCAAATATGGCAGTTTAACATCTATTACCACACTAATTTACATAAACAAACATTTATACAGAAAAAAGACTGTTCCCTGGTATCTTAAGGCTAGTTGAAATGTTGCCAGTAAGGAGCCATCGGAAACAATGGTATAAAAGTGAGCATTATTTTGGGAGACTAACGTTCTAGTAGTTAAATCGAGGCATTTGTTCTAACACTTGGATGCAATTTGGTTTCAAGTTACTGCGTTAAAAAGTAAGTCGTATTATATTATAATCTATGTATTTGAAGTCTAGTGTGGGTGCGTGTTTATGTAAGTTATAGCTAAACTATTTGAGCTAGATACGTTTTATTCTCTTAAAATAACTGTGGAACTATGAAAATGATGATAAGCTATAGAAATCATAAAAAAAATTCTAAAATTAAACATAGAATATACATGGCACCGTCCAATTTAAGCGAGGGTCATTTCTTTTATAAAATCAAGGTTTTCGCAATTGGAGTGAATAAATAGTGGATAACTAACTTTTTTTGTAGAAAAATTTTCGGGAACATAGTTGTAATCTATTGAAGTCTGAAAAAGAAATCACCGAAAGAAAAATCCTGGCAATTCGAACTGGGAATGATATCATGCGATGACCAAAGGCCTGAGCCCCTCCTAAGTGACACCTTTATGAAACCCAAAAGTATAACTGTAGCGAGGGTAGGGAGGCGAGGAAAACCCTCGAAGCGGGCTTTTTTTCTAGGAAAAGAACCAATGAAGCAGGGTGTTTTTTGGCACTTGAAAAAGTGTGAAAGAATAGAAAGACACATCTTAGAATCAAGGTTAGAATACTGGGAGCCGTGGGACTGACAGTGGTCAATAATAGTTTTGAAAGATGGCGCTTCGAAAAATTGAGGCAAATATCCTGGGCGTCTTCCAGAGAAATTATCTAAGCGGCTGGATATCAATCTATAAGCTGTGCGAAAATTGTGGCTCGATCTCTGTCAAGAAGTATGGTTAGAGAGATGAAGATGTTTTAGAGAAGAAGGATTAATGGGCTGTTAAAAAACATGTACTTTTGGCAATCCAGCTGAGGCCAAACAAAATTCAGGTTGTTCTTGAATGGGGATGGGAACGTCACAAGAAAAGATTCAAATTAAGCCGCAGCTTCATGGGAGGGAGTAGAGAATTAAGCTCTAAATATAGTTAGATGGGGTTGAACGTTTTTCCAGAGCTTTTTTTCAAGAGGGGGGGGGGGCTCTAAACTTTCTGACTAATATCTTAGACAATGAAAAGTCTATTAACTATCTTGGAATTTCCATTCGCTGTCGCTGGCAATTTGAAAATCTTTAAAGTACATAAGTAACAAACTGCAGTTTTTGTGAAAAATTGTATCTTACTTAAATCTAAGCTCTTTGGACTCTTCATCCAAGTTTCTAGAATCATCCCTTCTATGCGAAGTTGCCATGGGAAAAATGCAGAGTCCACATCGTTTTTACTAAAAGGCCCTGAAACGGGGGCCTTTTCATAAAAGAGAAAAAATCGCAGATGAAGCGATTGTCCTCCTTTAGTGGTAAAAAAAAAATACACAAAGGCTTCGGAAAAAGGCTTGGTACTTCCATTTTAAAATGAACTAAATAAATATTAACATCAAGCATCATAGGCAGTGCAATAGCACTGCCTATGTAAAGGGCGAAGCGGGCTCCGTGTATTACTGTTTTTCCAGGGGTGATGTTATTGAACCAACGGTCGTATAAACTTCGGAAGAGGCTCATTCAATTTGAAATCGAAAGTTCCAACGCCCTTTATAAGAGTTAAAAATGATTGGAGGGCAGCATGTGCCCCTACTACGCCGCTTTTACTTGCCTTCCCCCCAAAGAAAACCGACCAAATTTTGAGGTAGCCATTATGTTATGAGAAACGAAAATACATAACTCGAAATAAAAATTATTTTCTGTAGAGCACAATTGACTTTCTTGTCTATAGAAGGCACAAGGAGCGTTAGTTCTACTTCTGTCTGTTCTTTTAATTTTGACTTGGTAAGTTAATGCAATTTATGTTTGGTTTAGATTTCATTTATTTATTGATAGTGATTTATAATCGTTTTAGTCTTGAATTATAATTTGGCCTCATTTCTGCTCGTCTTTTGGTTAATTTGGCTCTTTTCTTTTCTCTGAAAAACTTTTTTTTCTGGAAAAGATTTTTTAAAGTTAATTCATCCTTTATTGGGACTGTAAACCTTTCTACTACACCTTTCTGGTGATGACTGGGTTTACATTAAAATCATCTAATATTGGTATGCGTGTACTGGTAAGCGTGTAGCTGAATCTTTCAGATCTAAGGGTTCACATCGGAGGAGATAGAAGAAGAGTGTCTACTATAAACTAATCATTTATTCTACAAAGTCTAAATACATGGTTTGAAAACAAACACAAGAGTAGAACTTTTCTGGTTCCCATTTCCGCAAGACGAAACATCATAAATTCTACAAACCCGTGTTCTACTTAAGGTTTCTAGAATCCGATATCAAAAAGTTCGTGGTAACGAACTGTAAGTAAGGAGCGACCCGGCTCAATGGTAACCGAAACTCTAGAAAACGGTATTTTGATACAAATAGATACATCAATAGAATTAGATTTTTATGCTGATTTCAAATATATAAGTTTCATAACGTTTAGTCCTACCCATCAAAAGTTAAGCGCCTGAGAATATTTGGCTGATTTTCGAAAAAAGGGGGAAAGACCCCCTAAAAGTTATAGAACCTTAATGAAAATCACACCATCATATTCAGCGTATCAGAGAACCCTACTGTAGAGGTTTCAAGCTCTTATCTACAAAAATGTGGAATTTTGCATTTTTTGCCAGAAGAAAGATCATGGATGCGTGTTTATTTGTTGTTTTTTTTTGTTTTTTTTTTCTTTTTCCCAGGGGTGATCGTATCGACCCTGTGGTTCTAGAATATCGTGGGAGGGCTCATTGGAACGGAAATTAAAAGTTCTAGTGCCCTTTTTAAGTGACCCAAAAAATGGAGGGCAACTAGGCCCCCTCCCACGCTCTTTTTTTCCCAAAGTCACCCGATCAAAATTTTGAGATAGCCATTTTGTTCAGCATGGTCGAAAATATTATAAGTATGTCTTTTAGGATGACTTAATCCCTCGAAGCCCCCAGGGGGAGGGCTGAAAGTTATGAACTTTACCCAATGTTAACATATAGTATTGGTTATTTGGAAGTATACAGACGTTTTCAGGGTGAATTTTTTTGGTAGTGGGGGGTGGGGGTGGGTTATATGGGAGGATCTTTTATGAAGGAAGTTTTCATGGGGGAAGGGACATTGCTATGAAGGAGGCGCCGGATTTCCCATCATTATTTAAAAGAAAAAATCAGAAATTAAATATAAAAAAAACAAGTTTTTCAACTGAAAGTAAGGAGCAACATCAAAACTTAAAACGAACAAAATATTAGCTATATGATTGGGTTCACCTTCTAGTCAATGCCTCGCTCTTTAAGCCAAAGATTTGTTAGTACTTTCATAAGAGCTATTTATTCTAATTAACGGCCTTTGTGATTGAGGGGTCATTTTTAAAGAATTGGAACAAAATTTGAACTTTAGCTTAAAGAGCAAGGTATTGACTAGGGGGCAAACCCTCTAATATACGTATTAAAAATATATGAATATATAAGTTCGTTACGTAAGTTAATTCGTAAGTTACGTATATTTATTACTAATAAAAACGTTCGTAAATAAAATTTAACAAGTTTCGAGAAAGCCATTTAACCAAATAAAAGTAAAATTAATATGCAAATTTCGTTTTAATTATTCATGCACGCTGAGCCAAAATCAAAAGCTGCATTAATTCAAAAATGTTCACAAATGAAATAAAAAAACAAGTTTTTTCAACTAAAAGTAAGGAGCAACATCAAAACTTAAAACGAACAAAAATATTAGCTATATGATTGGGTTCACCTTCTAGTCAATGCCTCGCTCTTTAAGCCAAAGATTTTTTAGTACTTTCATAAGAGCTATTTATTCTAATTAACGGCCTTTGTGATTGAGGGGTCATTTTTAAAGAATTGGAACAAAATTTGAACTTTAGCTTAAAGAGCAAGGTATTGACTAGGGGGCAAACCCTCTAATATACGTATTAAAAATATATGAATATATAAGTTCGTTACGTAAGTTAATTCGTAAGTTACGTATATTTATTACTAATAAAAACGTTCGTAAATAAAATTCAACAAGTTTCGAGAAAGCCATTTAACCAAATAAAAGTAAAATTAATATGCAAATTTCGTTTTAATTATTCATGCACGGTGAGCCAAAATCAAAAGCTGCATTAATTCAAAAATGTTCACAAATGAAATAAAAAAACAAGTTTTTTTTTAACTGAAAGTAAGGAACGACGTTAAAACTTAAAACGAACAGAAATTATTCCGTATATGAAAGGGGCTGTCCCCTCCTCAACGCCTCGCTCTTTACGCTAAAGTTTGACTTTCTCACAACTCAATTTTTTTTAAACAATAAAATTTTGTTTTAATTGCAAATTTTTTAAATTAACTTTAACGAAAATTACACCATCACATTCAGCTTATCAGAGAACCCTATTAAAGAAGTTTCACGCTCCTATCTGCAAAAAGGTGGAAATTTGCATTTTTTGCTCGAAGAAAGATCACGATGCGTGTTTTTTTTCAGGGATGATCGTTTCGACCCAGTGGTCATAGAATATTGTGAGAGGGCTCATTCGAACGGAAATTAAAAGTTCTAGTGCCCTTTTTAAGTGACCAAAAAACTGGAGGGCAGCTAGACCCCCTCCCACGCTCATTTTTTTTTACCAAAGTCACTTGATTGAAATTTTGAGATAGCCATTTGTTTCAGCCTACTCGAAAAATGTAAAAACTATGTCTCTAAGGATGACTTAACCCCCCACAGTCCCAAGTGGAAGGGCTGCAAGTTTCGAACTTTGCCCATTGTTTACATATAGTATAGGTTATTGCGAAGTATACAGACATTTCCCGGGGATTTTTTCTGGTAGGGGGGGGGGGGACTGGGGGAGGGTTTTACATGGGAGGAATTTTTCATGGGGAAGGGAATTTTTCATGAAATGGGTGCCGGATTTCCCAGCATTATTTAAAAAACAATCAGAAATTAAATTTAAAAAAAAATGTTTCTTCAACTGAAAGTAAGGAAGAATATGAAAAGCTTTACTAACAGAAATTATTACATATATTAGGGGGTTCGCCCTGTCGTCAATACCTCGCTCTTTACGCTAAAGTTTTTCTTAGTACTTTCAGAAGAGCTATTTATTCTAATTAAACGGCCTTTGTGATTTTCAAACAGTTCATGGTAACGAACTTTAAGTAAGGAGCGACCCGGCTCAATGGTAACCGAAAGTCTAAAAAACGGAATTTTGATACCAATAGATACATCAAAAGAATCAAATTTTAATTGTGATCTCAAATATATAAGTTTCATCAAGTTTAATCTTACCCATCAAAAGTTACGCGCCTGAGAAAATTTGGCTTATTTTCGAAAAAAGGGGAAAAGACCCCCTAAAAGTTATAGAACCTTAATGAAAATCACACCATCATATTCAGCGTATCAGAGAACCCTACTGTAGAGGTTTCAAGCTCCTATCTACAAAAATGTGGAATTTTTCGTTTTTTGCCAGAAGAAAGATCACGGATGCGTGTTTATTTTTTTTTCCCAGGGGTAATCGTATTGACCCAGTGGTCCTAGAATACCGTGAGAGGGCTCATTCGAACGGAAATTAAAAGTTCTAGTGCCCTTTTTAAGTGACCAAAAAAATTGGAGGGCAACTTAGCCCCCTCCCACGCTCATTTTTTTCTCGAAGTCACCCGATCGAAATTTTGAGATAGCCATTTTGTTCAGCATAGTCGAAAATCTAATTAATATGTCTTTGAGGATGACTTAATCCCCCACTGTTCCCGGGGGAAGGGCTGCAAGTTATAAACTTTGCCCATTGTTTACATATAGTGTTGGTTAATGGCAAGTATACAGGCGTTTTCAGGAGGATTTTTTTTCTAGTGGGGGGTCGGGTTTAGAGTAGGGGATACGTGGGAGGATCTTTCCATGGAGGATATTTCCTTGGGGGAAGGGACATTTCTATGAAGGGGGTGCCAGATTTCCCAGCATTATTTAAAAACGATCAGAAATTAAATAAAAAAACAAGTTTTTTTTCAACTGAAAGTAAGAAGCAACATTAAAACTTAAAAAGAACAGAAATTATTACGTATATGAGGGGGTTCGCCCTCTAGTCAATATCTTGCTCTTTACGCTACAGTTTTTTTTAGTACTTTCAAAAGAGCCATCTATTCTAATTAACCGGCCTTTGTGATTCAGGGGTTTGTGATTCGGACAAAATTCGAACCTTAGCGTAAAGAGCGAGGTATTGACTAGGGAGCGAACTCCCTAATATACGTAATAAAAACGTACGAATATAGAAATTCGTTACGTAAGTTAATTCGTAAGTTACGTCAGAACAAATTTCGAGAAAGCCAATTAGCCAAAAAAAAGGAAAATTAATATCCGAATTTCGTTTTAAT
Source organism: Artemia sinica (assembly GCA_027921565.1). NCBI lineage: Eukaryota > Metazoa > Arthropoda > Branchiopoda > Anostraca > Artemiidae > Artemia > Artemia sinica. Next base: position 23,111,760 of record CM051259.1, read on the forward strand.
TATTCATGTACGGTGAGCCAAAATCAAAGCTGCATTAATTCAAAAACGTTCAGAAATTAACTAAAAAAACAAGTTTTTTTAACTGAAAGTAAGGAGCGACATTAAAACTTAAAACGAACAGAAATTATTCCGTATATGAAAGGGGCTTTCCCCTCCTCAACACCTCGCTCTTTACGCTAAAGTTTTTATTGTTTTAAAAAATAAAGTTGTGAGACAGAGTCAAACTTTAGCTATAGGGATAGGAAATGTGAAGCTAAATAAAACATATACAAATACACGTCAACGCGCGAAGAGTCAATTAAAACACTAGATCCTGTTACAATTCTGTGGACAAGATAGATACACAACTGCCACTTTACGCATGTTAAAATGACTATCTTCGTACATGAAACGAAAGGGCGTTATCATATTTGTGTTTTCGACAGTGTGCTTTTTTTATAGTTAGGAAGACTCTCAGTGTATCTTTTCTACATCTGGGAATAATGACCGAAAAGGGTTGTAGTCCAATTATGTCTGCTACTCAGTATACTTTAATCATAGTTAATATATGCCGTTCCTTATCTCTACCAACTTTGAATGGTCCTATATTTGGAGGTCAGGTTTTTTCCCTACAATTCTAAAATCCTTGACGAGGCTTAAGGAAGTTTAACAGGCTTATTTAATGCCTAGCTGCGTATAAAATCATGATTGCGCCTTTAGAAGTAAGGAATGAAATTTAATATAAAATTCAGGTGATTATAGTATATCATTTACAAAGCAATTTACATTAATATTTGCTGAAGAGTATAGCTTAGAACTTTGGAACTCTGTCACATTTTCATTCGAGCGATTTGGCACGATAGGTCTTTCTCCAATATTTGTCCTCGGAAGAAAAAGTGCTATATAATATTTCAGAAAGCCGATTAATCATCCGCATTCTGCAGTTAACTGCGGCGTCACCGTTTGGATGAATTTGATCGTTGTGACGTCATATTTTGAGGTTATTGTCTATGAGTCACTGATGCACTTTGGACATACAGTCTATTTTTTACCATGATGTCAGTTGCACAAAGGTAAAAATACACACAGACTATTTATTTTTCCAAGGAATCACGGGTTAAGCTTTGCTCTAACGAGAATAAAAAATATTGGTTCGGTAGCTGGGTATCGTGTCACCCGATAAAAGGGAATAAACTTTACTATTACTATTTGCAATCTTTTGTAAACAGTTTTAAGAATTTTTTTGGAACCTGAAAGCATTTTGATTGCAGGCTGATACACTCGTACTACCTAGCCTTCTTATAGCGAAGACGCTTGTTCGTTTTCGCTTAACAGAATGGACTTGTATCAGACTTACCTTTAGTTAAAGTGTGAGGCGGAATCACAAGCCTACTAATTCTCATAATTTATTTAATGGGTAATGCAGTTGGAAGCATAAAATGGTCCAAGAATTTACTTGTATTATTCTTTCTTGCTTTTTCGTGAAAAAATGCATCTTACTTTAGTCCAATCCCTTTCCACTCTCAAAATGAAAACGAGAACTTTCAACTTCCAATCGAATAAGCGCTCTCCTAAATTTCTGCGATCCCACCTTTTACGCCTAGTGATCCAAAAAAAAAAAAAAAAACAATACACAGAGGCCAAGCCGTTCTTTGCTACGTGTATCAAACGTCAGACACTTGATCATGAAGATCAAGATATGGCGGGGTCGATTATAAGACACTTGATGTGGCCAACAATTAAAAATTCTACGTTTTTGTAAATAGGAGCTTGAAACCTGTATAATTTGGTTGTCTGATATGCTGAATCTGATGGTGTGATTTTTGTGAAGATTCCTTGACTTTTGGGGGTATTTTTCCCCTTTTTCGAAAATCAGGTAAAATTTCTCAGGCTCGTAGCTTTTGATGGGTAACATTAAACTTAATGAATCTTATAGATTTGGAATCATCAGCATAAAAAGCCAATTATTTTTATGTATTAATTGTTGTCATTACTTTTTTTATATTTGGAATCAGCATAAAAGGCCATTTCTTTTCATGAATTACTTGCTATCAATTAATTCATTGTAATTCTTTTTTTTTAGTTTCGGTTACTATTGGGCCAAGTCGCACATAGTTTTTATAATATTAACGTGACACTATGGCCAAAAAAAAGTTTATTGATGTGTTTTCGTATGGGGTAAATATATGGTTCCGTCAGCAAACACAAAAAGAAAATTAAGACATTTTTTATATCGGCCTAGAAAACAAGATTATGAAAATGATAGAATTTAAAGTTTGGAATTTTTGACATTTTTAGCGTCAAAAAGCACAGTTTGAATATGACTCCAGGACGTTTCCGCCCGCTGAATCCCTGCCCTGACATTCAGGGCCAGTGTTGTCGAGTTGGGGTCATTTGCACCCTTCGGGCGCTTTTGGTGGTGGTTGTGTATCAAATTCTTCCAATCGGTGCATTTTTCAAAGTAAATATTTATGAATGATTGAACCTTCGGAAGGCTTCGCCTTCCGAAGGTTCAAAAAGAAAAATGGTGCTTTTGGCTCAATTTCGCTTTAACGGTTAAGCTATTTACGTTAGTTATCTGCTAACACTGTTCAGGGCAGCCACAAAATATGTTGTAGACAAATATTATTCGCAATCCTTTTTTTTTATCAATTTGCTAATCTTAAAATCGGCACATTCAATTGTTTTTAATTTTGGCTTAAGACACGTTTTTGGGTCATCCTGCCTCGAGATAGAAAACAAGTTACACACTGTCCGATAAGCTATGTTTTGTCAGTAGATTTTTGAAATTCTTTGTGTTTAGTCCTAACTTATCGAAAAAAGTCGAATAATATGGATGATGATTCAACGGATGAAGTTGATGGGCCAGGGGTTGATTATGTCAGTATATACATTGATGTCCCTAATTTTGATGGCTATGATACTAAGGATAAGAAGGTATGAGAGATACATCCACATAGGTCTGAGATGGTACATAATGTGGGAGGGGGGGGCTGATTTCAGCACAGTAAGGGATAGCGTGTTCTGCTGAAGTTGCATTTCAGCTGTTTCGTTCAAGGAAACTTGAAACTCTTGTTTGGATCTGTGACCTAAACTAGGTAGTAGGAAATTGTTCCTGATAACTTTGGAAAGGCAAAATCAAGGGAAAGCCCAAGGGAGAAGGAAGGTTTCAAAGATCCACAAATATATTTCCTAAATTTAAAAAAATAATTGATATGGCTTAAAGTTCGGTCAAATTCTAGACAAGCTTTTTTTTGCTACCTTGGAAAGGGGCCAAATTAGGATAAAACCACGGAGAAACAGAGAGCTTGTAAAAAGTCTTGCGGGTCAAAAATTGCTTGCTCTTTTCAGTGGCTTGCCCTCTCCCCTTATGTTTTTATAAATTGACGCCCCAGATGTTCAGGTGTCTCCTCCTTTTGGACAAAATACTTCTTGTACTGTGGGTTGACTCTCGATGAAAGAGGATTAGAGGATCCTTTTGGAGTCTAGTAGTAAAGATTGATTTGGCCAGCTCCCCCTTATGTAGGAGTACCTTTATCGGTTGAAGGTTTTGACGTCATTTGGTCAGCTTTGCTTTTCTCACCGACAAAGTGTGCTGTTCTAAGAGCAAAGTCAGTCTCCTAAAACGTATTGGGAGTTTTATAACATGCCTGTACACAAAGGTGGAGGGATTCTCCACCTCTGAGGTTCAAAGCTATTGGGAAATAAAAGATATCAGCTTAAAGATGAATTTCCCGATTTGGACCTCCCACAAGGAAAAATGCCATGATACACGCCCCTTTCTAATGAAGCCTTACCGTGCGCATTCTTACTGCTACCTAGTATTGCTGCTAGTACCCGCAACACTGGCTGCTACTACCCGATTGAAGTGATAGCACCGTACACGCTTTGTGAATCATCGTTGAACCATTACATTTTGCCGAAAATGTAATGTTTTTATGTTTGTGAACATAACCAAATTGTTACTTTCGTGTTATGCGACCCCACCCAAGAAGTGAAAATAGGTTAATCATAATGAAATATACCAAAATATGATGAAAATATAATACTTTAGTAACAAAATTATGGGAAACCCAACAGAAAATTATGGAAAGCAGGCCACCCAGAACCAATTATATTAAATACCTGACCTAACCACCTCTATATTCTATATATTAAATATTTAATCAAAATATATCTACATAGATACCGTTTAGGTACTTATGTATTATTCGAGAAACACACTCGAGAACTTTTATCGCGAACATCGAGACATTGCCCGTTTTTTCACGGCATTAATACCAGACAATTAGCTTCGGCTGTGAAAACCACAACAAAGAATTATGGAAGAAGGCCCACCCAGAGCGCATTACATTAAATACGTAACCTAACCTAACCAAAATACCAACTAAATATTTAATTAAAAATAGCTAGAATGTATTTTTCCACCGAGCCGAAGCTTATTGTCGGGTATTAACACCGTGGAAAACGGGTAATGTCTAATGTTCGCGATACAAGTTCTTGAGTGTGTTTCTCGTATTATACATAAGTACCACCGTTTATCTCGCTCAGGCTAAGCCGATTATTTCCGGGCGGATACGTAAAACCGCTTTCATAACAGATCAAGAACAAAGTGTGGTCGCTATAATACGAAAGTACCACAAAATTCATTGGCTCTCATTGCAGCGTCGTTGGTTGATTCCAAAGTTAAAATGTAAACTACAAACGGAAAGTAGATAAGTAGATGTTTATAAGTAGATAATAGATAAGATAAGATAGTAGATGTTTGAAAAGCCTTGGGGAGAAATTTAGAAATTGCACATTTTCAAAAAGCGCGTCCTCCATTCGAAATTTGCATACTTGTATACACTCTTCCAGTATTAAATTGGTGTAATTTTGATCCCCACTTCATGGTTGCATTAATAGTCCTCCGCTCAAAACTGATTTCGTAAGTAAAAGCAAACCCAAATAACTGATGTCGTTTAGGCTTGTTCAAGCATGATAGAACTCAAACTTACAACTTGCTCTTAATTGTCGTATTAGACGCTTATACGGAAGTTGTGGTATTTGATATCAACCAGAGGCTAGGATTAGTCACTTTTTATTTGCAGAAAATAATTGTCCTTCTGGCACAGACTTACTTAACATTTTATGCTTCTTTAAGGTTTTTTTTCGTTATCTCTTAACTTTTTTTGTTTCATCTCATAATACTATCTAATCATTTAAGTTTTCCTATAGACATTTTCTCCTAAAGTAGCTCGTTTTTGTCACAATATAATCTATATTTATCTTAATCTGCTTGGATAAGTCGCTGTTATTGTTTCTCTTTTACCCCTTTCAAGTTTGGTTTTTGAACTACAACTACTACTAATAGCTCACCGCAGTACGAAGCCGCCTGAGGCCAAGACAGCTACCCACGCTCCTTCTCCATCCCAATCTATTCAAAGCCTCCCTCTTTAAACCCTCCCAGGGAGTTCCCATTTCTTTTAAATCTTTATTTATGACATCCTTCCATCCCAACTGAGGACAACCTGCTTTCTGTTTAGCCCTAGACGGTTGGGCGAAAAGGACAATCTTTGGCAAACTGTCTCACTTCATCCGCAGAACGTGCCCTAGCCATCTCAACCTATCCCTCATTATAGTCCTAGAAAGCGGGATCGAACCACACTTTTCGTCAGTCAATACGGTCAGTCAGCCAGGTACCTAGAACAATCTGTAGGCAATTTCTCTGGCAAACATCTAGCAAATCTTCATCCGCTTTTCGGAGCGCCCATCCTTCAGAGCCATATTTGACCACTGTCATAACTGTAGCTTCCAATATTCTAATCTTAGTTTGCAGACTAATCTCCCTATTCTTCCAAACTTTTTTTTTAACTGTGAAAAAACACCCTGAGCCTTGGCTATTCTACTTTTAACATCTTCACTGCTCCTACGGTCTTCACTAATAATACTACCAAGGTAAGTGAAGCTGTCCACCTGATCAATCTTTTCGTTACCCAACGTCACCTTTTCATCTTCACTTGTTCCTAGCCTTGGGGATTTAGTCTTCTTAACATTTATTTCCAAACTTATTCTAGCAACCTGAACTCGCGAAACCTCTAAAAGCTCATTATTTTGATCCCACTTTCATCTAGGATGCTTAAATCATCAGCATAATCTAAGTCCAGGAGAGTTTTTACTCCCCATTTGATTCTGTGATGTCCATTGTCTTTCCTGTGCTTCTTAAGACAAACTCCATCAGAATGATCTATTTAAAGGGGGATAGAACACAACCCCGCTTAATTCCTGATTTAATACGAAACCAGCTGCTAACCTCATTTCCTACATTAACCGGAGCAGTGTTATTCTCGTACATAGCTCTAATCAATTTAGTGCAATTGTCTGGTATACCATACAAGGACAAAACCTTTTCTAAATGTCTTCTATCAACAGAATCGAACGATTGCTCATTATCTATAAAACTGAGGACCAAAGGTATTTGATAACTCAGGCATTTCTCAATTATTAACCTAAGAGTGAAAATTTGGTAGACACATCCTCTACCTTTTCTAAAACCGCACTGTTCTTCTCTTAAAACTTTGTCTACAGCATCTCTCTGTCTAAAAAGTATCATATTACAAAGTAATTTGCTTCCTACAGAGACTAGACTAATGCCTCGATAATTACCACACTCACTCTTATCACCTTTCTTATACGGTGGCTTAATTAAGGTTTTCATAAAATCACTAGGTACTTCCCTTTCTCAAAAGTCATATTCATAATCTTCAGTAACTTATTTCTAACCTCAGAGCTACCATATTTAAGAAACTCATTTACCACGCTATCAGCACCTGGAGCCTTATTATTTTTCATTCCTTTTAGTACTGTCGTTGATTCTTCCTCATAAAAAAAAGAAAAAAAATCTCCCTTCCCATCCAAGGTATCACAAACTTTTCATTTTCCTCTATATCTTTTCCTGCAACTCTATCTAGACTAACAAAAAAAAAGGTTTTGAGTAGTGAGTGACACCTGAGTTTAAAATGGATAGAGATTATCATGTATTTAAGTGACGCTTCCTCTTCTTAAACAACGCCCCCTCTTTTGGGTGAGGGTTTACTGAATTGGACTAAAAACTTTACTGAAAACATGTGTGCTATATATATAGCTAAACTGTAATTGCCAGTATTTTTTAGGCAAATTGCTTCTCAAAACATTTGAACAAATATTTTTTTTTGTTTAAAAGAGATACAAACAAATAAGCCCTTCTATTCTCGAGGCAAAAAAATCCAATTGCTATTCAAAAGCAATAGCAGCCGCTGTCTTCTTAAGCTTTTGCGTTGAGCATTCTTTCTTGAAGTTTTTGGGGACAGTCAGTGAAAAAACAGCGGCTTAGAAGAGCGAAAGGTCCCTTATGCAAAATAATTTCTGTTCGTTTTAAGTTTTAATGTCGCTTTTTATTTTAACTTGAATGTATAGATCTCTATTAATTTTTTTTTTCGTTTTTAGTATCATATTCAGGGAAGTAAAAATGAAAGGGATTTTTTTTATAAACGAAGAGGGAGGCTATCGCCCCGTAAAACCTCCGTTATTTACACTTGCGGTCAACTTTTTTATCAAAATACTCTCATGTCTAAAAAACTATTTCCCTCCGTTGAAAACTTCTGTTTCCACAATGAGAATGAAATGACTAACCCTTAAACACCCATATTGCACGCTTAGTCCAACTATATTTTTCAAAACTAAGCGAGATCACCGAGACGTCATATTTATCTTAAGCACATCCCCTAAAAAAGGTTGAATTTGTGGACGTAAAAACGTACTCTTTGAGGCTTTAGGTATCCCTCCCCCCCAAAAAAGACCAAATAATCTCCGCCCAGATAGCTGGTGCACAACTATGCAATATCCTATAGCCGCTGTCTTTTTTTTTATAAACAGTCTATAACAACGGTTCATTTATTATGAACTGCATATATATTTAGGGCACTTGGGCTTCCACAACTTGGAAACTAGCTAAATAGCTTTTAGGTGGGAAAGTATCAAACTTTCGAGCGATAACATTTTATCCATGTACGGTCCAAAATTGTTGTTTTTCGGGGAAAAAAGAAGGAATTGGCACTATTCTGTGGCGTTATTGATTTCTTAATTATGGTCACTTAAAAGGGGCTCGGTAGCTTTAAATTTTCGGCTTGAATGATCCCTCCCCTGATAATCAACGACTATTGGGTTCGTTGCAACCATCCATTGAAAAGTAAAATCAAACATCTATGACAACCCATCTCGCCAAAAATAACAAATTCCAGATTTTTTTTTTAAATAGCAGACTTGAATCTCTATATTCTGGTTTTCAGATAAATCGAATTTCATGGTGAAGTTTTCATTATTTATTGGTTGATATAGTATTAATGCTCAATGACATAGTATCATTGAGGACATGTATAACCAATTCAACAGTCAAATACTGACCACTGATTGGCTCTCTGGTGAATTCTCAACAACTTCCGGAGTCCTGGAAGGATGCATCCTCTTGCCGCACTTGTTTAACCTTTTACTGCATGCTACCCTCTCCCTGATACCCGTCGAATATGGAGCCAGAATAGATGAATTCTAATTGACAAACTATCATATGAGGATGATATCGACCAGATGTCCACTACCGCCCAAGAACTCCAGAGACAGGCTGACTGCATCTCCCAAGCAACAAAACCGTTTGATATGCAGATTAACGCAAACAAGACCAAAGTCATGGTCACATCACGACTGGAGATAACAACCCCCCCCCCCTTGATAATAATAGATGGTGAACAAGTCGAAGCAGCCGATCAATTCCTTTACCTCCGCAGTCTCTTTACAGCTGACAACTGCCACACTATCGACATTAAACGCCGCCTCGGTCTTGCCAGCTCTAGCTTCAAAACACTATAAAAGATCTGGGAATCTAGCCACCTTTCGAACCATCTGAAAGTGCATCTATTCAACAGTCTGATCACACCCAATGCTCTATATGGGTGTGAAACCTGGACATTAAAAGCTGAAAACGAGCGCAACCTCCTTGCGTTCGAAATGAGATGTCTACGCCGGATGGCCAAGATCATATATACTGACCATGTCACCAACGAAGAAGTCCGAAGAAGGCTGAAGTCGTAAGATAGTATCCTGAACAAAATCCTAAACAGCAACTGCGCTGGTTATAATCGTTCCCAAAATCTGCACCAATTATTTGCACCAAATATTTTTTGGAAGGCTTGAAATTTGTAAAATGATTTATACGGTCATAATTTACAGTTTTTCAAGGGGTGTCTTCTGACAAATCTTCTTCTTAGGTGGCAAATCTCCAACTTCTGCACATGAAACAGTATAAACGTCACCTTTAATTTTTCTGAACCTGTAAATATATCTTTAGTAAGAGGGGAACTGTCATTTTACGGTACTCAATTTGCGGAGTTAATCCAAATGTTCGCTAGAGAGGGAACGGAGACTGGGGAGTAAAATCTCTGCCCTCTCCTCCTTTTACATATATGTGCCCTCTTATTGAATTCTAGTGAAATAGAAACTAAAACTGCAGAAGCTAGGAAAGCTGTGTTTTTGGGAGCACAATAAATTTTGCAAAACTTATCTATAAGTAGGGAAGCCCTTTTGACTCCGAGGCGATACCATTGCTGCCATCTATAATCGAGTCTAACGGTACCTAACCACATAGACAATGTATTGACCCACAAAAGGGGAACTACATTTCTGAGAAATTGATTTGCATAATCGAGGGGAATTATTGATCCAAGAAAGGGGAATTAAGAAACAATATGGCTTCTTTAATCTTTAGGTCTGAGGGATAAATGGTCTTTAGTGACAGAGATAAATTAATATTCTATTTTTTAAATATGGCTTCTCAGGTCATTAGACTTAGCGATAAATTAATATTCTATCGAAGCCTTAATAGTGTAGCTAGGAACACCTTAGAGATGAAGAGATTAACGCGGGAATTTTTTCATGGGAATTTCAATTGTGACAGCGCAGGGATGGGGGGGGGGCTCAAACACCGTATCCCCCTGGATATGGCTTTAATTACTGTATATTAATATTGTGCACTATAAAAAAATTGTTTGAGATTCAACAACAGATGTTTGTAATGTTTATCAACAACAAAATTGGAATTTCAACAGGTGACATTGAATATTGGAGACCGTTTTGGAATTCCATGATCATTGTTGAACTTCCAATTTGTTGAGTAACAAAAATGTTGTATTCCCATACCCGACTTGAATTTTCTATTTGTTGACAAAACAACATGTTGGATTTTAAGATCCGTATTGGATTCCCATCTTCTTTGCTGGATTTTCCGTTCTTTTGTTGGATTTCCATCACTAGCGTTATTCAATTTCCTAGGTCTACAGTCTAATATCTAGTTCCCATGATTCAGTTTCCCTTTCTTCTTTCTGAAGCATCAATAAATACAAAAAAACATTTATTTTACAAGAAAAGAAAATTACAACAGAAAATTTCTCCCATATAATATGACACCTCTTAACCGCTGCACTTTTTCATGGTGGAAATCAGTAAATCAATGGCGTAGTAGCAGGCCGACAGAAGACACTTGACTTTATAGTGTTTCCTTCAGGAGGGGCAAGCCACTACATTAGATCCAAGAAAAACTGTTTTTATTTTATAAAGAATACAGTATCTTAAACATTTCGGGAAACATAAGACACAAGTTATTAATATTTATAACTAAACTAAATACTTACCATAAGATTCAGACTTTCACCAAAGCTCTGTCAGAGTGTCACAATGTCTTCTCTCTCTGATCTGAATGCCCGCTAGGCAAAATCGTCGCTCCGTCACAGGTCTTATCATTAAATCTACTTCTGTATAATACGTTTGTAGTTGATGGAGATGATTTTTTTTGTCAAATTGATCTCAAATCATAACATTCGAAAACAAAATAAGAGATAAATTAGGTCATGGGAGGAGGTTTAGTTGCCCTCCAATATTTACGGTCTCTTAAAAAGGACACTAGAACGAATAAAAATAAAAACGCATCCGCGATCTGTCTTCTGGCAAAAACACACAATTCCACATTTGAAGCAGATAGGAGATCGAAACCCCCACAATAACATTTCCTGATACGCTGAATCTGAAGGTCTGATTTACATTAAGATTCATTGACTTTTTGGGGGGTGTTTCTCCCTTTTTTGAAAATCAGGCTCCCTGTTTTCAAAATCCCTTTTTCTTCTGAGGCTTATAGCCTTTGGTGGGTAATATTAAACGTAATGACATTTATATATTTGGAACCTGCATAAAAACCCAATCTTTATCAATTGCTATCAAAATTCCATTTTTGAGTTTCGGTTACTATTGAGCTGAGTCGCTCCTTAATCACAGCTTAACACTATGAACTGTTTGATAAAACTTACTGGGCTGAGGACCTATTTTTTAATTAATACCGTAGCAAACCGGAGTTTTTGAAGCACGATTCATGCTATTAAAGTGTAGTATTTCTGAGTCGAGTTGAAATTTGCACTATTTTAGAAAATTATCTTTTTCGGGGAAGCTTTGGTTCCTTTACGCTTATCTAAAGGACTGAAATACCTTTACAGGCGTCTTCTTTCCTTTGATATATTTGCTTACTTGGTTATTCAGTGTAAGCAGCAAATTTATGGCAAATCCAGGGAAATTTTTTTTTTAACGCTTTTTGGATCTCATTACAAAAATGACGTTCATCGCAAAAACATAAGTTGCTCCCACAAAAGGTTTTCGTTATTAATTAGAAAAGAATGAATTCATCTTAAGAGATTTTCTACTTACAGAAGCTCACAAAAAAATGTATTTAAAAAAAGCGATTGTAACAGTTAAAAGATAATTTTTGTACATAAATTTCTGCGGGTTCATTTTGCAGACAAGTAAGATCAACTTATTTCAAAGTAAAAATATATTTCATAATTTTTATATTATCTTTTTATAGTCAAAATTCAATTAGCATCCCCCTTTTTCTGCTATAATTCGAATATTTCAATTGAATTTATAGTGAACACATTACTTTCATTGGTCCTATAGTCAAATTTAAAATGATATTTAAGAAACTTCATAATACTGTTGAAGTTCAAACCGTGTTGATTGATATAACCTATCTACTTTGAGCATTACATTCTTTCTACTGAAAATCTTAATCATTTCAATAATTTGTTGGAATTCAATAAGCAAGTCACAATTTCAACAGAAAAATTGGATTTTTTTTGTGTGACTTGTTTGAATTCAATAAGCAAGTCACAATTCCAACAGAAAAATTGGATTTTTTTTTGACTTGTTTGAATTCGAGCAAAACATTTTGTTGGAAATCAACTTTTTTTACAGCGTGTTTCATACCTAGTCTTATTTAGTTGTTTGACTGATCGAATAACAAACAATGACCTGTAAGAAAATGTGGTTTGATTCTACTTTCTTGAGCCATAAGGAAATAAAGATAAAGATGGTTACGGGTGAAGGATGATATATTCCAAAAATCATGCTCTTTTTCCACCCATCCGGACCTAATCGTCATGGTGGTTGTACCCAAAGGGGGGGGGAGAGGTTTAAGAAAGGCTTTAAATGAAAATAGATCTTCTTGGAAGGGAGTAAAGAGCGAATTTCTGAATACATTGTTGCGGAAAAGGAACGTGCGCAGCTTTTTAGGCCTCAGGTGGCCTGATGCTGCAATGAGTCGTTAATAGTAGTAATAGTAGTGTTTCAATGACTAGCAGTTCTTTGTAAAGGGAAAGGGATGACAAGTCTCTGCTGTGAAATAATTAATCAAAAATGAAGACTTATTTAGGTTTATTCATGCTTAAAAATTCTGAAAATAATCTCGGTAGATTTCTGGTGTTCTTACTGAGATTGTTTTCTAAGGATACATCTGATAATCAGGTAAAATCTTCGTCCAGAGGAAATATATATCGAGCGCAAAAAAAATCCGCTATCTTCCAAAAATGGAAAAAAAGGAATAAAGCTTGGACCGAAATGGTCGAAAATCGATAAGTGCAGTAACCTAACTTGTTTAGAGAGAAGATAAGATAAGATATATTTCAGCCAAAAAATAACAAAAAACATTACCATCTCAAAATCCCACAAAGGCTCCATTGCCTGTAAGGAGGGGGATCATGAAACTAAACTCTTTACGTTAAAATATTAAACATTTGAACACATAATATGTAAAACGTTTACTCATAAAAATAGAGAAAAAAGAGGCAGAGGGAAAGAGAGAAAGAGAGTTTAAATAAACTTAATGACAACTGTAATTATCCCAAGGTCAAAAACTATAATGATAACAATAAAAAAGGTTAAGGTATTTTGATAGCGTCAAAATACAGAAAAAGAAAACATAGAGCGCCGTCTGGTTTTACCAAAGTGCAAAAGTGTAAATTTAATTATGAAAAAAGACGCTATATATATATATATATATATATATATATATATATATATATATATATATATATTATATATACATACATATATATATATATATATATATATATATATATATATATATATATATATATATATATATATATATATATATATATATATATATATATATATATATATATATATATCAGTGAACTGCTTTTAAATTCTTCATTTGAAAACATGTACATTTTTTTTTGAAAATTCGACTGTGATGGAATGGAATACTCTATTATCAATTTTTTAATAGTTTAAAACAGAATAACCTGCTTAATTTCAGGAAAATTTAGGTTTTACTAAAATCTCAATTTCAATAAAGCAAATTAAGCTTGTTTTGAATTTCTCTAGGTCTTCTGGGTAACTCTCCATTATCCGCTGCCCTAGCACTAGAATTTTCTCTTTTTTTATTTTACCATACGCAGGAGGTAAGACTGCATGGGTGCCCTTTGAAGCAGATTCAAGATCGGAGAAATAGGGGACGGAACTTGAGTTACCTATATTTACAGTGATACAAGCTCGGGGTTATGCACTGGGCTACTTACTGTAACTTGGAGACATAAGTCTGGGATTACAGTTATGCACAAAAGATTGTGTTCACCGCCTTGGATAAAGGTATATTTGGTTTTTCTTAATTATGCATTGAGAAGCTTTACTGAAAATTTGTGTTGCAAGACCTTATCAGTTCTTGTGTGATATTCCTTTGCTATCATTATTTTATGTAATGGTTTAAATCCTGTTGCGTCTACAACATTTATAATGGATTTCTCATCACGTATCCTGTACGTGATCCTGGTTTTGAGGCAACAAAATAGCCCTTTTTTTGCAAAAATGGGTCGTTCCTGATGGTGAGGGAGTCCGAGGGGGGGGGATTCAAACAATCTTATGAAACGCAGAGTTTATGCTAATGATCGTCTTGCTTGCAGGCATGGTTAGAATTGATAATCTGAACGTGATAGTGTCAATAATAGGCTGCCATCTCTTTTCTGTCTATATTATTCAGTGTTATTAGTCCCTTTTTATATGTTTTTTTTTATATATGTATTTTGATATGGACATAGGCACAATTGGGTTAAATTCAATTAAAATATCTAAAAACACAATTTTCTCAAAGTACTATGAAATTTAAATTACCCATCAACTTATTCATGCTAAATTAATTTCATCTTTTTTCTTTTATAGATGTCAGAATTTTCTACCAACGAAGAAAAAAATGATACTGGTTCAAATGGGGAAATAGTACTCTCGGAACCAGTTAAAAAGAGCAGTGCTTCTAGCAGAATTGCAACGCCAGCAAGTATTAGTGGAGCACCTCCCTCTGGACAGGTGAGTTCTAGGTTTGTTAGAACAAAATTTACTCCACTATTAAGGGCTGGACACATGTAGCATCTTCTTCTAGCATTTTAAGAATGTACAATTGCGAATGACCAGCTGGCTTTTCCACAGAAGATGCAACATTTTCTTGGCGTATTTTTCAAATTTGTAAAATTTGGATTTTACAAAAAAAAAATGGTTTGGCAAAGCCATAAAGCAGCATATTAAGTGGTATCAGGCGAGCTCAAAGCTCCATGGTAAGCATCTCTACAAATGCGGCTTTGAAATCATTTACTTCTCCCAATTTTTATAAAGTGTCCTAAAAAGCGGTCAAAGTCAGCATTACCCTTAAAAGGGTTTCTAAGTTAAAAACTGGCACAGAACACTCCAGAATATTCGTTTACTAGCCCTTTGGATGATACGTAAAGTGGCAGTGTTTCCATTACAGGATTTCTTTCCTAAAATGGGGATTTTTGAGGTCTTTTAGGGATAAACTTTTTCATTCAAAGATTTGGGGTTTTTTAGGGGTTTTTTACAAGTCTTCTGGATTTTTTAAGGAATTTCTAGGGTTTCGGCCCTAGAAGATCCTCGTCCGACCCGAAATAGCGAAATGAGACGGAAGTAGTTTTCTGTCCCATTTTCCCCAGAAATCTTATAGTCTATACGCCTAAAGGGAGTTAAAGATTTTTTGCACAGTCGATTTGGAAGCGATTTTTTTTTTTTTTTAATCCTCACTTATGCTGGATAGAGCCTTTTAGGATACGATGACAACAACAACTAAACTGACCTAGCAGTCAAGAGTCAAGAGGGTCCGAAATGAACTCTTTTAACACCACTAATCGTTTGAAAAAAAAACCTGGTAAAGGTGCAGATTAGTGCCTCTGCAGTCAAAGGTGCAGAGGTACTGCTCTATTAAAGCAAGACTTGAAGAAGGACTTTGTGAAGTCAACGGGTGACATTCCAACTTAATTGAATGACCAAAGTGTTTACCTTCCCTCAAAAGTATTTATTTGGGTCCAAATGGGAAGGAGGGGTGAGGCTTCTTTGTCCAAAGGGTGAGGGTTCCATTCCTGATGTCGCCAGTTATTTGGTTTGGGACGGGGGTCAATGGCGTGACTCTGTAAATTCAGCCAGAGTCGATCCAGCTCTAAATGGGTACCGGAAAAAATTTGGGGAAGGTAAACAGGAAGGGTGTGCGAAAGCACAGGAGGGCTGGCCCCCATCCCCTATTGCACTTCCTTGCTGAAGGGCTTTGAGACGGAGATGAGCACCGCCGGTTCTGACTTTAAGAAGTCTAGTGCCGTATCCTTTACCTTTACCTCCTCCTAAATGGGAAGGAATCTCTCTCTTGACACTAAAATCAGATCCTGATGTTCCCCATGATGCAGTTGAAAAGATTCTCAGAGCTGCACAGTCTTTTTACATAGAAGCTGTGCAGTAGATCAAAATCGAACAGGTATGTAGGAAGCAAAGTCTCATAAATTTTGAAAATATGGATGCGATTACCTACTGACGTTCGTTTTTTTTTTTTGAAAAATAAAACCTTGCGGAACCGAGGTGTACGTAAATCTAAAATTGGCAGTAATATTTGTGCTTCCTTTCTCAAACGTTATCGGCAAGAGGTTTTTTAATGCAGTAAAAATCATAAAGACGGACAGACGAAACAAGCTTAAAACGGATACGTTACGTGGAATTTTGAAAACAAAATATGGTAAGAAGCGGGCTCAGGAAAATGCCCCGTGCATTCGTAGAGACGAACAGCTGCTGCTGCACACAAAAAGAGTCAAGGCTTCAGCTACCGTCGGAAGAAAAAGGATGAAGATGTTAAATCTGATTCAGACTATCAATAGACTTTTTTTATCAATATAATTAAATTCTGAAGCAACTAATGGATTTTTCACATTAGTGTGATAGGCAGTGTGGCCTTATAACCAAAATTACAAAAAAAATAACTAGATAAAATGAATATTTATTTATTTTCACCACCATATTCACTGACGTACTGACACAACCAATTAAGCACTCTGATTGATCATGCGTAACAGAAAACAAAATTGAAATCTATTTCGCTAACTCGTTTTCCTACACCCTATACGCCTTATTGCACCATACTACACGAATGTGATCAATGCCTAAGTATTGTTTTATATTTTACCTTTTCTATATTACTCAAAATACATTTTAGGCGATTTTCTATCCTTAAAGTTCATATTTTCAGTCATATTTTGACAGATCTGTCGACAGATAGCTTTTTCTCTTTTTTCAAACATTTTTATTAACATAAACACAACTCAATCTGAAAACAAGTCAAAACAAAAATAATGCTTAAAAAAGCGACCGGTTGGATATCATTTATGCCAATCCATCGTACCAATTCAAATAAAAACGGGGGTGTTGCAAAAACAGCAATAGAAAAGGAAAAAATAATGGCAAAAAAAAAAAAAAATCTCTTCAAATGGTCCAGAATCCGAAATCTGGCACCAGAATCTATAAATTGAAACCGAACTTAACTAGTCGAATTCTCCAAAGCATTGTTTTAAACGTCAAAAGAAAATATTTTGGTACAAGTGAAGGACTTGAGTTGCAAAATAAGTCGCTTTGAAGAAAATCTATTAAAAATCAGCAGAACAAGGCTTTACTAATGATTTGGAAAGAAGTCAGAAAATGGGGAAACCTATAGGGATTTTGGTCTTGAAAATGGCGATTTCTTGGGATTTGCTACCAGGCTTTTAAGGATTTCAAAATATTTGAAGTAGAACACTGGTAAGTGGGTAGTAAAATGGTTGAACATTTTTCTTACTCTTAGAGGGGGGGGGGAGGTTCAAAGGGATCTTTACAGGGGGGCTAAAAACACAAGAAAGTTTAATTTGTAGGGCCAATTTTTTGGAGGGGGTGTCTTCCGACTAATACAAGCGCTGCATTACTTTATACGTCAAGAGTCACATTGTAAGTTAGTGAACAGTAAACAGTCTTATAAAGATTTACAATAACGGTATTTTTAGGCCTTATTGCAGCCATCGCGTGATTTTTTTTTTCTATTTTTAGGTGGATCAACTCCGATCCTTACTTTTCTGGGCGATATCGCATTAGTAGGCAGTATTCATAGCTTTACCGAGTCGCAATGTTAGAGAGGACCGAAAGTTCTTCCAGGGATATGATCGCTCAAAAAACCCTTTTTGGGAAAAAAAAACTAAAAAAAAAGAACAGAGCTTTCCGTGTTTTAATATAACCTTCTTTTTGTAGTTGTTTTCTATTGACGAGGACTTAGTGCGTCCTTTGGGTTTACAAACTCCCCTTTCCCCACTTATACTTTTGCAGTTAAAATATCCATCAAAAATAGCATTGTATCCCTTAAAATGGCAGTGCAGGGAAAATACCGCGCGCTATTATGCTTTCGTGAATCCGCAATTTGCCTGAATGGAGCTTAGTATACACACCAGAAGAAAGTTTATTTCAATTTTTAATTTTTCTTTAGGGCAATGATACTCAAGACCAGATTATAATTTTTGAGCACTAATTAAATTATTAAATTATTACTAATTGATGTAATTTGGGTTTTGTGCAAGTTTGTTCTTGTTGATCTATTAGATAATGCGAAAAAAAAAAAATCTCAGAGTGGTAATTAGACGAATAATTTTTTTTAAACCTTTTGGGAGGATCCCACATTTATTTGCTATAGTCACGAGTGTCATACCTATTTTTTAGGATGGGATTGTAGATTGTACTGACTTGGAGGTCAAGATTACACACATGTAAACAAATGTCTGTACATGAGTGTACATCTGTGTACATGTGTGTACATGTGTATACTGTTTTTATTTTGTCAAAATGCGACCCGGCTCAATATTAACCAAAACTCTAAAAACCGAAATTTTGATACCAATAGATACATCAATAGAATCAGGTTTTTATGCTGATTTTAAATATATAAGTTTCATTAAGTTAAGTTTTACCAATCAAAAGTTACACACCTGAGAAAATTTGCCTTATTTTCGAAAAAAAGCGGGAAACAACCCCTAAAAGTCTTAGAACTTTAATGAAAATCACACCATGAGATTCAGCGTATCAGAGGACCCTACTATAGATTTTTCAAGCTCCAATCTGCAAAAATGAGGAATTTTGTATTTTTTGCCAGAAGAAAGATCACGGATGCGTTTTTATTTATTTTTTTTTTCCAGGAGTGATCGTATCGATCCAGTAGTCCTAGAATATCGTGAAAGGGCTCATCTGAGCGGAAATTAAAAGTTCTAGTGCCCTTTTTAAGTGACCAGAAAAATTGGAGGGCAACTTGACCCCCTCCCACGCTCATTTTCCCCAAAGTCACCCAATCAAAATTTTGAGATAGCCATTTTGTTCAGCATACTCAAGAATCATACAGCATACAGCAATCGTTCAGCATACAGCAAGACAATAATAAATATGTCTTTGAGGATGACTTAGTCCCCCACAGATCCCAGGGGAAGGGCTGCAATTTATGAACTTTGCCCATTGTTTACATATAGTATTGGTTAATGGGAGTATACAGACGTTTCAGAAGGGATTTTTTTCTGGTGGGGGAGGGGGTCGGAGGAGGGGGTTAAGGGGAAGGATCTTTTCATGGAGGATGTTTCCTTGGGGGAAGGGACATTTCTATGAAGGGGGCGCCTGATTTCCCAGAATTATTTAAAAAACGATCAAGAATTAAAAAAAAAAAAACGTTTTTTCAACTGAAAGTAAGGAGCAATATTAAAACTTAACAAAAACAGAAATTATTACGTATATGAGGGGGTTCGCCACCTAGTCAACACCTCGCCCTTTACGCTAGAGGTTTTTTAGTACTTTCAAAAGAGCTATCTATTCTAGTTAACCGGCTTTTGTGATTCAGGGGTTTGTGATTCGAAAAAAAATCGAACTTTAGCGTAAAGAGCGAGGTATTGACTAGGGGTAAACTCCCTAATATACGTACGTAATAAAAACATACAAATATAGAAGTTCGTTACGTAAGTTAATTCGTAAGTTACGTTAGAAAAAAATTCCGAGAAAGCCATTTAGCCAAAACAAGTAAAATTAATATGCAAATTTCATTCTAATTATTCATGTATGGTGAGCCAAAATCATAGCTGCATTACTTCAAAATCGTTCAGAAATTAAATTTAAAAAACAAGTTTTTTTTTAACTGAAAGTAAGGAGCGATATTAAAACTTAAAACGAACAGAAATTATTCCGTATATGAAAGGGGATGTCCCCTCCTCAACGCCTCGCTCTTTACGCTAAAGTTTGACTCTGTCACACAACTTTATTTTTTAAAACAATAAAAAACTTTAGCGTAAAGAGCGAGGCGTTGAGGAGGGGACAGCCCCTTTCATATACTGAATAATTTCTGTTCGTTTTAAGTTTTAATGTTGCTCCTTACTTTCAGTAAAAAAAAACTTGTTTTTTTTTATTTAATAACACAGAAAATAATCGCTTCTTGTATTGTTTTACTGTAAGAAGTATCTTTACAAATAATTGCTAACCTAGCAAGGGTGCTTCGAACAGAGCTGGACAGCCTTTAACGTTTAATTCACACCGGAAAAAAAGAAGAAGAAAAAAAAAAGGGAAAACGTCTGAGTAATTGTGCTGCTTGTTAATCGTGAATCGCTGTCATAGGAGTCTACCGATTTTCCTCAATTAATTAAGCCAAATCCTCATAACTGAATATTTTATAACTCATATTGTTCTTTGGTCAGTGAATGGTTTCATTCTTGGCTTTTGGGATGTGGTAACGATGAAGAACGACAATAACGCTGACCTCCTTACATTGCATGTACATGATTCAGTTTCCGGAAATTTCTTTACGCTGTGGTTCAATTTAAGGCGGAGCAGAGTGGAGGCATCGACGTAGATGCATTTTCTTTGAACAAATCCTAAAAACAGCATGATATGCGTTGAATTTACCGCTTGAATACCTCAGTCGGGCCCGACATTCCTTTGCTTTTATATTAACATGATTTCTACAGAAATCCAGCGATTCCCCGGAAACAGCTTTGTTATTGTGGGAAGGTTTTCATAGCTGGCATCCATTTTGCCCAATAGACTTCGGTATGCTGACTCCGGGAAAGAAGAGTTGCAGTGGATTGCATCATCCAGGCCAATCATTACTTATGAGGACATCGCAGATTTCGTTAGCATAGACTGATTTCCAGTCATCCAATGATTCATCCTTTGAATAAAGAATCGCATTTAGAAATGTTAAATCAATTTGCCATAGTCTCTGCCAAACGGCCCATCATCTTATTCCAGCGACACCGTCCATTTTTACCCACACATTTTCTACCTTTTCGCCTTTTTGAGGAAGTAGCTTGCATGCAAAGCAGTAGAGTCAATTTTTCGTTCGGAGGAAGGGGAAGGCTCTAGTTCACTTGCTTGGTACATGCCTAATCCATATCTAAATAGCATTTGTCTGTGTCTGCATTTGAAATTTTTGTGCAGATATCGTTTTGTTAAATGGTATCATTCAAGTACCAGAATGTGGTCATATTACGTGAAATATTAAATCATTTTTAGAAAGACTAAGAGAGTCGAGATCACTTCGCTAGCCCAAAGTGATCGTACTTGCTATGTTAAGAGCCTGCCCGATTTTCGTTGGGTTGTGAACAATTTAAGTGTATCCTCGGCTTGTTTTCGGTTGTAAAGCACTGGCAGTGATAATTCCTGTTCGCGTATTCTATCCTTTAGTAAGGATATCTTTATTAAGGATTGATGCAGTACACAGGTTGGACGCAACTTGCTTGGTTGCTATAATTAATTTTAGCTCAGGTTTGTTTTGAAGGCAAATGGAATAGTCCGTGACGCTTTTGTGTCCTTCGAATATACTTATTCTTACCAAGTTGTTCATTTATGCATATTTATTTTATGTAATAAATTTGTTCTTTGCACTTAAAATCAGCAATTAAACTATCTCTGATCACGAGCCAGCGCAGCTGTTCCCCAACCATTTAGTAGTACCGATGGCGATAAGTAGTTGCTACCGAATGCTAAGTTTTCATGGAATCACCTGTTGATTCTGTTTGGCTACACTCCTGTAGTTTCTGAGTGTTATCAAGATAGCGGTCGATATTCTATTAGTAATATCATCTATTTTCATTAATCTTATCATTTATTCTTTTTGTTTAGTTTGGAAATGGTAAAGTTGATGCATTTACCAACTGAGAACAAGGATTAATTTTATTCCTCTCATTTATTGAATGCAAATAATGAACTGGTAAAACCACAGCGTTTGCACCACGAATTTACTGACTCAAATTATTTGCACCGAGTCACCAAAATAGTTTTGTATATCTCACTCCCCCCATACGTGTTGTCTCTGGATAGAGTCAACAAAACGATAGTTGTTGAGACAAAATTTATTGCAGAACATCGAAAATAGATTTTCAAAATAGGCTATCTCTTTACAAAAATTAACTAAAAAAACAAGTTTTTTTAACTGAAAATAAGGAGCGACATTAAAATTTAAAACGAACAGAAATTATTCCATATATGATAGGGGCTGTCCTCTCCTCAACGCCTCGCTCTTTACGCTAAAGTTTTTTATTGTTTAAAAAAATAAAGTTGTGAGACAGAGTCAAACTTTAGCGTAAAGAGCGAGGCGTTGAGGAGGGGACAGCCCCTTTCATATACGGAATAATTTCTGTTCGTTTTAAATTTTAATGTCGCTCCTTACTTTCAGTCAAAAAAACTTGTTTTTTTTAGTTATTTTCTGAACGTTTTTGAATTAATGCAGCTTTGATTTTGGCTCACCGTATATTAATAATTAAAACAAAATTCGCATGTTAATTTTCCTTTTTTTGGCTAATTGGCTTTCGCGAAATTTTGTTCTGACGTAGCTTACGAATTAACTTACGTAACGAATTTCTATATTCGTATGTTTTTATTACGTATATTAGGGAGTTCGCTCCCTAGTCAATACCTCGCTCTTTACGCTAAAGTTCGAATTTTGTTCGAATCACAAACCCCTGAATCACAAAGGCCGGCTAATTAGAATAAGTAGCTCTTTTGAAAGTACTAAAAAAAACTTTAGCGTAAAGAGCGAGGTATTGACTAGGGGGCGAACTCCCTCATATACGTAATAATTTCTGTTCGTTTTAAGTTTTAATGTTGCTTCTTACTTTCAGTTGAAAAAAACTTGTTTTTTTATTTAATTTCTGATAGTTTTTTAAATAATGCTGGGAAATCTGGCCGACCCCGACCCCCCACTAGAAAAAAATTCCTCCTGAAAATGCCTGTATACTTCCCAATAACCAATACTATATGTAAACAATGGGCAAAGTTTATAACTTGAAGCCCTTCCCCCGGGAACAGTTGGGGATTAAGTCATCCTCAAAGACATATTAATTAGATTTTAGACTACGCTGAACAAAATGGCTATCTCAAAATTTGATTGGGTGACTTCGGGAAAAAATGAGCGTGGGAAAGGGCCAAGTTGCCCTCCAATTTTTTTGGTCACTTAAAAAGGGCACTAGAACTTATAATTTCCGTTCGAATGAGCCCTCTCACGATATTCTAGGACTACTGGATCGATACGATCACCCCTGGGAAAACCAAAAAAAAAAAAAAAAAAAACACGCATCCGTGATCTTTCTTCTGGCAAAAAATACAAAATTCTACATTTTTCTAGATAGGAGCTTCAAACGCCTATAGTAGGGTTCTCTGATACGCTAAATCTGATGGTATAATTTTCGTTAAATTTCTGTGACTTTTAGGGGTTGTTTCCCCCTTTTTTCAAAAATAAGGCAAATTTTCTCAGGCGTGTAACTTTTGATGGGTAAGACTAAACTTCATGAAACTTATATATTTGAAATCAGCATAAAAATCCAATTCTTCTGATGTATCTATTGGTACCAAAATTCGTTTTTTAGAGTTTCGGTTACTATTGAGCTGGGTCGCTCCTTACTTACAGTTCGTTACCACGAACTGTTTGATACCGCCATAGAAATGTGCCCTACTCGTTAACTACATACGATAGACAGGAATCAATGATTAGAGATGCTCCCGATATAGGCTGTATTCCATGTTCAACAAAAAGTAACTAAAAGCTATGAAAAAGCAAGTTTTTTCGTTCCAGCTGACGTTTTGTAGTAGCTGGAACAACAGGAAAGTAACTTTGGGTTTGCTTTTTTAGTAGTTTTTACTAAAACTAGTTAACGAGCATCTTTAGTGACGTAACTGAGCGTCATTATCATAATGCTATTAATATCTGTTTGAAACATATTGAAAGTATTATTAGACTAAATTGCACTGATAGGCTATAATTGAAACTCATGAAGTTTATATCCTTGCAAACCAAATGAGCTTGTAGTTACTTGACAACTGTTCCAGATAAATGTCTTTTCAAATAACTTAATTAGTTAGCTTTTCCGAGGCCAAAATAATTTCAATGATTTAAAGAACATGAAAATTGGAACTTGGAATGTTACTACGTTGAAAAATGACTATCGTATCGAAATTTTGACTGACGAAATCAGACGATTTGAACTGGACTTATTAGGAGTTTCAGAAAATCATATCCCAGGGGCAGGAAGCATGAAATTAGGTGATAGTGACAGAATTTGTTCACTCAGGAAGGAAGGATGGGGTAGCCTACATAGACAAGGAGTAGGGCTCATGATGAATAAGGAAGCTGCTAAGTCTTGTTTAGGCTGGGAAAGTATTAATAATAGAATACTAATTGCTCATTTTATGACTAAAAAGTTCAGGGTATCAGTTATAGTAGTATATGCCCCTGTAGAACCGACTGACGGAGATACTAGTGACTCAGATGAATTTTACTTACAGTTACAGGAGCAAATCAACAGGGTCCCAGGGGGAAATATGGTGTTTTTACTAGGAGATTTTAACGCCCAGGTTGGTAGAAATAGGGATAGATGGTATCCTAGCCTAGGAAATTTGGTATAGGAAAAGAAAACAAGAAACAGTAATAACTACAGACTTTTGCAACTTTGTAGGTAAAACAATCTAGTTATAACCAATACGGTGTTTGGTCATAAAATGACCCATAAGTTAACATGGTATTCACGTGATGGTAAAACAGCAAACCTGATTGATTATGTTATAGTAAACCGAAGACTGGCAGGATCAGTACAAGATACTAGGGTATATAGGGAGTGCTGTTATTGATGTTAAAAGTAAAGATCACCATCTAGTAGTGTCTAGGGTTAATTTAAAGCGGAAATTTTGGAAGAGTAACTACCCCCCGGTAAGTTATGATGTTGGTAGACTCCAGGGTGAGAATTTGAGAGAAACTTTCCAGGAACAGTTGAATACTAAAGGAAGATTTGTTTCGCGAGGAAGAATTAGCAACAGTACTAAAAGGATTAAAAAATAATAAGGCTCCAGGTGCTGATAGTGTGGTAAATGAGTTTCTTAAATATGCTGGCTCTGAGGTTAGAAATAAGTTACTCCAGATTATGAATATGATTTTTGAAAAAGGGGAAGTACCTAACGATTTTAGGAAAACCTTAATTGAACCACTGTATAAGAAAGATGATAAGAGTGAGTGTGGTAATTATCGAGGCATTAGTATAGTCTCTGTAGGTAGCAAATTGCTTAGTAATATGATACTTTTTAGACTGAGAGATGCTGTAGACGAAAGTTTTAAGAGAAGAACAGTGCGGTTTTAGAAAAGGTAGAGGATTTGTTGACCAAACTTTCACTCTTAGGTTAATAATTGAGAAGTGCTTGAGTTGTCAAACACCTTTGGTCCTCAGTTTTACAGATTATGAGCAAGCGTTCAATTCTGTTGATAGAAGAGCTTTAGCAAAGGTCTTATCCTTGTATGGTATACCAGACAAATACATTAAAGTGATTAGTAATATGTTTGAGAATAACACTGCTGCGGTTAAGGTAGGAAATGAGGTGAGCAACTGGTTTTGTATTAAATCAGGATTTAAGCAGGGTTGTGTTCTATCCCCCTTTATATGGAACATTTTGATGGACTTTGTCTTAAGCAGCACAGGAAAGGCAATGGGAGACCATGGAATCAAATCGGGAGGAAAAAATTCCTGGACTTAGATTATGTTGATGATTTAAGTATCCTAGATGAAAGTGTGATCAAAAAGAATGTAGTTTTAGAGGTTTTGTGAGTTCAGGGTGCTAGAATAGGTTTGAAAATTAATGTCAAGAAGACTAAGTCCCTAATGCTAGGAATAAGTGAAGATGAAAAGGTAACGTTGGGCAACGAAAAGATTGATCAGGTGGGCATCTTCACATACCTTGGTAGTATTATTAGTAAAGACGGTGAGTGCAGTGAAAATGTTAAAAGTAGAATAGCCAAGGCTCAGGGTGTTTTTTCACGGTTAAAAAAAGTTTGGAAGAGTAGGAAGATAAGTCTGCAAAGTAAGATTAGAATACTGGAAGCTACAGTGATGACAGTGGTCAAATGTGGCTCTTAAGCATGGGCGCTTCGAAAAGTGGATGAAGATTTACTGGATGTCCAGAGAAATTGCCTACGAATTGTTCTGGGTACCCGACTGACTGACTGTATGTCAAACAGTAGGCTGTGCGAAAAATGTGGTCCAATCCCGCTCAGTCTACAATGAAAGAAAGGTTGAGATGGTTAGGGCTCGTTCTGTGGATGAAGGATGACAGATTGCCGAAAGATTGTCCTTTTCGACCAACCGTCTAGGACTAAATGGAAAGCAGGTCGTCCTCGTCTGGAGTAGGAGGATGTCATAAAGAAAGATTTAAAGGAAATGGTAACTTTCTGGGAGGGTGTAAAGGTGGAGGCTTTGAATAGATTGGGATGGTGGAGGAGCTTGCATAGCTGTGTTGGCCTCAGGTGGCTGGGTGCTGCGGTGAGCTGTTAGTAGTAGTAGTAGTATATTATCGGAGTAAATTCCAGACAGACGGTAAACAATCATCCCTCCCCATGGAGCTTTTTTGTGTATTATATTCAAACTAATTAGTGGTCTAAAAAATGAAAAAAGCCGAGAAGATCGTCTAAAGTGTCAGTTGCGTCTTGGAAAAGAGGGGGGGGGGTAAAAACAATCTCTTCCATAACACTCATACTTTGTAAACTTGACATGGCTTACTGCCATCCTTATTAAGTTGTATTTCCATAAAGACGTTGCGGGTGCCATAAAGATTGTTTTGCCTTCTTAAAATTGTAAAATAATCATGTGAAACATTCACTTATACGAAACAATTTAGTCGAGGATATCTAGAATAATCATGGGCATTGTTCTGTTTTTCTGAAGAAACAGAAAAAAATAAACGGGGCTTGAATGAA
The DNA here is from genome assembly GCA_027921565.1 of Artemia sinica. NCBI lineage: Eukaryota > Metazoa > Arthropoda > Branchiopoda > Anostraca > Artemiidae > Artemia > Artemia sinica. Next base: position 23,138,683 of record CM051259.1, read on the forward strand.
ACAGAATAGAAACACAACAGGTCACCAAAAAAACAGAAGACCTGTTTCTGTTATGTTTTTGGTAAAAACAGAAAACAGCTGTTTTTGTTCAAGAAACATCTGTTTAAACAGCTGTTTTTCAAACACCTAAAAATTAAAAAAAAAATTCTAGATGATAAGTTTTGGCTTATTACCGTAAAGCTAATTATAAACATCAGTTGTTCAAGCCTTAAACCTTATCATTTAAAAATTGTGCTTTCCCCTTGTTTGGACATTGTCTGGACATACTGCTTTCGCAAGAAATAATCTGCATTCCAAAATGTATGTTCGCTCGACACACTAGTAGTAGTACACTATGAGGCTTTAGAGCGGTTTCTGGCAGCTCCAGAAAGATCTCTTGGTTTAGGTCCATAAAATGAATGGGTCTCCAATATGAAAACAATAACCTTTTAGTCTCTCTTTCTCCCTTTTAGACTTTTTGTCAGGAATGCCACTTGCCACGGGTAGTGTTTTTCTCTGGTGGTAACACTTTTGAAAAAACCTAGTGCTATTGCAGCATTTTTTCCACAAAAAAGAGCAGTTTTTCTAATAAAGGGGCGAAAAATTGTCTGTGCACACAAATATCGCCATCATTTTTTTATGGTTATTTTCTTCCATTTTCCCGTTTCAAAAATACACTTTTAGGTTTATACAGCATCTACTCAAATTTCCTGGAAATTCTTACTAGTTACTTGAGACATTTCGAAAAGAAAATAATTTTCAGCCTGAAATTACGCAGTCTGCTCAAAGTCATTAGTATTTAAACAGAGCATGTAGTTGATTTGGGAGGGGGCAGTTTTCCCCTCCAGACCTTGCTTTCCCCTTCCCCCATCCTGATGTTTGGAAGCCATCTTACACAAAAATATGAAAGAAGAAAAATGCACGGGAGTAATGACACTTCTTACTGCCAATTAAAATTTTTTCGTTACCTCGCGGCTTAAAGCAGCCTTTAAAGATTAATTATTTCCTAGTCAATTTGGGTGAAAGTTTTTCAAAAGAAAAACTAATGGTTTAAGGGTACTTCGGATATTTTTACGGTGCTTTGCGCTAGAAAATATTGTTCTAGGCCCTCGACCAAATTCATTCTTAAGTAAATAAGTAATATGAAATTTCTCAAATACTGAATTTCGAAGAAATCTAGACTCTTTGCTACATAATGCTTTCTTTAAGTATTTTCTTCTCTTAAAAAGGTTTTCGAAGGGATGCAAATATAGAACAATTGTACTTTTTGACAACTTATTTTGAAAATTTCCGTTGCTTTGTGGCAGAAAATACTTTCTCCAATGCATGCACTTGCTCTATCATGAAAATTGATAGTATTTTAAACGTTTGTTTTAAGAATACGAGCAGCCATGCGTTTGATTATGTAGGCACGTTTTCATGGTCCATTCACAAAGGAGAAGGGGTAGTCACACCCTCAATTAGAACTAACTATAACTACACAATCCAAGAATGCTAATTTTATTTCTTAGCCGAGTCCACCCAATCCCCCTGAAAATCTGAATCTGCCAATATTTCAAACTACTACTACTACTAACAACTCACCGCAGCACCAAGCCGCCTGAGGCCAACACAGCTACGCACGCTCCTCCTCCACCCCAATCTATTCAAAGCCTCCCTTTTTACACCCGCCCACGAAGTTCCTATTTCCTTTAAATCTTTCTTTATGACGTCCTCCCACCCCAGACGGGGATGACCTGATTTCCGTTTAGCCCTAGATGGTTGGCCGAAAAGAACAATCTTCGGCAATCTGTCATCCTTCATCCGCACAACGTGCCCTAGCCACCTCAACCTTTCTTTCATTATAGCCCTAGAGAGTGGTATTGAACCACATTTTTCGTATAACCTATTGTTTGAAATACGGTCAGTCAGCCGGGTACCCAGAACAATCCTTAAGCAATTTCTCTGGAAAACATCTAGCAAATCTTCGTCCGCTTTTCGGAGCGTCCATGCTTCAGAGCCATATTTGACCACTGTCATTCCTGTAGCTTCTAATATTCTAATCTTGGTTTGCAGACTTATCTTCCTATTCTTCCAGACTTTTTTTAACTGTGAAAAAACACCCTGAGCCTTGGCTATTCTATATTTAACATCTTCACTGCTCCCACCATCTTTACTAATAATACTACTAAGGTAAGTGAAGCTGTCCACCTGATCAATCTTTTCATTACCCAACATCACCTTTTCATCTTCACTTATTCCTAGCCTTAGTGACTTAGTCTTCCTAACATTAATTTTCAAACCAATTCTAGCACCCTGAACTCGCAAAACCTCTAAAACTTCATTCATTTTGCTCACACTTTCATCTAGGATTCTTAAATCATCAGCATAATCCAAGTCCAGGAGACTTTTTCCTCCCCATTTGATTCCGTGGTCTCTCATTGCCTTTCCTGTGCTCCTTAAAACAAAGTCCATCAAAATAATCCATACAAAGGTGTAATATAATAAAAATTCACTTTTTGCCCCCCCCCCCGGATTTATATAGATTTGCACTGCTGTATTTAGGTAAATTAATGAAGAAGAAATTGCTCATGAAAAAGCTCCACAACACTCTAAAAGAGAGACTCGCAGTTTCTCCTCAAAAGATTTTAAGGCATTTACGGCAGAGTGGCTAACACTGCTGGAGCGTCTAACGATTTTGAAGCCTGTTGTATCCAAAACGACTGGAATCAGCTTTCCTTATCGGACTCTACCATAGCCTCAAGGACTTCAGCAGTACAAAGGCAAGTTGGAGTGGCCTCTCTTGCAGTCTCTGCGCCATTACTTAATGTGTCCTACAGTAATGGTGTGAGAGGTTGAGGGACCAGAGAACAAACACCAAGTGAAAACCTTTCAAATGTTGAAGGATCCAGATAAGCTGCCTTTTGGAAAAATTAATTTCAAAATAAAGGCTTGTCATACAATCTTTTTTTGTACCACGATTATGAAAATCTTTGAGGGGTGCAAAATGGGACTATTGCCGGCTCGAGTATTACAAAAGAGCTCAAGTCCATCTAAGCCTAATTTTGCTCGACTGCCACTTGGATATGAAGAGGCACTTATCATTACAGTGGTATTGTACTTGGTATAAAGTATGGTAATAGCAGCTTATAGTACAGTTATTAGACATAAGCCAGAGACTCCTAATAGAATCGTTGCATTCGTCGAATGTAAAACTATTTCCAGGCTCCCTAAGTTTTATTGTAGACTCAATCATTTCCAATGTGCTATTCCATAGAACTTTTACGTCAAGAGTGATATGAGAATGAAAGCCACTCTCTTTGCAACATCTTTTAAAGTCACCATGCTGGCCAGTGGAAACTTTTAGTTTTCTATATAATTTGCGCATTTTTTCAACGTTTGAGCAAGTCTAACAGGTCATCGGATAGCCTGGTCGGCAACCTCGTTTTCTGACAGACTTCCATCTCCCCACTCTTCTTCTCCATCAGTTCCACCACCCTCTTCCTCGTGAGCAGTTTTGGTGGCGCAATAAGCCAAGAAAATATATCGGCAAGTAAAAGCAAAATGATAGATCCCAACTACGGTTTCCTAGAAACTTAGACCATTTAAAGCACAATATTAATTTTTATATGAATTTTCTTGTCTATAATGGGTATTTAAGAGACAGATACAGGAAATAATTCACCGCTTAATATTATTTTTTTTTTATTTCTTGTGCAGTATGGCAAAAAAAAAAAAAAATACCGTGTTCACCGGAAGATTGATATCCTACTGAATGAGAAAAGTATATCAGCACTTTATAAGATTCGGCATAGACCTTTTAATTTTTGAGTTTTAATTGTTTTTGACATATTGACTATTTGACGTTGAATCTTTTATAAATTTTTTGTTGTCGTTTGTTTTCGGTTTTTCTTTGTTTTATTGACGCTAAAGTGCGAATTCGGCCCATTTTGGGCTTTTTATAGCCGTTTTTCAGCAATAAATCTTATCTTATCCTAAGGCTTTGGCCCTTCCAGAAAATCAGCTAGTTAAGCCACTGTTTCAACTCTAGAGTTTTCCTTAAAAGGGTTCCTACTGATTTTATTTAGACATGGTCTTAGTACCATGAGAAAAAGTATATTTGGCTATTTTGTTATGTTGATGCAATAAAGATTTGCTAGCAAAAATATATATTTCTACTGGACAAGACTTCAATACATTTACATTCCTCTCTAGCTAAGCATTTAAGAAAATTTGCAATTAATAATCAGTATTTATCATGTATAGGTCAGATTAAAGTTCTCCCAGCTAAAGGTGCAGATTACTTGCCATGTAATGTATGAGACAGAGGCCCTACCAATAGAACCAGGATATACAGTAATAAGTGATTTGTTTTTTATCCTGCTTCTCCTGGATAGTGCCTATGTAACTTTCCTTCTCAATTGACGGAATACTGTACTGTAAGCAATACGTTGTTTTAGTGGAATTAAACTGCACCTTTACCGTACTAACATTAAGGGGCAGATCTAGAGCGAAATCTCTGGGAAGGGCGCCAATGAGCAAAATCTCGTGGGGACCCATTGTGACAAAGTCGCCAATAATTGACAAGATTGACAAATTTATTCTAAAAAAAGAGTGAAAAAAAGAATTGAGGGCACCAGAGAAAATCTTGGAGGGTGTAGCGGGGTCCCCTAGATCCTCCAGCGCTAACATTTAAGCAAATGCCTACTATCATCTGATTCCCAGGCCCTAATTCTGCCTAGCTGAAACAATCTAGCAGCACTATTTGACATGTTTGACAGACTAAGTTCCATCATTTTACTTAGGTTCTAATTCTAAAAATCGCATGAGGCGTAACCACGCTTCTTCACAATCTCAATTTATAATTTAAAAAACCATTTTGTAAGTTCGAGATTCTCAAATATCTCATTCTCGAATCACATAAATAAAATCAGAAACAGAAGAAAAACAGGTAGAAAAGACAATATCAAGAAATTATTTTCTAAAAATATTTTTAATCTCACCTAAATGATAACGATTTCGTAATATGCTCTCAATATTAGAGACACCTGACTCAGATAACGAACTTTGCTGTCTGGGGTAAAATCCCGTCGTAAACTCCATTTGGCATCTTTTTAGGACTTGAATTTGCTTATCTGTTTTGTCTTCAAAATGCAAACACAAAAAAAAGAATTAGAAGGATATTTGGTACTTATGTATTATACCAAACACACTCAGGAAGTGAAGTTAGGTTAATCATAATGAAATATGCCAGAACAATGAAAATATAATACTTTAGTTTATATAATAATATAATTTCGGCTATATATTTGCACATTAGGGGGTGGGTGGGTAAAGTAATCTAACCTAACTTTATATAGTTTGGGCTATAAATTAGCACATTAGGGGGTGAGGGTAAAAAACCCACAGAGAGAAAAATCTCAGTGAAAAAAAAAAAAAAAAAAAAACAACAAACGAGACTGCGGCCAGTGGAGAGAAAAGAAACGACAAATGCAAAACAACGCGGATATTTCGCCTGTATCTAAACAAGGCGTCTTCAGCACGATAAAAACAAAAGAAGAATAAGATTAAAAAAAAACAAGTTAAAACTAAAAAAAACAATAACACCACCACCAAAAAAAAAATAATATATATATATGCAATTGGCGCAAACTGATCCACGTAGGGAAAAGATGCTATTATGGAGTTACCTCAGTGAGAACACCAGAGCAACTGAGGAAATATAAAAAAATGGAAATTACTTTAACTATTCTGTTGCGAAATAATCCTTTTATTGGCTATTATTGAAGCAATTCGTTTTGGTCTAGCAGGTAAAACAGTCCCCTGGTGATTATTTATAATCTTAATTCCCTTATTGACTGTTGATTCACTCTATAGAAGATTATCATAAATTGGGTCAATATTTACACTTACCTGTGTCCCTATTTATCGAAGGAAAATTCTGGCCAGTTCGGCTTAAGATCTTTCATTCGTCAATTGGTGAGGGTAAAATAACATAACCTTACAACACCCCCACCCTCTATATATATGTTCACATATATAGCCCAAATTATATAAGTCCAATGCATTCTGTCACCCGTCATTTGTCTTTGTGGCTATGAAACCGTTTTTCTGAGATCTTACATTCTTCAAACTTCTCACAAACGTCTCGACTGTGTTTGGTATAATGTATAAGTACCGGATATTTAATATAAACTGCCAAACGGAATCACAACTCCAAAGTTTTCACCCAGACAAGTAAAAAACTTTTTCAGGGGGAGGGAGGAAAACATAAATATAATAAAAAAAGATAACTAAACCAGATCACACTTCCCAATCACATCTCATCCGCACATCTAAACAACTTCCTCCACTTGGTTACTATAACTATCCCCCGAGGGCCCTTCCTCATCTATCAATACCCACAGAACAAGAAATAAACGGGAACTAAAGCATTCGCTAAGCCTGCGGAGTGCATTCAAGCATCCTTTATCTGACTTGTCTGCTTATTATTAACTTCCCCGGATGTATTCCGTAAAATATAACAACAAATACTTATCCGGCAACCTCTTAGGTTGTGCCACAATTCACAATTACTGTAACTGTTTGCTCTCTGCATATAATCTCACCTGTTTTCCATTTTGGAAAATATTAAATTTTTGATTTTATATGACGTCATTTAACCTCCGTTATCCTACATTTTCCAGGGTTAGCAGGTGTAACCTATCCTACAACTAATTCAGACCCTTTCAAGTAGTAATTAAATAAAAAAAAAACAAGTTTTTTTCAACGGAAAGTAAGGAGCAACATTAAAGCTTAAAACGAACAGAAATTATTACGTATATGAAGGGGTTTGCCCCCCCCCCTCATCAACACCTCGTTCCTTACTCTAAAGTTTTTTAGTACTTTAAAAAAGTATTCTTATTGTTTTAATTAAACGACCCTTGTATTTCAGGAGTCGTTCTTAAAGAATTAGGACCAAGTTCAAACTTTAGTGTAAAGAGCGAGGTGTTGAGGAGGAGGAAACCCCCTTCATATACGTAATAATTTTGGTTCGCTTTAAGTTTTACTGTTGCTTCTTACTTTCAGTTGAAAAATCTTTTTTTTATTTAATTTCTGATCGTTTTTTAAATAATACCAGGAAATCTGGACCCATCTCCCCGGAGAAATCCCCCTCTCTACGGAAATATTTTCTAGACAATTCAACCTCGGTGAAAATTTACCCCGGATAATTACCCTTGACGACTCCACACGACTCCAAACGTAAAACACATATAATACTTTAGTAACAAAATTATGGAAACTACAACAGAGAATTATGAAAAGCAGTCCGCCCAGAACGCATCATGGTTGCAGCGGCAGCTGCAACCTAGTAAAGAGCGAACCACAGCCCATAGTAATCAAAAGTTGAAAAACTTGTTTTCAAAAAAATTATATTAAATAACTAACCTAACCACCTCTATATATTAAATATTTAATATTAGATATTTAATTAAAATACGCCGGCATCTTAGTTTATTTCACGAAAGAATAAGCTAATTATAACCGAATGAGAGAGAAAGGCCGGTTTACTCAGATCAAACAAAGGAAACTTCTCGAGTGTGTTCTGGCTAATACATATGCACCCGGTGCCTTTTGGACGAAAATGATAAACCTATCATCTACAGTTACGATACTCGGTCATCTGTAGAGATTAGCAGCTCATCTAGTGCGATCGAGCAGTATAATATTATTTATCCGACAAGCCCGGTTACTTATTTTTAGCCTTTCACAAGACGTAAATGACGTCAAAGATTAGTAGGATCAAACAGCTCGTGGTAACGAACAGTAATTAAGGAGCGGCTCGGCTCAATAGTAACCGAAACTCTAAAAAACAATAGATACTTTTGATA